>JAFIDM010000005.1:26752402-26811046 GCA_023159025.1 Thereuonema tuberculata
TTTTCATAAAAGTTTTTCACTGTTTTTACTATTTAACTTGGTTTTAATTTGACAAGACAGAGTTTGATAAAATTTTTAAAGTGATCTCATAGATTGCTTTTATATAATGTTCCTACAAAACCAGTCATTGTAATTTTCTAGGTTTTTTTTATGCATATATACAAACATACATACAAACAAAACATTGGAAATTAAATTTAATCACTTGGGAAATTTTAATAACAACCGAACGGTCCTCTCTCTTGTAGTTTATCAAAAGACATCAGGCTTTAAGTTCACAAGAAATAAATTTTAACTGCTGCCAAAGAATAAATATAAAATACATTCATTTTCTTTTTTTTCAATTCCCAACTATTTTTCTAAAATGTCTTAAAAGTATGAATTAGAGCAGTCAATTAGAACAAAATTAAAATTTCTTGTTCTCAGTGGCTCTGATCTACTCTTCTGAGACTTAATTTCTTACAATTGATGTTATTTGTATAAAGACATATAGTCTAGGTATTTGCCCAACAGATAACATGGGTAACCGCACGAACTTTAGAGACGAATTAATCCATTACCAATTACAAATATTGATCCAAAAATGGAAATATTCAAAAAAATGTCTTTGAAACTTCATCCTTAACAAAAACCAAACATAACGCAAAATTATTTTTGAAGTACAAGATCTGGTTTTAAAATTGAACAATTATTTAGGTATGTGTTCAGTTACGATTAATGAATTGTAGCAGTTCTAAATATTACGTAGACATTATTTTAGTTTTCAAACCATATTGCTCACAAACTCATTTCCAACAGGTATTGCTGCTTTTAATCATTATTTCAACATAATTCTGATATCTATAATTGATTCTTAATACCCTCCTATAAAGGGAATCTATGCTACTCACTGTGCCCTTGATAGCATAGTGAAATATTTTGCGTGTTCTGTTAACTTTACTGCTGATTTCGGTTTTATTGTTTTTTAAGAACTTAACAGAATAAATATTTGTAATTTCTTAATGGAAAAGCCAACAGAGTCAAGAAATGAATATTCTTCATAACAGTATTAGATAAACCCTGTTTGTGCTGCTAATGTAGGACTGGAAACAATGTTGAAGTTTGCCTTCCATATGTGGAGTACCACTAAAAAATCAAACCCTTTCTTTTTACTTAAACAAGATAAGTTTTAGGTCTAATTGAATACAAGTATTAATTTACAAAACATTCTGAATCGAAATAGACTGCTGCTTTTTTAATGATTTTTTTCTGGATATCATATATATCATATATAATGATTTTTTTTTCTGAAGTATTTTTCTTATTTAGATGCAACCAGAGTACTTTGGCAGATATGAAAAAGATTTGTTTCTGTGAGTCAATTCAACTATAAGCATTTTAAATTGCTCTTCTAATTTGGTAAGTTTTCATTTCCTATATCGAGGAAAAAGACCAAATGATCAGTAGCCATGGTTCAGTGTCATCAATGGCTGGTCTTTTAAAATCACTACTATGGACTATTTATGGTGTAACAATTCAGTTTAGTTGCATATTCATAATAGCAACTATTCAGGAATTCATTTTGAACTTATGCACTGATGCTTACATGCTTTCAATTGCCAAGTACACAAGATAACATTTCAGTGTCAACAATATTCTAAATATGTATAGTGGAGGTAGAAGAGGCTGATTTAACACTCATTTGTAGTGGACAAGACGTATTCTTATGGTAAGGAATTCAATTCAGAAATGCCTAAAATATCCTCAAATGAAGAGCCGGATTCTCTTCACTCAACAATTTTTAATATAATGTCTGTCATGAAATGTTACATTGTATCCATCAAACATTATGACTAAATTGAAAGATATGCTTGTTTTCTTAGTAAATCACATCTCCTTTTCTGGAAATACACGAAGCCACTATTGTATATCGACTTTTTCTAACCAAAATATCTACATACACACAGATCAATATCACAGTTACTCAAACAATATTATCTCACAGAATTTTTGTTTTTTTGTGAGCAGCCATGACCATAATAAACCCCTCCTTATTTTTATTTATTTATTTATTTATTTATTTATTTATCTTAGCAAAATACAATCTTAATAAACAACTTAGATTCATAGCATGTCAGATTTTTTATTTAGAACTTTATCGTATAAATCAAGTTGATTAAGTTTAAAATAACCTTTATCTATTTAATTTATCGTAAATTTAAATATTTTTTGTTATGTTTATATACTAATATTTATTCCGAACCCGGTTTGAAATTCCTCAATAAATTCGTATTTACTAGCAATGTGCATTTGATTTTTTTGTATTTTGATATTTATCTTAGTTTAAGGAAACGTGAACATTTACCCTAACACTTCAAAGGTTTGTCTTACAGTTAATATACATTATTTTACAAGTTACCTGAAGCAGGAGATGAAATAAATCGTAAAAATAGACTTACTTCGAAAATATCATTCGAAATTGGTAGACAAGTTAATGTGTTACAAAGCGACCTCATGTGGCGAGTAAAGGAAACATAACAGCGCTACAGAAATAGACTTCAAAGTGGATTTCCTTTTAAGTACTTCGGAAGATTTTTACTTTAAATTTAATTTAAAATAGTTTTACAACACTTTTTATATCCTGCTTGATTTAAAATTTAAATTAGATATTTTTGCTTTTACGGTTTTTTCAAAGATTCACTTGTATTCGTGTGGTAGTAATTTTGTTTCGAAAATATGACGCATACTATAACAACTTTAGGAAGATTATCCAAAGTTATTAGAAGAATATACCTACAGACTAATGAGATGACCCTCACATTCTTACGAAAGTAGGCTAAAGAAATCTATTCTGAGTTCTGTAGTAAACACAAAACCAAGCGCCCCTGTTCAATTTGCAATCTATCAAATGCTTACGTTGTTAAAAGTGACACTATTTTGTTTTTAAACTATGATTGTTGCGCAAAACAAATTTATTCAAGCCGTTGTAATTCAAGGGTCAAGTTTAATTTCAAGCAGTGCTTGCATTAAGTTCATTTTTAGTAGCCTACGTCTACACCCCGATTTTGCACTTTTTTAGCTGCTTTGAGTAAGCTATTAGTGGCCATCTTGAATCAGAAGTGACCACAAGGATTTGTAGATTTATATTCTCAACATAGACGATTCAGTACAGATAGACCCTGTTCAAATATGACTTTTTACCTGACTCGATCAGTAGTCATCTCAAACTGGAACTGACCTTGACCGGAAGTCGGATCTTCCACCAAATCTCCATGTCATCGGGAAACCAACGAGAAAAGACTGATGGGACTCAAGCTCCCGCTTTGGGTTGTGGAATCCGATACACACACAGACACAAGAACTCTTCCAATTCTTCCCTACGGAGTCGCTAAAAAACAAAATATTAGATTTAATAATAAAGCTTTTCGTTCCGCCATGGCCGAGCGATCGAGACGGCGGTCTGCCGTGTGGCCGATTTGTCAACCTGGGTTCGAATCACGGCGTGGGCATGGCTGTTTCTTTCTTCTTCTGTATTTCATCCGTTTCTCCCTGGGACTTACTGTCTCAGGGTTATTTCTGGATAAGATAAGATGTGAATCTCGTCCCCCCCTACCTTCTTGAATTCCCTAGCATCACCTTGCCGTTTTCAGGTAGGGCTAGTTCGTGGTTGACTGTTGTCGATGAAAGAAAGAAGAATAAAGCTTTTAAATCTGTCGATAAGTTTGCAAACCTCCTCTTATTTCGGCACAGGATTGCCTTACTTTTCGTCTTTTCATATGAATTGCAATCAGACAAAGTTCTAGGGAATATTATGGATCTTACAAATTACCTGCCTTTTCGATAAGAAATGAACTTCTCGATCCTTCCAGACTTGAAGAGCCATTTCTTACTAGAGAGGTTTAACTTTTCAAGTCACTGTTGACGAATTTCCAGGACCGTCCTTAACGTTTGCGAGGTCCTGGGCAAACATACTTTGAGGTGCTTTTAATAAACACTTTTTGATTCCTAATTTCCTTCCTTTTAAAATTGTTACTTTGATAAAACTGCGATGCTTATGTATTTTCCTCGAAATTTTTCTATTTTATTAACTTTTTTTTTTAGGTAGCGCGAGAGCAGCGACCTGCTCGCCTGGTCATAAGAAAGGTCCTAAGGATTTATCCTATTAATTTGAATATAAAAAAGAAAATTTACGTAATTCTGAAAGGCCATACACTTTTGGCAAGAGGACTGGATGAACTCTAGCACAAATGGAGAAGAAATTATCAATAAGGATCCTCAACAATTGCTGGGGATCGAACCAGGCTCTTCCAGTCCGTAGACAAGCGTATTTCCACTTGAGCTGATTAGTCCCCCATTTATTTATATCTTTAAACATAGCTTCAAGAGAATACAACTTCTTTCTTGTATTTTATTTCTGTTAGTGTATTTAAAAAACAAAGAAATCCTTCAGAAAATATAAGACAAGAAACATAATAATTAAAAAAAAAAAATTAAATATTAAATTTTTGATATTACATTTTCTTAAAATTTCTGCCTATCTGTATTATCAATTTTTTTTCCTCCTGGTATTCCCCAAAACCCCTTTGTTTCTCCTAATAGGAGTACCGTACTAGAGATTGAGAACTTCTGCTTCGAAATTATTACCATAAATTGGTAAAAGTAATTTTGAATTACAAAAATAACTTTGCAAAAACGTATTTTAACCTTTAACCCTAATTAAATTCAATAATATGAAATTTAGACGTAGTTTAATTTAAATTTAAATATATTATTGATAAAACATGCTAAAAAAATACAATACGTTAAAAAGGTCCTAGGACAGTTTCGGGGAACATATTCCCCATCATCAGCAAGATGAACGTATTGTATTTTTTTTAGCATGTTTTATTTTTAAACCTTTCTTAAATGATTTGTGTGTAAGTCATAGTTGTTTTTTTAATATAAGTATAATAAAACACACGTTAAAATCTTCACAAATATATTATTGAATTAGCGCAGTTGAAACAGAAACCTAACTAAAATCTAAAGCGAAATCTTTCATTTATATATATATACACTTGTTTTGATTATTAATAAACGAACCTTCAGGCATAGCCGAATGGTCAAGGTGCTAGTCTGCCATGTGACTGATACGCCTGAACCTTGAGTTTGAATCCCGGGGAGGGTTTGTATGAATCTTTGCCTTTTCACTATGTTTGTCTTCTTCTCAACAACGTGTTTTTGATTTCATACCTTGTTCCTGGCGCACTTTACGCTTATACGGAGTAATATGTATCGTCATTATTGATTTAATTCTTTATAACTCCACGATAACTAGTTATCAATATTGATTTAACATTTTTTTTTAAAAAGGGATTTAACTTATAAAGATCCTATCGGCACAGGGTTGGCAAGCGTCATAATGGAACGTATTACGTGGACATAATTAATATTACGTGGTCGTTCATTTTACGATCAGTCTCTCATGGAGTCTATCCACGTCGGAAAATTATACAAAGAAAAGCAAATCATCGCTATACAATTTATAGAAACAGCTACAACAAAAAAAGAAAAACAAAAAACAAGATAAATTCATTTTTAAAACTTTATTTTGATAATACAATTCAACATTGTTTATAATTGTATCTGCCGAGATACCTTCAGGTAATTCAAGGTATAGTTTTTCACAGCTTGAATGTACAGTACTTTACTTTATTTCACGTTTTATTTATTTATGTTTATTATCAGCTTACGATATACAGTATGATTCAAAAATCGATGACCACAGGAAACGCACAAGTTGTTTCATTCAAGACAACCGATCAGCCATCTTTTTGATGCAGTGACAATGGATCACTTACAAAAGACGAAAATTACAGCTATTTTAATTAACTCTAAATGAAATATTTGATTGAATCCAATTGTCTTGTTTATATTTTTAATCCAAATCATCTTTATATTTTCATGCTCTTACTACTGCACTAGCATCTCTAAAATAATACTGATCATTTTTTTTTTCCCAGAAAATGAAACGTTTGCCTATTTCCTGCAATCTTCAATTTTTAAATTCGACTGTAAATTACATAATTATATTATACCCTCTTTTTTCATAATCATACATATTTTGTAAGTAATTTAATATGAATTTCGTACAAAATTAATGTGCAGTTATTGCTAGTTTGTCCTTTAAAACAATCGTTCTTTCCATACGAAAGAAAAAGTCTTTCTCTTTATTTTTCTGTGAAAAATGGCCATTATTAAAAATCTTTCACAGAATTCGGAAAAATAGTAGCTAACAATTAAGACTAATTGCTGGCTGTTTCAAGTTTATAGGTGGAGCCACCTGTATAGGTGAAGCGACTTTATTAATTAAAAAAAAAAAAAAAAAATCTTTAATTCTATTGGATTATAACTTTTACACAACATCTGAATATTTCTTTCCAAAAACAGGAGGGAAGACCCAATATTTTTTTTTTTTTTTAATAATTTTTGTTGTTTAACAATTACATTGCCTTATCTCTATATTTTCACAGAAATGTACATAGGCTGTCCCATAATTTTATTCGACGTTTTATTCCTGCAAGTTCGTTTTGTAATGAAGGTAGTTCTGCTACAACGCGATTCTCGCTATTTTGAACTCGAGCTATCAGAGTACTACACTGTCGAAAATACTGTTCCGTTGAGAAAAAAAACTTTTTTGAGTAAAGAGGGGGGGAAAAATGGGATATGAGAGAATGACGGATAATTTGGAAATAGTATTTAATTTTTACCTATGATTACATCTAGAAAGTCAATTGTTTACTTGATAATTACACTTATACCGAAATAAATTGATAGAAATATCGAAAAAAAAAAAGGGAAAATATGATTTAATTTTAAATAAAATAATTTCACAGAAAAGAAAAGATTCAAATTTTGATTTGTAGAGCTTCGCTAGCATCAGTCAAGTCACTGTATGGTCTTTACCATACAGTGACTTTAAGCATCAATTGACAACAGCGCCATCTGTGGCGCTTCTTTGAACTAAAATAGACCTTCTACAGCATAGTAATTATAAAAGTTAGCAAAAAAGATAACAATCATGCAAGCTTATCACAGGCAGATATTTAAGCTAATAATTGATAGGACTGTGATGGAATATAAGTTTTGTTTGAAAAATAAATGCTACAATAAGTGTTTATAGCTATGCCGCTCAAAATTATATCTTTCCTCTTTTTTCATTTCATTATATATATTTCGTGCAGTAGAAATTCAGATTGTAGCAGAACTATGCTTAAAATAAAACTTTATGACAAACCCCTTGATATGGTCAACTTCAACAACTAAACATTATGCTCCTTGTATAATTTTGTGTGTAGATTATGATAAAAAAAAAAATAGTCATTACTTTATGATTAATTAATGTTTGTTATTAAATATGGTTATTGGCTTCCGTTGTACTGTAGCATGTTTCATGAGATCACATGGGGCAAACAAAATAAAGGTTACAATCAATAACGATAATAAATTATCACTTGAAATTACAATTATGTTTTCGTCAGTAAATAAATAAATAAAAAATAAATAAAAATAAGTAAAGATTTTTTTTAAAATTCTCCTTCAACTTATACAGGAAATTTATTAAAAAAATATCAAGCAACCTTTGAAAAATTAATTCTCAGACTTCCTTTTTTTTTACTATTCCAAATACTGTCCTTTTCAGCTAATATTGAATCTTGCGATTCACAATAACAAGATATACCACAATGACTTCACCTGTACACACTTCAACTTAAGATACTACACAACATTAAGCTATAAAGTTTACAAATATCTCTTTTATGAAAACTAATGACAATAAATTATATAGTACAATTTAAAAAGAAGAATCCTAAATACAAAATTATAGGTCAACAATATTGTGGAATAACAGTAAAATGGCCATAAAAACAATCACATGAACATCATGTTTTTAATTTGTTTTATCCATCTTATCTACAAATATATATAAATATATGTATAATAATCCTTTTTTTTTTTTTTAAAATGAACTCCTCTGAATAATTAGCTTTGGCTTACTGAACCTTCTAAGTCATATCCAGTTCAATGAATACAATCACGTAAGAATGATTTTAAAGGAAAAATAAAGAAAAGAATTGAGAAAACATGGAAATGTAAAGGTAGCATTTGAATTCATGTTTCGGAATTATGATCAAAGAATTTCTATAGAAAAACAAAGAATTTATAAAGTTAATAACAAAACAAACTTTACTAACTTTAATTTATCAATCGATAAAGTCATCTTTAGAAAAAGTAATTACTTTTTCAGTGTGATCTTTTAAACAACTTTCAATGTTTTTTGTTATAGGCAGTAACTATATCATTTTGACGATTTCATATGAAACCAGCCATTCGACCACTACGATCACGTGACTAAAATATAACCACGTGATTGGTGGGATGTTATCAGTTCTATATTTGCAAGCATTCCCCATATAAATAAGTAAACATAAAATTTATGAATGTATTTACAGTATAGACTGAAAAAAAAAAAAGTCTGAAATATCATACTTTGAATGAATGTAAATAATAATAAAAAAAAAAATAATAATAAAAAATAATAAATAATAAAAACTAGACAGCAAAGGAATCCAATCCCATCAGTTTATAAATTCATTAATTTGGTTCTGATTTTAACAAATTATTATTTAATGTCAATAATTTATTAGATCACAGTATTATATTTAGTCTGTATTTTCAAAGCAAAGAGTAAATGCAACATTACAAATTTATATCCAAAATAAAGATGTTCTATCATCACCATTTTAAATAAATTTAGAATTAATATATTATGAATCATCCATGAATTGTTGATTTTAAAATTTCTACGAGTTAGTGTTCTTAATTGTCTTCTAAAATTATTATTTCAAATAATAAACCAAACCAATTAAGGAAAAAAAAACAAAAAGGTCTACAAAATGCATACGATATAGAATGTATCAATATGTACTGCTTATGGACAGATATTATTTTTTAAAAAAATATCACAAAAGAAAACCTCAATATTAAATAAGATGTTGTATTTGGCAGACCATTCTTGGCTTTTTCATTTTTATTATTAAATATTTATACATTTCAATCTTGCAGGACTAAGGAGAAGTGATGTTTGGTACAAATTATTAAAACAGAAGACATTTTACAGCAAAAACAAAACAAAAAACAAACACATTTCTTACTGAAAATTAGGATGTAACTATTGTATACTTCCAAATTAAAAGGACGGCAGCTATATATTACTGTAATTCCCTCCTTACCTATCACAAAATAACTACAATATCAACATTCACTTAAGAATACTTTCACTATATTACGATATTAACAGTCCTAATAAGATTTTACTTAAGTCTTTTTTTTTTTTTCAGCAAACGCTGAAACATAACAATATTTCGAAAGATTTTTGCAAATCAGTTCCAGAATTCGAAAAATCCAGATTTCAATTTGTTATTCTACAAATTTTAAATGAAAAAATGAGAATCAACAACAAGTTCAACAAATTAGATGACTTTTTCTGGAGGACAATAAACATTTACCATAAAGTTCTTCAAAATTCGACAATTAAAATAAAGCATGTCCAGAAATTTAAAAGTTCAGACATTACCAGAAAACAGTAAACAAACAACAACAATATCCCCTTCTAATAATTTCCTTTTAAGGAAATTATATACATAAATGAGTATTCATCGTAACTATCAGAACTGCAGAAAATATAACATTGATATCACTAGAAAACATATACATTATTGTGGGTTTATGCTTAAAAATGAATTTATTATGAAGTACACTGTAACATCCAGCAGCTGAATTGGCTTCACCTGGCACTAACAAAGAAAATAAAAACGATTTCTTCTAAGTTTCTATGCAAAAATCAAAGAATTATATAAACTTCTGCTTCTTCATTTATACTATTTTTTTTATTTGTAATTTTATGTAAACAATGACAGCCTTTTACTATGGTTCAGTGTATCTGCACCTACAGAGTATTGGCAATGTGAAAAATAAAAATGTAAAAATTATATAACATAATTTAACTAAAAAATTAATTGTGTTAAAAGAGAATAACACTGTTCGCAAACTGTGATTACGATGGGGTCTTGAATGCCCTGAACATTAGTGAAACGAAATCTTGTTAAATCTGAAAGCAGAGTTCTTTACTGTTGCTCAGTTTTTAAATAACAAAGGGTGGCCCAAAGTAGTAGGTTCACAGTTTAATTTAAAAATTCTTAAGTGAACCTAATTTTGGGCCACCCTGTATTATTTCACCCCTTATTAAAAACACTGAATCATTGTCTAAGTATATAATATTCATAAACAGATATCAGATTATATAAAGATGCTTACAAGATGCAAAGGCATGCAAGTGGTTTTGTTTTTGGGGTTTTCAATTTGTTTTTAAACTGAGATAACTTTTATAAATAATAAATATCAATTTTCTTTTTGGTAAATAGTGAAATGAGGGTAAGGCTACTTCTTACTAAAGAAATGAACATAAATCTTCATCATGTCTAGAAGTCTGTGAGACAGCAATTATTCAAAATAGGAATAAAACAAATCAAATCGATTGATACTTAAGAAAATTAAGTCGACGTCTGAATTTAATAATAATACGTTACAAGGAATCACACTAATAAATAATACAGCATTATTTTTACATTCATTCAAGAAATGTTCACAACAGTTCAGTTTTTTAAAATTAAATATCACTACATACATGGAGTGATTAATCCAATAATAATAGATACACGTCTGGGTAATCTGTGCCTTAAAATGTAGTCTTGGGGAAATTGATCATTTCTCAATTATTTTTCTTCAAAAATCATATCTTCTGCACTAGAAGCATCTCATGTACTTATTTTCATTTCAATACAAATGTTAATTTTTTTAAAAATACACATATATATGCATTTCCTAAAAATATATCGTTTTAATAATACAGATTTCATGAAACAAAAATAATTGTCTTTTTCTGCTTAATTTTGTTTTTGTTGATTTATCTTTTTTAAAACAAACTGGCTAATCTCCTCGAACTATTGCCTATTTAAAAGGATTTCATTTACACACTGAAATTATTCTTGTCAAGGTCAAGACTTCAAAGCACATTTGCCAGTAGGTTTCATTTTTATTGCCAAGTCGTTAAGACTGTATTTCTAAATACGTCTGGAATGAACACTGCTTATACCCAGCTGAAACAAAACAGAATGGAAGAATATTGAGATGTATAGGGACTATTTAAGGCCTATACGACAAGTAATGCGAGTAATTTTCTTGTGAAAACAAACAAATTATAGGCACTTTCTCCGTTATGAAACCCTATCCTTACAACTAACAATATTGTATTTATCATACTTCCTTTCATCTGCATGTATGCTAAATTATATGCTATCTTTTTATCTTTCAGACAATTTTTCATTTCTTAAATTTTCAATTTAAAACTGCGTTATTCTGAAGATCATTGATGAAAATGTTTCAATGACTGCCAATTCACAATGAAACAAATACTAATTTAAAAATACAGTGTCTTTTAAAACTAATAATCTTATATTACATATAACTGAGACCGTATTTCCAATAAACAGCACTATTATGGAGATGGGCTTGTAAAATTTTTTCCAAATACTAATAAAAATGATAAAAACCTCAGAATTATATCAACCAGATTAACTTATTAATTTTAAATAGTTATGTATCTTTGTTAATTTAATGCCAGTGTAATAGAAACTGACAACCATTACTATGCAGTCCTATACAGGACTTGACAAGACTTCTGCAGGTCTTTTTACGTTATTTTTATTTATTTATTTATTTTGCTAATGTTTTGCATGTTTTAAAATTATTCTGATTTTACTAAAAAGTTTTATGTAAAAAGTAATAGTTTTTATAAAATTTGTGCTTTAATTTAAATAAGTTTTTTTTGTTGTTGTTGTTGTCCCATTTCTTGCCCACTTTAATAGTTTTCATTATTATTATTAATTTTATCCTATTAATAATAATAAAAAAAAAATATGTGCAACTCTGAAGGAAGTAGCTGAATGTGTGGAGGAAAAAAAATAAATTTCTATATGTCCTTTGATATTGAGTATTTTATTTTTATTTGTTCCATGTTAATCCTATAAGTAGTATTAAGTTAAAATGCTTTCTTAACCTAAAACAAAAGCCGATATTACTGTTATTATCCTTGCATCAAACCTTACAAGAAACCAGTTTTTCTTTTCTTTATAAATGAAGCTTATTCGCTGAAGCAATGTCAAAAATAGCACTTTGATAGCAAAACAAAAGTGAGCCAATGTTTTTCAAGTTCCTACTAGTTACATTTTTATGTGGAATTATTAATTGACCACTTCCGAAACAAGGATATAAAACATTTTTTGTAAAAAGGGCAAGCCATCAAATTTTCATCTTAATGGCAGAGAAACCCAAAGGTCAACCAAGAAACAAAATTAAAGGAGTCAAGCAAGAGCTAATTTACACGAGGCGATATCTTCTAATAACAAACTGTCGGATTGGTTAGTTTGTCTCAGTGAAATGTTTAATCTTTACACGAATCTTTGTCAATAGCAGAAATGAAAATTCCCTCTTTGGTGCTGCCAATGTGTTTGTAGTTTGGTATGGAAATTTCTATGCAAGGTTAAAGAAATGCAGAATAACTTACACTCAAAAATTCATCTATTATAAAAATTAATTGCAGCAAATTATCTTGTCAATCTATTGGTGTTAACTCAACAAAAACTGTATGTACAATGTAAACATCTTGAGCTCTAGAAGCTTCATGAAGAACAATAACGATAATCTAAAACCAGTCATACCATTTTCAGCATTATCTTACTACATTAGTAGAAGGCATAGAATCAATGGCTTTATTTTGAAACAGCAAAGGATTATTATAATACAGAAAAAATATTCGCTTTCTTAGAATAGAATACAACTGAAAAAATAAAACTATTAGGGATTCTACGAGATGCATGTTGTTGCAGTTCAGCATTGCACACATCTTGTAAAATTCTTAATTTCTTATTATTAGTCTGATTAATAGGGGTTGGGTTTCTGGGAAAGTTCTGGAAAAGCAGCAAAGATCAAACTCTAAATTTCTTTGAAGTCCACTTAACTCAGAAAAGAATATCATTCATTTGGCTACGAAGTTACTATTCCCTTACACAAACACTGTTTGCAAATTAATTAATATACTACAAGGAGTATTTGATATTTGGCCAATTTTAAAAAGTGCTTTTTATGCTTCAGACTTTATGATCCTTGTAATAGTGGTGATTCCATCTCACAAGTATCCCAAATCACAAATTACCTTAAATTAAACAGTCTATTCCCCCCTTCTTATATCAAATGAAATCCAAAACTTCTTAGAAGCATGTTACTAGTCATATTTTCCAATCAATAATTAAGGCATTCAGTTATCAGGTAAATAATAATCTCAAACAATGCAGGAACCATATCTCGGGACAAAACTGTACTCGAAATTCTGCTTTACAGCAAAGAATCGCAAAACAGTTTGGGCTATTGTTTGCTTTTTAAGTAAAACTTGGTTTCAGTTATCGTAACTTTTGTTAATATGTAATATGGTGGCTATATTGATCATACTGAAGATGTGAAAGATTATAAAACTTGCAGAATATTTCAAAACAAACCCTACATTCCATATCTTATATTTCAAGTAGTTTCAATAACTTCAAAAACAGTTTATTAGTTTCAGATTTATTGGTACTCTGAATTTTTAAAAAAATAAAAAACACACAAATAAAAACCAAGTTTCAGATTTGATAGCCGTTCCCTCACTTCGCATAATGGACAAAGACAGCAGTTGTTTTACAGCAACTTCCTAGATGATCCAACCTTAATTGGCAATGGACCTTCCCCATCACCAGACCGCAACCATATTTTGTAACTTCTGACTTCTTTTATTACTGTCGGTTCTTTTAATCATTTGTTTGAGAAAGAATCGCAGGCGATTCGAAAGCTAGCATTTTTAAATTTAAGTATGATTTTTAGCCTTGTGTGTTGGCCTAGTCATTTTTTATTCATAACAATTTCACACATGTTAATTTTTAATAAAACACACTCTGGTTTATGTATTTGTGATTAGACACAACTTCAATTAATCTTAAATTCCAAATATAATCAAGTAAGGATATTGGACATAATCCTTAGCTCTTTTGATAAGCAGCAGATGCGATTTTTGCATGATGAATTACTTTTAAGTTCTAAATATTCACAGTAGAAAATAAAACTGAATTTAAAATTAAAATCCAAATTAACCACCCTTACTGACAAGTAAGTAAAACTAGAACTAATAGAAACCCTATCCAGAAAAAAAAAATGTGTGTGTTTCGATCAACATGATGAAGACAAACTGCAAATAAGTCGGAATGTGAATCCTTTTGGCTTTTAAAAGCAGTCAAGTCCTCAGTAAAATATTGCAGTCAGTCCTCAACTTCAAAGAATTTATGTTTGAATTCTAGCAAACAAATTCAACTTCCTCCTTAAAAAAATTCTACAGAATGCTATTCCTTGATGAAGCTAAGTTGCAATCGATCGCTCCTATGTATAAAAAGCCTCAACTCAGATTTTAATTAGAAAGTGAACTCCAGCAAACTTACCTACACAATAGAAAAACAAAAAGGTTTCAAGCTACTTTTCCAAAGACCCATCAACACCGATACTTAACCTAAAATCTGGAAGACTGGTTCTATATTGAGCATCACTGAATTGCCTTACAACAGATTATTTTTTTTGGTAATTAATGAGCAAAATAAGCATGCAGACTATTTTTTGAAGTCCGAATGCCACTGTATTGAAGTTAATCAGAATAGACAGTCCTTTCGGTATAACCCTACCAATGTCACAGATGTGATAAGGTCTTCTGTCATACACTGAGAGATGTTTTTAGCAAAACATCATTTCCAATATAGGACAAAAGAATTCTCACCATTACATTCACTAACATGTGAGTTACTCTAGGAATAAGAAAATAAAAAAAGAAAGTAATTCTCACCATTCATGTCATATATTCTAACTTCCAGTAATTCTATAAGCATACCTGATTACAGAGCAAATCCATGCACAGCCCATAAGTTTGGTTGTTAATACATTGTTTCAAACTGATACGGATTCTTAAATCTTTTTACTCATTGCTTGCTTTGATGATAATTCAAACTTCAGCCTATTGGTCCTCATGCCCATCTTTTACACCCTTTCTATTCCAGAGGCAACTAATTTACATTACATTTTACATAATATAAGTAAATAAACAGAACATTCCTTCAGAGCTTGTATTACTCTTCTCATATTTATGCATAATACAATTGTTCAACAACTAGTTAGTAATGAGCTATTTCCGAAGGGATGACAGAAAATCTGTTTCATGATCATCAGCTAGGGGTACCTAATCACAAGGAAAGGACCTTATGAATGTGTCGATGGTATTACAGTAGATGTCTATAAAAAAATGCAAGGAAATCTCACTCGACTTACTAATGCTCACAAAGCAGAAGTTCTAGAACCCTTTAGGAAAATGGCTCAAAACTAATGTTTCTCAGCTGTCCATGTAATTTTTTTCTTACATATTTAAATTCTTTGTAGAATAAAATGGTAATCTTCTAGGGTTTTACTTAAAATTCCAGTTAGGTGTTTCCTTTCATAAATGCCAATGGATTTACTGTTACAAACATACTTGACACCTTTCTTTAAAACTATATAATAAACCAACTTGATATTTTCCCGCCTAAATACAGGGTTCCCACCAAAATCTACTTCCCTGACCCTGAATTTTGATGACTTGGATATCGACATTGCATTTGTCGTTATTCGCTTTATTTTTAATGTGGCTTCTGCCATTCCTATGAATTATGGAGAAGATGATCTGGCAAAATAAATTTTCCAGGATTTCCAGGTTGATAGGAACCCTGTAAATAAAAATCGGGCAAGGTCAGTACGGTTATTTAACAGCAAGGTCAAAGAAACCTCAACTATTGTGATAGATTTCATATCAAATTACAACACAAATTTACAACGTAAAAAGGATTATAATTAGAATCTAAGTCAAATTTAAGCAGTGAAATATTAATATTGTGAATTATTCATTATAGTAATGTATGGCAATTTCAAAATATGAAATTGAAAATTTTTCATACAATAAATTTAACGCGCGAGAAGTAAAATGCTTTCAGGCAATATAAAAATCTCCCAAACTTGAGAAATAAGAATTTTAGTAAGAAATATATTTAAAAATTACACACAAAATTTTGGCAATTATTGTCAAAAAGGTGTGTGTAATTTTTAAATATATTTCTTACTAAAATTCTAATTTCTCAAGTTTGTGTGGTTTTTATATTGTATGAAAATTTTTAGTTTTAATTGATGTTAATGCTTTTAAAAGTTGCTGACTGTTTTTATTTAGTTTTTTGTTTAAGAAAACTTGTTTGATTCCACATTACAAAATTGGGCAAAGCAAGCACTAAAGAAGTAGTAACTAAGTATTTTTGTTTGCCCAGCACTGTATAACTTAACAGTTTTCAGATTAAGATAACAGAAAAATTCCTAAGTTTTTTATAATTTATGAC
Organism: Thereuonema tuberculata; assembly: GCA_023159025.1. NCBI lineage: Eukaryota > Metazoa > Arthropoda > Chilopoda > Scutigeromorpha > Scutigeridae > Thereuonema > Thereuonema tuberculata. The sequence goes on from JAFIDM010000005.1 coordinate 26,768,965, forward strand.
CATGGCTGGAAAAAGTTCCATATTTAAAGTTTCCAGATATTCAGAGGCTTTTGTGGATGATCAGATAGAGAAAGGAAGGGGCTAAAAAACAGTATGGGCTGAAAAACTTCTAAGGTATTTTAAGAATGTTTCTATATTAATAACACGTTTCTTCCGGGATTGAAAATAAACTAATACTACTATCATAAAATTATCTGAAAAGCGAAGAATCACACCTTACTAACTAGAAATGAGATATGAAATCAAATTTTCTAATTCTAATGTTAAAGTAATAAAGCAGTATATTACTACTTAAATGTTGGTGCTTCATACAAGATTGTGAAATGCAGACTGAAATGAAATCACATTAAGTCCTTACAAATAGTCCAATACAATGCAGTCTCACACATACTTTAAGGATAAGGCTAAAGATGTGGATTTAATATTGCAATCAATGATACTCAATTATAATGCAACAGGAATTATAGAATACTCACAGCCTTTGAGTTTCTTCAAGTATTTTTGTGGATAAAAAAAGATATAAATAACTCAAGGTTTTTAGATGAGGAAAAAGAAAAATGTCAAGGCAAAATGGTTCGATTCTTGAAAGGAAATAGACAAATTTAAAACTATTTATGTTTAGCTGAAACACTATAGGACTTTTTCCAATCCACTTACAATGAAAGGCAGTGCAGGAATTAATTTTCAATTAAGTCGTTTAAAATTAGAATAATTATTTACATATGAAAATGTAGTTTCATTAATTCAACCAATCAGACTCAATCTAACTTGTCAATAATAAAGTAACGCCATTAACATTGACTGTTGTCATCACCTCACACAGATGTTCTCAACAAATCCAATTAAAATGTGTCTGCTTTCAATAAGAGTACGTTCATTGCAATATATTCATTTGTCAAAGCAAAACAGCAGATATCTCGATTGTGATGCTGGAACTCAATTTACTATGATCTGAATACAATGCCACAAAAACCAAGGAAACTGACAACTGAAACATTACCTGGAGAATCTAAATACATTCAAACAAGGGACGATCATCTACTGTGCAATCTGGATTGTGTGATCTGCCTTCAGTGCCACCATGGCTACTGCATTCTTCTGCGTTGTCTCATCGATCACAGGTGCCATTGTAACCTAGTACAATACACACACACATACCAAGAAAATTGGCCCAAATTCTGCCTTTTTATGTATGTATATAAATATAGAAAATATATTCATTCAAAAAATTATGGTAGAACTATCTTCAATCTCCTGCTATTATTAATGATTTCACACCATTAGGAGAGGAATTAAAATATAGTTAATATTAAATTTCTGGGAATTCTATTTTTCAAAGAAATAATTTGTCAAGATCAGTCTTAATAATAAAGCAAAGGCATTTAGTTTCTGAAAATGTTTTTATCAGGTTTCAGAATTTTATATACATTTAAGCATGTAATCAAATTCCTCCAGTTTCAGCATATGAAAGACAATGTTAACTATTCCCTTGTAAGAATATTTAGCAAGAGAATATTTGTACAGTGGATTAAGAGTATTTTATTGGGTCAAAACATTTTTTTAATTTGGCTTAAAGCTACAGGGGTAAGTTGTTGCTTCTTACAATATTTACTAAAAGTTGACTTGTCCATGCAACTTTGCACTAATTATAATAAATCATTACTAGTTGACCCGTGCAAATAATTCGCAACAAAAAACTACTTTTGAGAAATAATAAACAGCTCCAAAGCTGTCGTGCATGTTAGGTAAACACATTGTCAATAGATGGCGCCTTCTCCATTTTTATAAAAAGGTTTTTAAAATACAGTTTTTTTAAAGAAAACATTAATTTTCAACAATTTGTTTATTTTTCATCATTAGCGGTGAATGTAATCTTCAAAATGATGTCTCAATCATTGATTTTGATGAAGTATGAAGGGAGATATGGCGTACCAACACAAAAGCACCTTTGAGAAATAATATATAAGGATTACCCAGTAAAATGTTATCAATCCACAATACATCCCTTGTTCTAAGCCTTTGTCTGCTTTATCCTATTGCTAGCTTCCTCAAAACTACACTGATTGTAAGTTCTGAAGGTGCGATGTAGCTTTTCAGAAAGTTGAGTAGGCATTGTAGGTTAGGTTAAAGTGTTTTAGGAAAGAAAGAAGATATTATTGATTTGGGCTTCTTCTGTCAATTGTAGTTATTTAGTTATATACTAATAATTTTTGTGTTTGTTAGTGGTTTCAGGTGAAGGTTTGTGTTTTGTTAATATTACTTATGACATTCAGATACAGCTGAAACTGGTGGAACAAAATGAGTGTTAAATTATAAAGTATCATGACTATGCAACAATCATTATATTTATGTGACATGTACAATGAGCTGTAAAAATGCAATAAAAATTGCAAATTGGTCGTTCAAAGAGGTACACTGTAAAACTGTAATCATGTAGAAACTGAACTAGTTTGTGCATTTATGAGTGTTTTATTCTTTATCTTGTAGTCAAAGATTGCCTCTGTCTAACAAAAACAGTGATAAATTATACACTTCGTAATGTGCATATATGGTAATTATACTTGCCCCATAGATGGACAATGATAAAAGAAAATTTAGAAAATTTGAGACAAATCCTGAAATATAAATTTACATTTCAGGATTTAAGTTTCCATTTATAAGTACAGCTTTTAATAAACTACAAGAGTATCTCACACCATTATCGTTTCTAACTGAAACTTGCTACCCACATATATTATTCTTTATAACTTTGCAAAGTTCAATTACAGCAGATGATCTTGAACAAATAATTTCTTCAAAGTAATTAAATTTAATATAACAGTCCAACGTGTTCACTGCTTTTGTATCACATTGCTTTCATTCTGTTAATTATTTTTTTTTTTTTTTTTTTTAAGGAATTATGTTAGTGAAGTCCTGTTTTTTTTGTTTGTTTTTTTCTTTTAATTTGTGAGTATTTTTCCATGGATCAAGATCTTGAATTCAAAAGTAATTTCAAACATTAAAGTCAAAACAAAAACAAACAGCTCTTTTTATTTTCCTTCTTTTCTTCCAAAATTTGTGAACAGAAAGGTTAAAGAAAAAAACTAAGTCAATTTTGAAAAAAAAAAAAACTAATATAAATAACTGAGTTATCGATAGAGTCCGATTTTTAAACTTAACATCCATAGTTTTTTTCTTTTTCTATGAAACAAAAACTGTATGCATTGAAATGTGAAATCATCAATACATTTGTCAAAATGTATTCAAGTTGATAGCTTAAAACATCTAAAATTCTATACTATACCTGTCATTTTATTGCAACAAAAGACAAATTTTTTTTTTAATGTATATTTGAAACTTAAAAAAAAAAAACAAACAAAAAAAAACATTAAGTTTCATTTAACCAAGGGGTTCAAAATATATTTACATGACACAAAACATTAAAATGTAACAACTATTTCTGTTTTGTTTTTTTTGCTTTTTTTTTTATTTGTCTTTAATGCCAGGATCAAACAATTATACTGCACTGGTATGTTACAATGTATATACTGGCAGTGACTAACTAATCACAATTGCCATTAGATTACCACATCCTTTCAAGTCAAAACTCACCATAGTTCAATAGATCAAACGTATTGTAAGCAGAACAGACTAAAAAGCCAAAAATTTTCAGGAAAATAATGCACTGTAAAGAAATGAAAATGATGCCAAAAATGAAAATACTTGTGAAACACACCAGTTCTCTACAACAGAACAATATTTTTATACGTTCTGTAATAAATATGATCAAGTGAAAGTTAAGTGTTAATCAGTTAACTTCGTTTATATTTTCTCATTTCTTTTATCAATTTTCTTTCATTCTATAAAAAATTGATTGTTGTCGACTGATATGGTAACAGATCTTCCTCCACCAGTCCATCAGTTCGGTTTGGCTTCTCATAACAAGAATCGACTACACTTGCATTTTATCAACCCCATCACTATATCAGCACCCCATGCACATTTTATAATTAATAATAATTTGTAAGAGTATACATACTTTTCATTTTCAATAAATTTTATTTTTCATTTTAAAACTAAACCTACAAGTATTAATTTTTTTCAGGGACAAAATATGGACGAATTTTCATGGTGTGCATTCAATAGAAGCTATGTTCAATGAATGCCGATACTGGAGGCTATCACACCTGTCGATGCAGTACCATCTAAAATAAACAATTTTGCTCCAACAGACGACACTGAATACAGGGAAATGGTACATAACAATTCAACGCATGGAATGAAGACATGGGAGATAAATTGGGGGACTACTTTAACAGTAGATTCCTACTATGAGAAGGTCAAAGCGAGCCGACATATTGATGAGCTGTAATTTATGTCTGCATTTTTTCATGTAATGTACTTTCAAAAGTAATTTCATACTGACAAGTAATTATATGCGGCACTTGAAACGAAATTATTCAATATCACGACACTAAGTGGTTACACAGACATAATAAATAATAATTAAAATTCTAATAGTTAGTAACTAAATCTCAAAAGATTCCAAAAAAAAAAAATAAAAAAAAAATCCCAAAACCGTGATGGACTAAGAAATGCATCAACATTCCACAAAATGCTGTAAAATGCTTTTTTTCTTTTTTCTTTTATTTGGCAGGACTTATAATACAGCAAATTTAGTATTATAAAATATAAATAGAAGTTTCAATGGTTTTTTTTTTTTTTGCTTTGGTTTTCGGAAGGGTTTTTATTATGACGAGTTTTGACTGTTGGCAAACACATTCAAAAATTTACAAAATACTGACCTAATAGTCAATAGAAATCATAGAAGGAAATTATTCTTATAAACAATAACCATTCACATGAAATAAAAAAGGAAATATATATATATATAAAAAGGAGGGTCTAAATTATTACAAGATGAGTGATTCTGGCAAAAATCATCTTTTACTTATGTTTTGTTCTTTTTTAAATCGTTTCGGAAGCTATTGTTCTTTTATGTCGCTTGTTAATAATAAACTCATGAAATTGCTCAACTAGAATTTTATGGCAGACGTTTAATTTGATAGACTTTTACTTCTTATTTTCTAACAGACAACGCTTATAATTCAATGTCCACTAAAGTGTTTTCTTTTTCAAACGGAAGGCCATTGCATTTGATTAACTCCTACAACGATACTTCTTTTTTTTTTTTTTTACAGAATTAAAACATTTCAAGTAATTTCTCGACGATATTTCCTTTTCTTCAAGTGAGGAAAATGGTCATAACTTAAGACAAAAATAAGAGGTACGATTCTTATCAGTTATAAGAATTCATTGCTGTAAGAGCCATAGCTACTGCAACAAACTCTTTTTAATGCTGACGATCTTGTTGGATCAAAATGTCTTAATTTTTTTTTTGTGTTAAATTACGACCATTTTTCTTCTCTTGAAGAAAAGGAAAACTCCTTGACAAATATGTTCTAAATATCGTATTTTGAATCAAATGCATGCTAATTAACTTAAAAACATTTATTATAAATACTGTCTCAAAAAAAATAAATAAATAAAAAAATAAAACAAAACAAAACAATATCTAGGAATCATTTGTCTTTACTTTTTCAAGATATTAGCTACAGTAAATAGATTTTAGAGGCTCAAAAAAAATTATAAAAATTTTTAAATAAGTTTTTTTTTTGTAAGATATCTTTACAAGAACATCATCAGCAAATGGCAAACAAGGTATCTATTGACAATTTAGATGATTTTTGAAATGACTGAATAAATTCTCAGGCCATTGACTTCAAGAATTATTAATATATATATATATATATATCATAAGAAGTGTTTCTACATATATTTCTCAAATACAGTAAAAAAAAAAAATAATGTAAAATTTGAATCAAATTTTGACGCTTAACATCTGTTTTTGCCTAATGTATAAAGTCGATTACTAACTCTTTAACTCATACGAAAGACCAAAATCCTTTAAGCTTTTAATAAGGTTTTGTTTGGATTAAAAAGAAACAAAAAACATTCTAGAAGTTTTTTAAGAATTCGCAATCTTAACTTTGTTCAAAATTTCAGAGATAATTTTGATGAGAAAGAAATGAAGCAATACTAATGCCTTAAGTTAAAATAACACTATACATAAACATACAATATTCTAGTTTTGAGCTTAAAGTTTATACCATTTTAAGCAGTTAAAATTTAAAGGCCAGAAATTCATCATCTTATAATAATTTGTTTAAATGGCAAATTACCATAATCTTAAAAATAAAAAAAAAAAAAAAAGAAAAAGAAAAAACATCTATAAACAATGATTTTCTTTTATGAATTGCAAATCCAAATTTCTAACAAGAAAGGTTGAATTGGACTTAATTCTTTCTTATTTACTTTCTGCATAAGCAGCACAATATTGACACAAATTAATACACAAATTTAAAACATGAACCTCATACTAGAGACTGAGATGATAGTAGGGAAAGAACTTTATAAAAAAAAATAAATAATAATAACATAATGGAAGAAAGAAAAAATAATAATTATTAAAATAAAGAATAGAAATAAAGGGATGATGATGTAGAAATGATGAGAATACACAAGTAATGTTTGTTTTTGTCATAAGCTGTGTTGAAGTGGATGTGTTGCTAATGATGCATGCAGCACTTTCAAAGGAGTTTTACCTGCATGCCTCCTTGTCCCTCTCCCTGCCCACTGAGCTGGGCTATACTTGTCACCACTGTCTGGTACATGGACACTGGAATCGTTACCATACCAGACACGGGGAATGCTACGGCAGAAGAAACGGAAGTTCGAGTGAAAAAGAAAAATTCCTTTGAAAAACTGCTACAAAAAAAGTAAAAACACAACAACTAAAACTTAAGGGCTCGTGTTAAAAGTGTCTGAAATCTGCATTAATGAATTTGAATTGCATCCCCACAAAAAAAATACTGGATGAATTATACTCAATTCTCATAAATATTACCTGCATATATCTGCAACTTTTAAAATATATTCTAAAACATTTAGTAGTGAAATTAAAATTTAGTGTTTATGAAATAAGTAGAATGCAATACGTCTTTTTTTTTCATTGGACTCTTTCATATTATTCCTTCATCTCTGCAAGTTTTTTAGAAAAGAAAAAAAAAAATATTTTAAATGTACGAGGTTATACAAATACTAATCAATCTTTAAATGCCATATTTGAATAACTGCAATTCTATAATAATTCATAAAAAAAAAATTAGATGGTAATATTGATGAAGCATGCACTGAAGTCTAACTGGGTCAAAGATATTGCAACGTTGATTCATCGACTTTACAACCAATCTAAATATGGTGGAAGGTGTTATTTAATTTCATAAAAACTTGGAAGCAACATCAACTTTTTCAAAGTACCAGATTTAACTTGCCACTACTTACTTTTTAATTCACTGCTCAAGTTTGTTAAAAAGTTTCTTCAGATGATCTCCTTTTTATGTAGTTAGACTTCATCCATTTGGATGTCACAGAATTCTTTTTATAGATTTGAGACTATGAACTACTTCCATTGAGACAGATGTCTTGAGACATCGAAATGCTGAGGTGAAGTGACTGACGACAGAGATGCTTTGAAGAAATTCTACTGCAAAATTGAGTAATGACTGTAAGGGTAGCAAAAGCTCTGAATTTTTCTCGTAAGTAACATTCCCTGTTCAAATGCTTCATTCCTGAAGGGTTCATGCCACCTGAAAGACATTAATATCAAGATATTTCATTTCAAGGACATTTCTTTTACATTCACTTTTTACTTCCAGCAACTGATTTTTTAACATTATTAAAACTCTTAACAGGATTTTTGCTTCTGAATTTGTGCAATTAGAATAGCTCTGAAAATATCAGTTCAACTGTCAATATTTTTTCCAGAACTTTTCCAAGGGCACCAGTGTTCAAACATTAGAGTTGTTATTCAGATGTTTCAAATAAAACACACAAGTTATTTTTTTTTAGGAGATGCAGCATAAAATGCTGCTTACCTTTTGTTCCCAGAAGCTTGCAAGTTCCTGATTAAGTAAATAACAAAGATGAAAAGAGATAGTCTAATTTCAAGAAACACAAGAAAAGACAGAAAAGCAACTTGATGTAACTAGAGATGAGATGACTGAAAGAAATGAGAACCGATAGTCTGAGATGAAAAGATGATACAGGATTTTTTTATCTGATCTCCCTAAAAAATAGGTAAGTTCCATAAAGCAAACAAAAATTTATTTTCAAGCTTTTTTTCAATGCCAAAAGACAGTGGTTGGGAACTAAAGTTACAACTGAATCAAAGGACCCCTGGGAATATTTTCATTAATGGGGAAAAAAATAATACTAATCTAGTTTTGTGGAAATTGGAAATGAATAGGAATGTCAGTTTTCTTATTGATAGGTTCCTGCCTCGGTAAATATATGTAAACTCAAGGTGATGGGATCACACCTACACAAAATAGGTTCCTTTTGTTCTATCTGGGACAGGCTGTTCTGTCAACTGGCTTTCTGTTGATATTACTTCTATCTTTATTTTTAGTAATGAATTGAATTACTCCCTAACACATAAACAATAATAAAAGTGAGCCTCGGAAAGATATTGTACTGTCATCATTAACATCTATCTATTAAAATAAGAGAACAGATATACAGAAAAAGAGAGATTCTAGTAATAGTTGTCAGTTACTCTAACATGCGAATCTATCTCTAGATCAGAAATTATTTTGCTTTAAATAAAATTATCACAATTTTAAGAATGAAATTATGATCGTTTCTTACTTTTGCTTGTCAGTTCATGAGTCAAAATTAACTATTTATTTTTCATAAGAAAATCTGTTTACAAACAAAATATTTTAAAGTAAAAGTTTATCTGAAAGTGTTCTATTTATTTTTCCTAAAGCATTCAATTTCAGTGAAAACTGTCTTGTTCTTCAAGATAAAAATAGGAACATTCTGTGTGGCTTTTACAAAAGAGCTAAGAAAAGAATGTAAGAGAATTCAAAGCAGTTTTCGGCCATCCTTGTCGTTCCAGTCTAAAACCATTTCAAACATTTAAAAACAGTGACCCTAACAATCAGTCTTTGCACAGTGGCAGAACAAGAGCAGTGAACTGAAGTTCAATTACATTTCTAATAAGAACTTCTTCCCTAAGTCTGGCTATTTTGTTAATAGAGCCAGTGTGTGGATATTAAGAAACCAATCAATCAAGAAACAGACCCAGGCAATCAACCAATATTCAATAACAGCGATCTAAAAAAATGTGTGTTTTATTGAAATGAAAATTCTTTTCTTTCATTAAAAGAAAGTTTGTTTGCTAAAAATCTCTCACTTTTATACAGACATACCCCAGAGTTACATCACCTTAGAGACTGATGTTATAACTGGGAAATGTCTGCATTTTGAAGCATTTTTTCCCCCCCACTTATTGATGCATGCATTATACTGCAATCGTCTTATTTGTACATAAATGAAAATTTCTAAATAAAAGAAACACTTGTAGGCCTTATTTTGCAAAGAAAAAATATATATATAAAAAGCTAAGCATGTCCTAAATCACAGGACACTGTTTTGTGAAATAGGAAAATTTAGTAATATACTAACAAACCCACAACAACTACACCAATAGTTGGAAGTAAATTGGGGCATGACATCATGCCCTTGAGCTGTAACTCTCGAAGCAGGCACCACTTTGGGGAACAGCGACAATTTAAAGATATCCATAAATATTGTCGATGTGCTGTAAATCCGGGTATGTCCGTATGTAATTCCTGATTTACCAACAAATCATATATGAAAAGTTACTCCTTTTATTGAGGAAATGAAATGACCCAATGAAATAAAAAGCTTATGATTAAACACTTACACAATTTTCAATTAAGTAAATTTAACTTCTGTATTATTATTGCTGAAGAACAAATATAACTCATCCATTATTGTACGGGCACTACTTCATTTGATGCAATTGTGCAAAAATAGCCAATCTTGACATAAAGTAAAAGATAACATCTTGAGAGAAGTTAAACCCACTTATTTCTATTTTCCAATACATATTTATTAATCCAGATATGGATGGTAAGTTAGGCTAAAAAACATATTTTGTCGTGGCTGATGAATGGTTTGATGTATAAGAATACAATAATATAAAGCTTAGCTATTGAATGTATTTATGCTACGGTATAACATACAATATATACAATTTTTTTTTTAATATTCAACTTTCAATAGAGTATTTCAATAATAGTTAAATGCAATATATATAATTTTTTATACAACAATAACAATACAATATTGAAAAGTTAAAATACTGCTTACATTTAACAAGAGCCCTGTATCATTTATTTTATTATTTATTTTTACATAAATTACTTTCTTGTTTTTTTTTTGTTTTGTTTAACAAAATGAAAAACGAAATCTACTGTAAATTTTTTATTATATAAAAATATATACCTGCATATATTTCTTTACAATAAAAAAAAAATAATTATCCTTACAGTAACAAAAAACAACAACAAAAACTTAAGGTTCTTGTTTGTATATTACAAAATATGAAGGCATCTCAGGGACAGACTGAATTTTCAAAGGGTTCAGTTTAAAAAAATCACCTTGTGTACCATCTTCTCCGGTCAGGATGATCTGACCATCCTGATTGAGGGTAGCCTCGGCCAGTGTTGCCACGGCCTGTGCAGCTGCCTCACTGTTTAAGTCCACACTGACTGTGGTGCCGTGGTCGGCCACTCCCTGCGACGCAGCTACCTCTGCCAGTGTCTGGACGGCTTGCGTCGCTTCAGCCTGTGGATTGGCAATCTGAAATAAATTCCAAAGTAATTTTGGTAATTTTCACAGTTGCCATAACAAAACAACAAAAGCAAGAAATTGTATATTTTTAAAATAAAAATAATGTCCAACGCCATTCAAGAAGCACAAAAATAACGTAACAGATTAAGGAAGGATTAAAACACAAGTTCTGTAAACAACTTAAACGTCTATTTTTACTTAAAATGTAAGTTTCTTACATTTTTTGTCTTATTTCTCTCTCCTTTTTTTTTTTTTTTTATTATAAAGTGGTGAAAATGACAAAAACAAAAAGCCTACATTTATTTTCAAATTGTTAGTATCTGTTGAATACATATATAAAAAAAGTGAATGAAATTTGCATTAATGTTATTTAAATAACAGACCTTGTGCAAATTAATGGATTTTAAGTAAAACAGTATTGATGAAGTGATGTAACTAGGAAATAAAAATCCAACTCTGTGCATTTTAAAAATTTCTTTCTTTCTGTTTCTATCTTTGTTTTGTATTATGTGTGTGTTTTTAATGAAAGTTATTAATTCTCTACTCTTCAATTCAATGAAGGCTTGTTAAGCAGAATTTCATTAATTTTTTTTTCCATGATCAAAATCACTGTGAGCATTAAACATTTATTCCATAGGGCTAAGAAAGAGTAGTTGTCTGGTTTGTATAATTCTGAAGTCTAGTGAATAAAGAAAAGAAAAAAAAAAAAACAAAAAAAAACTTTCTAGCTATGTGGATTTTCAGTGTCATGATGAAGTGAAGATTTTTTTTAATGCTTTACCCAAGGTTAAAGAGATGGGAGTCCTATTACGATGGAATAAACAGTAGACGTTCCGTAACTTCTCATGACATCTGCTTTATCATGTCCTTTGGCTGTGTTTATAACATACTGCCATGCAGTATTTGCCTGTTTATGTTTGAAGACTAGTTCTATAACATGTCACATTAAAGTTTCAATGTGCGATTTTTAATGGAACAAGAGCAACAGATTCTAAGCTGTACCAATAATAAGGATTGAGAACAACTCTTTGAGAGAGAGAGAGAGAAACATTCAAGCATATGTCATGGTTCAAACCCAGGTTCAGGTGTATGTGCCCAATGGCAGGATACTGTCTTGACCGTTTGACTGTACCTGAATGGTTCATTAAGCTGACTATCTTTATGCTTCATCAGCAGCAGACCTTCATTCTAGATGAAGGATGTTGGCATGACCATGTAGGCAGACAAATGCATCTTAGACTTCTTCATAGAGATAAACTCAATAGCTTCATTGTATGAAAGACATTTTGCTTTCTGGCTCATAATCGTAAAACCATATTTTCTTCACCAGCAATATTTCTCAAAATTCCATTGCTGCTCTGTGTGGGAGTGTGTGTGTGTGTGTGTGTATCATACTATATTCTGTAGGAAACCTCGAGTACAATTTCTTCTGAACATCAGAGAAGAAACAGAATATATCTTGTTTTGAATAACCAAATCAACAGAGCTCCTGCAGTTTCTGCAACTGATCTGCTGGGTACATGATAATCATTGCTGAAGAGATCTTTCGTGCATACAGTATCCCTCTTCATTAAGAAGAGTTGATTTCAATCTAGCCTTGGTACATCAATAATACTTTGTAGATCTTGAAGGAAGGTCGTACATTAATCTTTAACAGTATTTGCTGGACATGCATTACCACACATAGCTTGTATCCATGTGTGAATTTGTAAGGCTGCAATCCATTAGCAAACAAAACTGAATACTCTTACACTCCTAAGATCTTATACTCCTAGATCATTTTCAACTGACAGCAAACATCTACCAGAAGTTCCTTTCTCAACAATTCTGGTTCTGTTTGTTAGTTAGGCACTTCCAATCAACTAACATTGTCATGGCAGGTAAGATGAACAAGACATGATAGATGACTGCTTTGTTGCTACTGTACCTTGACCATATTATTTTCTTAAATTGAACTTTTATCTATAGGATTTGATAATTTCAGCATGAGATCTTCAGAGCAAAATTTGATAGTGAGACAAAATGAATAAACAAACAAGTAAAAAAATTATGAAACTGGTAGATTGAAGCTAAGGAAATAACATTATCTTTGTTATAATTCTTTTTTATTGTAGCTATCTGCTTAGTCAAAATGAGAACAGAGACCAAATTTTCTTTAAGAATATGGTCAATATGCTATGCCACTGAGGGTAATTCCCTCCCCCCTTCTGATAGCATTTACAATCAAGGAGGGAAAAATCAAAATTCATTGAATCTGAAGCTTACAATCCTCCTGAAAGTGTAACAGCTGAACATCTCTACATAAGTAAAGCCTATGAAAGCTAAGCCTCTGCAAAAACTATTCTATTTCACTTGGAAGTGAAGACATTAACAAAAATTTGCAATATGAGCTTGTGGAGTTTTTAAAAAGGCAAAAAGACACCAAACAAACAAGCATAGTGTTGAGTGAGACATTACAGGTATACAAAAACATGAATATATCAAATAAACATTTAATAACCACAGTACTAACAAAAATATCTAACACATTTGAAAACAGTCACATCAAAATTTGGAACAAAACAACTAAACTTTCCAGATTTTTCTGAAAACAAAATCTTTGATGATCAAATGACATCTTATTTCTCTTGCTTTTTTTTTTTTGTAAAGAAATCTGGTTTCTCATTCAAATTAGACCCTATCTTTATAAAAGAAACTTTGCTCATTATAAAAGAAACTCATTAACATTTGGAATATTTTTCCAGTTTCTCCAACAAATCATTTCATTAACACAATGGTATCACACTCAATTACTGTTTCAAGACTACTTTTGCCATTATAAGATTTTCCCTTGGGTCAAAACCTAAGAAGAGTTGTTCAAATAAATATTTAAAACAACATTATGAATAAATATTAACTTATTTTGAAAATTACAATGATGCACATATATTGATGAGATATTTATATCTGCCATTCATATGTAGCAACTTTCCATTGCAGCGGAACAAAAATCAAAACTGTTAGTTGGCCTAAATTGTCTAAATTGCCAGTATTTTGAGTGGACAAACATGTTTTACTGCCCATTTCTTCTTTATTCTTTTCTGTTCTCTCAATCTCAAGACATATTTTACTCTTGAAACTCGAGAGATCATAAAGAAGGCCTGTGGAATCTTATGTCCGACACAGGGAAAACTGAAATGCCATATATTTCACATTCTTGTACTAAAAGACACCCTGCCCCAACTAAAAGGTTAAGGATCCCTAGAACAAGTCAAGGTTATCAAAAGGTATGATTGCTGGTATTTCAAAAACCAATGGGCCTACTTTAAGGTCAGATCCTTAGCTTGCCGCACACCAGCCTTTATCACAGAAAGAAACCTTATTATTTTTACAAAGGGCTCAATGAACTCAAGACCTGTCTGGAGGAGAAAGAGCCAGGGATAAATTGCTGGCCATCACCTGGGATTGAACCTGTCTCTTAGCACTTTGAACTATCAGGCCCACCATCCTCATCTTTTCTAACCATTGGAAAAGCAGCAAGTCAAAGTCCATCAAAGGGTTTACTTTCTATGTAAAAATCATAGCTCTTCAATGTTATTTCTCTAAAAATTTGCTTGATATAAGCCAGAGAAAAAAAAAGACAAAAAAATATCACGAATGCTGCCAGAAAGTTTTCCAAAAAGCAATCTCTCCTACACACCTTCGAAAAAAGAAAATAAAATTTTTAAAAATGGTTGTAATTTCAACTTGTTGCTACATTTACGATAAAACAGCAGATATAAAAAGGATACATTTTTACGTAAATCATGCATTGGTAACTTACTATTATGGTATCCTGAAACAAGGCAAAAGAGAGAGAGAGAGAGAGAGAGAAAACTGTCAGCCCAAACAACAACAAAATATCCCTTTTTGAACACAAACATAAGAGTTTAAGAAATAAAAATATAAAAGACAACAATCTGCTGATGCATTCTACTTACATTCACTGCACTCACAGCTTGGACTTGCGCCTGAGTGCCGTCTGGTAATGTGACTACAGCATTGGTGGGATCCACATGAATAATGGACACAGTACCATCAGGGTTGTTAATTGTCTGTACAACAGTTGACGTGTACTGTGCAGCCATCTAAATTAAGAGTAAATAAAGAAAATGGAAGGCTTTAATATAACAACTAAAAAGTAATTTGATTTTTTTTTTTTACTAAATGTCAAAAAAAATAAATTAGAATGACATCACAATACTAAAAAAAAAAAAAAATTAAAAAAAATCGCAACACTTACTATAACAACAGGAATATAGAAGATCAGTAGTTTAAGCATTATTCAAATATAAGCCATAGACCTGATTTAATAACAGAAATCTTAAAATATAGAAAAAAAATGTTCAAACTCGCCATTAAAGAATCTGTTTTTATTTGTAAATTGCCTACAATTAACTGCAATTTATCCCACTTCAGTCTGCAGCAGTATTGGGAAAAGAAACCTAGAACTTATTTTAACTGATGCAGGGCCAAAAGTTATCGAGCCTTGAAAGACTTTTATTTTTTGTTGTCAATTTAAAGTATTTCAGTTAAAACAATTGACATTGATAACTAAAGATGTTACATGTTATTCTCTAATCAAATTTTTCCGTTAAATTTTAACTTATTAAAATACAGAAGAGACTACAAATTGAGTTGTCCTGCACATAAAGAGCATTCCAAGCTGAGATTGACAATATATACAGGTAACAGTTGAAGATATAAAACATACAATTATTGTACGCTCTTTTGCTTCTTTTTTTAAGTAAATTTTATGAACTAATACTGTACTTTTATTAATTATTTCAAAATTGTTTTTCAATTCCTATGTCTTAGTATACTAGGAATTTTTCTTTGTGTATACATACTTGATATACACAGAACCTATTTTATCTGAATTGTCAATTATCCAAAACATGCCCACTCCCCAAAATTATAGAAACTATTTCATTAATAGAAGCTCAATACACGAGCTAAAAGTCATTCTGTAACTGAAATATTTTATAATTCTTCATATTTCAAAGTATAGTAATAACTTAATTGTAGATCTTATTACACTTTAATTCATATAAACTGGGTATTCTCATGTATGTTTGATTATTTGAACTACTTGATTATCTGAAACAACCTCGAAACCCAAGTAGTCTTGATAATTGTCATATTCTACTTTGAGATACTAAGGTAAACTTCGTTATCCGACAACAACTAAAATGCAAATTGAAAACTTTGGATATACAACTTGTGATGACTGTATCACAATTTCCAAATGAACTGTTCAGAAGCAAATCACTATGAAGATAGAAAACTAATCTTTTCTTAATGCCAAACTTTACAAGTTGCTTCTGAAATCTCAATGAATTCTGAAAGTCATAAGGAATTATATTATCCATAATTTCATAACTATTCCGATAATGAGGAAGCCTTTCTTACAAAAACTGTAAAGATGTGTCAACTTCTTTAGAACTTAAAAAAATAAGGAACTGAAATATCTGGAAGTATCTAAACATGTCTTCGCTTTTAATCTTTGAAGAGTAAAGTTGTATGCATACACAGTCAAACCTGTTTATCTCGAAATTTCTGAGATTCCCTACATTTACATCTAAATTCAATGTATTTTCCATGTTTATCTCGAAAAAATTTCCTTCAAGACCTCTGTTTTGAATTTCGAATAGTGTAAATTACAAAAATCGATGTCAAAAGACTACCTTTCTTCAACAAGGGTGGGTGGGGAATGTTTCTTGGAATTCCGGAATTCAGAAACAAAGAAACTTAGATGCCAAAAGTAATTGAAAGACTATTTTTATTGTTAAAGGTACATATGTATGTTAAAAAAAATGTTATGGATGTATGTATAATTAATCTGCGATCATACCACTGTATTTTTCTATAACAAAAGCAATTAAAACCTCTATAACTCGAAACCTCTTTATCTCGAATTTTTTTCCTTTCCCGTGAGATTCAAGATAGACAGGTTCGACTGTATATATACGGTATAGACATACATATATATGTACAGGAAAATTGGTGGAACCTATATATATTTATATAGTTGATATCTGGCAAAAGGGGCCAATAGACCATTTTTGTAAAATCATGTTTAACCAATATCCATCTCTCTATAGTTTACATTGTTTGACAAAACAAAGCAACATCTAGCTCCAGTTGGATGCCAGAATTAGAGAGATCTATTTAGGCCAAAATCTATTTCAACTATTTCCACACAAGCAATAGACGCTAATACCCAATAATAGATAATGCAACAAAACAGGTCACCCTACATTTTGTTAGGTCTTAGCCTGTGTTTACCATCATTGTTTTCATAATTGCTTCTGTCACTGAGGGCTGTATAGATATGTTTTTTGCTTCTCCTGAAAAGTTTGGAAAATGGTCTATTGGCCCCTTTTGTCAGATGGTGACGATATGTAAGTTTCATCAATTTTCAACTACTATAGTGAAGTCATATATTTAGATTAAGTTTTGAAATAATGGAACTTTCAAAATTTGTTTGTTTTGTCTTACTACAGAAAATATCTCTAAGGTTCCTCAAAAAAAAAAAAAAAAAGTTAAAACTCAAATTGTGTGGGTTACAAGAGTATTTTTAACCTACTGCTTAAAGTAATCTGCTTCATTTCAATTATAATTATATAATATGAAATTATAATTATTATCTTAGTGTACTTACATGGACCTGAGATTTCACTTTTTCTTTGTCGTCATCGTCAGAAAATGCTGGCAAAAGGTCTTCTCGACCATGATATTTGTAACAGTTTATAACTATTTGACGAAGTGCATGCGTCCAAGAGACCTAAAAGACAAAAACAATGAAATAAGTATAGAAGAAAAGAACAAGTTCTCCTATCAATTTCCAAAAGTAATTTTGTAAAAACCCAATCATTTCAATGCACAAACTTCCTAACTGCTTCCACTGCAAACAAGACAGTTCCGTATGTTTATTTTTCTTTTCCCATTCAAAACTAAATTTTAACTTAACATTAGTAGAAATATTTTCTTTTGAAATGAAGTAATTACTAAACATTCGTAGAATCTTTTTGAAAACCACTTTCTGGATTTCCTAGGTCAACAATTGATAAACTCTATCATGAAATTAGTTATTTTTTTCTTCCTCCTGTATTCCTCCTTTACTCTAGGGCTAGTTAGCAAATTTTTCTTATTAATACAATCCAGTACGATTACAATTTCTGATTCTGGGAAGTAATTATCAGATGTTTACCTCTACACAATTTTAGTAAAAATTAGTGCAAAAGAAATCACTGTTTCTGTGCAAAGTTACATCAAGTAAGTCTTATTTCTCTTGGCAATCTAATATTATAAATTACACTAATCTAATTGCTGAAATAATTACGTAAAGACCAACGTGAGTTCTACTGTAAATAGGCTAAAGGATTCCCAGCTGGATATTCGGATGCTGGAGGCATAGGCTCCAGTGATTCATATTCATCATCATGATGTTAGGGGTCAATATGTCAGTCCTTATGTCTGTTTGCCTTTAACCTTGGGAAAGAAACCCAGTAAGAGTTCCATTATTACTTTTTTTCTGCTTGATTTATGCTACAGTATATTTTCAACACTATTATAAGTTCCCTACTTACCCTTTGTTTTTCCTCCTCTGTTCGAACATCACTTCGTACATTTGCCCAAGGAAGATCTTCAGGCCACCATGGGGGTCGCGTAGATTCTTTGCCCCAACCAGGTTTACCACGTCCAGTGGCATACTTTAGCATCAGTGGAATAAATGCCCTTAATTGTGCCTGCATTATGAAATTCAAAATAAGCAACAATAATTCAGATGACAGTTGATCAATAAAATAAAAAAATGAAGTACAGCAACTATAAACAAATAAGCAATAATAAATAATTAAAAAAATTTCTTTCAAACAATGCATTTTTTTTTTTTTTTTTTAAATAATCATTTTTTTTTTCTTACACTTAAAAAACAATCTCAAATGATGCATGCAGATTTCCAAGATAATTATGCATCCATTACCTTAAGGAATATGACAGGTTGATAGCTATAAACAATAATGAATTCAACTGTGCACTATTCGTTTTGTGCATCTACATTCCTGTACATTTCATCAGATGTGTTAGTTTCACTGATATGGCTTCTAAAGTAAATGCTTTTTTTTAGGAGGGTTAAAGCACTTTTCCACACAAAGTTCAGATACAGAGAGATTATAAAACAGAATCGAAAGAATGGTTTATCGGTTATTAAGAGTGGCATTTCCAAGGTCATATGTCAGGTGAAGTGTCACAGGCCTACCAGACAAGAGATCACAACAAAAACGCAATGGAGCTGACAATGCCCTAAGATAATGTCGCTGGTGTTAACATGGATTTGATGCATGACGCTCCAGGAAAACTCTCTGATTCAATATTGCATGAGTAGCAGATGTGGAATCTCACAGTTACAATGTTTCTAAGTTCATCAAAAACATTTGGGACTAAAGAAGATTCACAAGCCCTTCTGCAATATCAGTTCAGCGAAAAATAACTGTCGCAAACTCTATAAAAGGTACCTTGCTGGCGACAAATAGAAGTTTATGGTAACCTTGGATGAAGAATAGGTTTATATTAGTGACTGTGGGTAAGACATGAGCTATAATATGGTCTACCGGTCAGTAGCTCAGAAGGGGTGGTGTAACTTCAACTGTCAATATAAAACAGGAATCATTTTTCATATTATTATATGCACGTAAAACTTTCTGATTCATTTGGCAATACAAGGAGTTTCCCAAAAGGCTTTGTGATCATCACTGCATATGGCCATAGGGACAACTGCAAATAGAAGGCTGCAAGAAATATGAAAAATCAATGCTGTCTATTATCAGGAAACATAGTGGTTGTTCTACACCAGGGAAATCCTAGCTCTTTGGAAATGACACAAACATTTGTGCACAACCAGCAGGATAAAACTGCTATCCATATGACCAGAACGTCCTTAGCCTTTTATGAATGTACGGAGCTAGAAACTGGGATCCATTGCCATACCTTTCCAGCATATCTCAGCAAGTTCCAGGACGCAAGTCCAATAGATTTCTGTGGTTCGGTCTACTAAGACGTGCCCTGAGAAATCGAAGTTGCAGCACACTCAGCCTTTGAAAGCTACAAAGGAGGAGTGGTTCTGTATTCCTCTGATATCCCTACATGAGAATAGTCTACAGTGGAAACTATGCCGCAGAGCAATTGACCAATGTAATGGTTCACATACTAAACATAGTAGATGGTGGAGAAGAGGATTCTCTTAGAAGTATCATCATCATCATCATCATCATCAGCCTGTACAATCCCCATCCGGAGCAAGGGCCTCTCCTAATTTCTTCCATTGTTGCCTATCTTGGGCAGCATGAGTCCAGAGTACCCCCTGAGCCTTCTTGATGGAATCCTGCCATCTTGTAGCTGGGCGACCACGACTTCTTTTACCATCTCGAGGGTACCACTCTTGAATCAGCTTAGTCCATTTCTCTGTTGACATTCTGCCCACATGTCCTTAGAAGTATGTCAGGTTGAATTCATTTTTATATATAGCTATCAACAGATTATAAATATAAAGAAAATGAAATCAACTGAAGAAATATTGAAATTAGAACTTCCTAAAGGCAACTTTTCAGTAATGCTATGGTAGCCTGATCTTTGACGAATCACAAATATAAATATTTGTTATACTCTTACAAATTATTCATATTTTTTTTTTTTCAGCTCTTTATAAATAGATTTTTATTAATTTTCTTTATAGAACTAAGCTTCTTTTTTTTTCCAGTAACAGATCTACTACAAGCCTCAACATTTTATATATTTTCTTTAGTGACATAACACAGGGATTTACTATAACCTTAAGTTTGATATAATTAACTGACAATCCATTCTCTTTGCTTAACTGGACTATAACAGATACGATGCTGCCATTTTGACTTGCAATATTCAAGGAACAATAACCAAACACTTCATTAAGATAAACAATTACCAACATTTTGGTCCTGTGTGCTATTAATAAACCTCAAAGTACCAGTAACTTTAACACTGATATTTTGGTATTTTTAATTATGAAACTGGGATACTGGTAGTTCAAAAAAAAAAAAAAAACATTTTTCTCAGTAAAATGCAGTAATAAGGACAGGAAAAGCAAGTAATTACTTGAATTCATATTTTAAATTAAACTGTTACTACGATAAGTAAGTATCCTTATATATATATATATATATATATATTAAAAATAGTTATTCTAAAAACAAAACAAAAAAAATATGTATTGATATTAAAAATTTTGCTTAAGTAATTCACATAACTTGTCTAAATACAGTGCACCCTTAAGAAACAAAATCAATCAATGGTGTTACAATGTAATCTGGATCTAATTTTCATACATAAACTGCAGAGATGCATAAATCTTTTTATATTCTATGCTTGACAGTGATCTATTGTATCAGGGTAGGCATTATACATTTAGCAACTTTTTTTCTAACATAAAACTACCTCACTAACTGAAAAAATATATATATATTTTTTTTTAATAATCTAACAATCTTTAAAATTACTTATTAACAAGTAATATTTACTATTTCTTTTTTCCGTATGTGCAATGAAAAAAAAGTGACTAATAATATCAGATGTGAATTCCTCACGTTTCCAGGTAGAGCAAGCCCTTGCTTACAAATTCAGTAATATTAATGATGCACTGTTATCAATTTGATAACCTTTACATGAATAACTCAAAAGGTAATTATTTTTTAAATTAGTACCAAAAAAAATTTTGTGTTTGTGAGTGTGTGGGTCAATGCTGGTACTTGAATATCAAAAAAACAAAAATAATTAATGCTTTTAGACAGTGTCAAAGGCAAAGTGGCCTCATAATATGCACAATTTTATAAACAAAAGTAGAGTGAACCTAACCAGCATTTACAATGAACCTAATGAACGCTTACTGCAAACTGGAAGTTGGAGGGTCAAAAGTGGTCGCTTCCGATAAAGAGGAAAATGAAAATAGACATCCCCAATATCGATCCTTCTGAACACATTGGTGGTGGTCACGTTTTTGCCAGACAAATGGTTGCTGAGATATGATAAAAGAAAAACGTATTGAAACACTGACTTTTGACCCCCCCACATCCGGTCAGGAAGTGGTCCTAGAGGCCTGATTTTTTGGACGTGGTCACCTACTTTTTGATGCTGAACACAATGGTGAAGGTTTCATTCTAGTATCTCTAACTGTCTGGCCACTACAGTGTGTGACATCCACCAAGCATAAAAGTAAGAACGGTCCCCTATCCGGTCAGGGAGTGGTCCCAGAGGTCTGATTTTCAGTACGTGGTCACCTACTTTTTGATGCTGAACACAATGGTGAAGGTTTCATTCTAATATCTCTAACCGTTTGGCCACTACAGTGTGTGACATCCAGCAAGCATAAAAGCAAGAGCGGTCCCCTATGTTTTCCAGGCAAGCTGTAACCTAGGGGCCACTAGAAATGACTGCAATCTAGGTATTCGATATTAGGTTCTAGCCATTAAGTGATACTATGTTTTTTCCAACAAAATGATCCCAAGTAGCTTCTGATCCTCTTATAAACTGTTCACTTACCTGGGTCATTTTCTCTACTGGTGTAGGGATACCATCAATGACTAGAGGTGGTAATTCATGGAGTGTGGGATCTTCCTGGGGTGGAGGGGGAGCTTGCTGCGCTAATGCTTGCTCCAATTCTTGCATAATAACTGACCGGCAGTTTCGAATCTGAAAAACAAATTGAATCCATTCTTTTATTAAAAATACTACAACTGTCTTAATTTGAATATTCTAATATCCATTACTAATAGCATCCCCATACTGAATACCTTCTGAAATTGTTTCATTACAACTTTTATTATAAGAGATATTTTATTTTTATATCAAAGGTACCCCATGATGCATTACAAAGTTGGAAATTTTTTTTCGAAAGTCAATTTAAGGCATTATGTTTAAGGGCGTAATAAAAAGTTATTTGTATAGAAAATACAGCAATGCAAGATTATTTGAAGTTCAATGAATGATTTATTAATAAAAATTAATTTTGAAATTTATAATTCTAAATATTTCTTATCTCCTCAAAATGAAAAATTGCACCATCTTTCATAGTGAACTATTGGTCGTAAATTAGAATCGCTGAAGTAAACTAAGCTTAAATAGACTTATATAAATAAGAAATCAATATTTTTACTGACAAGGAGATTTAGTACATTGTCAAAATCAATGCCCTTTCGAGTATTAGCTTATTAACTTCCTGTTTGTTTCCAAAGCAAGTGTTGTGGCATGATGCACTAAGACGTTAGTCTGGAGATGTAAAGATCCCGTGCGCGTTCAATTCTGTGTGGGGACAAATATTTTTTGCCAACTTTTTTTTCAGGATTATTATTATTTATTTATTTAATTTCTTTTTTTCCCCCAATTTTCTTTTCCCATTTACTTTCTTTTCTTTTTTTTTTTTTCGTTCTTTAATATAAGTTTTTATTTTTTATTTTTTCCCTGTTTTGTTAGGAATATTAGGTGGAAAAGTAATAAACGATTAGAAATAAATACATAAAGCGCATTTCACATGACAAGTCGTACAACAGAAAAAAAGGACGATAAATTCATTGAATGGATTGTCTCCTGAATGGTTTTCGGAGGTCACTTCACATGACTAAAATCGTAGATAATTTTTCACAGAAAATGACGTTAATATCCGGTCTTAAAAGGAAGCGGAAATTACTTTCTTTGGAGTGAAGCGAAGAAAACAACTGAAAATGGAAACTCAAATTTTGCATTCTTGTTTTCTAAAAATTCATTAAAAGTATCTAACACTTTTACAAATACTGAGAGTGGTACTGCTGCATTGGACCGACTTCTTGAAAATGAAAGGGAGCGAGCAAGGATTGAAAGGGGATGAATGATATGTGGCGTCCTACCATATGGAGCAGCCGCTCCTGGCGCCGGATCGGATGGGGCGGCAAAATTCACGATGATCAATGAAAAAGAAAGGCATCTTTTCAATAGCCTTCGATTAAGGGGCAACAATATAAGATATCGCTCCCTGAAACACACTATGGCCACCACTGATGGGCTCGATCGGCATGGAGGAACACTTGCTTGATGCAATGTTTTCAATGAATGACTTCTGCCGTTTGCTTTTGCAGAGGATCATGGGACTACAGGAAATCTCATCCCTGACTGGTTCAGAAAACTGTCATTTGTACTATGTCACAAGAACGACCATTCCATTTGGACGTGCCAACGACAATGTTTTAACATTCAAATCGTTCTTATAGACGATATCGGAGAGAATTTCGTGGCCATATGAAATAGAATACATCCGATTTTTAGATCCGCCATTCGATTTTCGGATCCATGTGAAGTGCTCTTAATATTCTTCTTAACTTTTTTTTTAATTAAATATAAAATACAACATATACAAATATGCAACTTAACTAAACCTTTTTTTAATCCTGTCTTTTTTTCTT
Source organism: Thereuonema tuberculata (assembly GCA_023159025.1). Classification (NCBI taxonomy): domain Eukaryota; kingdom Metazoa; phylum Arthropoda; class Chilopoda; order Scutigeromorpha; family Scutigeridae; genus Thereuonema; species Thereuonema tuberculata. The sequence goes on from JAFIDM010000005.1 coordinate 26,793,213, forward strand.
TCCTATACTAATGTGGTTTTCTCCTGATGTTTTGTTAACCACAGCAAGTACTGTAAAACGAGCAATTCTTGTAAATTTTATCTTGAAAACAGACCTAAGGATTTTGATGAAATGGGGTGAATCTACTGTTTTCGGGTGCAAGAAAGCGATTTAGCTTAGGTCTCGACTTCGGGAAAACTCATTTAGTGGGTAAATGCTTGAACTAGGTCCCGGGTACCAGGTTATTGTCTACAGTGTTCTTACTTTATTTTCTTCTTAATTAATTTGTGTTCTGTGTGTGTTTTTACATGTAATAAAATAATAATTTTTAAAACTTTTTCCCTTCAACATTGCATGTATTCACTGGAGAGCTCTATTTTCCTGAAAGGGGTTAAATAACTAGGTGATTGTCAACAGCATTCTTACTTTATTTTCTTTTTATTTTAATGAGGAAAGCTTGGGCTTTCAGGTACTACTATTAATACTTCATAAAACATCAAGAGAAAAGTGTGCTAGTATAGTAAAGAAAAAAAAACAGAAGCTTAAAAATTGGTGTTCTGTGCATTTAGTTAAGTTGCAGATTTATAAATGTCTTATTTTATATTTAATAAATTAAAATATTTCTAATCGTATATTACTTTTCCTCCTAATATTCCTAACGTAATCAGGAAAAAAGAAAAAACAAAACAAATCTATATGAGTATTAAAGAAAGAAGAAGAAAAAAAAACAAAACAAAACTGTCCCCCATGCAGAATCCAAAGCAGGATCTTTACATCTCCAGACCAATGCCTTAGTGAGTCGTGCTACAACAACACTTGCTTTGCAAACAAACACTAAGTTAATAAGCTAATCCTCGAAAATTGATGAAAACAATGTCAAACATCTCGAAAACACTTGGAGAGTTGATTCCTCAACCCATAAAAATATATATGAGTTAAAGTACTCGATGTGTACTTTCATCTAACAAAATGGCATTGATTTTGACGATGTATTTGCCATGCCCTCTCCTTGTGAGAGCCAAACTTTTAAAGCACAGTTCTCTCCCAATATTAGCTTAAAGCTGATCTGGAAATGAAACCAAACTATTAAGAAATGGGCTGAAAATAACTTAGTTAAATTTACATGAATCATGCGAAGACCTTAGGGAAAGAGCTAGCTATCAATTAATAAAAAAGTGACTGGAAGTGGAATGTGGTACTCTTGTCTAAATCTCACGAACTAATTTTTAAAACTGAATATTATTACTGCATATTTGGTTCATAACCCAAGATTCCAATACTTGAAACTTTGGACGGCTCTTAAGGAACAAAAAGATGAATCTTATAATTCCTTTAACCCTTTGCGGTCTTAGGCAAATCCCAAAATGTCCACAGCCAGGACATCGTATTTTTAAGGGTGTTGTGGGGAGAATAATGACAAACGTCTTTTTTTTCAAAACTATAGATTTTTTTTTTAAGATTTAATGTTAAAATATAGAAAATTACAATAGAATTCAGATATATAATAGTTAAATTATAAGAAAAATTAATAATTTTTGAAATTTATCATTATGTGCAATCTTTTGAAGCATTCACCTGAACACATTGCAGAAAGAAATGTGCAGGTTTTACAATAATACCGTAAAACCTCGTTAAGTCGTCACCCGGATAAGTCGTCACTCCGCTTAAGTCGTCATTTTCCTTTGGTCCCGACAAGGTCTCATAAACAATAATGTAAAATAACCCTCTTTTACTCGTCACCAAATTTAATTCTACTCCGGATAACTCGTCACCCTCAAAAATGGCGAAAAGCATCTTTATTCTCAATTTTGCCTGCTATCTTTTCAGCCCCGCCCCTTCACTCTAAGAAAGCCTAGCCTTTACGGAGAATTTTCACGTGGGAAATTCACTTGGGAAATTACACACTTCTCGCTGCGACTCTTGTCAAGAGTAGACGTTTTTCTTGACCGCTACTGAGTGTGATTTTATTTCATAGCGAGTAAGTGCCGAAAATTTAAAAGCGATCGAATTGTTTTTCTTCCTCCAAATGTAACTGCACTTCTTCAGCCTTTAGATCAAGGGATAATTCTTGACTTTAAACGAAAGTACAAAAAAATGCTTGTAAAGGACATGATAAATGCCTTGGATAGGAACGAAAAGCTAGAAGTTTCGGTTTTAGATACGATTAACTATGTGCACAAAGGTTGGAGTTCCATTTCATTACAAAGTGTTTCGAATTGTTACCAGTAATCAGCACCTTCATCAATCAACACTGTTGGATTATTTTAATGCCAGTAAAAGAAAATAAAATGTGGTAAGTATAAAAGGTGTTTTTTTTATTTTATTTTATTTTATTTGCATGCATTGATTTCTGAAAATCTTGTGTTTCTCACCGAATCCTACAGCAATTCATAAAAATATTGTATTTCAGTGTTTTTTTTTTTTTCTTTCAAAAATGCCCACTCCGCTTAAGTCGTCAAAAATGTTCGGTCCCTTGAGTGACGACTTAACGAGATTTTACTGTAATGTTTCCTTCCTTCTTTTACTTTTCTATTACTGTACACTGTACAGTCTTTGTGCTTTTTATTTTCAAAATCGTCATCTAAAACACTACAGCGCTTTCGTTTGCACATGTTAGGAACGCTCGACGAAGGACCTGCCATTTTGGTTTCCTAACAGGCATTTCGGCTGATTTTTCCACAAAATATTTTAGCAGATGCTCAATAGATGGCGCAAAACGTCAACAAAAGACACTAGAAATAGCAGATGACTTCCACAGTGGTTTATTATCGACAAAAGACAACGCCAGCATCCAAAAATGACATTGTCGATTATATATCGACAATGGACCAGACTGGCATTTCCTCAATGTCGATTATATGTCGACATACGACAGCAAAGGGTTAAAAGAAATGTGGCAGTATTGCTGAGCACCATCATTTTATAAAATATAATTTTTGTTGCTTTCATATCTTTCTTATAAAATATTCAAACATACTAATATTCTGCTGTTTGCTATTATTGTTTTAAATGAAAAAGCTTCTGTATGGAAAGAAAATACAGAATCATACTATTAATAGGCAAAAAAATGGATGTACTGGATGTGTGTTTGTTTGTCATCAAAGTGGAGAGAGTGGAGAGAGAATATTTTAAAGTGTATTTTTAATTTTGTTAGTGTATTTTTTTAAAAAAAGGAATACTTAAGTATAAACAAATTAGTATAAACTTTTGCATTTATTCATTTAGTGAATAATAATAATAAAAAAAAAAAAACTAGAAATAATTCCTACGCCCCTGAAAGGCATTGTGGGGCAATCTCTCATTGGCTCAATTTGGAGGAGCCTATTATTTTAGGGCAGGAGGTTAACTTATTTCACCGAAAGTGCCAGGAAAGCATGTTGATATTAAAAAATCAAGAATCGTGTAACGATGGCCTTTCGGTCAGCACTATGGTGCTATATAAAATTTCACGGTATTTCAAAAATGTGGTATTTGTTTGACTTCCGTGAATATTTCATGGGTTGCAGCTAGTATATGATTATAGATAAAATTAACTAGTCCCTTTAATCTATAAGTCAGTCATTGTTCAATAAACAGTTTGTAGTGAGTAGCATTAGACAATTACCGTGTATGCTCCAATAGAGGCCCCCGGCGTTTATTTGCAAAACTAGCCTCGGCTCCCGGCGCTTAATAGAGGCCGGCCATTATTAACAAAAACCTTCAGAACGCAATATTTTTACACATAAATACTGGCTAATATTACAAACAGCTACTTTATTTGAATTTCACATGCTACATAAGACTGTTAAAGATAAATGGCAATGTCTTTCTGTACCTTTCGCTGCTATTCGGAGTCCGAATCCGCAATGACGGCTTCGTTGTTGTCCAGTTCACTATCATCTTCCTCTTCTTCCAGGTTTGTCACGATGCTTTGAATTCTTGCCGCCAACAATTTCTCTCTTCCTTCAAAACACGGCTGATTTTCTTTGAGGCAATGAATTAACGAATCCTCACTGCCGTCAGTAGAACTGGTGATGCCACAATGTTTGAAAGATTCCGGAATCATTTCATTTGAGATTTCACCCCATGCAGATATGATCCATGTCACCACCAGACGTCGTGAAGGTGCGCGCAAATTTCCGCCTCTGGTGAGTTCTTTGTCATTGTCACCTGCCATCCAATTATCATAGAACACTCGGATCTTGTCCTTGAAAGATTTGTTCCATGAAACGTCTGCTGGCTGCACATATTTTGTGCAACCTCCTGGAACGACTGATGTGTCCATGTTGTACTTTTTGAGCTCCTGCTAAATATTTGCACTGATATGGTAACGATAAGAGTCCCAAACCAGAATTCTCTTGTGGAATGAAAATTTCCCGCAAACTTTTTGCAGCCATTGGATTGTGAGATCTTCATTCATCCATCCGTTTTGGGAACACGTTATGACGGCTCCTCGAAGTTGAACATCTTGCTGCAACCTAGTCACTTCTCGTATTCCGCGTCTAAATACGATGAACGGCTTCAACTTAGTTCCATCACCCTTGGCCGCAAGAACTAATGTAAAATGGTCTTTCTCATGTCCAGTAGTTTTAATAGAGACTGTTTTTGCTCCGCTGGGATGAACGGCATATCAAACCAAACTGACGTCTCATCCATTCCAATAATGTTGCATTCTCGGATACCTTTGGTCATCTGCAACTGAGAAATCCACATCACGAAAGAAACAACTTTGTCGATCAGTTGATCTGGATCTTTTTGAGCCACAGTTGTTTTTCGTCTGAGAGATAACGAATTACGCTCCATAAATTTTTGCAACCAGCCGGAACTCGCAACAAAAGTCTCCTTTCTCTTGGATTCTTCATTGATCTCGGTATTGAAAATCAGCTTCGCTCGTTCACGAATCATCTTTCTGGAAACGCGGACGGATTTTCGCCGCTGCTCGAGAATCCAGGACAATAAACGGTCTTCAAGTTCGTCACTAACTTTCTTGGTTCCTCCTCCTTCTAACCGCTTTCTGCTTGCACCTTTGTCCACTTTCGCAGACACAAGATTATCATTTTGTTTCTTCCACTCTCTGATTCTTTTCGGATCAACACCATAATGACGAGCGGCCGCCTCGCCGGAAGTTTCTTTCGCATATTCCACCGCGCTAATCTTAAAGGCAATGTCAAATGACCGTTTCGGCGGCATTTTGTAAGGCAATTTACCGTAAGATATTGCGTACGACTACAAAGATACGGAACGGTATCTTTGTAACGGTTTTTTTATCCTTTGTAGCCACTTCTCTACATTTTTTTTTTATTATTTTTCTCTTCTACTTCCTTTCTTTAAATTTTTTCCTTTTCTCCTTTCATCACTCTAGGGAGACTGCTAATCCATTATAACCAAGTAATTTTTTTTTTATTATTATTTATTTGTCTTGCTTTTATTATTTTCTTCGTTTTGTCAGTATTGTTTTTTTTTAGTTTCTTTTACAGCTTGGACAATTTCCCAAGCAGCCAAGGTTAACTCTCGGAACAATTGAATTAGACTCTGTCTTCTTTGACTTTGTTACAATGTAGCGTATTTATGCAAGTTTCGCGCACTGGACTCCCATTGGCAGATTAATTTTTTTGTTTGATTGTGAGAAAGAGAAAAGATTTTAGGAGAGATAGATACTTGCAGGAGGTGGAAGGAAGCAACTTGTTTTTCCCTCCTATATATACGGTATATATATATTTTTTTATTTGTGAGTTCGTACCCCCGTCTTCATATGCCGACGTTCAGGATATGTGAACGTAGTGATCCCTTCGTATTGAGCTGATCGCCGAACTCCAAAGGAAAGAAACTTCTGTAGCTCGATTCGGGATTTCAGAGTGGAGACTGCCGACCCTGCCTTGACAATGGAGGATCATTCGCCGTCTCAGTGTTCACCACGTCGTATTTGGAGACAAAACTCGCCCAGCATTTATGTTTATGGAGACCGAGAAAGTGAAACCATGTGTGCGTGTGAATCGCCGGTGATCGACAAACTGTAAGTAAACTTGATTGTGCTTTTATTTCGCTTTAGGCTTCGTCGAAGAAACTGACCCAGAGAACCTTGAAAACTAGGCGAATTTGCATAATCCTACCTTAAAAGCCTGATAAAACATTTTTCAGATTAATTCTTTGTTAGAACAAACTTTAGTTCAACTAAGAGTAAGAAAAGAGCGACGGTGAGAAAACCGAGTGCAACATAGACTTGAAGTTGTAGAACTGATTAGCTCTTAAAAATAAGTTTTGTAATTTTTTTTTATCTTGTTATTGATATTTCTTGCCAATTTACTGATCTATTAACCATTCATTTTACTTGTTGTTTTCAGTGGCTCGAACGGAAAGTGAAACTTTCCTTTATTTTATATTAGTAATATCTATTTTAGCCTTGCATAATTTACACTTTATGTTGCTATTGGATCACCTCTTAAAGGTGGTTGTGATGTTTTGTCAAGTCCCAGTCTCCAGTATACGACATGTAATTTCATTCTTGCTTAATTCACTTTTGTCTAGAGTCGTGATAGGGGTTAATTTGGGCCCAGTGCCCCTTTCTCGGCAATACTATGCGTTAATACTATTAGCAATACTATTCTGCTAATTGATTATTCATTTTCCCTTTAAACCGTGACAGCTTACACTAGTACCAGTAGGCAAATATCAAAGACCCGGCTGCTATTAGATTCCGGCTTCTATTTGGCCGTGTTCCCTCTGCAGCCCGGTGCTTATTAGAGACCGGCGACAATAAGAGACTCGGCGTTTATTGGAGCATATACGGTACTTCATTTCAATTCTCTTACCTACATATCAGTGTCAATCAGAAAAAATAAAGAAAGTTTATAAACTTGATTGTTTGAGACACTGACGCATTACAAATGCAAAATTCTCCTACATACAAGGTGTCCTTGGCCATGTCATCTGTTTCACTTACAGATTCTTTGCTGCTGCAGCTCAAAATAATGAACCATTTGAAAAAGTAGTTTTGCTACTAAACAAATATAGATGAACAGTTAACCGACAACAACACAACTTCAATTAGGAAGTTTTGGACCATTTTATCTGCCATTTTCTAATATTGAAGGAGCACTAGTCAGAATTATCATACACCTACGACGAAATCAACAAGCAGCTAAACTGAGACTGACTGAGGGGAGTTCTTCTATTTCGTCAGGATGAACAAGCTTTTTGATATTAAGTACTGGAATTATTAAGTAAACTAAACTTTTAAACACAGTGTCAATCTTCCTTTTGATTTATGGGTATTGTATTTTTTTTTTTTTTGATTAATCTTACAGTTCCTTACTTAAAATTATTATTTTTACAATTGTATTCCTTTGCTTCTATTATGTTAAACTGTTCGATGAGCTCATCTACGACAGTAGAGGACTTTACAAAGTGTTTTAAAGAAAACACTCTTTTAAAGAAAATGATCCTGCTTTAAACTTTACAAACCAATTTTGGCATATTCTATCAGATATACGAGGGTTGGGGCATAGGTCATGGCAACTATTTTTTTTCTTGTAGATATGTGAACGGATCACAAACTTATGTGTGTCGTGTGGAAGTTCTGCAGGCATAGTGTGTATGCAGAACAACAGATGGCTCTGTGATAGCTGGTAGTAGCGCAGCGAGGGCTGTGAAATCAGTCAGTTGGTGAGTGTCGTGCGAGATGGAAGTAACCCGTGTTGAGCAGCGTGCTTACATCAAAATAGCCGTTCTCTGAGGGAGAAATGCGATGGAATGTCACAGTGAATTAGAGGAAGCCCTTGGGAATAATGCCCTACCATACCATACAGTAGCATAGTGGGTAGGAAAGTTTCAGCAAGGACGTATGTCAAGCAGTGTTGAGCAACGTTTAGGACGACCTGTCAGTGTGCAGACCGATGTGGACGATGCGGACAGTCATCGAGCAGCTCCTGGATGAAGACAGACAATGGACGCTACTGGAGTTAGAGAGGGCAAGTGGCATCGAGAAATGCACCGTCCATAGGATATTGCGTAATGAGCTGCACCTACGCAAAATCGCATCGCGGTGGGTACCACATGCACTGACGGAAGTTCAAAGGTGGGTGTGCTGTGCAATATGCTCCGACCACCTTGCACGCTGGCAACAGGACGGCGATCAATTCTTGTCACGAATAATCGCCATCGATGAATTTTGGGCCAGGGCATACGAACCAGAACTGAAACATCAGTCACGGAGTGGCGACATGCTGAATCACCAAGGAGGCATTCCGTCAGAATCCTTCCCCAGTCAAATTGACGGTGATCCTCGCATATGACGTCAGGGGTGTCATTGTTTGCCACTTTGTTCCACATGGCAGAACAGTGACCGCACAGTACTACAGGGACTTCCTGGTGCGACAGGTACGACGAGGCATTCGGGAGAAACGTCCGGATCTTGTGGACAGTGCAATAATCCTGCACGACAATGCAAAACCACATAAAGCAGAGTGTGTAGGGCAGCTACTGCGATGTTGGGGATGGGAAGAATTGGAGCACCCACCGTACTCTCCCGACATTTCGTCCTGTCACTTTGATCTCATTCGCAAGATTAAGGAACCACTATGTGGTAGGCGGTTTGCAACACGAGAGGACATTGCTAATGATGTGCGCCAACAGGTGACCCGATTCACACATGGTGTGCCAAATGCTGAGGCTGATGGTATTCAGCGCCTCCCACATCGTTGGCAGCGTGTGGTGACAGTAGCAGGGGACTACTTTGAGGGTCTTTAGGCCCAGGTTTGTCATGTCAACTTTGTGTGTACTGTGTTGTCACTTTTGCACTGTGAAGACCTTATTGCCCTGTATACTACCGTAATAAATTAGTGTGGTACGATATTTCAGTGCTATTCATTGTCCACACATGTAGTTAACACCTTGTCCTTTCGTCTGTATATGTCACATTTTCCAACCGGACTGGTATCTTCAAGAAAAAAAATAGTTGCCATGACTTTTGCCCCAACCCTCGTAGAATTATCCCATACGTGCAGTTATCTTTTGTTTTGGAATCTGCATTGCATATTTTGCTTTTTCAGAAATAATAAAGCATCAGGTCGAAGACGCACTATAGTATCTTCCATTTCAAAGCAATTTCATTGAAATACCATTTATATTATTTTAGTTAATTTAATAAAAATTTATCAAAAAGCAACACAGTAATACAACTGCATAAATGAGAAAAAAATCTGAATATATAATTGGTTCAACCCAATATCTGAATTTATAAATATTAATCAAATGAAGCAAATTAACAGGATACAATGAAAATTTCAATACTTGGCAAACATCTAAAAGAAAACAATTTTTTGATCAATATATATCCTATAAATAGAAGAAAACGGAATTGTGATAGTTGTTAATTAAAAGCAACATCGACAATAATATTTAAATGTAAAAAGAACTGCAAAGCTATAAATATACTTACAACATCTTCGAGAGGCTTCGCCCCAAATACTTTAAAACTATTTTGTGGTTTCCCAGGAGTACAAATTAAAACCACTGCTTGTTGTCCAACTCGAGTGGAGTATTCGTCTATGGTTGCCTTTAATTTTCTTTAAAAGAAAAAGAAACAAAAGCAATTAAAATCTCCACAAAACACAAATATTTTGTTCCAAAGCCTAGAAAACTTCATCTGGAAATAAAAGCAAAATATATTGAAGGTTATAAGTTAAAGCCAATTTCTGCTAAAAATATAGAACAACGGCATAGGCTTGAAAATGAAATGACAGCAATGATAAATCTCCACTTCTATTGTATTGTATTCCTACGACAAGAGAACATTTCACAAATGCTTCAATGCAAGGTGGAAATACACAAGAGTTAATCATCCTCTGTTATAAATAGGAAAGACAGAAGCAGCCCTCAAGGAAAAGAGAAGATGGAAGCAAAACCAAGAGATATAGATTTGGCATAACACACATTTCATCTTAAAATTCATAAAAAATAAATAAAAAATAAAAATAAAGTCATGAATTTAGCTTTAAAATGAAGACTTTTAAAAGTGAAAGGAAAACAAAGACTCGTATACTCAAGTGTACTGATGGCAGGACAAAGTCATATTGGAAAAACTATTTTATGAATATCAACCAATGCTAAATTTTTGAAGCAGAAATCAACCGAAAAGGAAACTTGAAAATTTAAACAGCGAGAGGAACTACAATGATAGGAAATTTTATACCCACTATTACTAGACACCTACTTGAGGATTAAAACTGTAAAGAAATTAGGTCATATTTCACAACAATTCACTTTTACGACTGCCAAACTAAAACAAAAATCTTTATTTCATCGTTTTTAATTTCAATAGTTTCAGAAAAAAAAGATTAATCTTTATATCTATAAAGCAGTTGGTTTGTCAGGTGTTCGCAATAACTTTTAGCCGAGTTTGGTTCTGATTCTATCATTTAATGGATCTACGATTTTTAGTTGTAAGGTTGTCTATTTTCACTTTAGTTCACATATATATTCCGTGTTTTATCTAGTTTTGTCTATCCAGCATTAGTTTGGAAAAACATCTGCTGATCCACTCTTTCTCCCCACACACCTTAAAATTTCATTTCCACATTTTTTAAAGAGTTTTGAAACAGTTACAGCCTATTGTTATTGTTATGTCTAAGGGGATAATGGTAGTGAAATGAGATGTGGCAGATTTCAAGGTTATACTAGACAGCCCCGATTTTACAAGGGATGCACTCAAGTTCTAAGCGCTTCCAAGTCCATATTCATATGAAAGCAAGAAGTAAACTATCACTTGCCTCATCATTCCAATAAGCTAAGCAAATAATTTCACTGCTTGAGGTATCAGGATGATCAGGCCTAAAACTGTAAGCTGAGCCAAAGGATAGTTTGGGCCATTTCCTGAATGTCTATTCTGGCTTTCCCTTTTTAGCGGCCCTTAGGTTACAGCTTGCCTGTAAAACATAGGGGACCGCTCTTGCTTTTATGCTTGCTGGCTGTCACTCTATAGTGGCCACTCTGTAACGGTTAGATATATTAGAATGAAACCTTCGCCATTGCGTTCAGCATCAATAAGTAGGTGATCATGTCCAAAAAATCAGACCTCTAGAACCACTCCCTGACCGGAATTTGGAGGGCCAAACGTGGTCGCTTCCGATAAAGAGGAAAACGGCGATATCGACCCTTCTGAACATATTTTGTTTATAAAATTGTGCATATTATGGGGCCGCTTTGCTTTTGACACTGTCTAAAACCATTAATTTATCTTGTTGTCTAAGTTAAAATTTGTGGATAATGGTGGATCACAGACTTTTATGCCACCATTTTGACAATTTCCACATCATGATCATTAGTAGTAGAGATATCTGTAGGAATCTTGGAGAAGGCAATAACAGAGGCCGAGGCTAATCATACCGTTTAATTTGAAAAGAATGGAACAATTGGGAAGACTGCCTGAATCTACTGTGCTGATTTGATGGAAGGAGGGATGCAAAATAATGAATTACTCCATTACAGATAGTGAATTTGAATTAACAGATGACATTATTCTCATAAGAATAAAGTAACAAAGTAGATTGATAATTTAAATTCAACTTGCAGATATTGCAATCGCCAGGCTATTTTAAGAGCTAGGAACTGGTTTATGCTATGTTAAGTTTTATTCTTGGTATACAACATATCTATATAGGCAAATAATTAAATGCTGCGATATGTGGAGAAGTGGTATTTGAAAAATATATCCAGATCTTTGTGAATGCCTGAGTGTTTACTGGGAATTTGCTGGAAACAAAAACACATGGAAAATGGCAAATACACAGTGTTGACATGTATTTACATTTTCATACAGTTTTTGCTTTACCCCTTTGATAACATTGTTTAACCCATTAAGGCCCAAAGTTGCATAAACGCAACATTTCAGTTATTATTTTTTTTCTTCTGTCAAATGGCTTTTCACAATTCTTTTAAGTGCTGCAATATTTAATAGGCATTACAAGGAAGAGTTTTTTTGCACATTTCTTTATTAATTTTTCATCACAATGCCAGTAATCTTAGAAAGTTTGGAAAAAATAAGAATTTTTCACAGTTCCGGTCAAAGTTTTATCTTGAACTCGTTTATTAACATTTTGTGGGTGACAAGCTTCAATAGAATTCTTATAACTGTAATGTTTCATTTTGAGAAAAAAATATATAAGAACTTTCCTTTATGCTATTTTACCATAATGTTGCACTGATACAACCTTGGGATTAGTGGACCTATTACAGGACATCATGCTTGTCAATGCTACAGAAGCCACCTGCGAGTTTCAACTTATAACAAATCTACCGCTTGTCAGAAAATGTATGAAGCATAATAAGTTCACATCAATCGAACAAAATTTGCATTTATCTGAAAATAGCAAACTGAATCAAAATAATAAATTCTCAATAATGATTGCTATTTTTTGCTGTCATCAATGAAAAAAAAACTCAATTCAGCATTTTTTTTTTTTTACAACCTCTCCATCGATGAGGAAAGGGTGCTTTATTTTGGGAGACATTACTGCAAGATGTTCATCAAATTGCACTAGTGCTTATACAGTTCAAATGGCTACCTGTCTAGATTTATTCCTTCCTTACAGTGGCAAAAGGGAAGACAATGAAAGTTCCGAATTTAGTTTGAGTGAGCAAGTAGTTGCAAATCTGCTTTCAGTTGTTCAAAACCCAGCTCAACCTCGTATATTTTTTGACAATTTCTTTTCATCATATAAACTTTTTCATGCATTGAAACTTCAAGGATTTTTTTGTGTGAATGGAACCATTCATTAAAATCGCACTGTAAAATTCCCTATGGAGCCCACTTCTACTATGAAGAAGAAAGACAAATTCTCTTGTCACAAATGCTCGCAACAATGGCAATATACAATCAACAGAAAAAAAAAAAAGAAAAGAAAACTTTTTTTGTGCCGTAGTCAATCATTTCTGAATCTACTTGATCAAGACGGTGCTATTGTCAATTCATGGGAAATATACAGAATTGCAAACACTGAGAGGATAACGCAACTTGAATTTCAATTAGGGATAGACGGGACCCAATATTTTGGGAAATTTTCGGGAAAATTATAATCCTGTTTATCGGGCGGGATTTGCTTTACTTCGGGATTTCTTCGGGACCGGATTTCGTGATTTATTTAAATTCAACAAAAGGCTTAATAATGCTGGGATTATTAATTCTGGCAACTGAAGACTACAATAAATCATTGAGAAATAGTCTGGACTATTTATTTTCCTGCTACCTCCCAATATTACATCAACAACAAAGTGTTTTCGTCATGGCGTTAGCGATAGACCGGCGAAACCAATAAACAACAGACGATGGCCTTCGTTATTTCGACTAGCGACAGACATAAAAATGTTTTTGTTTGTTATTATTATTGTCATCCATATCAAGTTTCAAAACCCGAACAACTATTTCCCATTTACTGAAGGAAGGACAATCCCGTCCCGATTTTCGGGAGGGAAAAAAAAAATCCCGTCCCGACCTAAAAATCTAATCCTGTCCATCCCTAATTTCAATCTTACTTGGCTACTACCTGATGAAATCTGAGGATAATGAAACACCAAATGAAGATGACATCAGGAATAAAGAAAGAGAAACATTGAATTAAGATAGACCTTCAATGCATTTTTTGACCTTAGAAGTACAATATAATCTTGTGGGTCATATAATAATAAAAGAAAATAAAGTAAGAAGAAAATGAAAATTTAAATGGGTTAATGCCAGCCTATAATGTTGGAATCACATAGTAATCCAATTTTCTCTATTTTCATGTTTGTGTCTATAATGTGTGTAATTTTTTTTTTTATAATGAGTTTAAGAAAAGTAAGCATTTTTATATGAATTCTTTTTTGTTATTAATGGCATTATCTCTTACATCAAATTTCAGTGTTGCTTAAATTTTAATTTATATTCCAAAATGTAGTTTGCATAAAAGAGTTAATGATATTTTTTCATACCTATTATTTCTCTTGCAATGAATGCAATTAAAAGTAAATAATTAAATAAAATTTCATTATAAACTTATATACAGGGTTGGGAAGTAAGGTGTTATTGGTAACAGTTACTTTTTGTAGTAACGATTGGTATTTGCCATTACTTTTTTAATTGAGTAACTGTTACTTTTAGTTGTAACGGAGTAACGAAAATGCATTATTTTTTTTGTCCATTTTTTTGGGTTTACTTTCACACCAAGCTATTCAGAGGCTTAGTAAGAGCTGTTTCAAAAACGCCGTATCAGTTATCGGGACGTAGCTTGGCTCAGATCTTTTCTAAGAAGATTGTCTAAGAAAATAAATCCCAATCTCATCTATGGTCTTATCCCTGTCATTCTGGTTTGAATCGTCGATGAAGAAACACCGATTTTTACGAGTATCTTGAGTGATTTACTTCAAATTGAGGAATGCTACTGACAAACAGTTAGCATTATAAATTCAAACTTTCATTTGAAACAAAAATGTCTGATAAAAAGTAATTTTGTAAGAAACATAAAAAAAAAATAAAAGTTTCAACTTTATATAACATATATATTTAAAAAACGCAAATTGCTACTGTGAATCTTTTGTTTGCGGTGACATCATTCTAACCAACTCCCTTCGTAAAGAACTGCCTTGTTAGATGCTTGCAAGTAAAAGGTATTTGAAGTTAAGAATTTTTAATTTTAAATGTGAAACTTGGCATTTATATTTAGGTCTAAGAGGCGATCTTTTCATCAAAAATTTTGGTAACTCTGCAGACTAAGCCGATGTTTCACATTGAATAAATCTAATTTAATATAAATATTGCTTGATAAGAAGGAAGAGTCTTGTTTATTTTTAATATTTTTTGATAAATAAAGAAATGTTTATCCGAATGTCTGTGAGCTAACAAAGATTTCTTTCCATTCTTTGATTGTAATTAAGAACTATAAAAAGTGTCGTCAAAATTTAGAGAAAAACCGGGTCTTTACTTTTTCCAAATTGCCTTCAAAAGCTTCAATATATTTAAATTGTGATAAAAAGAAGAAAAACGACAAAACAAATTCACTTTAAAATACATTGCGTTTTAAAGGAGAAAAAAAATCAGAAACTTCCTCAAATGTGTTGAATTAAGATTTAATTAATGGAAAAAAAATAAAGGGTTTATTTATGCTCAGGAAACAACAGCCTAATTCATCAAAAATAATTAATATTTTATAAAATAGCTTATTTAGTTTCTTTTATTTCTAATTTTATTTTTGTAACGTAAATAAATATCTCAATGAATGAAAAAAATGACAGCTTAAATAAAAAAATTTGGTAAAATAAAATACGCAGCTAAAACATTAATTAATTTAGAAATCCCGTTAAAAAAAAAAAAACAACAAAAACTTTTGAGTTTTTCAGTCTTTATATTCTTCTTTCAACAGTAAATACCGTATTTACACGCATAATTTCCCCCATCGTGTATTTTCCCCACCCCAGTTTTTGTGGATTACAAAATTCAATTTTTATTTTTATCGCATAATTTCCCCACCTCTACTTCAAAGCGTTTCCAACATGACTTTGATTGGCGGTCAACTCACGACGACGCGACAATGTACCGTTATTTCCGCATTTCTCTATCCCACGCTACTTTAGGGGAAGATTCCACCCCCACCCCGGTCAGTCCAAGAGCAGACTCCTTCTGAATCAGTACAACAATTTCGAGTGTTTGTGAAAACGTGAAGTTCGCGAATAAAGTTAAGTTCTCTAATAGCAGGCAGCTGATGCTGATGTCATGCGGTGAGCAGCTATAAAGATGGCGGGCTGCGCTGCATGAGTTACGAAATTACGTCACAGTTGCGCACACACTTCCGTGCATGCCTATTGCTTAACCTTACTTTGAAGAAAAAAACAAATGTTGAGATGTGATTTCTTATATTTTAAATGTTGCGTGTTAATAAAATTGTTGTTAATTACATTTCTTGCTTTAAAAATCAATATTTAACATGGTTTTCCTTACACTTTTACCATATTTTTTTTCCTCAAATTGAAAAACATCGCGTAATTCCCCCCCCCCTTTTTGTCAAAATATTGATGAAAAAAAAGGGGAAATTATGCGAGTAAATACGGTAACCTAATTCATGGACAAGAGAAATGATTGGTTCAAGACTTCAGGCATCCCTCTACACAAGCTTTCAGTTGACCACTCCTGCATATTTAATGAGACATTCGTTCGGCTATATAAAGACTGAAAATTTTTTTGTATTTTGTATTTTATATTGTTCAACCTGAAGATGCTAAGCCGATACGCTAGCGAAATCGATTGTTGTAAGGCTGTTACGCTTTTTATTATATCTTGTATTTTTATAATTATGTATTGTGCGTTGGCTTTAAATTTAATTTTATTAAACATTATGTTCGCACGTAAAAACTCATTTATATTTAAAAAACTTTTGACAGTATCATTTAAAATATAGGAATGCAATATAATCGGCATGGATTATTTGATTAAATACGAGTGCTATTGAATAAACAAAATTTCAGATTCCCAACGTAATAAAAAAGATAATTTGAGCAACTACCTTGAACTCCTACTAATTTGAAATACTAAATTGTTAGTGCACCGGGAAGCAAAAAAAGATTGGGAAGACTGGCTCTACAGTACATATAAATTAAAAAGAAAAATTCTAAATAAAACTCCTGAAAAATAAAATAAAAGAAATCTATAAATTAATTTTGTAATACAATCAATCAATTTTTATAACGTGATATGGCAATTACAACAGAGTAAAAAATATAAATTCTTAGTATGCTTTTAACAGAATATTGTTATTTTTTTTTTTGGTTCTTAAAAAGTAACTGTATAGTTACTCAGTTACTTTTTTTTTTGAAGGAGGGGGGGGGGGGGGTAACTGTAACTAACTCAGTTACTTTTTAAAAATAACTTATCCAACCCTGCTTATATATATATATATATATATATATATATATATATATACACACACACACGAGCCATGCCCCGCGGTGTCACCCGCGTTAAATTCGGTTCTCGTCGTGCAGCCAAGCTGCCCCATCGCCGCCGACACACCCGTGACGTTTATGTTTACTACTCCGCTCCTATTGGTCGTAGCGTGATGTTATATAGCCTATAACCTTCCTCAATAAACGGGCTATCTAACGAAAAAAGAATTTTTCAAATCGGACTCGTAGTTCCTGAGATTAACGCGTTCAAACACACAAACTCTTCTGCTTTATAATAGTAGTATGATATATAAAGTCAGATAGAAATATGGAATTTTTGTAAAAAACAAAACACAATTCAAAGACCAGATTTTTGTTCTTCAAGGATCATGATAATTTATTCTAGCGTAGTCAGTGGCATCTCAGAAATTTTAAGTAATTTCAAATTTCAAGTAAAACACAAATATTAATGGAATTTACTCATATATTTTAATGATTTTAAAATATATAAAACAAAAAAATTTAAAAATATATATAAAAAAAACTAAAACTAAAATACTTTTTTTTAATTTTTTTTATGCTTGTGAATTTTTTTTTGAATGAATGTGTTTTGGGATAATTAAAAAGAGTAAATCCCATTAATATGCCTGTTTTAGTTGAAATTCCACATTACTTAAAATTTTTGAGAGATGCCATTGACGACACAAGGAGAAATTATCATTATCCTTGCAGAACAGAAATCTGGTCTTTGTATTTTTATTTTGTTTTTGTTTTTTTAACAAATTCCCCATTTCTTCTGGATCTATATAGTTTTGTAATATAGTTACTTTTATTCTTATTCTTATGTTCTTCACTATTTCAAAATTAAATTTGGTACTGCGTTTTAAGTCAGGCAAGCCCATTATTATAACAGATTTACATAAATCATTTGCTTTTTAGAAAGAACTATCTGAAAGACTAAAATGGATTAA
>JAFIDM010000005.1:26811056-26854480 GCA_023159025.1 Thereuonema tuberculata
TTGACCACAAGACAGTTATACATTTTAATTTCACAGATGTCCAATTGTTGTTAGTAACCTTACTAAGTTATTTTGAGATAGGCCCCATCATTGGGAAACGAAAAGCAAGCTGGTGATATATCTTGGCTGTTAAACTACAACTGTAAGGCAATGCTGGCAGCAAAGGTTGTATGAGGAGATTCTCGTTAGATTAGTCTCACAATTACAAGAGCACTGTGGGATGATCTGACAATCATCTGGAACTAATGCACAGTGCTGCTCAGCAACTTGCAGAAAGTAGCACTATCTGCTGCTTATCACATTATAAATGACTTCTTCTTTTATAAAAAAACAAAACAAAAAAAATTGAAAATGTAAATGGCAAATGCTGTAATTATTTGATAGGTAATATTGTATAATTCCAGCACATCACTGTCGATGTTTAAGTTAAATACATTACTAAAAATTAATCAAAAACTTCTGAAATAGCCATCGGCCATAAAAGCTTTGTTTTTTTTTCTTCTTAATGATAGTAATTAATAAATGCCCGAGCCACTAATGGGTGAAATCTTTCGCTAGTAACTCGATACCGAAGCATTTTCTGTCCTATGCTTATATAACTTTTTTTCTTTACTTTTACATGTAGAATGAGTTCCCGAAGTTTCTGCATATCTTCGTGAATCACCCTGTATTTGCCGAAATCTCACATCACACCAGATTATTTCATTGCCATTCATTCATTTCATTTTGTTTGAGAAAATATGTGTTTCCCGTTTGAGGTTTTCCTTTGACACTCTTTTAAGATTAATTAATTATAATGATGCAGTGTCACGATTTTTTTCGTTCCTATTTCTTTTTCCTTCAAAATCGTGTCACTGTCGTTTTTAATTCTTTTTTCCCTCTTACCCGTGTATCTTCCTTTTACCCCTTTTCAGGAGACTGCTGTGTTAATTGACGAATATTTATAATTATTGTGTAAAAGTTATTTTTATAAGAATATTTTTCCTTTTATCAGTCACTTTTAGAGTGCACTATTTACGCCTAATTCCTTATTTCCTTATTATTTGTCTGTTTTGGCTTGCAATGTGATTTGATTAGCCCGACCGTCGGCAGTGCTAACTAAGTTATGGATAACGTCAGCGCGCTGCTTTTCGCGGGCTTTGCTTCTGCCGAAACCTGATTGGCTAGAATTTTAATACTTTTACGAACTTATTAATATCACTCCCCATCGGAGATAATTAATTAATTCCTTTGTACCCGAGTGAAGATGTTGTAGGAAAGTCTTGGTGGTGTGAGACGGTGGCCGCTGCCGGCCAGGCAAAGGCTAGCCGAGGCTTCCCGAAGCCAGGGAACGCCGTCCAGGCACATCAGACTATGAACTTTGGTTACTTTGAGCTCAGGAACCTAGAGAGAATGTCCGTACCCCGTATCGATTTAGCTCCGGATATTTGAGCGTTTAGAAATATAATTTGTGCTTCGTAATCAACTCATTGATTTGCGCCCTCCCCCGCATCCTGAACGTCTGACAGAGAAGCCTCACTTCTTCACCTGAGATTACTAAAAGTGACTTGTACTTCAAAGCAAGGTGTTTCACGGTTCTTTCGTCCGAATGCCCGCCGACGAGTTTGGAGGAAACCGACGATATGTGTGTTCAGACCCCGGAGAGACGTATGGGAGAGCTATTCGAATGCCCAACGCAGTAGCTACTTGTAAGTGAAACCTTTCTTGACTTTAATAACTTCGGCCTTCGCAGCCAATAACTGTCCCTGAATGCGATCCGAGAAGCAAGAACTGCGTTTCAGTCTAAAGTAATAAGTGAAAGTGACTCTATGATACCCAGCCGTAATGTAGTCGAATGCCGTGTGCCTGAGCCGGCGAAGCGAAGCCGTCCCGGTTAAAATAAGCCAACAAGCCAATATTTTTTATATTAACTTATGTAATATATCTTATAGTTATTGCATTTTAACTAGTGTGACCTCCTAGTGAAAATACCCCTGTGTTTGGAAGCATCACATTATCATGTTTTATTGCTTTTATACATATGTTAACATTTTTTTTTTTTTTTTCATCTCTTACAGCTGGCCAGCATAGCGGAGCTTCTCATCCCGGCCTAGCTAAAGCTTAGTCCCCCTCTTTTTTTTTTTCCTTTCTTTCCTTTCGTTTTGTTTTGCGGTGTGTAATTTTTTTTATTCTCGTGTTAATCATTCGTGTAGTTGCTTTAGTCACGTGAGTGGAGAGGCGTTTTTTTTTTTTTCTTTCGCCTCCATTTTTTTTTCTCCGCTCACGTTGCCGACTACACACTTGCTAGGCTCGTCTGAGAAGTGAAGCGTAATTGCATTTTACAGTGTTAATCTATATTTTATCATTATCTATCTTATTTTGCTCATTTAACTCCAAGTAGGAGATCAATTGTATTTCATTTTGTAACTCACGGCAGTCTCCTGTGAGTAATTAATTGCCTCATCCATCTTTGTAATACCTTTCGTATAATACAATTTATAATCCTAATCTTGTTTGAGTTGGTGTCTTTTATTATTGCGTCGGAACAGGACTTTTGGGCCCGGCATCCTGTTGACCGACAACATCTCAGGTGTGTCTTTCCACTGCGTTGAGGGTGATGAGTTAATTTATGCTAATCAGAGCTGCTTGCGTAGGTTTATTTTATCGAATCTAATTTTGTGATAAGTTGTTGATGGCAGCTTAATTTTATTATTATTTATTTTTCCTTTTAGTTAAATTTAATTTCGTGACAAATTTGCCTGGCCGGCAGCGGCCACCGTCTCACACCACCAAGACTCTGCTACCAATTTGTCACGAAATTAAATTTAACTAAAAGGAAAAATAAATAATAATAAAATTAAGCTGCCATCAACAACTTATCACAAAATTAGATTCGATAAAATAAACCTACGCAAGCAGCTCTGATTAGCATAAATTAACTCATCACCCTCAACGCAGTGGAAAGACACACCTGAGATGTTGTCGGTCAACAGGATGCCGGGCCCAAAAGTCCTGTTCCGACGCAATAATAAAAGACACCAACTCAAACAAGATTAGGATTATAAATTGTATTATACGAAAGGTATTACAAAGATGGATGAGGCAATTAATTACTCACAGGAGACTGCCGTGAGTTACAAAATGAAATACAATTGATCTCCTACTTGGAGTTAAATGAGCAAAATAAGATAGATAATGATAAAATATAGATTAACACTGTAAAATGCAATTACGCTTCACTTCTCAGACGAGCCTAGCAAGTGTGTAGTCGGCAACGTGAGCGGAGAAAAAAAAATGGAGGCGAAAGAAAAAAAAAAAAACGCCTCTCCACTCACGTGACTAAAGCAACTACACGAATGATTAACACGAGAATAAAAAAAATTACACACCGCAAAACAAAACGAAAGGAAAGAAAGGAAAAAAAAAAAGAGGGGGACTAAGCTTTAGCTAGGCCGGGATGAGAAGCTCCGCTATGCTGGCCAGCTGTAAGAGATGAAAAAAAAAAAAAAAATGTTAACATATGTATAAAAGCAATAAAACATGATAATGTGATGCTTCCAAACACAGGGGTATTTTCACTAGGAGGTCACACTAGTTAAAATGCAATAACTATAAGATATATTACATAAGTTAATATAAAAAATATTGGCTTGTTGGCTTATTTTAACCGGGACGGCTTCGCTTCGCCGGCTCAGGCACACGGCATTCGACTACATTACGGCTGGGTATCATAGAGTCACTTTCACTTATTACTTTAGACTGAAACGCAGTTCTTGCTTCTCGGATCGCATTCAGGGACAGTTATTGGCTGCGAAGGCCGAAGTTATTAAAGTCAAGAAAGGTTTCACTTACAAGTAGCTACTGCGTTGGGCATTCGAATAGCTCTCCCATACGTCTCTCCGGGGTCTGAACACACATATCGTCGGTTTCCTCCAAACTCGTCGGCGGGCATTCGGACGAAAGAACCGTGAAACACCTTGCTTTGAAGTACAAGTCACTTTTAGTAATCTCAGGTGAAGAAGTGAGGCTTCTCTGTCAGACGTTCAGGATGCGGGGGAGGGCGCAAATCAATGAGTTGATTACGAAGCACAAATTATATTTCTAAACGCTCAAATATCCGGAGCTAAATCGATACGGGGTACGGACATTCTCTCTAGGTTCCTGAGCTCAAAGTAACCAAAGTTCGTAGTCTGATGCGCCTGGACGGCTTTCCCTGGCTTCGGGAAGCCTCGGCTAGCCTTTGCCTGGCCGGCAGCGGCCACCGTCTCACACCACCAAGACTTTCCTACAACATCTTCACTCGGGTACAAAGGAATTAATTAATTATCTCCGATGGGGAGTGATATTAATAAGTTCGTAAAAGTATTAAAATTCTAGCCAATCAGGTTTCGGCAGAAGCAAAGCCCGCGAAAAGCAGCGCGCTGACGTTATCCATAACTTAGTTAGCACTGCCGACGGTCGGGCTAATCAAATCACATTGCAAGCCAAAACAGACAAATAATAAGGAAATAAGGAATTAGGCGTAAATAGTGCACTCTAAAAGTGACTGATAAAAGGAAAAATATTCTTATAAAAATAACTTTTACACAATAATTATAAATATTCGTCAATTAACACAGCAGTCTCCTGAAAAGGGGTAAAAGGAAGATACACGGGTAAGAGGGAAAAAAGAATTAAAAATGACAGTGACACGATTTTGAAGGAAAAAGAAATAGGAACGAAAAAAATCGTGACAGCAGACAAAAAAAGAGCATACTGTAGAGACAATGCAACTAAGATCGAACAAATATTTCCATAAAGCTACTAACCAATATTGTCTATGATTTATGAAGGAATTACAAAAATTCTTATTTTTATGGGCTACTCAAATTTACGATGTTTTTATCAAGTTGTTAACATTCATTCTAATTCGACAAGAGCGTCAACTGCTTGGTGGATTGGCTATGAATACATCTAAACATTACTGTAAGGTAGATCAATACCCCAAATGATAAAAATTTAGTCAAATTACTTGTCTTTTTTATAAAAAGATCAGGACGTTTCACCCTTAAATGAGGTTATTATCCACTCTGTTGTTTGATGATGTCAGAGGGATATAAATAATGTTTGATGATGCAGTTAGGGTTTTCATGATTAAATAGTAGGGGTGTTGGCAATATGCCACGATTCTTGCAAGGTGAAAGAGAAGATATTTGTGGCCTGATCTATTATGTGTCTTTTCACAATTAGGGGTATGGTTGGTAGATTTACTATGAAGAAATAAGCTGGATTTGAATTCATCCTTGTTTTTGTAGTTGGTTTGGTGCTGTTTTATTCTTTTTAGTAGGGTTTGGGTGGTAAAAATCTATGCATTGTTTATTGCAATTAATATAAAGAATTGCGTATATAATATTGGTGGAAGAGTCTCATCTTGTTGTTGGATTTACGGTAAGTAAATCTAAACATTATTTAAATAAACAGAAGTTCAAGCACTTAAATAATATCAAAATTTACCTAATTTCAAGGCTTGTCAAATAAACGAAAATTGTATTTTCCCGACAATTCTATTTCAATAAAGAAATAACACTTAACACAATTTTTCTTTTTAACACTTTTTTCTTTTTAAATAAATCCCATCACTTCTCAAAGAAGTAAAGTTATGGAAAAGTGTATAAAAATCAATCTTGCAAGGCAAATTATAAAGGCTTCTTTTATTCTCGTTTTTTTTCTTACTTGCAAACTACAATGTCATTATCACCCAGAGCAAAGTTATTGTAAAGTAAATGTGGCTAAGAAATATAAATATTTTTATGATTAAATTAATATTTTCAGAAGGCTCAACGTGAGTTGATGAAATAAAGATAATAAATAAGAAATACAATGCACTTACTTGTTAATAAATGAAATAAATAGCATTAAAAAAAAAAAAAGGGACGAAATATCGACAGTTTCGGAATATTGAGCATATTCCATCCTCAGGGAAAGTACAAACATTTAGGACGACACAAAGTGAAGGGGTGAGGGTGGTTTAGCAACCGTGAAGGGCATATCAGCAGCGGGCAAAACTTCAATCACTACTGCTACCCCTCCCCCATCCCTTTACTATACCTCTACACCTTGTGTTGTCCTAAATATTTATACTGTCCCTGAAGATGGATACACCCAGTATTCCGAAACTGTCAGTATCTCAATCCCCTCCTCCTTTTTTTTTTTTTTTGTATGCCATTTATTTTATTTGTACCAACTAAGTGCATTTCATTTTCTATTTATTATCGCTAATTTAAAAAATTTTGTAACTTACATCTTCTACATAAACTGAAATCAATATGCTTACTGTAAAAAAAAATTAAAAAAAAAAAAAAAAACTTAAAAAGAATGCACAAAACTTAATATTTTTTTTTTTATAAGCATTGAAATTAATAAATCGCCGTAAACGACAGAATTGAAGTCAGTTTTATAATAAGCTATAACTTAAATTTATTAGTCATTTATTTATAGTTACTACATAACAATCAATTTGCTAACACAATTTTTCTCTTAACAAATTGCTGTAATAACTATAATAACACTAAATTGGTAACTTGCCTTATTCAGGACTTGCATCTAATACTTATTATTAATGTTATTACCAATTACTATTACAAAATGTTAATTTAAGATCAGTTTAAATTGATATCCTCTTAAAATGGAAACAAATTTATATTGAGGAAAAATAAAAAGGGGAAGAAATCTCCCCTACCTCATTTTTATAAGTAGATTCGTGAAGCCTGTTCAGAATAGGTGAAACAGTTTTCATTGTAAATAATAATAAGAATGCAAGTTAAATGAGAATGTGCATTAACACTACCTTATTTTATTTTCTGTAAATAATGATTGTTGGTGCCATTAAAATAACTTAAATTTTACCTTCAATAATCGTTTTTGTTTGTTTTTTTTTTTTTGTTTTTTCTGGGTAGCAATCTAATCAAACGAGACACTGTTGCATATTCAAGTATGTCAAGTCTGTTTTAGGTCATTATTTTCTAAGTCAGAAAATAATAAATATAATGAATCTTTATCGTTAAAGAGTAAAATGGCGGAATCAGGAGTCATTCATTCAACAGGAAGTAATAAAACTTGATGAACAGAAAACCCAAAGTTTTAACTAATACTTCAACTGTTAAATTGTTCTAGTACAGAAGTTGGGCTCATGTAAGGACGAAGAAAGAGCAAATTTACCACAGAATTTCTTAGTAGTGGGAATAAAATATTATGTTTGAAAGATTCAAGTAAGATGCACTAATAATAGAGATTTCTGCAACACAGGCACAGAAAGAAGCAGTGATATGACTACATTTTGACGTGATTCAGATGGAGTATTACTCTACTGAACAAATTAACAATGACCTCAATGCTTAAACAGCAATATATGAAATTTTTTACTTTTGAGAAGGAAAAAAAAAAGCATCTCAATGAAGCAAATGACTGCCATTCCGGCGTGGCCGAGCGGTCTGCCATGCGGCCGTTGCGTTGCAACCTGGGTTCAAATCCCAGCATCGGCATGGCTGTTTCTTTCTTTGTCTGTGTTTTGTCCATTTCTACCTGGGACTTACTATCTCATGGTTATTATGAACTTGATATGTATCTCGTCCCCCCTCTTGAACTTTCCTAGCTTCACCATGACGGACGTCATACGGTGCTAGTGTCTGTGGTCCTTAGTTGGCCCAAATCGACAAAAGGAAGGAAGCAAATGGCTGTGGACAAATCTGTTAAGTAATGATGGGTGTTTATGCCTAGTGAAGGTATTGAATGCCTGAATTATGAGATAAATATTAGGCAATGGGAAAATTTCTGATGATCGACAATTTAAGCAGTATTGAAATTTATTGTTGTTCTGCTTTTGACTACATATAAAGATGTAATCTTTATGATACAGGACAAATTTTTATCATTTATTCAGGACCTCAAGTAGTTATTGTATACCAAATTTTAGCTGCTCTTACGCACTGAAAGGGGGTTTAAAAAAATGCTTAAAAAAAAGGGGGGTAAAAAAAAAATGCTTGGAGGTTTAAAAGTTACAAGAAATAGTGAAGTGACATCATCACTCTTTGCGAGTCATGCATGACGTCATTCTATCTCCTGCTACCCGTGACCACTCAAGGACGGGACGCCAGAGCAAAATACTTAATTTATAAAACAATACTAATGCAATTAGTGTTTATAAAATACAAACAATAACTGAAAAGTATGGTCACATTTGTATTTAAAAAGAAAGTAATTTTATATAAAAAAAATAATAAAGAAAAAATATTACAATTAAAAAATTGAAGAAAAATTATATAATGCTAACTACAAACAATCCTAATATTATAAATATAATTACAAATAAAAATCCTGACAATAAATCGAATAATAACTTAAAGAAATTAGCAAAAAACTAAAAGAATGGAAAATGTTTTAAATAAAAATAGAAAATGCTTTCGTAAATTTAGGAAACATTTCAAAATCGTATTTCTGTTGAAAACTAACATGTTTCTAAACATTGAAGTCACAGCAAAAGTCTAACCTACCTACTAATAATAATGTAATTATTAGTTGAAAAATAAAAGCAACAAAGCAAAAGTATAGTGTCATTTGTAAAGAAAATGTTTTAAATAAAAATGGACAATACTTTCGTAAAACTTAGGAAACATTACTACATGTAACTGTAATAAGAATGTTTTTGATATTAGACTTATGAACAAGTATAACTCAATGGTTTTATACCCCAAACTGTATTTGAAATTACAACAATAATTAAAAATTGTAGAAATAAAAAATCTATGGGTGTAGATAATGTAAAACCATCAGATACAAAAATACCCAATAATTATTTTGCACAAATCTTAAATATGTATATTCTTAAATTTACTTTCTTCTAAAATTTGTTTGTACTTTTGTTTGAAGAATTTGTCTTTTTATATTTATTTTTCTGGTGTGATATAAAGAGTAGCATAACTTTTGGTATACACATGGGAAGGAATAATCTTGGGAAATTAGAAGGAAAATTAAATTTGTGTAGAGTTTACAAGGAAGATTTGTAAACTATGTAACAAGACCATTACAGCATGTTTTATTCTTCTTTAACTTTTCATATTCTACCCAGGATTAACTGTTAATGGGACATATATTAATAATTGGACATAAATTTTCAAAATCGTATTTTACTTAAACTTGTTTTTTTGTTGTTTTTGTTTTACAAATTTAAAATTAATTTTGTTGGAAGCGCATTTAAAGAAATTAATTTCTTTTAAAATACAAATGATGCCACACTTTTCATTTGTTGCTTTTATTTTTCTAATAATAATGTAATTAGTAGTAAGTTAGACATTTTCTGTGACTTCAGTGTTTAGAAACATGTTAGTTCCACAGCCGTATGATTTTGAAATATTGTCTAAATTTACAAAATTATTTTCTATTTTTATTTAAAATATTTTCTATTCCTTTATGTTTTGCCAATTTCTTTAAGTTATTATTTGATTTATTGTCATGATTTTTATTTGTAATTATATTTATAATATGCCAATAGTTTACAGTTTAGCATGACATTTTTTTTTATTCAATTTTTTCAGTGTAATATTTTTTCTTTATTTATTTTTATATAAAATTATTTCTATTAAAAAACAAATGTGGTCACACTTGTCACTTATTGCTTCTATTTTACAAACACTAATTATAATAGTATTATTTTATAAATTAAGTATTTTGCTCTGGCAAGCCGTCCTTGAGTGATCTCAGGCAGCAAGAGATAGAATGACGTCATGTGTGGCTATTTCTTGTAACTTTAGCATTTTTTAACCCCCTTCCAGTGTGTATCGGCAGATAAAATTTGGTACACAATAACTACTTGAGGTCCTGAATAAATGATGAAAATTTCAAGGGAGGTTTCGACCTGTCAAACCCAACCATTGCCTAGTAAGAAGGTTCTATGACTCGATGGCTGATTAGTCACAGAATGCAATGAGCCTTACATCCATGACACCAGTAGCCACTTAGATCTGCAGTGAGTTACTTTAACTTTTATTATAACTTCACGAGCAGAAAGATAGTTCACTATGTATGGCAGCACTTCATATTTTTCATTCTGCTTTACATTCAGGCTTACTGTGTTCTTGAATGGCAGTACAAATTTCCTAAAACATACAAGGTGATTCAGAATGAAATGTTACAGCCTTTAAAGCACAATTAAAGGCCTTGACTTCAGTAAAAACACAACAAATCAAGGAATCTTCATCTCCATTCCCAATGCAAAGTTCCACTCTCGAAAACTGAAATTGGGGAATAGCCCTATTACTTTCGTGTTGTCCATTCAGAGACTGACTTAAAGAAATTGGTACATAAGCTCTGTCTGAGAAGCTGATTCATAATTGATATCAAATGATCCCAAACAAATATCATTTTTTGTTTTCTTTTCTATTTACTGCAATATATGTCTTTTATTGTAAGTTTTTTTCCTTTAACCCCATGTTAGTGTGGTGCGATCTTACTGTCATGCACAACTGTTTTAATTATATCTTTCGAAAACAGATGGCAGGAGCTATCTTTACGGTAACTTCCAGAAATAGTTTCAACTGTTTGCCGGTAGATGATTCAGTTGCATAGCATCCGTTGTTTAGGAAATACACAACAATTCAGTCTCTTGACACCGACCGCACTAATCTCGTTGTGCATTGTTTGTGTTCATTCTGCTAAATTTTGTTCATTAATTTCAATGTTTATTTAATATTTTATATATTACCACTTAAGTACTGATTTGCATTGACATAAATTATATGTTCTCATTACTTTACTGATTTATTAAAATATTTATTGTATTTTTTTAAACAAAGGAAATGAACTTTATTTTTATGTAAAATCTATTACCAAATTACAGGTATTACAAAATGTGTTTTTTGCAGGTAAAAATAGGTAGTTTCTAAATGTAATTAACAGTTACTTAAGTTTAACAAATGTTCAAACTAAACAAAAAGTACTTTAATCACAGAGACTGACCACACTATGTTCTAAAATATCACCACACTTTCCCTGGGTTAAAAATCATAGTTCCCCATCTTTAATGATTTGGATATATTGTAGTGATTTTAATAGTTATTTTATAGTTTTGTCATAGTTTTATCCTTTGTATTTTAGTTATTCTGTATTTCAGCCGTTCTAATCATCATTATTTAATTTTCTGTACTTATCTGTTAATCTGCTTATTTTTAAATTCTTGACGGTTGTGGCGTCCTTTTTAATTCACTTCATTTAAATCACAATGGTTTAAAAAACTGTTGTGATCACATGTCATTTAAATCAGCCAATCAATTGTTAATGCCACAACCAATGAAATCATTGTACATAGCCTTTAAATACCCATGTAATCCTGAAAATAAACAGTTCTTACAATTCTCAGAGTTCCGTTCAGATCCAACAAGTCTACGCTTCCTTTATTTACTATGAACCAGTCACCATGGAAAACACCCCACAATATGTTGATATGAACTTTCTGACTTGGAATGACCTCAAGAACGCTCTGTTGAAGTTTTGTTCTGAATCATCACGTATAGTAGAGAAAGCCTTTTAATTAGAGATATAGGGCATTGGTGACAAAATGGAAAAGATCATTAGGTAAATGTTACTGTATGGATGGATTTCCTCAATTCAAGATAAGATGAAGAAGAAAATCATCTTACTGATGATTTAATGAAACAGGAACCAAGGATAAGGTTGTGTGATCACGATCATCAACAGTTCTAACTCACTGAAAAATAAGGGTCTAATGAATGAATTAAAAATAAAGAAAATCCGTGATGAAAAAAAAAAGTTTGTATCAGATTACAGTAAATAATTCTCATATTACAAAGTACTACAATTGTAATCTATCTTCATCTCTATGTTGTTTAGTCTGTAAATCTGATGGAAATGATTATCTCTGTGACAGTTCATGTTGCCAGTTTAATTGTCATCAAAATGACAAAAAAAAAAAAAAAAAAAAAAAAAAGAATAAATAAATAAATTTAGTTGTTAGAAAGGAGATACTTCAGAGTTTCATGAATATTGAAATACCGTTTTTGCCAGTGTATAAGACACACCCATTTTTCAGGGGGACTTTTTGGGATAAAATTATTTTATTGAAAAAAAAAAAATTTTTTTTTTGAAAATAATTATAGCATTTTATCTCTATCATACAATGATTGAAAATAATTTCAGAGAATTTTAATGTTAAAAATTCTTCCACAAGCTCTGGTCTTTTTCAATTTCTTTACAGAGATTATATTTATTATATTTCATCTCTTTTATGTTAAGTCCAGTTCAATTAGTTATACAGGTGTCTACAAAATCTGAATAAAAAAATTCCCTGATTTTTCCCTGATTTCATGAACAATTTCTTTTAAAATTCCCTGATCTGTTCAACCAAAAAAAAACCAATCTGTTCAACCAAAAAAAAAAACCAATCTGTTCAACCAAAAAAAAAAAAATTCCCTGATTTTAAGTAATAATTGCAAAATTCCCTGATGTTTTCCAGAATAACAAAATTTCCTGATAATTCCCGGTTTCCCTGATTTCCCTGATTCTGTAGACACCCTGTTATAGTTATCTGTATTTTAAAAATCTTACATATTTCACTCGAAACCATATACAGGTTCACCACTGATTTTCCGTCCCACTTGGTTCCAAAGCCTTGCCGGTTTAACCGATTTGCCAGATCAGCCACGGTCACATAATAATAAATCATCAACACACCTTTAACCCACTAATTATACACCTCCCACATCTCTAAAGCACCGTGGACTGCTAGAAACTTAAAATTAAACACATTGAAATGCCACGGTCCAGTTTTTTCATCAGTTCAATTTTTCCTTGGATCAATATGGATTGATGTTTAAGTTTGCCCTCCCATCACTCTTAGACGCCATATCTAGGGTTAAATTTAAGCAAAATAAGCTAAGAATCTCACAAAATGAAGATATCATCACCAACAAGTGCTGTGTAAATAATCCATGTGAGAGCACACTACATACAATGGCCAATAAAGTAGTCTGGCGATTGCAGGAATTTCAAGTGCCCTTCGTAATTTTGTTCAGACTAAAAGAGGTGTCGCCAAACCATTAGTTGCCGAAAAATTAGTGGTGTACTTATACCACAAACAGGAGAGAGTATAAGCATAAAATACAAGATTTTGAATGATCAAAATTCTAACAGAAATTTCGTCTTTGGCCTATAAGACACATGCTAGTTTTGAGACAAATATTAAGAAGAAAAAATTGTGCATCTTAAACACTGGCAAATATGGTAGTTGTTAGTGGAATCCTGTCTTTCTGTGAAAGACCTGACAACCTTCTGTGGAAATTGGGCAGGGCGGGAACTTTAGCTGACAAAACTCCCTATGTTCCAAATAATTTCTTCAGTTATCAATAAACATCAAAAATAGGAAGTTCAAGTGGAGAAGCACAAAATATCAAAAGATAAAAAAAAGATTGGTAATGGGATACCAACTGAACAACAAAGATAAGTAGATAAAGGAGCATACATGAGCAACAAATACGGCTTCTTATAGAGAGATTGACTGAGGTTGGATAGAAATGCAATATTTCTGGATTATTCATTTGTTAACAAGATACAAGATAAAAAGGTTATCAATAGAACAAAGATTTTTAGCTTGAAAGAGACTATCTAAAAAAACTAGAATAATTCTACTTTTCTGGGAAATTGAGTGTCTTCCATTGCTCCTGTTCAAAGGAAATTCAATGGTTCAAAATTGATTGGATATCCAAGACAGACAGAATGATAAAGAATAACTGAATCACATAATTCAAGACAGCTTAAAAAAAAAAAATCTAACTCCTTGCTCTCTCCCTCTTTTTAGTAAATGCTCGTTACACATTCACACTTTTATCTTTTGTTGTTAAGGATAGCTGTGAACACAATGTGTTCTGCAGGGAAATCAGCACACTGTAATGTTCTAAATTGTTTGAACGAGCAGAGAAACAACAGACTTTATATGAAAACATAAGGCAGTACAGAACTCAGTTTTTTTTTTAGAAGCTCTATGGAAACAATAAGCATACCAAACAAATATTCCAAAGCTTACAAGCAAATTGTCTGCAATGCGGACTGACGCAGAGGAAACGGCGATATGTGCAAAACCAGAAAGAAAGCTACAGTAATATTCTGTTCTTTTTTTTTCCTTTATAATTTTTGAGATACGAATACAAGACAGTAATGGCGGCAAAAGATCTGTATCAGCATACTTGCAGATATACAGATTGAATTATTTAAAGACAGATTTTTTTTCATAATGTTTGAATTATTGTAACCTGAATCAGAATAAAAGAGAGGCAACGGACAAAAATAAATAAATAAATAAAAAAGACAACCTCAACAAATTCAGTCTTTACTGTTATCATCTTGCATATTTATTCGACTTGATTCTTGTTGAAGGATCACAAAACAAAATAATCAGGAGCTAAAACTTTCTGGAATATTCGACACATGCACAAGCTGATCATGACCAATGCTGCTAAATAATATTAAAAAGTGACAGCAATTAGCAGAGAAGGAAACATATGGCTGCACTACCTAATAATTTAGAAACAGCATTTCGAATATGCGGAGTACCTTTGAAATGATGAAAAGGATGCAATGTTGAAATGGTGACCTTTAATCAAATAAGAATGGATGGAAAGCAAAAATGAATCGTCAAAGCAGTGGTTGTGCCCATAAAACAATCTGAATCTTCAGTTGGTCAGGGACTACAACTGCGGTGAGTCTTCACCATAAAAAAAAAAAAAAAAAAATAAAGCAAGGAATTCGGAAAAATTAAAAAAAGCCTTACGTTGAAACAGCTAACGGAGCAGAGGATGAGCTTCGGGACGATGTTGCCACAGAATTACCCTTATCCAATATCTTCGGAATGGCAGCAGAATTCAGCTGGTGCCAATGGTACGAATTGCATTCTCTGAAGATAATATGGTCAATGAGAAATATATTTACAGTGTTTAAGCAATCTGAGATAGCAGTCACTGATAGGAACAAATATTGTGCTAAGTCATTTCAGAAATATGTGAATTTTAATTAGTTAATTCAAATCTTATGAAGAGTATATAAATATAAAATAATATTCTGCACAACGACAAAAGACTTGAAAATATTAAAAAAAAAAAAAGAAAAAAGAAGATCCTATTCTTTTGGAGCAACTAAACAACTAAAACTGTTATTGTATAGAAACAGGTGTTAATAAATAATTAAAGATGAACTGTTGACAGAACTTCATAACTACATAAATGCTGATTTAAAAAAAAACAAAAAAACAACAACTTCACAAGATGCTCAAACACAGAAATGGTTAAAAATACCAAACATAAAAACATTACTGTAACATTAGAAATATAACTATATTAAAACAGACAATTTAAAACCAAGAAAAAAAAATTCACAAATAAGCAAAACAATATATAATTTTGAATAGATCAACTATGAAATCTTGCAATTGATAAATACTTTGAATAAATACGAATCTTCATGTTGTAAATACTGTCTGAAGAAGCCCTAGCTTCATAGGATGAAAATTTACTGAAGAATAAAAAATTGAAGATGCAGCTAAAATGATTTAGAAAACTCTAAAAACTAAGTTTATGTAGCAGTAAAACAGTGAAAAACAGGCAGAACCTCTCAGAGCAACACCAAAGTGCTTTAGCTTAAAAAAGACTGTTAAACAGGGAAATCTATTATCAATCATATCTGCTACATAAATTCAAAATATCAAATCATTTTACAAGAGAAATAATAATATGCATATTTTGAAGTCTTATGTGGATCTCTAAATAACTTGATGCTACATAACAGTCTACTATATTTTATACACACAACCGTAGCTCTCAAGCATATCTAATTTATTATTCATTTGTGAAAGTAAGAAAGATCAATATCATTTGAATGAGAATTTATTTAAAAATTTAAAGATCTACAGAAACTGAACACAAGTAAATATTTATTTTTAAAAGAAATTTGAAAATTGTAGCCGATACTGCATTTCTTTTTTATTTTTCAAAAATACTTCTTATAAATGTTATTTTAGTAACTGTCAACCCTAAAATATTGAAACGACAACAAGAATCTTAATAATAAACATTCATGAAGTGCAGAATAATTTAATAAACAGATTCCTAAAATCAAATGATGTAATGGTAATAATCCTCAACAAATAATTAACAAAAAAGATAAATATTGATATAATTACTCATCGTAATTATTTAAAACTAATTCATAACTTGAATACTGAACTCTTTTCTGTTTGTGAGAGCAGAATCACATTTGTAATGGAAAATATCTGTAATTTTTAATTTTTGTAAAAAAGAAAAAACAAAGTTCACAAAAAAACAAAACAAAAGTGGTGTATAATCAACACTTACCGTAATAGTCTCGTCTGTTGTCTTTTGCGTATAGATGGGTTGGTTTCAAAGGTATGTGGTCGCTTTCTTTTTTTGGCTGTTGCTATGGCAGCTGCAGCCGCTACACCAATGGGACCTTCAATTACAATTTAAAACAAAAACTGTTAAGTTTTTAAGAACAGAAAGGTAGCTTCAATAACATTTTTAAAAAAATAAAAAATAAATAAATAAACTTAAGAAAAGTTTACAGGTTTGTTTGTTATTTAATAAAACCCTACCAAAACCATTTGAAAAAGGACACTTTTTTTTTTTTTGGTTGAATGATCATCATAGCACATCCCATTACAAAATCGTAGGTACGCCTCTGGTATGAGATGAGTGTTTAAGTGTTACTGCATTAAATTGTTTTTCAAATGTAAGTAAGATATACATGATGAAATGTCACATTAAATGTCTTTATGTTGGTGGAGTAGATGCTGTGTGTGTGTCAGGGGATGACCAAAAAAAGAATAATAATAAGAGGCCAATAATTATCTGAAAATTTGTGGCTAAAGGAAGGGCATGCAAAAAGAAAAAGAAGAAAAAAAAAAGAATTGAAGAAGTGAGTGTTTATGGATAGGAAAGCTTGGAGGAAACGGATTATTAGTTTGTGTGGTTGAGTCGTTTGTACATATTGTTCAACCTCTCAAGTGTATGCTGTTATTGGTGAAAGTAGATCCTATCAGTTGAGAAGTCAAGCATCTACTTTATCAACTTATTATTATTATCTCTATATATTATTTCCCAAAGGTGTTTTTTTGTCGGTACGCCATATCTCCCTTAATACTTCATCAAAATCAATGACTGAGACATCATTTCGAAGATTACGTTCACCGCTAATGACGAAAAATAAACAAATTGTATAAAATTAATGTTTTCGGTAAAAAAATTTATTTTAAAAACCTTTTTACTAAAATATAGAAGGCGCCATCTATTGACAATCTGTTTAGCTAATATGCACGACAGCTGTTGGAATTGTTTTTTTATTTCTCAAAGGTTTTTTTTACTCTTCAAAATAAAATACCTTTCAATAATAAATAATTGCATTCACTTATTTCAACATTATTATATTACCATTTGGTGATGGATCAAGATACCATGCGAATTATTTGCACGGGTCAACTAGTTATTATTATAATAATAATAATTTATTGCCTGTAAATAAAATATTTAGAACAACAGTATATATTGATTACAGTTTTGACATCCCAATTGTATTAAGGGGGATCCTGTCAAGAGGACAAAAGGGTGTCGGCATCCAGGCAAATAAAATGAAAATAAAACAAAAAGCATTACAGGAGGGGAAAAAAAAATCAAATGAAGAAACTGAATTATTTTTGTTTTTTTACAAATATTTTATAATGTACATTTTGAATTTGAAAAAAATTCAGTTCATCATATTTTGAGAAAATTATATACCAAGGAAATTATTAATACAGTAAAACCTCGTTAAGTCATCACTCCGTTTAAGTTGTCGTTTTCCTTTGGTCCTGACAAGGTCTCATACACAATAATGTAAAATAACCCTCCTTTACCCGTCACCAAATTTAATTCTACTCCGGATAACTCGTCACCCTCAAAAATGGCCAAAAGCATCTTTTTTCTCCATTTTGCATGCCATCGTGTTGTCTTTTCAGCCCCGCCCCTTCACTTTAAGAAAGCCAAGCGTTTACGGGGAATTTTCGACCACGCCTGTCACTTCATTTCTTTCCTACCCCTTCGGAGGATTTGGGTTCTTGGAATCTAGCTGCTAAATCATTCAAAGCACACTTCTCGCTGCGACTCTGTCGAGTGTAGACGTTTTTCTTGACCGCTCCTGAGTGTGACTTCATTTCATAGCGAGTTAGCCCAGCTGTAAGGGCTATTTTTTCTCTTGCAATTTCAAGGTTCGATTACGTTTTTAACATGCCAGGGAAACAAAAACTTACCTCGTTATCTTTTAAAGAAAAAAAAAGACTTAATTGCGCTTTTTGAAAAATCAGATGTTTCGAAAACAACTTTTGCCAAAGAACACCATATTCCCAGGACTACATTAAATGGTATTCTGTCATCGAAACAAGTAATTGAAGAAGCTGACTGCAAAGACAAAAGAAAGAGAATGAGGAAATCGAAATTTGACGAGATCGAGGAGGTTTCAGTTCGATGGCTAAAACATGCCAGATTGCAAAATGTGCCGATTTCTGCTGTGATTCTCAAAGAAAGAGCCATGGAAATTGCTAAGGAGTTGAACATTGAAGATTTCGGCGGCAGCAATGGTTGGCTGGAACGTTTCAAAGACAGACATTGCCTTTCTTTTAAAACGATTAAAATGAGGTAACCATAAAAGTGTTTTTTTTTTTTATTATTATTATTATTATTAGTATTTTCCACACATTCATTTGCATGTATTGATTTCTGAAAATCTTGTTTTTCTCACCGAATCCTACAGCAATTCATGAAAATACTATATTTCAGTGTTTTTTTGTTTTTTTTTCAAAAATTCCCACTCCGCCTAAGTCGTCAAAAATGTTTGGTCCCTTGAGTGACGACTTAACGAAGTTTTACTGTATAAAATAAAATTAGTATATTTCGAAGTATTAGAAAAAATTACTTCGCCTATTTCATAATCTACATTTTTCTTTGTTAATTGTGGTCCAGGATAAATTCTGACCACAGAGAAAATTTCATTTTTGGCTTTTAAACGAGTTAAATGCTAACGTAAGTGGATGCTATTCATTGGCCTTATAGGCTAGTAGTTATTCATTGGAAGTAACTCTAAATACACAGCCAAATTACCAGAAAAGAATTTGTATTCTTTCAGCCTACAGACAAGAGCTTTAAGTTAGAGGGCTTCAAGACCGCTGAATTATGTTGTTCTATTTCAATGATGTAAAAACATGAATCACTGCTACTCTGATAAACGTACAGATTATTATCGTCGCGGTGAAAGTTGGACCCGCAAACACGTTATCATTGACTAATTTCTCCAGTATCAATGCCGAAAGCTCCGCAGAAAATATCAATCTCAATTATCAAAAATAGGAAATATCAAAAATCTCACATACATCTTCTTGAAATCGACGAGCAACGTTAGAATAATTTCCCTACTTGATTTTTGAGACCTTTTCCTCGTCGAAATGTTGAATGTGAATCAACGACCGCCATTTTCTCTTACATTTGAATGTGACTGACAGGCCAGGAAAGGAAAATCTATAATCTGCGTTGCATTCTGGGAGGTTCATCTTTGGCCGTACTGATAATAGTTCAAGTTTATAGCTGGGCAATCTATTCCCACAATCCTTTTTTTTTTTAGCACCTGATATATCACTATTAACAATACTACTCACCTGCAGCTGCCAACTGAGCCGTAACGTCATCAGTAACTGTAGAGGAAGTTAATAAATCCGAATCGTCAAATGACGGAGATTCTGGAGAACTCGGAACCCCATCGCTCATATCATCAGCACTTACAATGCTGTGATTCATGGTGACATTCATCTATGTAGGAATGGGGCGACTCCCCCTGCAAAAGAAACAAGAGAAAACATTAATTAACACTCCTCTTTAATAATAAAATTTAAAATACAAAATTGCAATGGGAATTTTTTTAGATATTCTTTTTTTCTGTAAAATATTAAAAATACGAGAAAATGAATAATAAATTTGTCTCTAATCTCTTGTTCCAGTTTCAATTTACTATATCAGAAATAAAACAATTAAGGAAATTGTAATTAATCTTACAATTTAAATGTGAGAACTGTTCGCATATAATAGAGCTTGAAAATTCCAGGTATAATAAATAATAGTTATTTCTAAGCTCCTTATCTATGGGTCCAATCTGCACCACAATTAATAGGGAGTTCATACCAGTCAGCTGAAACATATTAAACTTTTCAGGAAACTAGAATAGCTTTTGAGTAACTATGATCACAGGACCAACAATCCTTTGACCAAAACTAATTTCCTTCGGAACTGTACTTTTCCTTCTAAAAAATATGGTAAGTTTCTGATAATCCAACAAACAGGTAAACTCTTTTAATATAGGGTTTTATCTTACTGTTGGCTATATGCATATATTTATATAAGTCCTAACATTAAAAAAAAATTGAAATCATAGTTGCTTGAATGTTCTGCAAACTGTACATTCTGTTTTTTTGCCATCTAACTTTGTCAACTTTATGAAAGGATATATTTTGATCTTAGAATCCAAAATATACTTCAAATACAGACACTGCTATATTTCTCCCGTTTTTCAATGCAATTTATTTTATCAAATCAA
Source organism: Thereuonema tuberculata (assembly GCA_023159025.1). Taxonomy (NCBI): domain Eukaryota; kingdom Metazoa; phylum Arthropoda; class Chilopoda; order Scutigeromorpha; family Scutigeridae; genus Thereuonema; species Thereuonema tuberculata. The sequence continues at coordinate 26,831,700 of JAFIDM010000005.1, forward strand.
AATATACTGAAGGATACAAAACTTTCTATTGTCATGCAATTGTTTTTATTAAGCTGGATGTATAGCTTAATTCAAATAGTATAATTCCCTATCTTGTCAGTCCTCCACAAATAACTGAGAAAGCATTAAGAAGTATCTATTAATTACTTGGAGATGTAACTTAAGAAATTAAAAAAAAAAAAGAAAACAAAATATGTTCGTCATTAGTCTTGCTTTTCAAAGACAAAACAACTGTTCAAAAAGCTGAAATTGATACATTTAGTTTTTTATCATCATCCTATTATTACATATAAAAATCCTAACGACAATACTATATTATGAAAGTTCTTAATTAATTCCAATATTTTAAGGATCTGATGTGAGCTCTTTCATTATATATTTTTTTTATAATTATAAAAAAATAATTGTGAAAGATTGTCTGAATGAATTTTTGAAAGTAATTAGTTTTTACATGCATGAACAACTTTTTAAACTTATACAAAAGAATATCCTTTAATATTGCATTTCGGTCTAAATTATTGAATTTTAAAAATTAACCCAAGCTGCCACTGATGATACATAAGTCAATTAGTCTAGGATATTTACAGAAACAGAATCATGAGATTTTTAATTAAAAATATTTGTAATATTGATTTGTATTTTCTTTTTACTATTATCCTAAGGTTTGAAGGATTTTAACTTATTTTTAAGCAAATCTAAAGCTTCAAACACTGGATGATAAGATATTAAATCACATCTTTAAATCCAATCAGCCAATTTATCCTATTTTTAAGCCTGTCATTTGAAATCAATGGCCCAGAGCATTAAGATTAGAATTCACAAAATAGTATCAGACCTTTTTCTATGGAGGTGAGATAAGGGACGACAAGTGGCATCCGACAGTCTTTGAAAATAAAATCTTGCAGTACATCTTTCGACCAGTCTTTGAAGAAGCAAGATAGGATATGAAACAAATAAAAGAGAAATGAGAATATTATATAACAGTCCAAGAAACTGTAGAAAGTAGTGAAGAATATTGCAAAGTGCCTCAAAAATACTCTATCAGTAACTTTTAATGTGCATTTCTTTTAAATTTAGTAGGGATTTAAGAATAATGAATAGGTGGAGAAACCTATTCAGAATAGGTGCAATAAGACAGACAGAGATAGATAGACAGATAAGATAGAAAAAAACAACAACTTAGGATGTCAAAGATTTATTTGGTAAACACAAACATTTATTTATATACCTAAAAACAGAATTTAACTCAAAATTAGAAAAGATATGCTTGTATAAATCCATAGAAGATGTAGTTGCAACTTACAAATGTATGTGGTTTATTATACCAGGCGATTCATAAATTATTGGTGGTTTTCACCGCCCCATATCTTTTAAACTATTGCTCATAAAAATCTGAAACTTTTTATATAAAATCATCAAACATATAAGAGTTATATTTTCATATTATTTATTTAATATTATTGAAATTCATTTTATTTGCGTTCAAACACCACCAATACATCGTATATTTAAATAACTGTTGTGATGTTGTTTAAACTCTAAAAGTCTGGATCCAATATTCAAATGTTACAAAAACCTAATTAGGAAAATTTAATCTAAACACTTTTGTCATTAATTCCTTTGTTTAATTTAAGAAAAAAAACTATTTTTTTGAAAATGCATTTTGACAAACGACTTTTTCAGGAGACAAGTCGAATAATTTTTTTGGATAATAATTTTGATATATTGGGGGTGATTGAATGCAAATAAAATGAATTTCAGTAATATTGAACAAATAATAACATGAAAATATAACTCTCAAATGCTTGACGATTTTAGATAAAAAGTTTCAGATTTTTATGAGAAGTAGTTTAAAAAACATGGGGCAGTGAAACCACCAGTACTTTATGTAATCACCCGGTATAGATATAGGGGAAATTGAAACAGTTACTCATACAATATCAAAATTTGGTGATTACATACTGTAACTGTTATTTTTATTTCAAGTAAAAACAGCATTGGATTAATTAGCTGATTTGATTGTCACAAAGACCCCCTGTAATCAGATAAACTTATAATGCAAAAGGAGATTGCTATTTCTTCTGTTATTAAGGTGTTAATACTTTATTGCCTTCCATAGCAGCCCAAACAAACAAGAGATTCAAATGGATTTTATAATTTCGGAAAAAAAGAAAAAAAGAAAAAAAAGGGGAGAGGAGGATTTTTCTGACAATTCTGCGGCCATTTCAGCTTAGTGATGAAACTACTGAAAATTCTCACTGAAAAAGTAGTAATAAAAGCTTTTGTTTCTATTTCAAGAAACTGGTAATTAACTATCTAAAACAGATGTAAAATCCCTTTATGTAATTTCTAACATTTTTATTGATCATAAATTCATTTTTATATAACTTTGACCACAAATTACTATCAAGAATTAATAATTATCATTTCAACATTATATTAAAATGAGAAAAAAAATACGAGAATTTAATTACTTAGGTATATTTGTCAACTTTGTTTTCATACAAAAAAAGTTATGATAAAAGCAAAAAGACGCTGTTTCTCAGCTATTTAATTTCTTGGAGATAAATGAGTTTACAAAATAAAAACTTTTGCTAAATTTAATCTATGTAATCTTTCAGCTAGTGGGAACTATGATTAAGAACTTCCTTATAAGATTGTACATTGATGCAACGCATCACAACCTTAACAGCTAAGGACAGAATGTCGAGTATTGCCACAAAGGAACCGAACTTTATATTCCAGTACTGGAAAGTTATATAAACTAAATTTGGCAAATGTAATTTAAAAATCAAAAACTATTTGGTTATATAGATACAAATAGTTTTATAGGAATGAAACACTTTATAAATGCCCAAGCACATCCCAAATACAGTTTTATTTGTATAAAAACTTAGTTGAAATCTAAACGCAGTAAATTATGTATATTTTTTTTGTATTTATACTATGATGTTAAAATTGATAATTCTTAATAATTGGCCAATAATTTAGGCTTTAAGTTCTATAAAAATAAATTGATTTTGTGGCATCTTCATCAACAAAAGTACATGGATTGCCAGATAACTATTAAAAAAAAAAAGTAAATCTGATTCCCGACACTTTTCAAAGACAGAGGGGAATGTCTAAAAGAGAATTTCTCTGTTCCAAAGGTATTTTTAGTGTTAATTTTAAACAGTTCTCTAAATTTTCCAATGCCAGTTCTTTTTGTTTCCTTCACGTAATTCTTCTGGAACTTTCTTTATATCACTAGATGAGTACGGATGAATATTTTTTTTTTGCTAGATTTTAATTACTAAAATCATTTGCAATTCCTTCAAGAAAGATTACTTTGATTGATATTTCCCAATTAATTAATTTGGCTGGAAGCAGCTAATTTTCATTTTTATTTTCTACTCGTATAATAAAGAAAAAGAGTGAACAGGAACAGATGAATCAAGTGGAAACAAAATTGTTGTGTACACATTTGGAAACTGTAAGCTATTCAGATAATGTATTAAAGATGATTTTAATTTATCTTTTAATTAATGGTTATTTAGTGCTCTCATTTTTATACCATATTCTTACATCCTAATTTCTTATAGGACTATGTTAGAATGTGTTTATCGTTTTTTTTTTTTTCACTTATCATTCCATGCATACATTAATAAGTAATAATTACCTTAAGACCCTATTTTTTCTAATTTGTTTATCAATTAAGTTCTAAACTATTCAACTTATCATAGCTTTTATTTGTTAACTTTGCCTAGTTTAATTCTTTTAAACTGTCTATTTATTAGCCAAGTATCAAACACTGCCCAAGATCATTTAAAGCTTTATCTGTTTTTGTTTTTTTTTCCCTCTTCCATCTTTCCTAAAATTATCCCTAGAAACCCTTCTCTATCTTGGTCCATGTCCAGAATGGAGAAAAGGGTATATATTAAAAAAAAAAAAAAAAAAAAAACACCTTTTAAATGAAATAATATGTAGTTGATAACACCTATAGGGCACTAAGCAATTACTATGTAAATTACAGCCCTGATAAGACAAATGGCGAAGAGAGTGAATATGTTTCATAAGCAAGCATTCATTTTTATTTAGTCACTTTTCACTTTAATTACGTAATTGGTAACAAAGATTCAATGATTCATAAAAATTAAGTGTTGAAGAATCAAAAAAATAATAAATACTGTTTCAATTTATATATAAATAAGCTATTTAATTATCAGATAATTATGATACCATAATAATAAGGTCTTGGATTTTTATGATGTCGTTTTTGTTTCTTGATTTTCAATTTAATTTTTAAGTGGATACAAAGCCTTGTCATTCTGATTCAACAATATGATTTTTGTCATGCATATTTTAACCTTTGTTTGAGGTTTAGAGAGTATTTTGATAAATAAGTAGGTAAAGTAAAACTTTTTTTTGTCATATACAGGGATATTTACAGAATAAAGGTACCATTTTTTTGAATGAGCTAGTCTTTTTTTCTTTTTCTTTTCGATATTCATAAAAATCTGGGGCCTAATGGACAATTAAAAAGTTTACAACCATTCAAAATGTCACAATTCCCGTTTACAATTACTAAGAATTATTATTCTATAAAGAGTTTAAAATTATTAAAATGCTTGATATTCTATCTCAGCTAGAAAGTTTAATCAGATGTTGGCAGTCCATAAATCACGATAATCCTATTGATGTTTACATTCAGCATTGCAATTATGATATACAGGTCACATGATACTTGATAGTTTTGAAAAATTGGGCTGAATCTGTTACGACAGAATTTTTGTTCCTTTATTTGAATAAGATACTGTTCAGTAAAGATACCTTTATTGTTCATTCCAATATTAGAAAATCCCTGATTATATTACTTTTCATATAAAAAAAAAGGAACCCAGAGCAAAGCAAACCTTGTATAAAAACACAAAAATAAAAAATAAAAAATCACATTAATTTCACTAAAGCAAGTATAATTAAATGTATAGACTTCTAATGACCTATGTTATAGTTGTTGGTTATGTTTTAAAATGTCTTTCCTCCATATGATGTACAGATTTAATAAACAACTCTCTTCACTCAATGTATGAACTAGTAAAAATAAGTTAATGGGACCCAATTTTAATGAATTAACGACTACAATTCCCATAAAAACGTTGTAAATCTATGGGATAAATACATAAAATGTCCAATATTTCCTGCTTTTGGTAGGGACTGAGAAACAATGTAGTTGAGCAAAAACTAACCATTAATGAAGATATTACAACACATTTATTTACATATTCTTAGATGTCCTTCTCTTTTCCTGTGTATTTTCTATTAATCTTTAGTTTCCCTTTCTCTCTTATTAAACATGTCTCAGGTTTATTAGATGGCTCATCTTCTATCTTTTTTTTTATTCTATATTGTGTTTGTCGACAAAGATTTGACAAAAGTGTGGTAATCCCGTAACAGTAAACTGCTTATTGTGCTGTTTATAAAGTGCCTAACTACACGTTGGCTTATTTCAAATGCGCATTCCCCTAGGCCGAGCTATGAATTTATAACCCTTTTAGCAAAATGAAGGGGAAATCCAAATTGATAAAATAAATTTCAAAGTATGATTGAAGAGTAAATGACTTAATACTTTTCATTTATTTTTACTTTTCTTAATAATAACTCTTGGGTTAGCGAAATCTGTGAAACATTCGTAAAACGAAAAACGGAAGTGGTAAGATTAAATTTGGAATACGAGGAAAGTTATTTTCCTAAATTAATAGGATCGTTTCCCTAAAAATATGCCTATTGTGGAATGCTCCCAAAGATTCTTAGAATTCATTCCGTGAATGAGACAGGTTTTGCTGCTAGAATTTTCCTTGTGAAAAACCACAGGAAATTAACAGGAATGTCTACTTCAAATCAAGGCCTATTCTACGATAATGCGTTTTATTAAATAAAATCCAAATCTTATCTAATTCCGTTGGGGGTTCAAAGGAAGATAGAAAGGCAATATGTTGAGGGTTAAATAAATTGCCAAATCTCCATTGATATATGAATTTTAAGTTGTGTTTATAGGAATAAGCCTTAAAATGCATTTTTAGAAGGATTTTCCCAAGGATTAACTTCTTAACCCAGGACAGCGGAAAAGGATAAATATGGGTTTGATGTAAATTCTAGAAGTTATTTCATTGATTGAAGGCTATTTTTATAAATAAATAAAAAAAAAAAGAACGATCCTTTTGCGATTACTGTATTCAGTGATGCTGAAATCGAATGATAGGAAAATCGCACAATATTTCCGCGACGAAGTTAAAAAGGAAGTGGGTCTGATTGAAGTTGGGAAACTTGTGAATGTAATTTTAGTGAATGAATGGGGGGGATTGTGTTCTAAAAAGGCAAAAGGACAAATTAAGTGAAGGCCTGTCGTGGAATGTGTATTAGGTTTACGGCAGCCATTAAGGTCACCAATGATCCAGGGGAATTAAAGAGAAAGGGGGACGATTTGAGGAGGCGCTCAAGTAGGAGCGTGCGTGTTTTCGGGAGAGAAGGTAATCCTGCGCAAGTGGGAACCCGTGGCGGGTAAAAATGACGCCCAAGTACGGGGGCAAAGGCGATCAAACTGAGCAGGTCCACGGAGGGAGAGAGAATTGCGACTGCGCTTGAGTCTGCGCGAAAGAACCCCAACGACACACACACCTGGACGCCCTCCTCTCCGGCCTCCTTCACCATTTCTCTCGCCCGAACAGTATCCCAAACAGGGAAGAGGTCTCGAGGCTTCGTTTCCACCGTCTCCTCACCTCCAGAATCCAGTCAAATCCTCCTTCCCGACCGTTTTCCGTCAAGGTAGGGCATTAATGGCCTCCGTCGCCATCTTTGCGTCTGCGCGTTCAACCATTACGCACCAAGGAAGGCTGCCTTTGCCGCCTTCGTTTCGTCCAATCCCACCGCGTTTCCCCTTCTCGTGGAGCGATAACGGGGGCATTTGGATCTCTAGAATCGAATAATGGTATAATTTTGGAGAATACTCACCTTTATCGAAAAATATTAGGTCTCAATTTTGGTTCGTTATATGCGCGGGACACAATGAAATTACAACCGTTCTGAGCAAGCTATTCAATATGGCCTTAGAGGGGTCTCGTCAATTGACATCTCGCGCCAATAATAAACATTCTGTCCGCCAGAGGCCCTCACCATTCTTTCAATACATCTGCGTTTTTGGAGTATTCAAATATTAATTTATATTCTCTCTCTTTTTTTTAAAAATGATATACAACCGTATTTGTGGTAAGTTTTCTCAAAATATTAAATACTAAATTTAGAATGCGTGTCAAAGTAAAAAAATGTTTAATAAACTATTTATTATCTAATTTTAATTGGGATATAATAAATTTTTCGAAGAAATGCTGAAAGATGATTTTAAAAATATTTTTTTTTTATATATTTATCTTATTTTTAGAATTCACAGTTTTGACAAGATTCTAAATGTCGATATTTTATGAAATATAAAATGGATATGCCCAAAATTTAATCGAGTGAATTTTGGAAATTCCTATATCACTAATTTAGATATGTATTTAAAAATAATTAAATAAAAATATTTTCTGTAATTGTAATAGTAATATACTATATTTATCTTTTAATTTGATATGTTAAATCCTAAAGAAAAAATTACAAAATCCCTGCTAATTCTAAATTATTTTTCATATTTTTTATTTAAATAAGAAATTACTTTCTAATTTAAATTTGTTAATACATAAGCTTTAAGTTAAATATAATATTTTAACAAGATGCTTTTTAATATTTGAACTTTATAAAAGACTTAGAAATTCATCCCATGCATTTCTTCATATTTTATGAAGTAATTCACAGTTTATATAATTACTAAACAGGAATTTATTTGCACATTTGTCTATAATTTGTCTGTTCCTTTTAACTGATGTGAACGATTTCATCCCTGAAAACTAAAAATTTCAGCGAATTTATGATTTATCGTTCGAGATTTGCCTTAAGTTGCAGACCAAATAATAGTAAAATGTTGATATTATAGATTATTTTTTTTAAAACGCTTAATGATTACGGCAACTTTCACCAACAACTGACCTTTTCGTAAATATGCATGAATTTTTATTAATTTAATGGTTATGGCTCACAACAACAGCAAATGGCTTTCCGGTAATATTGAGGATTGTTTTCGGGACTTAGTATTTATGGCTCCTTGCACCAAAACATGTATTTTCTGTATTCGCTTACATTCGTTTTCTTATTAATTTGCAAGATCAGACATCAACTTCCGGTTCCGATTCCTGAAAATAGTCCAGAAGCAATCGACTGCGCAACTCGAAAAAAAACAAACAAAAAACCAGTACTGTGAACGGCATTTTTACCATAGATTATATGTACATTTTATTAAACCGGAGTATTTAATAAAATGCAAGGGATGAATTTATTACCATCCCATGGTAAAGTTGGGACAAAAAAAGAAGAAAATCGTGGATTATGGATTACTAATTCCATGTACGCACAGCGACCTCTATTGCAAAGCATCGTAACTATTTCTACATTTCTTCAAAGCAAAAAAAAAAGAAGAGAATAAGATTTTTCGATATTTTTTTTATTCTTTGCATCTTTAACGTAACTATGTACTCTTGTTATTATTTTTATATTACTCACGTTTTTTATAAATATGATCCCTATCCAAAAGGCTATGGATGTGGAAAATCAAATGCGCGCGAGAAAAGAAAACTGACCGGATCATGCCAATTGTCGCTCGTCCACAATTCTCTTCATCGTCAAATGGGACAAATTTATAGCAGAAGACGGTCTTCCTAGTAATTCAGAAATACATTCCATCATCCTGACTTACACTTCGAGCTTGGCTGTGAAAGCCTTACAGTAATCTGTTTTTACGCCGCCGCCATATTGCTTTCTGTTCCAGAATCAACTAAGTGATCCATTTTTTTCCAAATATGGTGATTCTTCTTTCGCTGTGCTTACCATAATAATAATTTATTGGGTACCAGGCTGTTTTGGACTACGGTTAATTTTGACGAGATGGCCACCTTGGCACTACTTTAAAGATATGAAATTTAGTTTTTCAATTAACTACTGAAAAGTAGAATGAGATTGCAGGTAAGCTTTTTAAAAAATGCTTTTGCAAGATCTTTTACTAAAAAAACTAACCCTCATCTGGCTAACTGCGATTTGAGATAACAATATGAACTATCATGTATCCCCGCGCAGATGTATCCTTACGAAGACTTTGATTGGCAGGTACCGTATTCTCCAGTTTAGCCAATACTTTTTTAGAATGAACGACCATAACTGGAGAAAGTTTTGTTAATGTTAAATCATGTGTAAAAAAAAGAAAATAGGCAAGAATATCTTCCAATTTAAGAAATGGGAAGAGAAGAAAATAAAGGGGTAAGATCAAATGGATCTATCTTCAAATTTCTTACTGCCATCATGTAAATCTGATTGTGATTCCTTAGCAGCTTTTGATATCATAGTAAACAATCTTAAAACATTTGTTACAAATGTCTTAATAAGCCTTAAAAGGCTTTAACATGGAATATGTTATTCTTTCCTCTTATTTTAATTTTCTCCTGGTAATGTAGTAAGCAAGTAAACATCATTTACCATTGGCATTCATAGACTGAGATTGTGCGAAGAGAATAAAAATAGAATAAAATAAAAATGTAAATAAATAAAACGCACTTACTTATGAAAGGTTGAATATAAAGATTTACATGGAAATAATCCGACAGTTTCGGAATACTACGCATATTCCTTCATCAGGGACGGCACAAACATATTATAGGACAGAGGACAACATTTAGGACGACATGATGGGTGAAGGGTATGTTGTGCGAAGAGAGTTTGTCAAGTTTAGAATTCGCTAGAAATGAGGAAACTACATATGATTGAGATATCAAAGAGACATACAAGTTCTACATGGAAATTGGAAACAGACTTAAAGTCCCCACGCTGAATAAAGATCCTCCCAGAATGCAACGCAGCTTATAGATTGAGCTTTCCTGGCCGACCGCTAACATTGAAAGAGAAGAGGTCGCTTCTCTTCTGTTTCAATGTTAGCAGTCGGCCAGGAAAGGACAATCTATAACCCGCTTTGCATTCTGGGAGGATCTTTATTCAGCGCGGGGACTTTAACTCTCTTATGCCAATGATGTCAGTCTTAGCAGGGTAACCTTAGATAATGTCTGTCCCCCTCCAACAACAACAACAATAAAATCTTCAAAAAATCTTTAAATTTTGAAAAAGATTCTCATATAATTAGTAATATCCCCCACCCCCCTTTTCAAGGATTGGGGTTGTACGAATGTATAGGGCATTTAATTGTAAATAGTTAAGAAATGAAACACAAAAGAAACATAAATAAAAATGATACTCACAGGAAGCCTTAGGACCCTGCATTCCTCCCCAAAGCAAAAAAAGTTCTATGTCCACTAGTAAAAACAATTTTATGGTATTTTTCTTAGCTTGTCGTATATCTCCAAAAATGGGAACCTGCTTTCTCTCCCAGAAATTAAGATGGGTCAGAATTGGAATAATGCTGAGAATTCTACTTAATTCTTTGGGTTTTTATTTTTGAAAAAAAAAATAAAGCCGCAGTTTAGCTGTCTTCGTATTGGTGAGATGAAATAGACTACCCCTAAAGAAATGGTTCTTGTAGTTAGAAGGAAAGAAATAAAAACAGGAATCTGAGGAGAAATGATGGATAATGCTGAAGTGGAAATATTCTTTGTGGTGTTCAGAACACAATTCAAAAAAAAGCTGACAGGACATTAGTAATAAAAAGCTACGTATTCGTTTCAAGACTGACAGAATATCATTCTGAGGTAAAATGTAAGAATAAGATAGATGTAGGCTTATGTTAAGTTTCATTATTTTAATGAATGTTTTTAACTTGTTTTTCTATATGACTTATAGGATACTTAATGGAGTTAATAGAAAAAATAGAAGATTAAAAAATATAAAGGAAGATGAATTATAACTTAAGCTCTGTCGGTAACTAAAGCATTTGAAAAGAAGCTTGGTATTTTGGTTGGTAATCTCTAAAAGAAGCAAGATATTCAATATTTACAGATAAAATGTCGGAAGACACAGATAGAAAGCCTTTGCTATGCCATGTGTGTGGCGATACTTTTGAAGACCAAATTTACCTTGATGTACATTTATTCACAGTTCATTCGCAGGATACTCTTCCAAGTACAGAACCAGTTTTGCAGGAAGTAGATATTAATGCAGTCAAAAATAATTCAGGTCCTGATTCTCCTAAGAAACAATTTGGTTGTGATATTTGTCAAAGGCAGTTTAACTTGAAAGTTAACTTAAAAAACCACATGAAAATCCACACTGGGGAGAAACCATTTGATTGTACTGTGTGCTCGAAAGCATTTCGACAGCGTTCCAATCTAAAGCGCCATATGTTAGTTCATTCGGAAGAGAGGTCTTTTGCTTGTAGTATCTGCTCTAAGAAGTTTAAGCAGCGGGATAGCTTAAAATCTCATATGAAAGTCCACGTGGCAATGGAGTCTCTGGTGTGCAAGTATTGCAAAAAGGAGTTCAAGTATTTGTCGTATTTGAATAAGCATTTAATGGTTCACGAAGGGGTTAAATCATTTGTGTGCAGTATCTGCGAAAGGGGTTTTTCCAGAAAATCAACTTTCAATGCACACATGAAAGTACACAGAGAAGATAGGCCCTATGTCTGCCAAATTTGCTCAAAAGTTTTCACCTGTAAGTCGCTATTGAGTAAACACGTTTTGTTTTTCCATCTGAGAGAATTACCATTTTCCTGCAGTAGCTGTTCTAAAGCATTTTCTACTAAAAGTCAATTGGCTCGGCACAAACTACTTCATGCTGAAGTTAATCCTTTTAAGTGTGAAATCTGCGATAAAACATTTCCTGTAAAAATTTACCTAAAGAGGCATATGGTGAATCACACAGGACAGCGTCCCTTTGAATGCCACTTATGTTCAAAGCATTTCAGCGAGAACTATCGTTTACAAAAACACTTGTTGATTCACAAGAATTATAAGGAATTTTCGTGTGAAGTATGTTATAAAAAATTTAACCAGAAATCAACACTGAAATCACATATGCTTATTCATTCTGGAGAAAAGCCATTTGCTTGCCCTACATGTTCCAGATCCTTCCGTACCAAAACTCAGCTGAAGACACATAATGTTGTCCATTCTGGGGAGCGAAATTTTGCCTGTGAAGTATGTTCCCAACCTTTTAAAGTCAAGCGAACACTAAGTAGACATATGATGATTCATACAGGACTAAAGCCATTTGTTTGCAAGCTTTGTTCTAAGGCATTTAATCGAGAGTCGAGTCTTAGGTCACATGAATTAATCCATACAGGGGATAGGCCATACAGCTGCCCGATATGTCAGACTAAATTCAGACAGAAGTCTTGTCTAAATACCCATAATCTCCTTGTACACAGGAAGGACAGGAATTATCTCTGTGAAATATGCTCTAAATCCTTTCAACTACGATCCAGCTTGAATAGTCACATGAAAACGCACTCAAATGAAAGACCGTTTCAGTGTGAAGTTTGCTCGAAGCAGTTCCGTCAAAAGTCAGTCCTTGTTGTCCACATGTCAGTTCACAACAGAGTCAAGAGTGACGTCACTTGCCATGTTTGTTCCAAAAGATTTAAGCACCTTGGTTTACTCAATGCACACCTGCTGATTCACTCCAATCCGAAGTCGTTCACATGCGAAATGTGTTCACGTAGTTTTAACATAAAGGCCAGTTTGAAGAGGCATCTACTAGTTCACACCCAGGAAAAGCCGTTCCAATGCAGTCTATGCTCAACGAAAATTCAATCACAGTACGACTCTGAAGAAACATTGCTGTATTTCAGAACAGGGAAATATATGCAAAAGAAATAAGATGCGAGTACGTATTTCTGTTTAATAGGTTTGTACATGGTCATAACTTTATATTTAGAGCATAGTTTTTAATGAAAAAGAAAGCATATTCTCTGTAGTGTAATATACTACAAGGGTTATATCATTTTAAATGTAATACGCTGTAATTCCTGGAGGAAAGAATTGGAGAAGATCGTTTGAGAAAAAAAAAAAAAGTATGTATATTTTTACTAAATGAATATGATGGGTAGGAACATTACAGATACTATACGGGAAGCTGATTTCTTTGTTTCAAAAAGGACATTGAAACTTTTTGACTGATAAAATGTTGAGATTTGTGGTACGTAGTTTAATTCCTTGTGAATTTCAGTACTGTTTTCTCAGTTTATAGTTTAGCTAATTAAATTAACTTTTGATATGACATATGATTAAAATTAATTGCTGTATCTATAGAATTTAAGTTCTTTTGTTGCTATCAATTAATTTTGTTGTTGTTAATTTAGATAATTTGTTCAAACATTGAATTTTTGATATTTGCATTTCTATAAATACAAATAATAATAAATAACAAAGTTTTTTTTTTTTTTTTTTCATTTCTATTAATAATTAGTCTATTGACTATAATAATAAATTAGTATAACTGAGAATTATACTATAAATTTGTCTTTTGTTCCCCATAAAGATATGAATATATATTTGGTTGTGTAAATAATTTGTGGGCTTTTTCTTTTCTCAAGATTGTAAAATAATTTATTTCAGAAGCATATATTAATAATTAATAATAAGTTATTATTAGCAGCAGTATTTAGTATTTATGAAAATTTATCTTTATTTTTTGGTAGTTTGAATGAGTGAAAGTTTCACATTGTAGTTTTTAAGTTATTTCAGTTATAAGTTTCATTTAAACAATTATTGTTTATTTTGTTTTTAAAATATGTTTCTGTTAATTTTTTTTTTTTTTTTTTTTTTTTTTTGAGAAATACAAAAAAAAAATTGTTTTGCCTACAAGAAATTAATTTGATACATATAGAAGACATTTGTTAAATAATTGGTAATATAAGCTTCATTTGTAACTTGTATTTGAATAAAATTTGGTTATGTTGAACCTTGACTTGAATTGAGCTTATTCATAGATATTCTAACTATCACTAATCTTATTCCATAATTTGGCCTAGCGTAATATCAGATTTCTGAGTACCAATTAACTTGTCTACTACTATTACTTTTTTTTTTTTTTCAACATTGCATGTAGCTTGAGCATTCATTCTGTGCATCTATTATTTTAGTTAACTAGCGGCAAAGCATGTCGGACGACAGGCATAAAAAAATCTGAAAAATCATTTTATTATCAAATATAAAGTAAATGTAATCTAAATACTGCGCTAACTTGTGAACGAGGCTTATACGGCAAAAATGGTTTTGAGTTTCAAAATCAGTGTAAAAAAACTGAGTAAGTATCCCAAATTTCATTAAAATCGGTGCAGTGGTAAAAAAATTATATATAGTTACAGACAGACAGACGAACTTAGCAAATTATATAAGTTGATGTTTATTCAGTCCATTCATGTCATCAGTGAACAAAGAAATGTTTCTTGTGTATAAATTGTAAAAATATTTATTATTTAGCCTACTAGAGATTCTTAATCTTTTGGCCATCTTGACATACTTATGTATTTGCTAAAATCCTGCAGTACACCAAAAGTTGTTCTTAATATCCTACGGCAAATAGTTTATTTGTTTACTTATTTATTTTTTTTTTTTTTTTTTTGCATTACTTTTACTGCATACATTAGAATCCTTGAGAATCCTTAACATATTTTACAGACATATGCATTAAGATTTTACGTGTGCTGATCATAGTATCTTGAATCAAAGGACAAAGCCGACACACCTGCTGATTTCAACATTAATTTTAATAAAATGTGAGTACAACCTAGGTTTCGGTTATAAGTCTTGAAGAAGGTTTTGTAAACCTTTCGAAACCTGGATTGTACTCACATTTTTATTAAAATTAGTGTTGAAATCAGCAGGTGTGCTGGCTTTGTCATTTGATTCAAAATATTTTACAGACAATAAATAGATTCTTCTAAGAGAACTCTGAAGTATTTTGTAATGTAGTCTAGATTAGAAAATTTGACATGTTAATAAGATAACAATTTATTACAGATGCACAATCGGAATTTACTTCTAGGCACAGCTTGAGAAGCTCCATACTAGAGTACTTATCACTCAGATTATTTAGTTCGTTAAAATTTCTTTGCCTATTTGTTTTTTCTTTATTGTACAATATAAATAGATAAAACACCTATAACTCTACTTTGAATTTTTGGCACAAATTACAGTAATACACTGATATTACTTGCAAACGTTACCATAAAACTGATAATGTATTTTTTTTTTTGTTAAAAACATTGAACATTTATAACAAAATTAAAAGGGTTGACTCACAATCATGTGTAACTTCTTACTAATATGTAAATTAAAAAATTGGTATATCTTAGCTGGGGTTTCTGAGGAAAACCATAGGTAATCTTAAGAAAACCAGTACACTTTCACATACAGCTCAGTACTGCATATTAAGGATGATCCACCTCTATCTTCGAATCATTTTGATTTTAGTTGACTAAGTGTTAATCTCCATTGTGAAATAATCAAAACAAATATTTAATATACTTTTAAGTATTATTATTATTATTATTAATTTTACACATAAAAAGAAGGTTGTTAAAGGGAATGGTTTGCTCCTGAGATTATAACTCCTGTGGCTAAAAAATGGTTATGGTTAGTTTTGTTAAAATATACATAACATAATATATATATATATATATATTTTATGTTATGTAGAAGGGAGGATAGGGAAACGAATTGAACATACACTACCAAATACTTCACAACCTACTGTACATCAGTCTTCCTTTATTTGAAGTATGAAGTTGAAGTTAATTTTATGTATTGCTCCTAATTTATAAAATAAAGATTTTTTTTAAGTATAAGATCAGAATAGAAAAAAATGTATACTTGTATATAGCAATGCTTCTTAAACCTTTTTTTGTTTCATACTACACTCCCAATGGCCTTGAAACTTGCACCATCACAGGCAGAGATACAGGTAGACTACAAGCTGCAGAGATGAAATTCCTCCGAACAATGATACAAAAAACCAGGAGAGATAAGATCCGCAATGAGAAGATTTGTCAAGAGACCAGACAAGAGAATCTTTAGGTGAAACCATCACCAGTTCCAGAATAAAATGGTATTGTCATATAATGAGAATGGATCCTTCCAGAGTAGCCAAAGAATGGCTGCTGAAAACTGTGGACGACATAAGACCTAGAGGTTGACCTAGGAGAAGATGGTCCGATCAACTTAAACAAGATCTGGAAGATAGAGGAGTGGTTTGTAACCAAGTTCAAGAGGAAGAGTGGTATCTGAGTCAACATAGGTGGAGAGCACTCTTGCACTGCACACGGGAAACTGGAGACAGTTGAATAATGATGATGACTACACTCCCAAAAAGAATTCTGTTTGGCAACGCAGAAGACATAAGACGTGTTTGATTTATGTTAAGATGAATGGATGGAGTAGAAGATATGGGATGCTGGAATTGGATGGAGATTGTTCTTGAAAGGAGCCAATTTTCAATTCTAGGTAACTGTTGCTCATTATCTTGCCTTGGTACTTAGTGCCTTCAAGATGGACATACAATAGTACAGATTTATAAGTATAGTTTTCTCTTTTACTATTAAATTTTTTTTTATATGTTAGTTAACGTTACCACTCCTCCTTCAGATTTAAGTTGGATGTTTGTTTGTTTTTACAATTTTGCAAAAGAGGAGAACTTTCAAATAAATTTCAATTACAATTAGATGCAAGTCAGTTACATTTTGTTACATAAACATGATCACATTTGAAGAAAAGAAATATTTTCAGTAAGCACGTAAATTTGTTTAATTTTAACTTCCTAGTACAATAGGAAGAAAACTATAATGTCAGTACTTCTGTTATTAATCATGATTAAGTAAAGAAAAACAAAACTAGAAAATCGTCTTAGAAATTAAAATTTACTGTAGTTCGGTTCAGAAGGCAGAGTGGAACAAGATAATGGATCTTCTCTTGTCTTGAGGAATTTTCACACATCAGCTGAGGTTTCTTCAATATTTCAGTCTGATATCTCTGGCCTTCTTCAGGAGATTTTTGATATTAAATTAAGTTCAGCATGTTTTTGTTGTCTCGTTTCGGATAACAGAAATGCACTAAATTTAATTAATTATCAACATCTCCTGAAGTACTATTATCTGAAATATTGAGTGAACCTCACCTGGAGTGCAAAAATTCCTTGGACAAGAGTTAAAAAGTTAGTGTCCCTCTACAGGCCTGGACAGAGAAGGTGGGTGAAAATTTTCAGGGAAGTCACGTTTTCCTGGCAGGAAAACGTGAGCATGTAACTGCTCAAAATGTCATCGCTTACGGAAGACAACGACACCAAAAGTGAGAACTGAGCGGCACAACGCAAACCGAAAATGTTTGTGAGAATTGACATGCTTTCCTGAAGAGCAAAGAACAAAAATGTTTTTTGTTTTGTTCTTTGTTCTTAAAATAGCAGTTTATAACTTCTTTCCTGCCTTATTGCATGAATGTGTGTCCATCCAGCCCAGGACGCCTGATGTTTTATAATTCGACGCAGACGATGGGCCTGTCTGATCAGCTGCTGATCTAGAAAAAATCATCCTTTGTAGGTGGTCCGTACATGTATTTCATTGATGAATGAATGCTTCTGAGAAGTTTTGGTTCTTGTAGAAGCATTTCATACACTTTTATCACAAAAATTACAGGAACTGTCGAAAAACTCAAAATTGCACTTCATCATTAACATTGCTTGTAGTGTTTCCACTTTTAATTGTTTTTTCACTTGTCCATATGATATTCATAGAGGAGACAACTTTCAGTGACGGCATTTTGTTCCTGGGAAAACTCCACAATTTTCTGGATTTGTGCACATGGCACATTTTTATCCTTGAAATGACTGAAGATTTCAACCCATCGGCTGTCGACACTAGTCTTCTGACAATTCCAATCTGCGATCTTTCCTGGTGAAGCAAATCGGCTAACGTAGCTAACTTTGTCAAATAACTCGTTATCATCGATGTCAACATTCGGAATCTTTCGTCCAAAAAGTTGCAGACTCTGTTGTACTTTTTCCCACGACGTTGTCTCTTTTAAAGCAACCCAACTGAATGCATTCAGATCTTCGAATTGCTCGACCCTCTGTTTCAGATATTCAGCACAGTTGTCGTAAAAATTTACGACGGTTCTTGTAATGTCGTTTTTTCTCACCATTCCTTCCTCTTCTAATTGGGTAATCTGCACACGTACTTCATTGGGCAAAAAGTTTTTTGCACTTCTCTCAGTGCGTTAATGTATAAATCATCCAGTGCAGAAGATATTTCCAGTGCTGTTACAGTCTGTGCCTCTATGCGCAGAATTGTCGCATGAGACACTGCAGCGATATTATGTACGAAATTGAGCCACAATTCAGCACAGGAATTCTCAAAAAAGTTGCGGATTAGAGAGGGACACTTCTCTTCCGACAAAAAATAGGATTTCACTGCAGTTAACAATTTTAAAACTCTCTCTACTGCTGGCATCAGTGATAACCATCTAGTTTTCCCATATCCTAAAATGCACTGGTATTCGACACAGGCAAATCACAAAGTCTTTGAATGACTCTACACGAACAGTGTAGATACAGAAATAATAATAAATTTTCATAATAACTGCTTCCACGTAAATTGGCAAGCAATCTCCTGCAGTTTGTATCGGGTTGCAGATAATATGGGCAGTGCAACCAATACCTAAATTCCATGCTCTCCAGTAACTTCTATGTTTGATTTCTGATTTATGTTTTAAATACTACTACTTGCATATACACGATTTTATTTCTGGAGGGTTGGAGGGGGCCGAAGTTATGAAGCTGACCTCAAACAAACAAAAAAAAAAAAACATCAAAATTTGAGGCTGCAGAGAAGCTTGGACAGAGCCCCACTTGGCCCATTCCCCTGTATAGTCCATCTGATAGCTAGGTGATAGCTATCATGTTTGGTTTTGAATTCATGATATTGAGAAGTAACACAAATACTGGAAAAATAAATAAATAAATAAATAAATAAATAAATAAATAAATAAATAAACAAACAAACCAAGTTTCTATACATTAAAGAGAAAGAAAGAAAATACTATCTTAAAAGAACCTAGTGATAAAAATTCATCTTGGAACAAACAAAGCTCACTGTAATTTGCAGGTAAGATTGTACCTTTTGTTAATACATTACTTTTGAGTCATTTTTTTCTTGTCAATCGTCCATTGGTCACTAAGTCATACTTGAAGTTAAGCTTGGTTAAAGGCTACCAAAGTGGTTCCTCAAGAAAAGATTGGTTTATAGTCTGCTTAGGACTAGAAAGTTAACATGAATATTGTTTTAATCAAAGTTCTTCAAACTTACTACTTTCTCCATATGATAGTAATAGGAAAATATAGTAATCGTGCATGGGACAGGCATTTTTCCCCCTAATACTATAAATCTATCATTTTAGCTTTTAAAAACTTATAAATAAAAACAGAACACTATTTTACTAAATATCCATGCCCCGATTTTAAAGGAAATTTACATCATTTCCTCTCTAGAACAAATTTAGACTTTTTATTGGGGGGGGGGGTTGATATGTCTGTGTGAATCTTCTGTTGTTAAGAAGTTTTTGGGCGCGATTTTAAGAGTTTACTGTTATTATCTAGATCTGATTAGAATTTGGAATATATAGGCCCATTCAAAGGAACACTTTATACAGGGGCCACAACAGCGAAAAATTACTCGAGAAATAATTAGCATAGATAAGCAGGGGCGTATATAGAATATTTCGAGGGGAGGGGGTGAAATTAGGGATAAGTTAAGATTGCTCCCAAACCAATCGAAAGGAGTCATGGGGTAGGATTGATTAAAAAAGAAGGAAATAGGCCGATTATAGTAAAATTTAATTAGATTGGAGGGAAAAACAATAATTGATTATAAAGGTTAGAAAAAAATCTAAAAGGTACGAAAATATACGAAAGAAGAAAGTTAGTGGAGATTATGAAAGCAGAACATACGAAAGGTAATAAGGCAACTGTAATATAGAGAGGATAAATGGAAATGATCAATTTTGAACTTAAGGTAAGATAATGGAAAAGGATAAGCGTGAAACCTCTTAATATAATGGAGAATATGAGTAGAGCTAAGGAAATAAAGAATTCTAGATATTAAAAAAATGAACTTAGTAGAAGTATAAAGTTTAACAAATTAATATATGCTATCAAAAACAGTTAAACATAAATTACATATCAGATTGTTCAGCTAAAAAAAAAAATAAATAAAAATAATGATACCAAAATTTTTACCGGTTGACCTCTAGATCAAAAGTTATAAGCTTTTAATCTCCGAAAACAGGAAGTGACCGTTACAACACGAGCGCGCATAGCGGTGAAATGTGAAAATGCATTCAGTTTCTGTTTCAAAATGGTCAATTTAAGTTTGTATATTATAAAGATAATAATACATTTAATAAACATTCGTGTATCACTTTTATATAAGTACACTTTTTTGAATAATACTTCATCAAAAAACATTCAAAATATGCAAGGTTTTATAGTGCAATTTCGTACCGTCTTCACTTAATTACAGATAATTTTTGCGAAATGGAAATTCATAATTTCATTCTATTACCAATGTGCAATTTGAAGACGTTTAATGAAATCTTTGATTTGGTTGTAGAAATATACATCGCATTATTATTAAAATAAAAAAAAAATATTGTAATCTGTATAAATATATTTGTATTACTATTTTTCAAAAATATTAAATTGGTATTAAAAATGTATGTTTAATTAAATTTTTATCATGTTTAGGCTTTGTTAAATTATTATTGACAAGTTAGAAATTATTCACCATAATTATTACAATAGTATTTTCTTTTCCCTTCTCATGATTTTTATTTTGAAAATTAGGAAAATGCAAGGAAAAAAAAAATATCTTATTTTTTTGATTTTTCAGAATTCAGATCAAATTAAATTATTCTTGACAAGTGAGAAATTATTCAACATAATTATTACAATAATGAAAATTCCATTAATGATCAAAACAATAGTAAGTTTTGCACCATCTACATCTTATCATAGGACGAGATGCACATTGATTGCAAGCTTTGTTACTCCACAGCCCTCTGAACTACAGGCCTCCCAACTACGTCATCGTCTTATCTCTGACGTCATGAAAGAAGGGTAACGATATTTCATTGTGTGTGTGAGCGGAAAATCTGTCTCAGTGAACGTTGGATATTTTGTTGCTATTTTGATTAACTTTTTTGGATTAGTGAGTGCCTGAAATTAATTTACAGTTTTCCAATGTCTTAAACAGTTATTTCAAAGTATTTTATTTGATTACACTGTTTTTTTTATTGTGGAAAACAACTGAGGGGACGTTAGGCCTAACATTCATCAAGCCGAAGACATGTGCTGTACCAGGCTGCAAGTCGAACTAGAAAAATACAGGAAGTTCTGTTCCTGTTTTTCTTTTCCAAAAGAAGATCTTTTGCAGCGTTGGATTGTGAAAATACACAGAGAAAACTTTGTTCCAACAAAAAATTCTGGAGTGTGCATAAAACATTTCAAAGAAGATTTCGTCGTGAGAGAGAACACTTTTACGGACTCTTCAGGTAATGTCATTTCTGTTAAGCGTGATCATATCATATAAAATTAAAGAACCTATTGCTCCACATCTAACCGAAACATTGCCAAAAAAATGACGAACTTGGAACGAAAGACAGAAGGAGCAACTTTCATCAGCATTGGAATCAAGTTTGGAATCAATGAAATTTACATTGATAGTAAAAAAATTACAAATCTAAAAAAACATATCCTTGTAGATGAGGAAAATAATGAGAAAGAAATAAATTTAAATAATTTTATGTATGATAGTTTCCAAATAAACGTGGATGTTGATTCCCATTTACCTGTTGACATTGCACCAATATTAATTTATATATCTGGATATGCTGTTCATAAGGTGATCAAAAGAATAAATTATTCTTATTGTAAAACTAACATGATTCATGATGAGGATTTTCTAATATGAATTCTCAGATTAGATTAATTGATGAAGTGAATAGAGGTGGTTTATAAAAGCCAACATTATGGTCAGTTGTTGTTACTTATTTATGCTTTCAAGTATTTGAATGTTTAAACTCTAGTGAAAATGAAACAAATTTTATTCAAAATAAAAATCAGTTGGCTATTATTGTTGATATTTCACCAAAACACCTTCATTTGTTAAATAATGCAAATGATTGGTTTTCTCATATTTGCTCAAAAGAAGAAAGGACAAAAATGATTTTTGTAATAATTGGCAAAATATTATTAAACAATTATGTAAAAAATTAAAATCAGGTATTTCCATCTTTTAACAAAAACAAAAAGAAAATTGACAAAATTTAACAATTAGATTCAGTGCAATATTATATATTATTTTTGTACTTCACTCATTTTAAACATTTGGTATTATTTCATTGTCATTATGTTACATTAGGAATTAAGTTTTGTAATAGATTTTAAGTGATTCAATAAATTGATATTTACAAAAGAAATGAAGTGGTTATTTTTCTTTCTCATAAAATTTTCTAAATACGAGTTGCTTTAAAGAACTGATAATTCAAATTGTTAATAGAATAAAATTTGTACTTTTCTAAATTCGATTTAAATAAATACAGAATGAAAAGAATTACTTATATTCACTTAACAAGACATTTATACAAAATTTTGCAAGAAGTCAGAACATAAGAAAAATTGAAGAACAAAACTATATAAAAATGTTAGCATCTAATTTATTCATTATTATT
>JAFIDM010000005.1:26854490-26897052 GCA_023159025.1 Thereuonema tuberculata
TAAAATTTTGCAAAACGTCAGTGCATAAGAAAAATTTAAAAACAAAATTATATAAAAATGTTAGTATCTAATTTGTTAATTATTATAATTTTTATTTTTTTTTCACGTGAGTAAAATAAAATGATTAAATTAAAAAAATGCCAACCCACAATTTCAAAATAAAAATTTTAGTTTATTTTAATTATTTTTAACTTTTATAAACTAAAAAAATTGTCCGTTGGCATTTTATTAATTTAGGCTACTATCCATTTTATTAAATTGGTCGGGTAAAGGGAACATTCCTGAGTAAAGTGCATTAAATTGTAAATTTTTATTGTAAAACGCATCTAGAATGAAAAAGTTAAAATCTCAGTGTTGGAACAGTTACCCCACTTCCGTGACGTCACGAAACCAGTTGTGAGGCCTGTATTTCAGAGGGCCGTGGTTACTCTCACAATGAATACAAAATTCAGTTATAGTTACAGCGAGCTTTATTCCGCGTGAAGAATATTGAAGCAGAAACCGTGGAGACTGAAATTATTATTTAAATTAAATATCATGTAGAATTAAATTTACATCATGTTTAGACTAATATTAATTTAAAATTGAAAATAAATGCAGCATTTACATATAGGTTTATGAATACATAGTAAGTCTGGAAAATAATAATAATCATAATAATAATAATGAACTTGTGTGTTATTTTGATTCCATCTATGAAGTCCCTCCTCTGTTCGTTATTTTGACTCAACTTTTGACCCAAACGTCACATATTGTGGTGAATGTTTCAGCCACTGGTTTATGAAATTAGATGATTTGACTCGAATAAGATCTAGCAAGAACTCTGTTTATTCATATGATGCAGGGGTTTAAATATACAAGGGCTGTGATTGGTTGGCGGCTTTTGCAATTGATTGGGAGGATTTAATTTACACGTGGGCTGTAACTGATTTTAAAGTAGCCCGCACACGAGGGAGCTTTTGGCCGAGTTGCATGTGCAACTTGATGCCTAGAGCGGTTTTTTGAGCTGCATGGGCCAAGTTGCATGGAAGTTGCATGGAAAAAAAGCTTCACAGAACGGCGGTGCACCACGGAAAGTTGCATGGAATTACCCAATCACAGTGCAGCATTTTTATACGTCAGGCGTGACGTCATGCTCAAGGAAGAAACATGGCGTCGAAACATTTTTCCTTCGCTTCAGATGGGCGAATCGCGAATACAGCAAAAATATCAGATTATTTCGAGTTTCTTTCACACATAAATACAGTTTATATGTAAATGCAGTAATTTAATACGGTAGAATGTAGCATAGCGTTTGAAAAACCTAGATTTTTTGAATATTTCACATCGCAAGCGGAGTTTCGCTCATTCACCATTTCCGGAAACTGCCACGTGACATCATTGTTTCAGTGAGCAATGGATTATTATTGGCTGTTGGTCGTTGTTATTCGTGAATCGCATTATTGCCATCAACTGCGATTACATACCGGCTAATAATATTATAAAAATATTTCTCATATGTTTAAAATAAATCACAAATATTTAGTTTTGGAACGATATCACAGCAGTATCCTTGACGTCATGTCCAGTGATGTCATTCAAATTCGTAGTGTGCTTCGTTTGTTGTCCGCACGGCGGCGCTAACAATGTTGCATCGTTTGCGCCGTGACAGTCGCATGCAGCTTTTTCTGTGCACCTCAATTTCCTCGAGTTGCACAGCAAAAGCTCCCTCGTGTGCGGGTAGCTTTAACTGTCGTTTTAAATGAGAGCGAATCAGAGGAAAGAAGCAACGGTCAACGGAAAATTTGAATAAAATAACAGAATTAAAACGATAAACAGTAAAAATTAGAAAATACAATTGATAATAGAATAAATGGTGATTAAGGATAAATACAATTATAAACGTAAGATAACTACAGTTGGGCAAACCAGAGGATGACTTTGACCTTGAACGAGACCAATGATCTCTTAATCATTCCAGGACTAAGAGAGAGAAGATTAAAAATGGCGACTCTCCGACACAGAAAACCGTTACAGAAGCAAAACAACGGAAGTTATTGCTAACGTTACTTCTTATTTCGAAAAGGCCTTATGACATGCTTACTTATGGCACATCAGAGAAATTGTTTTCGATCCCAGTGCCGTGAGTAAAAGAATCCCATCTTCGTCTTCGTGTTGTCGATCTCAGTGATGCAATGTCGTCAAAAAACCAATTGGGAAAGGTAGGAGACTGATTTTGAACGATTGAAACGAACGAATGAATAAAAATAAATTTTTGAAATTATATTTGATGAGAAATCAGAATAGTTCAAGAAAATAAATATCGTCTTTTTTCCGTAAACTTCAAACTCCCTAAATGTTCACTTTCCCGCCATAAACACAGACGTATACAATCGATTCAAATTCTACTATTGCGACATCTGGTGGCCACGGTCGTTCTCTGGTTTGGCGGACTTTAAGAATATACAACGAATAAATAGGGCTATTAAAAACAGATAAATGCGAATAAATACAGCGAATAAAAATCGTTACAATATCAAATTATTCAGATTTTCACGAAAAGAAAAACAATGATATCCAAAATTTAACAAAGTGGCCTCTGTGTAAAAAGTTATGAGCGGAAACCGAATAAACTCATAAGTCATCCCTGAAATAGTATTTTATTTTCCCTTCTCAAGATTTTTATTTTGAAAATTAGGAACATGCAAGAAAAATCTACTAAAATAAATAAGAAAAATAAAGATGTAAAATTAATAAATAGAATAAACTTTCAAAGTGATTCCATCTGTAAACCACATGATGTATATTTCTACAGACAAATCAAAGATTTCACTAAATGTCTGCAAAATTACACGTTGGTAATAGAATTAAAACACGAATTTCCATTTCGCAACAATTGTGTGTAATCAAATGAGGATGGTGCAAAATTGTTCTATGTTTTGAATGTTTTCTGATGAAGTATTATTCAAAAAAGTGTACTTATTTAAAGGTGTTAAATGAATGTTTAATAAATATATTAAAATATTAAATATATCCTTAAAATAATACAGTATAAACATAAATTGACCATTTTAAAATTAAAACCGAAAATATGTTCACATTTCACCGCTATGCGCGCTCGTGTTCACTTCCTGTTTTCGGAGATTTTTAAAAGCTTATAACTTTTGACCTAGAGGTCAACCGGTAAACATTTTGGTGTCATTATTTTTATTTTTTTTAGCTCAAAATTTTGATATACAATTTACGTTAATCTGTTTTTGACAGTATAACGTGTCACCAAGTGAGTTGTATTCCTCATAGCTACAGCAAAGACATATATAATAATAATAATATATATAACAAATTCTACTCTTTTAAAAAACAGTTACACAGTGTAAACGTTCACCCAAACAAACACAAAAAATCACGTTTAATCACTGGCATTTTCTTAGGCAAGACGGGCCTCAACCAGGGGCCTAAGTGTTGCTAAGGTATTGACGTAAAATGTTCGCAGTGCCAATGATGGCTGTCTTTTGTAATTCAGCTGTTGTTATTGCTGGTGCTCCAAGTCTGGTGTAATAGTCCATAAATTTAAGTGATAGTGTTCCTAGTGCACCAATGATGATTGGCAACACTGTAGTTGTTTTATTCCATATTCGTGTAATTTCGAGTGCCAGAGCCCTATATATATTCTACACACAGTAGAACCTCATTATAACGGACTAATAGGGGCTGAAGGTTGTCCGTTTTAATGAAAGTCCGGTTTATAACAAATAATTCTTATAGGGTGTAATGCAGCAGGATGTACATCAAAGAAAGTACAATAGTTAGCTATAAAAAGTGTTTATTACATATCAAATAAAAAATAGCCTTCAACATAGTAGGTTGAATTGAAAAAGATGTGTACGTATACACTGCATTAATCTTTAGAACAAGAAGGTCCTGGTTCATTTTGATTGCTCACATTCATTGATTTGAAAAAATAATTAATTTTCTGCTAGGTTTGTTTGCTGCTTATTTCTTCAGTTAATAACTGACGGAGGTAAGTGTTCATAATATGCAAACACATTTTCATTTGCTGACTGTTCAACATATTGAATAACAAAATTTAAATGGTCTTTCACTTCACTCACCTTAATTGTAGGATGAGTAGTGTCTCGTACCTCTTCTTCCTCGTCCTCCGAAGATTCTGCGTCTTCAGTTACACTGGCGACAATTTCTTCTTCATTCAAAATCTGTAAGCCAAGATCGTCTTCGTCTGCTTCAAGCCAGGCCTCCACATCATCCAACGAAACTGATTCCTCTCCTCCTCTCTGCAGAGTGGCACGGTAGTCTTCCGTATCACAATTTTCTACTTCTGGAGTTGTTTCTTCATTATCCAAAAGCTTTTTCCATGTCCTTGTCAAAGTCGTTTGTTTGATTTCTTTCACGGCATCAGCAAAGTTGTAAATCGTGGATCGAATGTTGTATGACTTTAAATCTTACCTAGTCTGCTGTCCCCTCCTGTCTTCTTCATCAGGGGATGGGTCTTCAACGTCTAGGATTTCACTGAGAAATTTCCTTCTATACATCCGCTTTGCGGTGTAGATCACACCTTGGTCCATGAGCTGGAACCCGGATATTGTCTTGGGTGGCAGGAACATAAGCTTACACTTGATCTTCTTATCTTTACTGCAGAGTTTGTTCTCATCAGGGTGTGTTGGTGCATTATCTAAAAGAACCAGGGTCTTTACTTCATCTTCTGGAATTTTTAAATGTTCAATCTGGTGTTCTTTAATCGCTGGTACAGCCATTGTATGAAACCAATCATTTGTTATTTCAGTTGTAAACCATGCATTCCGATAACTATAAGGGGCGTTCAAAAAGAAACGAGCCGGAGTGTGTAATGGGCAAACCGGTGACAGAAGGATAATATCGTTGCATGTGTAACCAAGATTGGTTCCGACACGAGTGAGTGCGAAGTTCACAGCCCGCCGCTAGAGGGTCACGGGTACAAGTCACGTGACTAAAAGCTAGCAGAAGCATGCGTCAATCGTCCAACGAGGTCATTCACGTTGTAAGCAGTGAAACAGTGCAATGGAGGCGTCTAAAGAAGAGCAAAGAGGTGTTGTTCGTTTTCTGACAGCAGAAGGAGTAGGGGAAACGGACATTCATCGAAGAATGTCACAAGTGTACGGTGAACACTGCATGTCCCTTCACTGCATAGGCTTCACTGCTTAGGCTTCACTGCACAGGCTTCACTGCATAGGCTTCCCATAGGATTCACATAGGCTTCACTGCTTAGGCTTCACTGCATGTCGGACGACGACGTTGTGAACTGTTTTTTTTTTGAAATTCACAACGCAGCCCCGGGAATTTTACGAGACAGCCATTCATCGCCTTGTATCGCAGTGGGACAAGTGCCTCAACAGCCAGGGCCAATACTTCTGACATACCTGCACTGGTTTCTGTTCCTGGGCGTCCGGCTCGTTTCTCTTTGAACGCCCCTCATATAACAGTGAACTGGAAGATTGTCCATCACATTTTTAATGCCCTAGGATTTTTGCTTTTACCGACGATAACTGTTTTAAGCATCGATCGATGTTTATCGCTTGCTTGGAAATCTAAAACTCGTCAGATAAAAATAAGCATCCTTTATTATTATTATTACAATTTTTTTTTAAAACTGTCCGTTATAAGCGACGTCCGTTATAATAGGGTCCATTATAATGAGGTTCTACTCTATATATATATATATATATATATATATATGTATTTGACTACAGTATTGAAACTTCGGACGCTTGCTTAGTCGCGCCGTAGTAGTGCATATGACGTCACTTTAGTGATGTAGTTTTAAGCTATAAGGAACACGTTTTCGAGAGTGTAGTCCACGTACATAGCGCTACTGTATCTACGAGGAATACTATACTATAAAAAAAATTCATTATATCTGTGAAGACACGTGACAACTGCATATGTGGTCAACGATTGAGCATTAGTTACTCCGTGTACTTCCGTTTAGAACATGGCGGCTGATGAACACACACCGATGTTCGTTTGTGCCAAGAATCTTTGAAGGGTCATTTGGGATATTATTTTTATTCCAAGTCCTCTATCTCTATGGTAAAACTGCTGAAGCAGCAGATATATTTCGTATGTTCAATATTGCTAAGGAAACCGAAGCCTAGTTTTCCACTAAGGCTAGCCCATTGTTTGAAACACCGGGCAAGAAAAGAGAGCAGGCGGCATCGATAACAGAAGTGGGCGACTAAAAAAAAAAACACTTTTCATGGAAATGAAAATACATAAATTAAAAAAAAAATATTCTTAATTGGAAAACCAATAAAAATAATAAAAATAAAACATTGTAGGGCGAGGACAAATAGGCTGTAAACACCGGAAGCAACTTACAACGACATTTGCAGATTCGATCAAGGAAGAAAGGAAATGATGATGATTGGTTAACTGTAATCACGTGTCTTCACAGATGTAATGAACGGACTGTAGGTATAAGTTACAAAGTGGACTATCAATTAATCATTTCAGGATAGTCTTCCGGTTTCCATATTGTAAAATAATAATAGTGAAATTTATGGCAATAGTGAACTTGTTCATGCATTATTCAAATTGTTAGAAAGACTGTGTTGAAAATAAAGGAAGACCATCAATAATAAGAAAGTTCCCTAGATTGAATTCATTATTTGAAACTGTTACTACAATATTGTGTTTTCTATTATTAAGGAAACGAGACGACTTGTGACGTTTGTTTTATGAGAATAACAATAGAAAAACGGAACAGCGAAATGCTGTGGTGAAACTGTATAATTGTTTTTTGTGTATTCGTTTTTCATGAGAACGATGGAAAAATAGTTGTGGACTAGACATGATTCCCGACTGTGTGGAAGATGAAGAAGAAATGAAATAAGGATGGAAAAACTACTCCGGGATTGGAAGGTTCGATTCGACTTTGATTCTGACAGAGCCCAGATAATTACCCAGAATCTTAAACGGCTGTGTGCATTAAACGGCGAACGCATTCTATAAAAGATAGCAGATAATGTTATTCAAATTCCAGAAAGAATTTGAATTTACCAGTGATCCACCGGAAGTATTTCTTTGTGCTAAATTTGAAAATTTTAAAATTCAGCGAAAGCCGCCATATTGGAAAACTACAGAAGCTGATGGAAAGAAATACCTTCTGCAATCTATTAGGAAAGTGAATAGATTTATCTTCAAAGAATCCAATCGTTTCGTAAGAAGATACGAAGTAAGTAATTATAATTTACTTAAAACACAGAATGTTACAAGTCACAATATTAAAAGGGAATAGAACTATCATTGTGTGTAAATATATCCGAGAGTTGTTTGAATCTACTAGAACATCGAACATAGTGTTAAAGACTTTTCTAGTTGAAGTGAATATTCTATTTGATAGGGTTACACAGAATGAACTTTTATATTCAAGCTGTTAGTTACTTGAATGAACTTATTTTGATGGATTGTTAATATTTGCAGATGTGTTCACGAGTAGTGAAACTATGTATAAAAAAGAATTATTTTTTGAAAATATATAATTAAGTTATTTTCAAGACTGGCCTATGAAGTATTATTTTTAGTCCTGCATTACTGAAGTGTTTAAACATATTGTATTAAATAGAAACATTATCATTTTCAACTGCAATACTCTACTATATAGTTAATTTATTCGCATAGATATATTATTAATTGAAAATATTTTTTTTCACATATCGTTCGTCTTTCGGTTTCCATCATGGCGGCTAAGTTAGGACAAAGCACAGCTTTACGAAGTCAAACAAAAGATGTTACTAACGTAACACAAAACTGATGGCACAACGTTGTAATTGGCAGAGTTCCCAACGTTGGACCAATGAGGTCGTGCCAATGTTGGACCAACGCAGTCATATCAAAATTTATCCAAAACAACACTGATATTTGTTGTACATCACCAAAAGGAAATTTTCTAGATTCTTTATATCACGGAACCAGCAATGTCTTATATCAGCAAAATTCAAATCAAAAGAAACAAATACACAGCAATTAAAGACAGACAATTAAAACGTGCTTGTTATAAAGTCCATCATACCAAAATTTTCAAATATTGACACTCCTTTTAAAAGAAATTGTAAAACTACTGAAGCAAATGATATGTTTTCAAAAAAAGTGATTCTGCAATAACAAAAGGGCCATTCTATAAGCTTTACAGCTATTTACAAATATAATTTTCTTTGAAATCAGTATTGCAAATTGTTTATGAAAATAATATAAATGAGCTATTATCATTTGATTATGAACTATTGTCCATAAAAATAAATTAGTTCCTAGTAATCCTAACATCAACTCCCCATTCCAATACTTATTATTTATCCGAACCTTATTGCTTTGTGAATATTAAGCGTGTTTGAAAGAGGTTATTGAAAAATTTTAAAATCGTATTAGGAAATTGAAGATACTGTTTGAATAATATGTCCATGTGAATATTAAGCTTTTAATATATCAGTTCTCTTTTAGATATGAAATACGATGCAGAAAATACTACTGCATAGCTTAGCTTTATTTTAAATGAAATAAATATTTAATGTATTAAATAACTTAATGTAAAGTTGCACAAAACTGCTACATAGAAGGAATGACAATTTTATTAATCAATAAATTGCTTATCAAATAATGTGTGAATGAAAACAAGTTATAAAGTTATTTAACAATGTAGACATGCACAAGTTTTTTTGCATATCGACATGCAAAACACATAAATAATGTATATACACAAATTGATATTTAATTTTACCACAGTAAAAATTAAATTGCCATTGCTGTAACATCAATGTTGGAATGATTGAAAATGAGTATTAGAAATCCTACTTTCAGTAAAGTGAAAATATAAAATCTCTTATCATTTTGTTTTTCTTTTTGAAATGTATTAAAAAAATATAAAATGTTAGTCATAAAACTGATCTGAATTACAAATATTTAAATTTAAAATGTAATGACAAAAATCAGTAAAAGTAAACTTGTGATCTACATCATCAAGTTTGAATCTATACACCCTGTTTTCATTGAAAATTCAAGCCATTGCTTTGCTACCTTATTATATATAGCCTTTGTTTATGCAGAAGAGCAACATTCAACATACTTTTAACTGAGATTGACTACTTTATCATTCTTTATGAAATAAAAAGAAATGTTACTCCATGCGTTTAAAAACAACCAATTTTAAGCTAAAATGATAAAAATAATATGAAGACCCTATACTGTGGGCCCGGTAGCCGAGTGGTCAGCGCGCTTGGCTGCGGGTTGGAGGTCGCGGGTTCGATTCCCGGCCTCGGCGGAGGCGGGAATTTTTCCACGCTCCATTCTCCTCCAAACGGGTCCTAGGGTCTACCCAGCCCTCTGTAGAATGGGTACCGGATTTCTTTCCCGGGAGTTAAAGGCGGGCGGGCGTCGGTCTGACCCCCCGGCCCCAACTTCGTCCCGTTGGTCAAGCTGCGGGAGCCTGACCTCCCGCGATCCCACAGGCCAGCCATGGCCTATCGAAGGGAGAAACTTTAACTTTTTAGACCCTATACTTAGCTGAAGATCTGTTTGAAGCATCAAATATTCAGTAGAATAGTTTTAATCCTCAACTAGTAATCAAGCACAAAAAACTACTCTTCAAAATAAAATACTTTTAACACATAAAATTTAAAAATAAGTGCTTCTGAAGAATAATCCTACTCATGGTGTTTCTTTTGATAATTGAAAAAAAAACAAAAAAAGCAAACGCATTTGTGCTTCTATTTGCTGCTTGAGCAGAACAGTTTTCCAACAATTAAACGCACAGATGCATTTACTTGTGGAGGTTTTTTTTTAAATTAAGACGCCAAGCTGAAGTATCGATAGAAAACACCGTGAATAAGATTATTCCTTAGCCACACTTTTATTTTTAAACTAGCCGGGTACCGTCGCTTCGCTCCGGAACCTTTGCATGCATAGCATTAAAAAAAAAAAAAAACTTTATTAGCAAATTAATATCGAGATCGGAAAATATACGAGTTCTCAGCCCGTTGGGGCCTTCACCGGATAGCTCAGATGTATTGCGAGTTGGCGCCACACACCTATATTAAGATAAGGCAACTTTAAATCGAAAATATAAATCCTCTTTATTCCCTATCCCGTGGGAAGTTCGAAAAATCGGCCTTATTTCTTGTCTACATCATAAAGGAAACCTCTGTGCAACATTTCAGCTTTCTAGGTCCAAGGGTTTGTGCTGGGCGTTGATGAGTCAGTCAGTGAGTGAGTCAGGCTTTTCTTTTTATAGCTGTAGATTGTAATTAACATGACCTTTTCTAGTGTTATTGATGTTTACTACTTTCCACCACTTTATTACAGCCTGCAATAATTTAACAAGTCCTTCACTACTCTGACTGTCCAAAAGTGATGCTACAACAATATTTGTTTCTCGAAAAATTCTCAAAGCATAAACTAACATTCTGTCTTTCAAGATACTTGGAGAAAGAGATTTTTTCATTTAATTTTAGAGCAAGTTTTACTAAGCTGCTTTTTTAATTCACATGATTTAATTTAATTAAATTTTAACGTGTGTAAAAAGTTGTGATATTAAAGAATTAGAGAACCAACATACTTTTTTAAAAAAAAAAAAAAAAAAAAAAAAAAAGTAAAATGTATTAAAAACACACATTTACAATTATAGGATAGTTTAGACCAACTTAACGTTGGTCGAAACTGTCCTGTAATTGTAAATATGTGTTTTTAAGAATATGCTCTTACTTTTTGATTCGGTCCATATTCTTATGAAAATTTTGAATTCACCATTTTCTGGATTACTTATGAAAGTTGTTAACGTACCCAGTGGCGTAGCAACGCCTTTGGGGACCCGGGGCGGGAGTTCCCTTATTCAACAACCAAAAAAAAAGCAAAGTTGTAAAGGGGCTGGTCGAGATACTTGGGTGGATGGGGCCCCTAGGTTGACTGGTTGGGGGCCCTAGGCTGGCTTTTGGGCCCCCTCAGGCGGGGGCTCGGGGCAGTCCTCTCCCCCCCCCCCTTGCTACGCCACTGAACGTACCACCACAAAGCTGAGTGAATATATTTCTGTTGATCCTGTTGTTGTCAGCAATAGTAATAATAACAGCGTATCCAGCTTTTTGTACAATTTCTATTATCTGCTTTGTCATTTCTAGGAGCTAAATTTTTAACAGGAATAAGGGTTGCAACATCTTTATTGTCTGATTATATAGAAGATATCATAAAACTGTACACTCTTGGCAGCCTGTAAATTTTTGTTTGCACTGAAGCCAGACAAAGTATTCACAGAAAAATTATTTGCTTATAATAATAATCTCATCCAACAGCAAATTTACAAGTAATTCATGATTTTCTAATGTTTCAGCTTTTGTTTTTAAATACATAAAACAAAAATTCCAATGTTGCGTGTCTTTTGCAAATTGAAAGACTTTTGTCATCTCTTTCTCATCTCTAAGTTGCATCCAGGCACACAACAACAAGGTATGTTTACACCTGAAAGAATTTAACAGGATTTTAAAAAATAATTGTAAAATCTCAATATCAAATCCATTTCAATATTTAAATATTAAGCACATATTGAAATGGATTTGAAATTTTTATTTTTTCTTATATATTTTGTTTAAGAATGTTTTTTAAATAGAGTTAAAATTTTGTGTAGCCTATTATTAAAGATTTAAATAAAATTACTTTTATTAATACGAAAAAAAAGGTTTATTAGAATATATTGCCATCCTCAAATATAAAAAAAAGAATATTACTATTATTGGAATCTTACACTTTCAGTTCTATTTGGAAGGTTTACTGGATTTAAACATTTATTTCATAAGGAAATAATCGCTGTGAATCTTATGTTTCCTTCTGTTCATACTGTATATTTATGAAACACAACAGGTATCTTGTTTTAAACACACATTTAATATTTTAATGATTTCCTTCAATCAATGTAATTAAAAAACCAACAATTAAAATAAAAAGAAAATACTCCGAGTAAAATAGTTAAGATAAAAAAATACTTCACGGTTTTTAATTCAACTAAAATTTGTAATTCAAACAGACAAACAATAACAGCACCAAACAAATTTAATTAATAAAGTTTCAAAATTGTTACTACTACCAATAATATATCCATTTATAAAATCTAATTATCATGTAATTTACTAAACATTCATTAATTTATAAGTGTTTTTTAAAACTTTAAATGCAGAAAGAAACTAACATATGTACAGTAGAACCCCGCTATTCCGAACTAATTGGGACCGAACCCTGTTCGGTTTGGCGGGAATTCGAAAAAAGGCGGATTTCATGAATAAAACCAACGTATTGACTTGTTAAGGTGTAAATTAAGTGCGGTGACATCTGATAGTGTCGGCTCTATACAGCGTTGATCGGCTCGTGGGAACAGATTCAGTGAAAGTCGGAAGGGAAGGGCAGTGACCTTCGACGACTCATCACCCCACCCTACCCCCCCTCCCTCCCGCGATCCAAGAATTACTACCGGGTTACTGCATTTCCGCTGTTAAACATTAAACATGGCAAGTAAACGAAGTCGTTCGTCGTGTACTTCAAAAGAAAAACTTGAAGTGTTAAAAAGACTGGATAAGGGAGAAAGTGCTACTAAATTATCACTCGAATATGGTGTCGGAAAAGCAACGATTAGTGACTGGAAAAAGAATCGCGTTAAAATTGAGCAGTTTTGTTCTGCTTCAAGTGAAAAAAACTCTTGAAAAACGGCAAAATACTATGTATGTCTCTATTTAAACTTCTTTGTATAACAATAAATGTACGTTTTTTCACGAACGTCTTTTTAATTTCTCCTATGTTTAAGTTAAAAAAAAAAAATCGATATTTTTTCTGATCTCTGTTCGGAATAGGCGGATTTTCGGAATAGCGGGGTCCTACTGTACATAATTCGAAATTCACATGTGAAGTAACTCTGGTTTGCTCTATAAATTAGGCCTAAAGAATTCGTTAGATATATTTCAAAATTATGGACCAACGCATTGGGTTACGTGGGTATTGTTAATGTAAAATCCTATTTTGAGAAGGAGAAATCGGAGAAGAGAGTATTACTGCCATTAGAAAACGTTATGGAAAGAATATCTACAGCTCTTCATCGCGTAGTAGGGAGCATGCAACGATGGGATGGGGAGGTGAGTCTATTTTCAGGGATGCCTAACTAATCATTCTCAAATTTAATCCTTCCAATCGTTCTAAGCATACTCGGTCGTTTCTTTACTTCAATTCCTGGAATTCTAATAATAATTTCCAAAAGAGTTAATCCTTAAAATATTTTTAGCCTTATTTATTTATTTGTTTATTTATTTATTTATTTATTTTAGGAAAGTGAGGCTAAATTACACAATCTCTGTGTCAGCTTTTGTAAATTATTGGGGGGAGGGAAAGATCGTCCACTGAATTAATTTTAACTCCTCTATTATGAAGTCAGAAAACCTAAATGGGATTAATAACCGCAATAATAACTTGATTTGGAAGGGCCCAGCCTTCCGATGAAAATTCTTAAGAGGACCCAAAACGTTCCTGCCCCTAGAATCGGTGCTTATTTGAAAATTTAAAACACCCTCCTTCACCTTACCTTTTTTCATTTCAATACGATAATTTTGGTCTCAAACGCTCCATTAAGCCCATTACACATGAATCCGACCGACCGATTTTCGAATCCATGTGCAATGGGCTTTAGGCACTAATATCTCCAGTCTCAATTTTGGTCTCAAACGCTCCCATAAGCCCATTACACAGGGATCCGACTGACCGATTTTCGGATCCATATGCAATGGGCTTTAGGCACTTATATCTCCAGTCTCAATTTTGGTCTCAAACGCTCCCATAAGCCCATTACACAGGGATCCGACTGACCGATTTTCGGATCCATATGCAATGGGCTTTAGGCACTTATATCTCCAGTCTCAATTTTGGTCTCAAACGCTCCCATAAGCCCATTACACAGGGATCCGACTGACCGATTTTCGGATCCATATGCAATGGGCTTTAGGCACTTATATCTCCAGAAACGTTGACCAATTTCAATCCAATCACGAGAAAGCTGATACTAGATTCGTTCTTCACGGAATAGGTTGCAGGTAACTGGATTTGAGAGGATAAAAGTCTATCAGTCATGACACGGATGTGATGGCATTGATGATCCACTTTATGAGAAGTGACCGTCCACTGCGTGGATTAAATTTGGAACATATAAGAAACCTAAATTTGACAACGCAAAAAAAAAAAAAGGGACGTTGATTTGAGGAATATCAACCATGCTATAACTGAATGCGATAGCACCAATGCTGTCTCCGGTCACACGAAATAATCACGTTGGCGCATCGTATTTAAGAAGCATTTTAGTTGTTGCCCTCAGCTGCATGATGAACAACTCCAGAAGAGTGAGTCATTTGTCATTCAAATTTATTTATGAAAAAAAACCCGGCAATGACAGATATTTGCAACAATGTGATTTATCATTGTTATTTGTTAATAATAGAGGAGTCATATTGTAATTTCAATCATAGTAATTACGCATCGAAAACGACAAAGTTTTGTAGTCAGTTATCGTATTACAACCCCTGGCGGGTTTTTCCAAATAACATTACTATTATCTCATGCCGCAATTTGATTGTATACGATTGCACGTAAGTACTTAAGTAAACTTTTTAAAACTTACCCTTGTTTGGAAAAACCTGCCGCTAGTATACGTATATTTCATATACAGTATACTCTCGAAGTCGAAGGGACTCGAAAAAAAATTCGAGATAGCGATTTTTCGAGATAACAAAGTTATAAGTTAACCAAAACATAAAAATTCTCGTAAAAACACAAGATACGGAATAATATTCTAAAAATTAGAGTCTTGATAGATGAGAATAAGTATAAATATGTAATGATAGTTGACAATAAGTCTAAATAAAGCAATGATAATTTTAATTTTTAAAAGTAGTCAAAAATAATTGTTAAATTGAAAAGAATTAGTAAAATACAATGAACTTACATTGCTACAATTTCTTAAAAAAGTTCAGTATCGTGGCCTGGCGACATCTCTTTTGAAATTATTCTTCAACCAATTTTTCTATTTGAAAAATAGCGGTAAAGCCATCGTTTTCCACGTTTTCCGAGCATTACATGAAGCGTCGTTGTATGTGGACACAACTGAACGTAGATTTTTCCGGAAAACATTCATTTTTTACTTCGAAAAATATTTGTCTTAACAAGGTTTTAAGTGAAAACTCTTCGACATAAGAATTAAAATTAACATTAGATGAATATGTAATATCAAGGGGAAAAATAATTTTTCGACATATCAAGGTTTTCGAGATATGGAAGTTCGAGATATCAAGAGTATACTGTACAATAAAACACTGATTATCCGGGATTTAGTTATCCGTGAGATGGGATTAATCTTAGTCCTCTATAATAATACATTTAATCCGTATGTTTACACAATCCAAGTAAACATACGGATTTTCTATCCAAGTTTTAAAATGTCAGCTTTATATTTACAAACTAAAAGAATGTTTATCATGTGGCTTCTTTGGTTTTTTTTTATGTCTTTAACCCGATAAACGTAATTTGATTTATAGTGGTTTTTTTTAAATTATCGAGGCTCTAGTGTCCGTCGATTATCACGGATATTCGATGTTTTATATTTATAGGGAAAAATTCTAAGACACTTCCAGAGGTCTTCAACATCTAATCTGATCTTGAAAAGCATGTCATCTAATCTGGTACTTACAGGGTCTATCATGCAGCCAGATACGCGAGGGCTTATTACTCACCTGTTTCTGTAACACTGTTACTTGATTATGGAAAAGAACAAGTGAACTTTACTCACCTTTGGATTACTTCCAGATTTTTCCGGAGATTTCAGTTTTTTTCCTCATCAAATCTTGATAAGTGTTCGACCAAGCACTGTCACTTGAAAATGTGATTCACTGCTGTGTTATTTATATGATCGGAAGTTTTCTTCAAATTGAAATTTCTTCTTTAGTTAACTAATTGAATGCTCGAAATAGACTACCAACTAGTTTTTAACTCGCTGATATTTCACAGAGTGGAAAGTTTCATACACTGTGAAATTCAGAAATCTTCTCTCTAAATCTTTCGCTAAAGGTTAAAAGAAATTAAATTTTAGAATTTGATCTCACATGTCAAAATTAGTAGCTTTTTTTCGATAATAACACAAGGTTCGCATTCAAAAATTGAAAGCAATTAAATATTAACATTCTTTTCCAAAACTACTGTGATGATTTAGAACTTACGAATATACCAAGACGTAGGTCGGTAGCCAAGTGTTAATGCGTTTAACTGTGGGATGGAGTAGCCAGATTCAAACCCAGGTGAATGTCTGGAATTGTTTCCTCCAGATGTGTCTTAGGGTCCACCCAGTCCTTGGAAGAATGAGTATCGGGTCTCTTTCCTTAAGGCGGGAGAGCATAGGACTGATCACTAGACTTCAACTTAAGTCCCTATGGTCAGAAAACGCTGGGAACTTTACCTCCCACGACCTTCAGGGCCACAAAGGTCTGTTTTGGGATTTTTATCTAATTAATATACCAAGACCTACAATGAATCTTACTGCCCTAACGTTTAAATCTCTTTGATTATTAATTTGTCAAGGCTATGTCTCCATTCTCAAGAAAAAAGCAGCGTAATCTGCTTGTAAGGTTTCTTGTAGCAATATTCCAAGTGTCCAGAATTGCTGGATGGAATCTAAATGTACTTCCTGTTTAAACAAACCACATTGTATGGAAGATCGAGTTATTCTTAAGGCATAATAGATGTTTAAAACATACAAGCACTTAAGTTAATTTATTTATTTATTGAAAATTCAAAAATCAAGCTGAAATCGCGTTAAGAAATTGCTACTTCTGAAGTGGGTTTGAAATGTCAATAAAATTCGGACATCCACCATCTATTAGGGCCTCTGTTGACTTTTGAATAAAAGTTAAGGAATGTATAGGAATGAGTCGTGGAAGCTCTCACTTTATCACGAGTGGTACATTCGCTAGATCTGTTGACTGTCGTTCATATATACTGCCCGCATAAATTTTGTTGCCTTTTGGTGGACTGTCTATAATGCAACTATTTAGTCTACGATGATGCATATTCTGAATCAACTGAATATCTTACTGATGCTGCTTTTCAACGGCTCCAAAACGCCTTCGTCGATCACGTTTACAAAGCATCGTCTTTACGTTAGACAAGGTACGTGGTTACGTCCTCATCTGATACTAGTAAGTCAACAGTCCCTCCAAGATGGAACAGTACCTCTCGATAATCCATTGAAGACATTCGTGCAGGTTCGCAAAAGTCAAATCTGCGAAATCTAAGCCTCTAGTTGGTTTCTTGTAGAAGTTTAATACAGAGTTCAAATTCGTTCGTTTCATCATGGGTTTCCTTGAAACGTGGGACCTCACCAATGAATTCTTCCTCCTATGGTCGATTACTTCGAAAATTGTGTCGTACTATTTCCTGTGTAAGATGGTCACACGGCAGCTACACGCAGCACATATCTGATCAGAAACAGAATGAGAGA
Organism: Thereuonema tuberculata; assembly: GCA_023159025.1. NCBI lineage: Eukaryota > Metazoa > Arthropoda > Chilopoda > Scutigeromorpha > Scutigeridae > Thereuonema > Thereuonema tuberculata. The sequence goes on from JAFIDM010000005.1 coordinate 26,872,018, forward strand.
TTCCTAAAAGTTTATGCTCTTGGTCCAAACTCTTTCAAAAGAGTAGATTCCGTGTTTCCTTTTTTCTAAATAAATGGGACTCCTCCTGCTTTCCATTAAGAGGAGAGATTAAATCTTTAATGTTTGCCAACTTAAATGGGGTATATATCTAGCAATACTCTTTATGTAAAAGCCAAATAGATGATTTTTATAATTTAAGAATTTCAAGGACCAAACGTAAATACATCAACAAATGAAGTTTGCATCATTCAAAATTCCCATTGGAGATATAACATGTATCTGGCGAAGTCACCTGCCTTTCATTTCTCTAAGTGGATTTTCTTGCTCGTTGATCTGATACTCTTACTAATTGCTTTGGGAACCTGAAACTTAAGTTTACTAAGCAATTCCTGAAAGGTGCTGATGGGAGAAGGGGAAGACGAAGGAAATACTTAATTTGCCCAAAAAATTACCTCTTAAACCTTTCCGATATTGGAATCTAGATTCCCATTTCAGAAACTGAAAAGTCACATAATAAAGAAGTTTAGTATTAAGAAATGAAAAACCTAAGACTGTACATAAATAAACAAATCTTACCTTTATCAACAGAGGCAATCGGGAACGGCCGTTTCCTCCTCATTAGGGGCCCATCAGTCCGATCTACCCTCCCTTGATGACAAACCCGATTCCCTCTGTTGACAAAGGCGTGATTTGTTTATTAATGTGCAGTGTTTGGTTTTTCATTCTCAATAATTTTCTTCCATGTTCAATTTGTTTCTTGTAAAGAAGATTAATATTTGCCGGAAACAAATAATATATTACAGTAAAAATGCTTTCTAGGTCCCTTTCCGAAGAAAAGGTAGGCTGAGGAGATCATCGTGTCTGTAATCAGTATGCATGTGTATCGCTCTAATAACTTTTGAACCAGTAAGTTGTCTTGAAACTTGGTATAGTTGTTAATGGAAGCGATCCTATCTTTCCTTTTTGTTTTAAAAATAAATACATTATATTATTTAGTATAAATTTGCATATAAAAATCGAGAGCAATTCATACAAAAATTTAATATTTAATTGATCTTTATTGTAGGTAAATAATTTGTATTATTGTCGTGGTTGCGAGAGTTTTAGTATATTTTGTTGTTCTGAAAGTTAAATATGCAACGGCTTACTGAAATTAGACTCCAAGCTCACCAGGGAATTTAAAAATCTAGCTTCAAATTAATATAAATATCTCATTTGAGAATAAACCCAGAAGTTATCTAAGAATATCGGCAAAGCTTGCAAATTGCTGATTGATTGGTTTAGACATGGTCAATGGCTTCACTTGCAATTAATCACAACAGTTTGTTGCTTTAACTTTGAAACCCACACGAGATTATGGTTTTTCATCTGGGAAAACATGCCCTTGAAGTACACAGGAAAAGAAAAGTTTCCATCTCATATTTGCACAAATCAAGACACATGATCTTTCATTTAAATAAAATTAAATACTGCAGTTTAAATAAGCCACCGCACATAATTGTAAGTAAAAAAAAAAACAATACATATACAGTAGAGCCCCGATTATCCGCGGAATTGGGTGGCAAGGGCTTCGTGGATAACGAAAATCACGGATAACCCGAAAAAAGATTAAAAAATGAGGTGTAAACACGAAAAAAAAATATTTCACCATTAAAAACTACGTTTTATTGTACAAAAAACATAATATGTATAACTTTTAAAATATGTACAGTATTGCAGAAAGCTTTCTGCAGACTAACAGCCTTCCGCAAATTCCGAGAAAGCCTGTAGGATTACGATGCACAATAAACCTGTCAGTTATTTTCGACCTTCACACTGTAGGGCCTATTGTATTTTCCATGTTGTTGCTTGGATTAAAATTGTTTTTTTTTTGAGGTTCATAATTAAAAAATATTTTCGTCGCTCTCGCGCATAATCCGCACCGCGGATCATCCGCTCGCGGATAATCGGGGCTCTACTGTATATAATACAACCGATTTCCAGGAGTTCAAGTTACTCCTCTTCATCAGGCGGTTAAGAACAACAAAAAACAGAAGAAAAAAATAGATATTTCTTTTTTTTCTAACTTTTTTTATTCATTTTTATAATTTATTTTATTTTTTTTACTATTAATTTTTAATAGGGTTTTTTTCTCTCTTGTTTTTCCTTTTTTTTTCCCCTCCTTGTAGTTTCTATCCCCCAATATGGACTCTCCTCTTGTTGGCACAAATACGATTGGTGTCTTACGCATTGCCCAATGGCCTCTTCAACGCGTGCTTCCTGAGATTTTTCAAATTCAAATTCTTTCATTTTGTTCTTAACTATCTGATGAAGAGGAGTAACTTGAACTCCTGCAAACCGATTGTAATTTTTTATATACAACTGTGTGCGGTGGTTTATTTAAACTACTGAATTTCCAGACGCAGATTAAACTTCAACATATAAAATACTTTCTCATCAATGTTTAAGACTGTGCTTAGAAACTTAGTAACTACTAAGAAACTTTGTACAGTTAACTTGCAATAATCAAATCACAGTTGGTATTTAGTGGTTGGCAATCTGCACATGTGTTATTACAGACATTATATGGTATTTTTGCTACTGAGAATTGAGATGGATTCTATAACACATCCTAAAATTCAAGGTTAAGGCACTTCAGTTATTACTTCATAGTTTCTTATGTGCAGAGCTAAAACAGAGTCCAAATTAACTCAAAATTAACTAAGGAAATGAAAAGAAATGAGTCACTATTCACTATTTTTTTTTATATTATGTAATTTCTATTTAATTTCGATATAAAAGGTCCACAGAAAGGAAAGAAATTACAATTTTGACAAAGTAAAATTAACATTAGACACACTCAATCATGTTTAAATGAAGTTGACATCAACCAAATTACAGTGAAATGTGCAAAAATGTTATTGTCAGTGCAAAATGGAATTGAGATTACTCAAATTCGATACAGAAAAGATTACATTTGAAGTCAGAAGGTTCAAAATCAAAGCAAATGCTTAGGTTAATTTTTCTTTAACTTTCTTATATGGTCTGAATTCGTAATTTTACAAAGAACACTTGACAATTATACACCATTATTAAAAGCACTTAAAAATCATGAAAAAAGATGGAATTTCTTCCATCCACTTAATGTGCACACTCCGTTCCTTCTAATTTGGCATTCTGCAGTAGTGATTTTTTTCTTTTAACAGCTTATGCCAAAGTTAATAAATAAACGTCTTACTAGCAACTTGCTGGCTCTAGAATTACAATAGTATTATTTTTTTTTTTGGTTCACAGATATTAAATTATACCTCCATTAAAGTCTCTTAATTTCTGTATTAAAACTGGAAGATCTGGTCAGAGGGCACTTTGCATCCATCACTGATGTCTGACAGACATAAGCTTTTACAACTGCTTCACTCGTACTCCGTCTTGGTCAACACAGAAGGCTGCATTCCAATCTTGAATCAATGGACACTTGGCAACAAGACGAATGCAAATGACGCCCTCCAGTGGGATTTCAAGGCACTACATGGAGGTCTGTGAGGATCTGGTTTTTGTATTTTTTTTCAACTTTTTTTTTTATACATTTGCTTATAAGATAAAAATAAAGCAAGAATTCAAAAGATGCAACAAGAATTTTTTCCCCTAATTTAACTGCAGTATTTTTAGGCCTTTTATTTTGTTAAACTCTAATGTGTTTAGAAAGGGGTGCGGTTTGGAAGGGGGAAAGCTGTAATAATCTATCCGTGTTGTACAATTTTACGAGATTTTACCATTTCTCCATAAGATCTTCACTCAAGAGCAATTGAAATGATCAATATATCAGCCCTTCTTTTTCAGACAAACCGCACCCCAGCTTAGAGGGAGGCCAACAGCAGAAAGGAAGCAAGCTGCCCATTTTAGAAAGAACCTCAGTGAATTCTGGAATATTCTGCAATAAAGGGAGTGGAGATTTACAATTCATACACTGAATAAACTGTTATTTAAACGAAACCACTTTTACAAGATGCAGTTGTTTTTACAAAACAATTTTTCTTCATTCAAGTTATTGCTATTTACACTTTAAATTAGCTCGTGTCAAACAATATTAAAAAAAACAAAACAAATTGATCAACAGTTAAAAATAATACAGCTTCAACTACTGTTAAGTACATTTTTTTGCTAAGCATGCGTGTTTCAACCAAAACTGTGCTTAGAAATTGAACTAAAACAAGCATAACTGAACCAGTTTTCAGTATCGTGATATGTGGTAGGGAAAGAATAAGTATCTCGCCACACTACAATTTACATTTTCTACATTTTAACCAGTGTTTCCACAGAACCCTCCTGTAATTTTTATTCGGTTAGTCAGTAAAAATATAGCATTTGTTGTATGAGTGAAGCCACACAGTGGAAAACAATTAATACTAAGTTTTATCAAAGTCTGGTTGATCAACAAATCTAATCATATATATTTTGTTTTGTTTTCTCTTGTTAAAGAAATCAGTTTGCTTAAAGGTATGTCTAACATTGAAATAACAACAACTAGAATCTCTAGACTAAAAATCAAAAAAGAAAGAAACCCACAAGTTTCTCTTTGTTTCTTTCTCCTGCCTTAAAAGTTGCTGAATGCTCTCTATACAATCTTTCTATGATGGAAAATAACACAGATGGTAACAATGCAACCTCTTCACAAAATTATAAAGATAACAGAAATGAATTTCATTGAATAATTTATAGAAACAGCTTCTGCATCTTTGGAATAATTTGAAGGATCAATGGAGATTAAAAATGATTAGTTAAATAGACATTATTGATTACATCATCAGTTAAAAGCGTAACTCTGCAGAAAGACAGAAAAAACAGAAAAGTCTATTGGTCAATTTTGAAGATCTGAAGGGAAACAAATCAAAGTAATTGAAAATTAGTAGAATTAATTTTGCTTACAAATTTCAGTATGGTAGTTCTGCGAAACATTCTGAGTTTTCTTACAGCGTAATTTTAAACTCCTCTACACTTATTAGGCTTCAGAGACAAATACCTGAAAAATGGAGATCAGGTAGATGTGCAAAGTAGTTTTACGTATAAATGAAGTGGAGCAAAATATTCAAAAACCTGATACAATTGAAGGCCTACCTATACTCGAGTTGCAGAAGTGAGTTGGTGCTGCAATAATATATGTAAAACGGAAGGCTATATTTCTGTGCTAGAAGAATTCTTGAGTATTGACACTGCTTGCAGCGACAACTAACAATATCTTAAGTAATTACAATTTGATAACAGAATCGGTGAACAAAATCGACTTACATTTTAAAAATTACCCGATTTTGCTTAAAGAGTGGCGAATGTTCAAAACGCACATAACATTCAAGAAAACAAAAGTGTGAGAATTAGGTGCTCGTGTTTTCAGCCTTCATTATATTGCGTGCCATTCTCAAGGATATTATACAAGAAACATTCTTCCTGTACTGAAGTGAAGAATAGTTCTACAGCTGAGTCATCAACAACATTCCTGTAAACTACACTTGTTCTGTTTTGTTTCTTGGTTTGTTTTTTTTTAGTTTAAAGCTAGATTGAACACTACTAGATGATGAGGGAAAAACCTGTTTGTTCTTGCAACATGGAATTATTTCAAATACAACAATAAAGCTGTCTTGGTTAGAACTTAAAAAATGTGTATACCCTCTAGAAATGACAGCAATGAACAAATGCTTACAATGACGGGTAAACATCTAAGCCTGGGACAGGTAACAATTTTGTCATTATTTATATATATATATAAATTGTCTCTTGATATTAATTAGATATATATTTAAATATTTATATTATAACAAGCACAAACGAAGCAAGTCAAAGGTCCCAGTTTTAAGTTATGCTTTACAAGGATGGTTAAAAAGGTTGTTCCTTTAATAAATTATATAAATATTTATAATAATTATCATCAATAAAATATCAGTAAGGGAAGCCCAGTAGTTTGATTCAAAGTGACCTGTTTTTTTTTTATATTTTTCTTTTTTTAAGAAAAAAAAACATGCCAGACACAAACATACAACTGACAAGTTAAAAATGCACACATTCAGGATGTGTACATTCTCCAAATCTTACAAAGAGTTCTGACAGTAGATGTGTGTCTTGTTAAAATACTTTCTTGGTGAAGATTTACATGCTAACAATGGTGGCCAGCATTGGCAGTCACTTATAACAAAAACAAAAGTGAAAAAAAAAGAAAAAAAACATTCTTGTGCCACAACCAAATTATCTGCATAAATGTCCACCAGGAAAAACAAAAAAAAACAATATCAATCTTGTAACAAGCCTTTTGGAAGAAGTGTTGATTGGGAATCTTCCTGTGGTATGGGGTCGCATGCATATGATCCCATCTTCACCAAAAAGAATGAAACAATTAGAGAAGAAGATTGAAACAAATATGCGACAAGCAAAATTTTTTGTTGGAAGCAGAAAGATCTTAAAAGTCCCAGTCTGCATTTTGGCCTGTCACTTAACACAAGTAACCAAGGTCCAATTGGAATTAAATTTTTTTTTGAATTTTTTTAAACATTTTAGTATTTTAAGCACCATTTAAATGTTTAAAAAAATATGAAATTAGGGAATGAATGGAGGAAATAACGACGAAAAAAGATTTTTTTTTAAAGTCGTTCGACTTGGCAACGTGAAAATGTCACATAACGAAGCTGAAACAAACTTATGTACAAAACACAGTGGCTTAAAGCCATCAACAACTTGGCATCACTGTCATAATTGTTGTGGTTGCTTAGGTGGCCATGAGCTTGCCTCAGCAGCCAGCATTTGCCAGGAATGGCAACACCAAGGAGATATGAGGCAGAGAAACTGAGTGATATCACTAATTGGTCGTTGGGTAACCACCTGTCCCAAGGGCAGCAGTCTGTAAAAACAAAGGGTAAAAAGATTACTAATATTAAGAATTGAAATCAGTAAAGTTTTGCATAGATAGGGTCATTATGAAGTCCTTGTGCAATCATCACTGTCTTAACTTTAAAACTGCACTAGAACTTCATAATGAGTCTGTATTTTCATTAACTATTTTACTTATAAATGATTTACCCTTATGCTAGGGTTAATCAAAACCTCGTGTCAACGATTTTTTTCTATGCTAAAGTGAAATTACAAAACGTTTATTTAAGAAGGAAATTTAAGAGTTAATATTTAACAGTTTATATGTAAATATTTTTAGAAATCCTTTATTTGTATTTATCTGTGTGTATATATATATATATATATATATAGATATAGATATAAATAAAATCAGTATTTTATTCATTTTAATCCGTTCTTTATATTTCCTAATTATTGCTGTTCTGTTTATATTTAAATTCTTTTCCGTTACAGTCATTTAATTAGTTAATTAATTTAAGTTCGTTACGTTTCTTGTCCAATCACTATTTATATTTTTAATTACTTATCGAATGAAATTCAACTTTGTAAAAGCTATAAAAACCCATGTTTTATGTTTGATAAATTAATTCAGTTCCATTCCAAACTTGACTCGTTGTTTCTTTGCTACTAAAAAAATCTCTCCCACCATTACAATTTTGGTGCCGAAACTTTGCGACTTCAAGCCGAGGAAACATCATCATTTCCCGCTACAATCGAAGACTTCGTGGACTCCCGCCACTGATAGATATGCATACCGAAGCTCACCCCATCCTGAGCTATGCTTCCGTCGCAGCCACCCCCATACACCACCAACGGTACAGGGAATAGACAGTCTTTTACGCCAGGGAAAACGAAGACCCCATCGGATCGCTCCAAGATTACAACAGAATAGCTAAATACAATTCATGGGAAACAGCCACACAACTGACTGTGTCTGACATGAATGTCTACTTCGTTAAAACGGTATCTACCTTCTGAAATATATCAATACTTTTTTAATTTTTTAATTTTTATAGTTTTTTGTCACGTTTAAAGAATGCGTTATTGATCATTATTTGTAAATCTACATTTATATTCTAATTATAAAATCTACTGAATACAACAATGCACATTTTCCATGTTCTGAAAGAAAAAAAAAAAGAATTAAATCCGCATTATTTAATAATACCTCTTCTATAACTTAATAAAACTAATTCTTTAATCACAGTATTTCATTCCTCTAAGCGAGGAACTTCATCAGGTGTAAAATGACGAAAAGAACTAATTTTTCTCCTCTACATTTAATAGATCGTTATGAATATCAAATTTGAACTAAAATAAACAAATTTCTCGTATTACTTCATTGCCATCCATTATTAAGCAAAACCAAGAATTCCAGTATGATAGATAAGAATGATAGACAATTTTCAAAATACAATCTTTCTTTCTTGTAGAGTTATAATACAAAATGTTTTTCTTTCTTTATGTATCCGAAAGATACAATTACTCACTTTACGAAATCTATCCTTATTAAAATAGGGTTCCAATTTATTAAACATAACTCAATCATAGGTCTTTCTTTATCTTCTTAAATTTCAAATAAGTTGACTCTGGGATCCGGGGTTGTGTTTTCCTCTTCGCATTGATCTACCCAGTCCAATATTCTATTTATTTATTCTGATATCTCTTATTTGTTCTGTTAATCTTTCCTTTAAGGTCCTGCCATAGTAAACTCCCGTAGTGATGCTTCCGCATTATTTACCGCATTATTTTTAGTCTTCTGATAAGATCAGAAGACTAATATTCCCGTTTTGTCTGTCCTACAGACAAGTATCATTACAATCTCGTTAAATTATCATTAAACTTTATTAAATTATCATTAAGCACAACAATCACAATAATCGCAACAATTGCGCCTTTGGATGCGCAACAATTACATTTATAATGCAGCTCTACAACAATCACAATAAACGCAACAATTGCACCTTCTGCATTCGCAACAATCACATTTATAATAATAAGGAAATTAAAGCAATATCAATTATATTTTTTTATAAGAAGACGTTGCGAAGCATTGTGATTGGTTTACTAATCGCTATCCCTACCTTGTTTATTATTCATTGTTTGAGACAATGAAATATTAATAGAAATAGGACAAAAATCCATTGCTTAGATTCCACAGCTTTTCTATGGAATTTTTGGTGCTCATTTCTTGACTAGGATCCACTTGATCCTATCCAGCGATTCAAATACTATTGAGGCGAGGAGGACTTACACATGTACCTACACACATTTAATTAGCCTCACTTTTCTATTGGATAGTAGGCTTAAAAGATATTAAAATTCAGCGTTTTAAGAAAGTACGTTTCAAGTTCTTTTAGGTACTGCTTGTTATTTGTATCGTCATTCAATAATCACACTATGTATGTTATAAATGAGTTTCCTGGTATTGTAAAGATATAATGTACTTTACTAAAGCTTTACCCAAACAAAAGTTCATAAACAAAGACTCGTAATGAGAATTTACCTATATTAGTTCCTCAGCTCCAAAGATATTGAATTTGATCACATGCAGAAAGCACAATGCTGACGAAAAACAGCACAAGAGATATGCGTATTAAATTTCCTCTTCCACAATCTTTAATATCTTTCTCCTGTGGAAACAAAAAGAAATTGCAATTAAATAAACAGCACTTTAAGAGTTAAAAATGATTTGTTTTAGTGCCTAATGTGAAAAGTCAATACCACACCATAATATGCAGATAATAAAAGAAATTTTAGCTTTCAGAATTCATATATAATAACTACAGTTCAGGTTATTAAAGAATGCAAAAGGGGCTAGACAATTAGTGATGGATTAATCATTCCAGATATCTCAGTTCAGCATTTTATTGTTGAAATGCTGAACTGTAAACTAGTTAATGATTGTAAAGATAATATGATCTTGTTTTTTATTATTATTATAATTCCTTATAGCTTGGGTTATTCCATATTATTATTGTAAATTAAAATATTAACTTTATTTTTTAATTATTGTTTACTTACTTATTTTAATTTTACTTATTAATTGATTTGTTTTATTTATGTTTGAAGTGGTTAGGTCATATGCACTTCCAGACATGATTAAGCTATGGTCATTTCCTTATATGATAAACCTTGTTTTGGTGATAACAAATATGCAGCCTGTGTGACCTTACACATGCCATAAATGAATATAGAAGGCATTTCATAAGTCTGCAATCATAGCAAGTAAGAAAGGTAATTTCTTCTACTGTATCTTTTCCAAATTACCACCGATGAAAGAAAGAAATTTCAGAACTTGTACATTGTGACACTAGTGAAGGAGGCGTGCATGCCTTTTTCTAATTTCGACTGTTTGATCGGATGCAAATTTTCAAGTATTCTACGAATATCTGACTGAAGCACACAGAGCACACATGATGCTACTCACTTGACAACAGGCTGTCAACGTCCACTGCGCGGTTAATCACCAATTGAACACTTTTCTGATTTTGGCAAATGGCGTGCACAAAGTAGTTCTCCATAACGTATAAATATATTAGTTTTTGTTCTGTTTCTCTATGAATATTGTTTGTAACAGAATCAAACAGAAGTATTTCTTTTAATCCTTGTCTAGGATTATAATACATGGGACATATATAAATATTTGAGTTTTGTGGCAGTAGCTTTCATAGTTTTAAGTCTACAAAAAGGAACTGTAAAAAAGGTAAAATATATAAAACAATTGCCTTTTTACCATTCTTTTATAGCTTTAAGAACTACGAAAGCTACGATCACGAAACTGAATCATTGCACCTGGAGAGATGAGAAAGTGCTATTAATATCAACAAGAATAAACAAATCAAGTTAAAACAATTAATGATTTCATTTTTCTATCTGACAATGCTGATCTACTGTATATTACCTAGAGTTTATATATATATATATATGATTAAACCTTTAGTCATATACGTATACTATTCACTGTATAAGTATATACGTATACGACTAAAGGTAATACACCACTTATATATATATATATATACAAACAATGATTTGATATACGGTATTATCTACAGTCAATTGTTAACTATAGATTTCTTAAATTCTCTGAAATTATCTACTTCCTGTTAGGTTTACGTTCCGACTAATAGGTCGGATTTGGTCGTAAATCGAAAGAAAAGTCAGAATAGAAAAGTCAGTACAATACTAAATCATACATATTCGAATTAACTTGTATAGATAATACGTAACATGCAAAGCAATACAAATATCACTGAGATAAACACAACGCGAACACGACATGAGATAAAGCAAAAAACCAGATGAATGTTGCCTTTCGAGATATGACGAGCTCCGGAAACATCTAGAACCAGATATGCAGAGTCTTACGTTTAAGACGGTTGTCGGGTGCATCTGGAAAGAATCTGTGAAATCTTTAAGGTATCTCTGTCGTAACTGCGAATGGTCGTAAGTCGAGGTATACCCGTAGAACAATAGATTAAATAATTATATACAAATTCAAATATCTATATGCATCTAACGGAAAGAATCCAATTCAATTCTTAATCGACCCTATAGGGTAGAGAACCCTGTAAAATGGATCCCAAGTCAGCTTCTACCAAATACAGGATGTTTTAAAAGTGACTTACATCTTTATGAAAAGAAAAGCAACTCTCCGGGCGTTTCCTGTATAACGTTGATTTTAGCTTTCTGCATTCTGTCTCATTGTCGTAATGTACCTGAATAGGATCAATGGTACATGTTTTTGGTGAATCACATGGGCAAAGCGCGTCAATTGCCAAAAGCAATAAATTGGTTTTCGGCACTTGCTGGACACTGAATGGCCTGCAATGAAAAAAAAAAAAATCAAATCAAAATTAGGTACGAAGATAAATGGGGAAAAGGTAAATAGAAAATTCTATCATTAACTTTATCACAATAAAATTCAATTTATAAATACAAGGAAAAAGTGAATTTGGAAAAAGGGTGTCAATCTTTTTAATTTTAGTACAGTTATTTCAAACGCCTTAGTTAGGGATGGGGAACATTTTACATACATTCACATACATCATCACCGAAATTTTAAATAAGGTCACCCATTTAGTAATTATTAATTATTCTTCATATTTATTTAGTATTTATAAAGTAATAAACATTAAATGTCCTAAGAACGTATCTAGAATTAAAATTTGGGATTATATGGAAAATTGCTATTCGTTTAACGAAAAATAAGTACCAAGACATGTTTTCGAGGAACATGTTTTCACTTCGTTAAGTGAAGTATGACTATGGAAAAAGAAATATTTGGACGACTTTATTTCAATTGCTTTTGTACTCTGCTCAAGAAGGTTTTCAATTTTCAGCTCTGACTATTCCCATATTGTGAGTTTTCAATTTATTCATAATATAATCCTTGTTATTCTTTATGTAAGTTTTCACATACGAATTTGAAATATCCTTGCGAAAAGCTGTACTGAGTATCACAGAAAAGGTCACAGGTTCCCATCCCAGAATTAGAGAATCTTATCTCGGTTTCATGACTCAATACATTTTTCTTTTAGTGCGTGTATGTATTATTTTTTTTTTTGGATAGTGTGAATGGATATTTTTTTTGGTTGGATAATGTAACTCAGACTTAGACCTTTTTTATTAGATAGTGAAGTCACAATAAAAGTACAATGTCAGAAGAGGTTTGTAGTTCAGGAAAAAGTTAGAAACTGTACTCTAAAGTAACGGTCGGCAACCCGCGGCCCGCGGGTCGCATGCGGCCCCCGAGGCGTTTTGGTGCGGCCCGCGAGGCGTCTTAATATATAAGATATACATACAATATATATATAACATAATTAGCGTTTTATTTTTAAAACTAAAATATTTGTACACAAATACTGTAGGTTTACTCAGTTTACTATACTGTAATGACATATGGTCCAAGTGCGGCCCGCAGTAATCCCACGTAAAATATTTGGCCCTCTTACAACAAAGATGTTGCCGACCGGTGCTCTAAAGTATCGTTTATGCTCCAATAGAGGCCCCCGGCGTTTATTTGCAAAACTAGCCTCGGCTTAATAGAGACCGGCTGCTATTAGAGGCCGGCCATTATTAACGAAAACCTTCAGAACGCAATATTTTTACACATAAATACCGGCTAATATTACCAACATCTACTTTATTTGAATTTCACATGCTACATAAGACTGTTAAAGATAAATGGCAAGTGTCTTTCTGTACCTTTCGTTATTATTCGTCGTCCGAATCCGCAATGACGGCTTCATTGTTGACGAGCGGCCGCCTCACTAGAAGTTTCTTTCGCGTATTCCACCGCGAGAATCTTAAAGGCAATGTCAAATGACCGTTTCGGCGGCATTTTGTAAGGCAATGTACCGTAAGGTACTACGCACGACTATAAAGATACGGACTCTTGCACTAGTACCGGTAGGCAAATATCAAAGACTCGGCTACTGTTAGAGACAGGCTATTATTTGGCCGTGTCCCCTCTGCATCCCGGCGCTTATTAGAGACCGGCGACAATAAGAGCCTCGGCGTTTATTGGAGCATATACGGTAATCAAAAAATACATTTCTATAAGTCAGCAGATAGGCAATTTTAAACAGTGAGGTTTCTGTGCTCAATTTTTTATGTTATTCTAAAATAGTAACTACTTTTTATGTAGAAATTATGTTAATTTCTATTTTTATAATTAAAGGGCAGTTCCTATCTCACTTTGCTTTCATCAACCATCGATAACAATTGGGTATATAATAATCAGTCATTCCAGGTATCTCAACGACATCTATTGTTGAAAAACTCGTTTAGTTTAGTTTAGTTTAGTTTAGTTTATCCAATGCCAGCTCTTGGCATCTCTGCCATTCGCCGACGAACCTCCCAGTAAAGACCTGTTTGATTTCTTTCCTCAAAATCAGCCAAGCCTTTACATTTCTCAAGATGTTTTTGTTGAAAAACTCAACTATATATTATTTGCGAATGAATGTAAAAATAATGGCAAAGTTTCTTTTTGGTGGCAGCAATTAAAAGTCACGTGATCGTCTGACTAAGGAATATCAAGATTTACAATTGCAGAAAGAAACGGTTACGAAGTTTTAATGAGGCGAAAAAGAAAGATTACTAAACATATAAATACGCTTGGACAAAAGTAAAGCTTGAAAATAGAGACAAAAACTTACCTGTCACATCCTACTTGATTGCAACTACTCAATTTGCCTTTGACAGGTTTCATATTCATAAAAGAGTTAAGGCGATACAGAGTGTACTGCTTGTCACAAGGAATCATCTTCTTTCTGGTCATTTCATTCTGTTCGATGTATTTGTGTAGTAAGTCAACTGGGTCACCTACAAGATCAAAAAGGACACTTCGTATCTCAATTGTAAAGGTAAGCCTACACTAAAGTTCAATGTATCATAAAGTTTCAACTGACATTAAGTATTGACTCTTAGCCTAAATTCTTTTACACTTAACTGATGAAAGTAAAGAAGCCATTTGCAAACTAAGGATAATAAATACCGAGTGATCGTATTTATCAACATTGTCTAGAGCGATATGTAGCAGTCCTCATACAGCGAAATTTGGTAGGGTGACATTTCAGGACATGTAGCCGACATTTCTGAAAAAAATTGTAGTAACAAAAGTCACCACTATGCCACTTATGGGCTGCAAGTAACAATTATTTTATTTGTAAAAGACACTCATACAGAGATGCCCTTAGCGATGCAAGCGAAACTGCTCAATGTGATTCCCATTCTGAAGGTATAAAACCTGAAGGCGACGAACAGTGTTCAACAAACGAATGTAACTGATTCGCTGTAGTACTATTCACATTCAGTGTGAGTGTCTTGCAACATGTCCTCGATACATCACACAAGCAGAAATAACAAGGATTACGATCGTATATTCGTATGATAGTCGTCGGAAACGCGCGACTAATCAGTGTTCTCGGTAATATCACTCTGTTCTGCTACACATAGCATCCAATACATAGAGGCACTCTATCTTGTATGAAAGTGGTTGACTCCAGACATTATCGATGTTGCAGTTGGGATACGACAAAGGTGTTTAGCATCTCTGAGCTGTCATAGACCATGTCAAAGAGCAATTGCGAGTAGCTTCGTCGAAGAAAGATGGTTCAAAGATAAAAGTGGTATGAATCTACACCAGACTGTAATTTTAGGTGAGAACTGTGGAATCTGGTGGAAAACATGAGGTTTGTCCATTTCAATTCTTGTTCCAAATGCGACAGTTAAGGATGTTCACTGCTACACTGAGGTGAAAATGTGCCTCGTCGCTCCACAAGATTTGCCATGGCCACGACTCATCTACTTCCATTTTGGCAAGGAAAGTTCATGCAAATATTAATCGGGTTGCCCTGAGGCAAGCAACTGTTGGTTGTGGCTGATCTTATACGGATAATAATGTACCACCTTTCTCAGTACGTTTCACACTGTAACATAGGGTACGTCTTACTGCCATGATATTGAACATGCACAACTGAAGCCAGCAACATTATTCATTGATTGTTCAATAATAGCTGTGGTAATATCCTTAACGACTTGTGAAGACGGTTTGCGCCCACGACCGGGTTGAACTCCTAGACATCCATTTCCTCGAATCCGGTGATCATTCTCATGAGATCTAGTAGTCAATGGTCCTCGACGTAATTGCTTGCGACGGTGGAATTCCTGAAGTGAAGCCGCGGCATTGCCGTTGTTTTCATAAAACAGCTTCACAAGCAATGCGCATTCCGGCAAGATGATGGACATTGCAATTGATACGAATGATATCCAGCAGTTGCGACCAGTTTTACCAACACGTGAACTTAGATACAATACGTGTGCTTATCCATACGAAACTGAGTTTTCGTTGCTCAGAGCTCCACAAGTGGCATAGTGGTGACTTTTTTTTTTTTCGGTAATGTTACCCTCTCAAGTTTTGTTGCATTTAGACTGTAACTCTAGATAGTGTTGAACAAGGGTCCCTTTAATTACGTTCACCCGTATATGTTCTTTCGTTATAAATTGTAGACGTTGTAAATACGTCATCAAAACCCGGTAATTGATTGAATCTTTTTCTTCAGATCTTGTTCAAGAGTTATTAAAGTACAACAAAAACAGAAAATTTCTTAATTAATAACAATGGAGTGAAATTTGCTGAAGTTTTTTTTAAAAAACAGATATAGTTGTTCAGCGGAACTTCATCCTCGAAAGTTAAGAACACATAAAATGTTACATGCAATGTATCCCAGTAGGAAAGGTCAATATTCTGGGATATATATATCTTAGATATTCATAGTATCTAAGAGAAACGTTTGTGTGTCCTATTCCGAACAGTTTCGAAGATAAATCTATTTGAATGCACAGTAGCAAAATGCACAGTTGATACAGACAGTCATCGACTTACGACAAGGTCCGGTTCCGACCAACATTAGGACGTAAGTTGGATATTCTTTACTCTTTTAATATTCTTACTATTTTGGTAGGAGTTTAACGTGTATTGAATTAATTTCAGAGTAATGGACGATAACAGACATGATTTAAAAATGTAATATATTTACACATTAAAATAATAGTTTCGCTGGGATATCCTGCAGCCTCTTCAGGCAATATGTTACAATTTAAAAAGTTTTTAAGTCCGGTTCATGCGTATTGCATGCTGTGGGATCTGTTACCTTTAACTTGTGTTTTGAATTGGATTAACGGCCAACTCTAGCCACCCTACACTAATGGACTTATCTTATCTACATGAACCAACTATATCCATCTATGTCATCTTCCGGTTACTGCCTTCTTGATTTATGTTAATTATTACTGATCGAGATGTATAAATTTGGACCTTTTTTAAATTGTAAAATTTTGCCTGTCGAGGCTGCAGGATATCCGCAGCGAAACTATATTATATATTTTAATGTGTAAATATATTACATTTTTAATTCGTCATGCGTGTTATTGTTCATCACTCTGAAATTCTTACTGTTATCTAAAAAATATTTTTATACCCTTTTTATCCTCTCTCTACATATCGTATAAATATTCAACCATTTTTTTTAGTTAACTGTTTTCACAATCTTCTTATTACCTTTCTTTAGACATTGTATAGGTATTTTTTATTATTCTATTTTTTAACTGGATTATTTTTCTTATTTTTACCGTTGATAAATCAAATACTGATCAAATCTTAAGTCAACTACAATTGGTTTAATATTTGCCAAACACACATAAAAAATACAAAATACAAAAAAATAGAAAACTCTTTATTGCGCATGCTTGGCTGCAGATCATCGATGTCGTCATCAGAGGAGTTGCTTTCTTCAAACATATGCTGAGCTTTGTCTGAATTATTAGTTCATTTTTCTCTTCCAAGATATGCACGAAAAGCATCTTATATGATTCGTTCAATCATTGTAAATCATTCGATATTTGGTCCATTCCTTCAAGCATTTAAGGCTGTCCGCTTTTGTATCTGATCTTCCTTCCAAAGATGTAATAATTTCTCCATTTCGTGGATGGGCCCTATATGTTGTTTCGTTATTGCTATTGATCGCATGGATGACGAACCTTTCATAACTTCACGAATCCTTTCTTTGGCCTTCAAAATCGTCGATGCAGTAGAATGCGATAACTGAATGTCACGTGCGATCGCATTCACTTTGTTTCCTCCTTCATACTGCTTCATCTTCGTGAAAAGATAAATGGCCTTTGTTTCCTTCTTGGCAGGTCTAGTAGTAGACAAAGGTACTTTCCTCTGAATGGACATCTTAGATGGCTTCGAAATAAAATGCTAAGACACAAATGGAATTGAATGTAGTCGAAACCGCTGCTCGTAATAGCCTGTCAGACCACGGTCGTAAAGTCGAACAGTCGTATGTCGCATAGGTCGTAACTCGACGACTGTCTGTGGTATGTGCTGTTTTAAATATTTATTGGTTCAAGTCACAAATTTGTTACAGTTCATAATATATTGTCAAAAGTTCCACCGTCAACATCAATGCACTTTGCTTCATGCCGGCAAAGACGTATTATGGAGGGAGCGAAAACAATAACCAGCGCCAAATTCACAATTCTGTACATTCAAATTACTCTATCTTAGAAGACTATTACAATGATCTCCTGGATATTAACCTGTGCTCTTGGGACATCCTGTACATGCTTAGTATATTAGTTACTTACCTGAAGCTGATGCTATCATCCAATCCCCATTCCACCAGCTATAAAGATTGTACTGCAGAAAAAATCTAAACAAAAAGAAAGTTAAAAAAACAATTAAATCTCTTATGCAGGAGTAACCATCAATGTCTAATTTCGATATAAAATATTTGCTGTTTTTATAAAGTTGTTTTTGAATTTTTATTAAGAATCTTCTTTTTTACATTTTTCAGAATACTTTATTGATTGTTTTTTTCTATATTATTTTATTACAATCTTTTATTTTCTTTTATTATTTCTTTATTACTTTATTTTTTAGCCTAATTTCATAGGAAGAGAACCTTCTCAAATCGTTAATGTGATCTTCCACTAATAACTCTTGAAACTTGGCATGCATGTTTAAGGACAACCGACGACCTCTCTTTTATATTTTTAATAGTTTTCGGTAGGACCCAGGTCCAGTAAGGAGCGCATGAAGGTAAAAGAAATTCACCCCCCCACCCCGCCATCCCAAACAAAATTCAGCATCAGAACAATGGATTTCTATCGAGTTCTTAAATAGTGGAAAATAACTTGCTTATTAATCCTCTTAATGTGTGCGCGAGCTTTACTATGATGAAAATTAAGGGGATTCGGATAATTTAAGTTACGCGGAATTAATATTAGCTTTTAATTCGAAATATCAGCGCGTGAAGTTGACAAAAGAATTCCCATAGAAAAGCATTAGAACTAAAGCAATCATGTCTAACAATAGATTTTAATCCCTTTAGATACTCCATTACTTTTGCAGACTTTGATTAAATTTAATATGATTTAAGCAATTTAAATAAATAATGCGAACTGAATTAACTTTTTGTTGATATAACTTAAACATAAAGTTTTTTTTTTGTAGTTTTGACGACTTTTTAAACTAAAAAAGCAAGGAAAACGATTCAAAAATTGTAAGGATATTACAAAGAAAATAGGCTTTAAGTTCTTTCTATCACTTCTTGTGATTTATTTTTTTATTTATTTATTTGTTTATTTATTTATTTATTTATTATTTATTTTGACTTCTTAATTCACTACATTAATTTTTTTTTTTTTTTTTTTTTTTTAGTTTTTCTTGAAATTTTGTACATTCCAATCTAAACGAGAGATGATATTAATGTGATGTGAAATCGTATATACAGTAGACTCTCGATATCTCGAAGTCGAAGGGACGCTAAAAAAAATTCGAGATAGCGAGTTTTCAAGGTAACAAGGTCATAACCAATACATAAAATTTCACGTAAAAACACAAGATACGGAATAATATTCTAAAAATTAGAGTCTTGATAGATGAGAATAAGTATAAATATGTAATGATAGTTGACAATAAGCCTAAATATAGCAATGATAATTTTAATTTTTAAAAGTAGTCGAAATAATTGCATTAAATTGAAAAGAATTAGTAAAATACAATGAACTTACATTGCTAGAATTTCTTAAAAAAGTCCAGTATCGTGGCCTTTTTTTCCTCACCTTTATCTACGGCCTCTAAAATCTCTACCTTTTTTCGATTGTCAAAGGCGTTCAACTTTCGCTTAACGCTCACTGTTTTCTTTTCTTTGGAACTTTCCATTTTTGAGACAACGGGCGATTCACTGACACGTTTTATAACTTCCCTAACGTTTTTCGCCGACTAACTTAACCATACGCAGTAAATTCTGAACAATTTAGAACAGCACGCCTAAGCAACAATGTAACAAATGACTGGCGAGACATAGTAGTGCACACTCGCACCCTCCTTTCCCCAAATGAGGGTGTGAGAGATTCTTGAAAAAATATCTCTATTTGCTTCGACACAACTGAACGGCGATTTTTCCTGAAAAATTCATTTTTTACTTCGAAAAATATTCAACAAAACAAGGTTTTGAGTGAAAACTCTTCGACATAAGAATTAAAATTAACATTAGATGAATATGTAATATCAAGGGAAAAAATATATAATAAATAATTAATAATAAATAATTTTTCGACATATCAAGATTTTCGAGATATCGAAGTTCGAGATATCGAGAGTCTACTGTACATGAATTAACTGTACATGAATACACGTATACTACATGAATTATTAATGTAGTTACACCACGCTTAACGAGAATGTGTGTGTGTGTCGTCAAAAATCACGTGATATGCCGTCACAGTTCAAACATCCGGTTGCTGTTGACTTTTTACAATAAACGAGTATTATAGTAAGTGCTTGTTTGTCGTGGTTTTTCTGTGAGAAGACCAAAAGAAATATCTGAAAGCAGATTTAAAGAGTTCAAGAAAGTCCTCCTCAGTTTTTTTAAACCTTATTTTTGAGAATTTTTGGAACAACATCAATGCGAGGGAAGCTGGATTTTTGCATCTTTCTCGGTTTGTTGTGTCATAACACAAAGTACCGAAGTACGACAGCTATTGATATGCGCACTAAAGTTACTTAATTTTCATTACCAAAGCTCTAATTTCACACACTGATACTCCTTTCCTAAATGGCATTGCAGATTTAGTAATTTTTTATTTAGTAACGTAAAAAAATCAACAACCCTCGTGATCGGATGCATTACAGCATGACACTACAAACCTGAAAAATATTGCTTGCTTCGTATTAATGTTTTTCCTAAAATTCTCAAAAATATTTGAAAAAATACTAAGTGAGCTTTCATGAACTTTTAAAATTGTTATCAAGTAATTATCAAGTAAATGTTTTCAAGGAGGTTTGCTGTGTATTCGGGTATTCTCAAATGTACATACAGTCCTCAAAATGAATGATGGCCGCCCTGTTTTTGTGAGATCTGCGCATGTATCATCGATTACTCTGGCACTTCCGTATGAGTTTATCACAGGACGTCGCCATTACGGTAAAGGCTTGTTACTTTGCAAAACAGCATTGTATTTATAAATAATATATATTTATTTATTTATTTATTTATATAAATACTTATTGTTAGCAACTGGTATTGAAATAACGGTAAATAGTCGAGAGAAGTTTTAATTTGGCGTTATCAACATGTCTTTCTCAGTGAAAACAGACGACGGGCGTCCATTGTGACAGGAAAACATAATTGATCAGCTACCGGAAGGGCTGCGCAGTTCAAACTTCCGCCGGTCATCTTTCATTTTGAGGACAATAGCAATCGGTTGTTTGACGTCACATCACGTGATGTGTGACGACACCACTTATTTTCTCGTTGGCCTCGTTACCCGGCCACCATTGCCCGATTTTCGACAAATGATTCACAGCGTTTTTGTTCCCGCATTGGCGTCAGTTTGCTTACATGTACATACTTTCCATGTTACGGCTTTTGATTTTAAGATTTTGTGTTTTTTTTTTATCTTGTGATTAAAATATAAAACAATCACTCTTTGCTATCCTACGGCAGATTCAGTCCGACATCTTTGATTTCACTGTATGTATATGACGATTGCAATGCAATATAAGCGTCAATAAGTAATAATAATAAAAAAAGAAGGCATTGTTTTGCAATCCGACGATTTTTGCTTTACGATAAAGGTATAGAACTTCACATATCGTAAAAATGGAGTATACTTTTGCATATTCAGCTTATAATAAAAAAAAAACTGTTCAAAAAATTTAGTCAGATTAGATATTTATTCTGATTTGTCGAGGGTTTATTTGTGGTTGGAACTTCCAGATTCCGAGTAATTTCAGTTAATTTAGAAATTTAAGATATATAATAAATTACATGAAGTTCCATCTTAGGTATTCTTGATGCATTGCTAAGGAATAATGTTACTTATACTTACAATACTATTTTTCCCCACAGCCACGAAAGAGCAGATTGTATATGTTGCATAGGCTAAAAAGAAACGACAAATAATTAAATGAATAAGTCAGTTATAATAATATACCGTAATAAATACATGTAAAATTTATCAGTATGCCAATAAATAAGCCTAAGTTTTGAACAATTTTAGTTTTGTAAAGGTTTCATAAAATATTTCAAACAGTTTCATAAAATAAACTGACGAAGTTTGCAGACTTCGTACGAGGTGGAGGAGCTGGTGATTCATTTTCAATAGGACTCCCGAACAGCTGTTTTGTGTTCATTAACATAAGAAATTCGGATTTACCAAGTATTCAACTTTTGACATATAGTTAACAACAATTAGCTCAAAAACAAGGACATGGTTTAGAATGGATTTCTTTTTTTTTTTTTTTTGTCAGCTACATGTTTGCAGGGGAGTGCTAATAAGCATAAAACATAAGTTCTACTCGAAAATGGTTGTTTCAAAATGAAAATTTTTTGGAATTTCGCTGTTTCTATCTTAAGTCATTAATTCGTAAAAACTAATTTCCAAAATAAATTTTAAAAACATTGTTTTTCTTGTTTATTGATATTACAAAGTAGCAGCAATTTACTTTTACGGATTATACTTGTTACTGCTTAGGCAGACGAAAGAGACTGGTCACGTGATTTACTGCTCGCTGGGACCTCTTTCTCGGCGTGAAAATAGATGAGATGAGTATGTGCCGACAAGAAACAAACGACGTATAAAAGAGGTGCATAAAGTGAAAAATTACTGCACAAAATTCAGTTTAAAATTAACGCGAGAATAAAATACACACACAGAATAAGAAATACTTTTAGAATGTAATTCTCCCCTTCGGCTTGTTCCATTATTTTGGCAGTGTGCCAAATCCAGTCTTTATCGCTTGGGCAAGCAGTACGTTGATTACATGTATATAAAAATATAAATACTTCTACGACTTGAAAATACTGTATAATTAAACTTCAAGCACCATTCTTTTTCATATTTTACAAAAAAAATTATAAAATGGAGAATTTAAAAATTTTTTATTTTGGATTTTCTAATACAGGTTATTTAAAAGGGATTTATTTGTTGGAAATAACAGAATTGTCTTAAATATTTTTCAAAATAATTCTCAAAAAAAGTACTTGAAATTCTCAGTTGTGTAGAACTGTGCCGGATTTATAATAAGTTTAAAACATACATCGCAGACATAAAACTTATATTCGTCTTTCTGTAACACCAAAGACATTTAAAAAAATGCAATTCAGCAAGTGTTTTAAGAAAATATTTAAAATACAAATTTATATTCGCTACAGAAATTCACATTTCACTGCATCGTAACCAATTCACCTAATCTAGATTAGATTACTTGTGAATGTGGGTGTCTTGACAGCCGAGCACGTCGACCTGAAAGATCTTTTGTGCTATCCCATGGAAAGAAGGACAGACGGAGAGAAAGGATGGTGAGAGAAATGCAGGGGAACGGGAGAACCCGGGAAAACCTGCCCAGCTCGGACCGCCACCATCAACGAAACCCACATGAGAACTTCCAGCGATTAAAAAGCTTTAAAACTCGACCTTAAACGCTTAGGTAGTGACTTCCATCAAACGGAAAATTTTACACTTTCCAATTGCCGTCATACCTACGTTTTATTTACGAAAATAAACATTGATTTATATAAAAATGATTTTTTCAATGCATCGAATAGGCGAGAGATTTTTTTAAGTAATTAAAACAGGAAATAAGTATTTCACTTTTCCATCTTTTTGTGTCTTTGTTATCAGTTTCGACATTTCTCGTTAAATCTCTACCGGCGACGATATGTTTCTTCGAGAATTCAATCGGCCTGCCGCTTCAGATTTTCAGACCGGAATTTGGTTTTGATTTTTGGTTAAGAATGTAGCTTTTTCTGGAAGCATCCACGAACACATAGGGAAAAGATGACCTCTGTTGGCGAAAATCAATTTGTAGTCAGTAATTTCGATTAAACAGACACAAATGCGAAATTACTTCAAGTTCTGTAATTCGACACCAGGTGCGCTAGTGTCAAATTGCTGCTACATATGGACGGCAATTCGCTTTGAAAAATAGAACCTATTCTATATTAGATCAATGTTGGCAATCTCTTGACCATCATCTGATGACCATCCGATGGCGTACATATTGCCTACTGAAACCGCACGTCTAAAAAGGCCTTTGTGACAGGCGTTCTCAAAAAATTAAACTGGAAAAGACTTGTGCTGCCACCTGATAGCAGAAATAAGCTCTAAGGAATATGAATCCCTAAAGACGGAAACTGAAGTTGCAGATATGGCGATACGATTATCTATTAGACGAACAATTTAGCTTCTAGAGAAAAGAAAAGGAAATAAGAGGTGGACTTAACTGTTATTTTTGTATAACAGTATTCCAGTTCCAGCAGCGCTACAGTTCTAAATAACAGCTTACTATGAAATCTGTTATTTCTCCTCGAATTTTTCAGAGATAGGAAATACAAATGATGTAACTGTCTCATAAAATAAGATTTCGAACGTAGGTTGAATGAAAATAATAAAATTTATACTCACATAAAATTTCTATACTTAAAAGCTAAAATAAATAATAAAATGTATATGCTTTATTCTTTTTAGAACATACGCGGGCACATAGCCAGGATTTTGCTAAAGTCCATTACATTAAATTTTTATAAATGACTTTGCTTTCTTTAAATGAACCTTCCGGGAAAATCAAGAAGGCAAGTGCTTCGAAAATAGCAGAATGAATATCTGTTGCCTGGAAAAAAGTTTCCAATGTGACTATAATACATTCTTTTACAAAATGCTGCATTTCAAATGCAATGGATGGCACGGAAGACGACATCGTGTGGGAAAATGGCGACGCCGGCACCAGTTCCGAAGTCAGTTGTGATAGTGGGAGTGACAAATCATTTTCGGAACATGATACTGATGGTTAGAGCAATTACAGGTTCATGTATGTATTTAAAAGTTTTTAATACCGGTAGAATAAATTAATTATTCCCTTCTTATTAGTTCTCTTTTTAATTTTTTTTTAAATTTCATAAATATCGGATATCGATAAACCTTTTCACACTATTTTTTTATTTTTTCACAAAAATATGTTGAGAATTTGGGGTGCGGCTTAGAATTGATTGCGGCTTAGATTCGAAGGAATACGGTAATTAATTTATTATTTTTAGTATTTTTAATTTTTATTTATTTATTACTTTTATTAAATTAATTGATTTA
>JAFIDM010000005.1:26897738-26947100 GCA_023159025.1 Thereuonema tuberculata
TTATTATTTTTAATAGTTTATTTATTTTTATTTTAGTTAATGGTTTTATATGAAGGGCCGTTTTGTTTACTTGTCTCTTGTTTATATTTCTTTTGATCGCACTGAGCTGCAGATACATACTGAGGAAATCCAACTTAAAAACCCTGAAACAATCTGTCTTGGATTCCCGGTAACGAAAATTCCAAAAAGCAGCTCAGTGAATTTTATTTGTGTGCGTTTTTATTCCTTTTTATATCTTATCAATTACCTCGTTAAATTCTATGTTAAATTCTTCCATTATTTATTTTTATTAATTAGGTTATTTATATACCTATTTTTTTTTTCTTTGGACCAAGTGGAGATTTCTTTTTTCTTTTGGTCTAATGGCTAATTTTCTAAAATATAGGAAATCTTGATATTTTAAGCTGCACTTCGGAGGTTTTTTAATGAGACAGAAGAGGGATTTCAGATATTGTTCATCGGTCGGTTTATGTTTCGTTCGCTTTTTTGTTGGCTGTGAAACACGTCTAAAGCGGGGCGAACACGAAGCAGCTTTGTGCAAAGATGTATGTGCAACTTTGCTGTTTAAGCGCTTTGCAATGTGTTTGAGCAGAGATATATCCGGATTTGTATGCAGCAAAAGCTGCAAGACACGAGGATGCAACTCGAAAAGCTGCATGTACAACACCCAATCACAGCGCAGCATTGGAACACGTCACGCATGACGTCACGCCCATGGGAAAACATGGCGCCCAAACAGATTGTCGTCGCTTCAGATTCACAGACAGCGAATACAGAAAGAATACCAGAGGTTTCCGAAATTCCTCCACGCAGAAATAAAGCTTATATGTAAATGCATTATTTTCTTGCGGTAGAATTTTACAGAACGTTTGATAAACCTCGATATTTGCAATGTTTCACTGCAACAACCAAAACAACAAATGCTGCCGGTTTGCCAATTTCTGAACAAAGCCACATGACGTCATTGTTGGCAATTCCCACTGTAATAATAGCGGCTGTTGATCATTATTCTTCGTGTATCGCATTATTGCCTTCCCTGCGAATACAGATCGGCTAATAATAGTATCGCATTATTTCTGTTTTGTTGGCGTTGCTTGCAGTTCCTGTGCTGCAGGCCAGCACCGCAATATCCGTGACGTATTGTCAACTGATGTCATTGCAATTCGTTCTGTGCTTCGTCTGTTTTTCGCACGGTGGTGCTCACCAAGCTGCATCGTTTTCGCCCATACATGTCGTTGGCAACTTTCCTGCGTCCAACTTTTTCACCGAGTTGTAAGCTGCATCGTGTTCACCCCGCTTTAGAGCAGGGAACAGTTTTCAGAACAGTTCTAGTTATTTTTGCCCATCTCTAAATCTGTATTTATTAACGCTTAAGAAATGATGCTTCTTAATCAGATTCTTGATCTGTTTAGAAGAGAACAAACAGTGGAAAACTTGACAATTTTGCTTTCACAGGTTTACCGTCGCAAAATTGAAAATTAAAGTGGTTTACACTCCTTCCTGAACAATTTCCTAAAATCCTAAAATCCATAATTTACTATTTTTCGATATCGAAGTATTTATTCACCTAGAATAAAAGAATAAGTCATTTTTTAGTATTCCCATTCTTTATTAGAATATAAGGTAGGTTTCCCAAATAAGGCCCGGTTTCAAATAAGGCCCATCCTTCGTTTTATTAATAGAACGTTGACAATTTACCAAGATTAGTTATGTTTCAGACAGGTCCTGGTTTCTAGCGGCTACACCAAAAATTAGGTCCGTTGAAGTGGATAATTTCACCATGTTTGTTTCAGTTGAACAGTTAAAGTCGCCCGAAGCTTTTGTCGTTACTATTTCAACTTAATTTGATAAATCGTCTGCATTTTTTGGCAACTTAATATACATAAACATGTTTTATGCCATTTTAAAGTGTATAATGAGTAGAATAAGATACTGTATTTGATATTTTCCAGTTGACGTGCATTTAAATAATTTTTAGTAAAACAATGCATGAAAGCATGGGTGAACAGGGGGTTCCAAATAAGGCCCTTCATTCTATAACATAAAGTAACTATATATAATGAGAAAAAATATAACAAAAATCATCAAAGCTAGTTTTAAATTCACAATTTTATAAATTAATTACTAATTAATTGTTAATTTGTAGCTTAATATTTAGTCAGAACTAAATGTTGGAAATTGGCTGTTTTCACTGTCAAGCTCTTGTCCCTATGGGCGAATTTGCCTGTGACTAGTAGTGGACCTTATTTGGAAAAGGGGCTCCTATTAAGGCCCTTCAGTTATATTTTCAAAACTGTGTTATTACAGAAAGAATTTCAAATGCAACTAATTCTAAATTCACTTTTTCATAACAGCACACCTTAAACTACCATTCAAGACAGTTTTCAGAATTTTCACTCTTGCAGTAGAAATGTAAAAAATATTTAAACGTTAGGTGGTCCTTATTTGGGCAACCTACCTTATTAACATTTCTATCAATCTTGTTTATTACTAAAAAACTCCGTACTTTTACCAGCGATATTTCGCAGATTAATAACCCATCCCTGCTTCTTCAGGTTACATTATGAAAAAATTAAAACCAAGCAGTTACAACAAAGAATAAGTCCTATACAATTACAACAAAAACAGAGTAATGTATCAAATTATTATCGCTGGTAAACTATGGAGTTTTTTAGTAATAAACAAGTTTTGTAATAAAAGAGCAGTGAATTAGATTATTTTCTATCAATTCACAATTTGTTTAACGCTTCCTATCCTGAAATATCCGTGGTATTGAATTTCCGACATTTTGTTGGAAAACCCATCGACGATTGAACTTCACTGGTTTAGAATTCTGGCTTTCCGCTTTATTTTTTGAGAACGCCGTAATCCGTGTCCACTGTATTTAGACACATTGTTAGTACTCACCTTGGTAGCAAACGACGCTCCGTTAACCAGCCTATCACTCTCTTCACATACAGCTTGATAATCTGTGATTCTAATACTATAAAGACAGAATAAGAATTAGATGAACTGAAATTTTGAACGAAAAAAAAAAATCAACAAATTACACTCCACCGTAAGAAGGAAACACATTTAAAAACTTTACCTTCTATAAATGCCATTCTTTATCATGGAGAGCATTATAAAACTGTCCACCTTTCCAAAGAACTGTCCTGTCTAAAAAAAGATAATCAAAAACTTATTTAACTTAATGCAGTTTGGAGTAACACAACAAAATTCACATTTATAAAATTCAGAACTATAAACCATAGTCCCTCCAAATGAGAGATGGCCGCCCTGTTTTTGTGAGATCTGCGCATGTATGATCGATTAGTCTGGTCAGACACTTCCGTCTGATTTTATGACAGGGCGCCGCCATTCGCTTGTTACTTTGCAAAAGAGCATTGTATTTATAAATAATATATATTTATTTATTTATATAAATACTTATTGTTAACAACTGGTATTGAAATAACGCTAAATAGTCGAGAGAAGTTTTAATTTGGCGTTATCAACATGTCTTTCTCAGTGAAAACAGACGACGGCGTCCATTGTGACAGGAAAACATAATTGATCAGCTACCGGAAGGGCTGCGCAGTTCAAACTTCCGCCGGCCAACTTTCATTTGGAGGACAGTAGTATTGCCTTGGGTCGAACTTGCGGGAATTTTTAATTCTTCCTCATCTATGAAGATTTAATCTTTCTTCCATTCGGAGATTGTAGAAATTTCTTGTTTTAAATACCTCCTTCTTTGAGTATCATTTGAAAAATTACTATTTTCTTTTAATACTGAGCGATTGAGAAAAATATTGTGTGTGTCAGAGAGTAAACTCTTCAAAGATAAACAAAAACTAATATATGAAGGCAGCTAATTAATTTCAGAATACGAATTTAAATATACAACAATAGTCTTATATCCTTATTACTACACTCATGTCCATAAATCACGCATCAAAGGGAATTGGGGCAAGCAACTGCACGACAGTCACGCACGACAGTCCAAGTTCTCTTTGCACTCTGACCCACGGCGTATGTACGTCTGGCGACACGTGGAAACCGATATAACTAAGAGAACATCATTGAACGAGATCATTTCAGAGGTGCAGGTATCCTGGTGTGGGCTGGCATTATGATGGGCTCTCGTACACCTCTCCGTGTCTTTGATAGAGGTACCGTAACTGACCAGATACACCGGGATGTGATTATTCAACAATACGTCCATCTCTTCAGGGGTGCAATGGAACCTGCTTTCCTGTTTATGGACGAAAATGCACGTCCCCATAGAGCGGACCTTGTCAATGAGTCCCTGAAAATAGAGGATATCCGACGCATAGACTGGCCGGCGATGTCCCCCGATATAAACCCTATTGAGCATGTTTGGGATATGCTCGGGAGATGCAGTGCAGGACGGAATCCTCTCCTCCTCGTTCCCTTCAAGAGTTGTGTACATCATTGTTGCACGAGTGGAACTCTCTTCAGGAACAGCTCAATAATCTCATCCGCAGTATGTCATATTGTTGTACGGCATGCATTTCTGTCTACAGGAAATCATATTCCATATTAACATTTCTGTAGAGCATTAAAATTTGCTTTTGCGCGAAGACATGCCAATAACTATGTGACTCTAAATTTGCTTTATTCCATTTTAACAATTATTTTCAGCCACGATTGTTGGTTTCTTGTGTTTTATTATCGTTTTCAGTTGCGTCACACGTATGTAAACGACACTGGTTCACATTAAACAATTGTGTATGTGTCGGAATTGCCCTGATCCTTAAATTATGGACATGAGTGTATGCTTCTTCATTAAATCTCTTCATTTCATTCGAACATATACAGTAAATTTCAACATCTTTTACTCCCACTTCCCGTTCATATTTAAATTTACATCTTTCGTGTTTCTGATTAATAATGATTCTAAATTCTTTCTTATCTTACTATTCTTTTCAACATATAAAATTTGCTCACGGGTACTTGGAATATGACTAGCAATAGCAATGTTCAGGAATTTCCGATTTGTCAATCAACTTATTTTTAAGATAATTGCCGTGCTCAGCCTTTAGTTCTCTTAATTGTCCTTTTGCTCTCCTCTAGATAAATACTTTCATAATTTAAATATTCTATTCTATCAACTACTCCCATTTCATTTCGTATATCATGTTTGTTAACCCTGGAACATAGTATATTCTTTAACTTATGTTTGTATTCAAATACTACATTGATATCAAATTTCTTACAAATTTATTTTTGTACCATACTATGTCTATTCAGATATGGAATTGTTACCAGTTGTTTTCTTTCAAGCAATTCCTTAATTTTCAATCAAGTTCAGTTCAATTTTCAATCAAGGACAAGTTCAGAGGAGGTGTATCATTAGGCTATTGAGAATATGAAGGAATTATTTAAGAATAATGGGTTTAGTAGGAGATTGATTGATGAGAGGAATACAGAGTGAAATATATATAAATAAATTGGTGGAGGAAAGTAAGGTTTGTAACAAAAGGGTTGAATTAAACGAATTGGGTTATTGAATTTGTTAACAATAGCATTGTTGGTCAATATCCTTTGTATGTAGGTCTTGGTCTTTTATTGTAGGAATGGTACGACGTTATTATAAATAAATTGTTACAGATAATCTTTAATAATCTTCTCCAAACGAGTCCTAGGGTCTACCCATTCCTCTGTTGAATGGGTACCAGGACTCTTTCCCGGAGGTTAAAAGCGGGCGGGCGTCGAGCTGACCACTCGACCTCAATTTTGTCCCCGTTTTGGTCACGAAACGTCGGGAGCCTTAACACCCGCAACCACAAGGGCCACATAGGCCTGTAGTGGGACACTTTGTTGAATAATGTGATATCCTTTCATGTTTTTTTCGTTTTGTTAATGTAGAATCTTTGTATCAAAGCTTGAAAAAGAAAAGATGTTTTCTCTCCGAAAATTTGCAATAATAAAAGATGCTGAAGTAGTCTTGTATCCTTACTGAAGTAAAGGTGTGCGATACTGGAGGCAAACACAGTAATGAGATTCAAGAAGCATTACTTCTCAATGTCCTAGATGGGACACGGGTTGATATCTTTTGGAAAGATTCTGAGATGGTGTTGATAATGACTGCAGTGAAAATGATTATGATAACACAGTATAATATAAATGTGTTGGGAATTTTTTGGAACATACACTTGGTTCATCTCGTTAATCATAAATGTTATTGCAAGGGTTACACATATCATGTGGCATCTTCTCCTATCACTCTGACTCAGATGCAAGATGGAACTTGCTGATATGTTGTATTGAATGAAGTTTGAAAAATCGTCATGTGGCATCTTCCTCTAACATTGTGGATCATACGTAAGATGGAATTTGGTGATTATTTAGCTTGTGATTATTATACATAGTTAGAAAATTCTCAAGAATCTCTAAAACAAACTTATACTGGCTCATAAACAAAACATCCGATAACAGAATATGTTACGAATTTTTATAAGACATACACCAAGTGTAACACAGTTTTGAAGAGTACAGCTCGTAATATTCATCTTCCACTTCTAAATATTTTTTGGTAGAAAAAATATGGTTTTTTTTTTCATTTTGAACTTAAACAATATTCTACACTATAAAGATAGAAACCAAAAACAATAACACTAACACTGTAGATTCTTCATTTGATAAAACACTAGAAATCAACCAATTCGTCTTTAATGAATCAGAAGATACTATGTCTAATATCCAAATGCTAATGCTCAATTTCTAGAAGAAATTCAATTATAAATTTACATATCTAATTATTAAGAACTATTGTAACAGCTACAGTTGGACTTTATTTTTTCTTTCATATGTTTTAAGTTTATATACTTACATGTTCGTACTTTTCAGACACAATCACAAATCCATTGTCATCTAATAAATAGCAGTCTAAATCCTGTTAGGAATGAAAAAAATATATTTAAGATTATACTAATAAATATATAATTTGAAAATAATGTTATAAGTAGAAATAATATTATAAAAAACGTAAAATGTATTTGTGTTTTGTTTTTTTTAAACTGTATTGCGCAAAACAAGCCCTCTGTAGAATGGATACCGGGTTTCTTTCTCGGGAGTTAAAGGCGGGTGGGCGTCGGGCTGACCATCCGACCTCAACTTCGTCCCGTTGGTCATGAAACGCCGGGAGCCTGACCTTCTGCGACCACTAAGGCCTGCATAGGCTTATCGTGGGCCAATTTAACTTTTTATTGCGCAAAACGAACAGTTATTGAAACATTCCACATCCCCACGCGATAATAGGGCATGTCCGAAGGTAACGGGCATGTCTATTTAAACAGAATATAAACTGTATCGTAACTGGTATTTGAATCAGTCCAGGCAATAATGATTCTGAGCGCAGAAGAAAAGATATTTTTTAGTCGAATAGTACAATCGTTCAGACGGTCTAGGATGAAAAGATGTATCATATGTGAACGAGCTGTAAAATCGCCGCAAGTAGCAGTGTGATCATCAAAAATTCCGACGGTGAGGTAATATGCTGACACAGCGTAAAGGATGCATGGGGCAGCCATTAGCAATAACAACAAATGAAAATCACGGCAATCCTTTGAAACAGGTGCCTACCTGTCATACAGCTATGGCGTGGAGGCAGTTTCTTTATGAAAACTTTCTTGGCCTTGTCATCTCAAGGTAGAAAATTTGCAGGAACGGTACGACCTGTGTATGTATAGTAATGGCCAACATTTAGAACCTACTTTTCACAGCTTGGATGGATAATGCTAAGTTAGGATATTCCTGTACTATGTAACAGATATTTAATTTTGTTTATTGCTCCCACTGCTGGTATCTGTCTTTAACTACTGTTTGTTTTGCCCAATACAGTAGTTATTAACTACTTAATTCATAAAAATAATAACAAAACTACATCCGATTTAATAATTAATTAGTAATATTCCTAAATATACAGTAGATAAATACAAATTAACATTGCAATACTACTTTAAATAATAAAAAAAAGTTGGCCTTAATTTTTTTACTGTACTGCATTATAATATACTTTTTGTCTATCCAATGACTTTTGCTTTTCCATATTTTTACTCTTCAATTGCTAAATTCAAAATTACTTTTAAGGTTATAATTTTCATTTTTCAAGAAATTGTAATTTATTCACAGATCTACAGAAATTCTTATAATACGAATATAAAATTTCTACAAAAATGCTTTCACTGATATGTTAATGATTAGCTGTTTTATTACCCCTTATGCCCCTAAATTTTGGTACAAATTTCGCGCGTACATTTCTCGTATTAAGAGCATGTGTAAATTTTATTCCCAGTTCTAAAACTGAAACATTCACCTCTTCAATTCATTTTTAGTTCAAATTGCAGTTTCTTGGTTTGATACATCTGGGCTACAAAAATTCAGTACTGTACATTATTCTACCACTTCTGAGATGTAATGTCATGGTAATACATTTCACCTTGTTCCAGTAGCTGCCTAGCGTTATCTTGTTCTCTGCAAAATGAGGAAGTCGGACAAAACGGGGAAACAGATAGTTGGATAAAATGCGGTTTTTCTATTTTGCCCAACAAAATTCATTACTTAGTTTTGTCAAATTTAGGTTAGATTAGATTTTTTGGAATGTTTCCGTTTTTTGCTATTTCTCACAAGATGTTTCTACTTACTATGTACAATTTTTCTTCAACAAAAACATTTAGAAATCGCTATTTAGACATTCTCTTGCAGATAAAACACTGACATACAGCTGCTGGCCTAATGAAAATTCCGTTTGTTTTCAAGTCCTATTGTAAGTAGAAAAGACGACAGACCGTCAGTTATGGGACCCAGATGGAATGCAGAGGGCCTTTGAGGCTGTCTCAACTCTCACCAAAAGTCTAGAATTAATCTTAATGGCTCTCAAACTCATGTAGTGCTTATCTACTCTTCACCTCATTGTCCTCGAATCTAGCCAATGGATGTTGTTTTGGTGATACCTCTGTGCCAGTATTACTCTCAAGTAGACAAGGATTACCGCAGCATCCGGTTTGTTCGGTTTCTGAGAAGTAAATCGCTGAACTTTATAGAAATTCCTTCACAGACAGCATTAATGCAGACACGGGTTTTTAAAAAAGGAATTTATTCATTGTATCCTAAAATCTTCCCGACCTATCTTTTTGAACCAACTGAAAGACTTGCAAGAATCTGGTTGCCAAAATCGTGAACGCAACCACAAGCAAAGCAGTCTACTCTTACACCCAAATGATTAATCACGAAAAATTAATTCAAGTTTCAGTCATATTTCTCCAGATGAAATGGTTAAAATTCCAAAAGCTAAAAGGTAGGCAAAGAAAAATCGTAGCTGTGGGACAGCAGCTGTGTTAACTTCCTCTCCCTACAAGATTGAACTAAGTGCAGCACAGGAAGTCAAATAGAAGAAAAGTGGCACAACAGAAGAGAACTCAAGGAAGTCAAGGAACACCTTCCAGAGCTGCTAAGAAAATGCAAGAAAGCATCACGTAACCGTTGTGGTGAAACATCGAAGCCAGAATAACTTGATGACAGTTCAAGACTAATGATGCTTCGTGCTTGTACTGCAACGAACTCCATTCTACATCTGAACGTCAAGAGGGTTGGATCCAGTGTGTGTTTTTTTTTTATTTATTTATTTATTCATTTTAAATTTACATTACAGTCCAGCTAGAGGGATAAACATATAGAAAAATCCCTCTGACAGCAGGTTCTGAAAATTGGTTGCAATTTGTGATAAACTATATTATTATATTTTAGTTAAGAATTTATTATAATCTAATATATTTATTAGAATAAGTTAAAACTTTTTCAATTACATACAATTTTTTTTTACATTTATTTTACAACTTAATCTTACCATCTATAATATTATTATATATTACTATTTTTAATTCTTTATAATTTTTTGTTTTGAGGATATTTTTTGGAATTTGGTTAAAAAATTATTAATAATTCTATTTTTGTTTCTAAATCCATAATTGTTTTTTGGAGGATCAGTATTAAAAATGTTTGTAAACTATTATAATTATTTGAATTATTTATGATTTAAAAAAAATATTATTACGTTTAAAAAATTTTTTGTTTAGGATATAAGATTTTTATATTTATTTAGTATTTGTATTTTTTCTTCTTCAGTTTTGGTTTCTAAAGTCTACAAAAATTAAATTTAATATTTTTGTGATTGAATTGTTTATGTGATTAATTTCTGTTTTATTTAAATGAATCCAATTAATAAGTCCATAATTTATGATAGAGTCAACAAGAGATTTATAAATTATTATTTTATTTTTAATAGGAAATATATTGAGTGCAAAAATTGAGCCCATGAACTTTGCAGCGGAGCAGATGAACCGTATTATGTTTTTATTTATGATTTTTATAATTAGTTTTCATTAATTGGTAACTCAGAAACTTTCAACTTTTAACATTTGTACCAAGGTATTAGGATTTTAATATATCTTTTGAAAATTTTGTTTTGGTAAAGCTACAAAGAGAATTTTGGAATTTTGTAGACATTTCTGCTATTTTTTTTTTAATAAATCATTTTAAAATTTCTTTGTACTGATTTGTTTTTGAAACATTGTCTTCCTACAGAATTCTTACTGTTTTCGCAGCTTTTATATTCATAAACGTTAATTGTAGGTTTTTGTTTGTGATTTAGATATGAAGGAAATTTTCCATTAATATAAATGGGTATCCAACCGATTGCACAAAACGGGAAAAAAGCAATTTTTTTGGACAATGCAATATCAAGTAAAAATAATAAGATCAATACAATTTTCAAGTTTATCATTTTGAAGTAGAAAGATGAAAGCTTGAAAAAAGAAAACGTACGTCTGCTTTTTTTTATTAACTCAGGCAAAGTTACTATTTTTGTTCAACTTTTCCCTACAACAATAATATTACATTATCATCTAAACAGGTTATCCAATTCCAATATACAGTATGTCGGCTGTGAAACAACACTTGGATAACAAGAAATGTGGTTTATCTTCCCATAAACCGATATCTCACAACAGGAGGTGTTAAAGATTGTAGTAGAAATGGTCGCCTTGGGATAAGAGAACACCAAGTATGCGCAAAGCACTGAAGATCAGAATTTGGAGAAATCCGCGCCGCGTTCAGAAGAAAATGTCACTGCAAATGATCGTATTGAGATAAACTATGCAGCAATAGCTCAAACAAGAGCTGGGAATGAAGGCTTTAACGTGGTATATGTCATATGCTAAAGAACATATAAAGAAAAACAGGTTGTCTCTTTGTAAATGCTCTTCTTAAACGCCACAGCCCTGAAAGATGTGACAAATATTCTCTTTATGGTGAAGAAGAGAAGTTTAACAAGCAGAACGATAGCGTTTAATGCCAAATCTGTTAAAAATATCCCACGAAGCAAGCAGAAATCTCTGAGAGCCACAATTCAGGCTCTGAGATGGTTTGGGCAGGAGTCAGCTGGTTATGCAAATTTGAACCTCATTTCGGTACCCAAGGTTCCAAAATTTCTGCAAAAGCTTATTTAAATGAGATTATGGAGTCAATTGTTAATCCCGCTCACCATCATTTGTTGAATGGGCATTTCAGTAGGCCACTAAACGAAAACCATTCAAGCCTAATTGACATACAAAAGTCCTGATTTCATTTCAAGCAATGAATGGCGTCTGCATCACCAGATCTAAACCCCTACGAAAGAGGTTGTTATAATTGAAGTTGGAGTTGAAGACTTGCTTTATATCCCACACAAGCATTACCACTCTCAAGAGTAGCACTATCGAGGAATGGAGGCAGAGGCTAGAAGACTTGTATTAAGGCGAGGGGTGGACGTTTTGAGAAATAAATTTATATTATTTCTCAAAGGTTTTTTTTTTGTCGGTTCGCCATATCTCTCTTAATACTTCATCAAAATCAATGATTGAGACATCGTTTTGAAGATTACGTTCACCACTAATAACGAAAAATAAACAAATTGCTTAAAATTAATGTTTTCGTTAAAAAACTTTAGTTTAAAAACCTTTTTATAAAAATGTAGAAGGCGCCATCTATTGAAATCTGTTTAACTAATATGCACGACAGCTGTTGGAGTTGTTTATTATTTCTCGAAGGTGTTTACTTATTTCAACATTATTATATTATCATTTGGTTACTGATCAAGATACGATGCGAATTATTCGCACGAGTCAACTAGTAAATTTCTATTTATGTTGATGAAATACTTCTAAAAATGTCGGTAAAATATTAGTAAATTTGCTAAAGTTATGCTCTTTTTTTCTTTGTACCTTAATACATGGGCATGAAAGATATCGTATATAACATTTTTTTTTTATTAATGACTACACTATCTGTTGAATCCGCTAGTTTCACGAATACAAGTTACGTTGTATGCAGGAATTAGACTTTGTTATTTACGTGAATTGCATAAAAATTCTGGCTATAAAAGTTCGCAAATTGAATTAGTAAGTATGGAAGTATAGAGCTAAAACTAATTTATTACATGAATTCGGAATTGTGTTACAAGCATTTTTCTGTTAAACGAATAAATCAGGTAATTAAAATTTTCAAATCTTTTGAGTCTATAATAATATTTATTTACATTCTAGTCAGTTATGACAAGGTTAAAACATACATCATTGTACTTATCTTTGATTCAGAGTTGCACACTATTTACATGGCAGTATGCAACAATGTGTACTTATAGTGATAATATAGGAAGTAAATACAGGCAATCACTTTTTTTTAACAGGAAGTTCGAAAGAACTTAAAGACTGTTTTCCTTACGATGGGATTTTTAAAATTCATATTTTTTTCTTTATTTTTTTATTTTTAGTCGTGCCAACGACAAAAACGAAAAGCGTTCATTTAAATTTAAATTTCAACATCTACTGAATATATCAGTAGAAATTTTCTATTTTCTGAAAGAAAATTCATTAGCTCTACATTATTTATTAAAATTGTGCAATTGGAATTAATTTTAATCATACAAACCATGAGCAATGGATTAGCTAAACGATTAATTTCTATTTAAAATAAAGAGAAATTTAATGTGCCCGATGAGTTAAAGAAATGAGTACACAAACGAAGGCACAACGTTACAAGCTAGGATTCGCATCCTCAGTTGTCACCGGGAAAAGACTGGGACGGACCGTTTCGTCCTTTTTAGGACTATCAGCCAGCCAAACCACCGATGACAGACGCAGAAGGTGCGCGAGGTTAGCCTTTCCAGGTCTCTCTCCCGAGAACGGGACCCTCCCCCCAAAGAAATCCTAACCAAAAAATAAATAAAATACAAAAAAACAAATATTCCTTGTCCTGCAATCTGCTAGGCACAAAAGGAATTTAATAACGGCATTTATGAAAGCTCAAAAGTCATGTATTTAAAATGAAGAGAAATTTTTGGTTAGGATTTCTTTGGGGGGAGTTCCCGCTCTCGGGAGCGAAACCCGGGATACTAACCTCTCGCACCTTCTGAGTCTGTCATGGGTGGAGTTTGGCTGGCTGATGAGTTCTAAAAAGGACAAAACGGTCCGTCCCAGTCTCTTCCCGGTGAC
Source organism: Thereuonema tuberculata (assembly GCA_023159025.1). NCBI lineage: Eukaryota > Metazoa > Arthropoda > Chilopoda > Scutigeromorpha > Scutigeridae > Thereuonema > Thereuonema tuberculata. Next base: position 26,911,271 of record JAFIDM010000005.1, read on the forward strand.
AACTCAGGGTGCGAATCCTTTCTTGTAGCGTTGTGCCTTCGTTTGTTTACTCATTTCGATTAATTCCTATTGTTTACGACACTGAGGTATCAACAGAAATAGGATAGCAACCATTATTTTGATTCCAATGTCTTTTTTTTTCTATGGAAATTTTTGTCGTTTTCTCGCAGTAATTTGTCTACAAGGACCCACTTGGAATAGATTTTAATTACATAAATTAGGTCGTCCCTAGTCCTCGAAAATGAACACCAAGTTTCAAGAAGATCATCCATGGGTTCAAAAGTTATTAAAAGGGACACACTGACACAGAATAACTGATTTGATAAGCTTCACATCCTATTGGAATGTTGGTTAAAAATCATTCATACAGATGCAAATTTCTTATAAGAAAATTGTATAGAATAAGAAAAGTTATAAATAGTTAAAAATTCAACTAAAAGGTTGAATTAGAAAAAAAAAAAACAAAACCGCCAGCTGCATGAGAGTATCGAATCACTGCATGCGGATTTTTGAAATTTTTTCGTTAAGTGGATTGCTAAAGAAATTTTGTGCCCTAAGTTATTGGAATCGCCCGACCTCAAGTTAGGACACGAAACGCTTGGGTCCAGTTGGTCACGAAACGCCAAGAGCCTTACCTCCCAGACCCCAAGAGTCACGTAGACCTATAGTGAAATTCTTTAAGTTTAAGTTCAATAGGGTATTGCAATATATATAATATTAAGGTCATTGATTCCTTGTTATATTTCTTCTTCTCCTTGTTATAGTTATCTTTTCAAAAACCCTCGTTCTTTTTATTAATGTTCAACAAATGTTGAGTTAAATAAGGAAGTTAAGTTTATGAAGTGGTTCTCAACTGTAAATAAAAACTTCGAAGAGATATTAATTCACATAAATTCATTCCTTTTACAGTCTTTACATGTTAAATAATAGAATGCATTATAGAACTTACCTCACTACTGCAATTTGTGGCACACGTTGGCGCAATGCACTAGAAAATTAAAATATATACATAATTACACACTGCAGTTCTTTAATTCATTTACGAGCATTTCTTCACCATAGCATAACCTTAAGAAAAAAATCCAAGATATGAGATATACGTTAAAAAAACTGTAAATACCTTTTTATAAAAATGGAGAAGGCGGTATCTATTGACAATATATTGAAACAATTTATTTCTCAAAGGTGGTTTTTTGTTGCGAATTATTCGCACGGGTCAACTAGTTCTATAGTTATTATGATTCTATAGAAATTCTTATAATATGAATATAACATTTCTATAAAACTGTTTCTACTACCACTGAGCAGGGGCGTTTTTTTTGTTTTTTTTGGTTGAATAGATTTTTTGGCCCGGGCCCCCCCCCCCCCGAAATAATGAAAGTATATGTCCTCCCAAGGTTTTTTTTTTTTTGGGTTGAACAGGTTGGTTTTCATGGGGTGTCTACTTAAAATTAATATCTTATGCCCCCCCCCGAAAATATATTCTATGTACGCCACTGCCACTGAGTATATAATAATTAGTATTTCCAATATAAAAATACTTTTTCGTAGAAGCGTTATCAGATTGTTATTAAGTTTCCAAAATAAAATGAACAATTTGATTACAGGCAAACCTAGGACAGTGCGGCTTCAATCAGTTCGGGATTCACTACAGTTAGGTTTATAATTCATGACCGATGATTTACGTTATACTGACTGACTCACAATAGTGTGGATTGGAGAATTAATAATGGAGAATCTTTCCCAAGGGGGAAATCTTTTTGTAGCAGTTGGCAGTCTTCTTCACACACAAGACATTCCAATTAAAAAGTTTGAAATTTATTATTATGGGATGAATTTTTTTTATTATTATTACTTTTTTTCAATTGCAAATATTTAAATGATTCGTACAGATTTTTCTTCAAGATTTTTAATTTTTTCAAAATAAAATTTGATAAAGAAAAGAACTTCGTTGTTTTTACTTCATAATTGGAATCCTAATAATCAACTATACGTATTTTCATTATGAATTAATTTCTTTATGATACCGACTTCACGTACGATGCGTAGTGCATATAATATCTCGTTCAGTGTGGATTCAGTCAGTGCGGTCTTCTTTCAAACGCATTAACCCAGCGCCATCTTGAAAACATGGCGTTGATTAACCTCACTGTGCGAGGTATTCCTCTACTACACATCAGAAATAGATACATCAATATGACCAACTACCACATCTCATGGCTACGTTCAGCAATGTATTATGGGAATGAGTTGTTGAGATTTCTTAAAATATTTTGCTGGTAGAAGAATTGGATGAAGTTTTCGTTTTTCGTAATAGCTACATAACTACTAATGCTAATTTTTAAAAAGACAGATGATGGATTACTTACACTAGAGGTAAAGTTTAAAAATGTCTCAGCAAATGCTGAGTGCTTAAACTGGAGTCCTACAACAGCTGCAGGGGCTTTTCTGCCATTTTTTTCGACAAAAATTGCATGGGTTCCAGTTACGTAGGTGTTATTTCTACGAGCTATAGAGGAATGAAAGACATTATTAAGTATACAAAGAATTACAAACAGTGATTTTGAAATAACGAAAAACAATGAAGCAAACCATCATGGAATGGCAATTTGAAGAATCAGAAAAGAATAGTTGTTTTCTAATACATTATATATTTATTCTTACCTGCATCAAATGGTACTGAAAAGACAAAGCTTTGATTGCTGTTCATGTAATGGTCCACTGCCCTTTTATACCAAATTTCATCAGTGGCTCTATTATGCAGCTGAATGAAGTGACTGAAATAAAACATTCACAATTTGGGAACAAAATTCCCTATGGTAATGAATACAAAGAACTCATTTATGAAGTTAAACCTGATTGTAAGTTAGCTGGAACATGATTTTTACACTTATTTCATTGAGATACTTATTAAAGAACATCTAATTAAGTAGTAGAAGCAATTAAATTCTAAGTATTATGAAAGAAAGTAAATTATATCATTATCAACACTTTGAGTTATAAAAATGTAAATGCTATTTTTGCAAAACTTATATAATAAAGCTATTTATTATTAATAATTATATTTTATTATTTATTTGTATAATACTTGCTACTTTTGTGAAATTTTATGTAGCCAGAACTACTGTGAATACATTTATAATCTTTTTTGGGTTAGTTATGGCTACATAAAATACTTTACTGTGAATACATTTATAATCTTTCTTGGGTTAGAGTTTTTATAATTCAAAGTCAGTACACTCTCCATTTGAGATTTGACACTTATTATCAAATTTGTTATAATTGGTAATTTCTTGTAATTGGTACTTCCATTTTTATTATTTATTTTGTAGGACTATGGGTACACCCGATTGGAACCATAGTCTTAGGTCTATTGTACAAACCCTAGACTACACAGACAAATGGTCACAGGCAGCTGGAGACAGGAAAAGAAAGGAAGAAGCAGACAAATACAGAAAAGAAACAAACCATCTACGACGGTCTCGGGATTCGAACTCAGATTCAGACACAACAGCCAAATCAGTAGACCATCATCATTAGACCACTCTGCTATGCCTAAACGGCCTTCTGCGATTAGTTTTGCTTTATTTCTTCCTAATTCTCCTCCTTTCATAATTCCGCTCTTTATGCCCGGGTTCACATATTCAGATTTCAATGGGCTTCCTCTACCTCTTCACCTCATGTCAATTTTAATATGTTTGTAAAGGAATACTTTCGTTTTAAGATAAGTCGAAATTATTTATTCGACTGTGAATCTTTTATTTAATAAATATCTTATTTGTTAATTAAATTAAGAATTAAATTAGTAATGAATTATATATTAAAAAGTATATAGTAGAAGTATTTAGATATATAAACTAAAATAAAGTAAATAATTATTGTCAAAAAATAAGGAGATGATTTTTGATTTGGATAGATCTTTGTCATTAGGAGAAAATAATATCATTAGGATTGACAAAATAATGGACTATTGTGGAAGTATTCCGTAATTATATACACTTTGTGACAAACGTGATTGCATTATCTTCGAATCCTTAATTTTGATATTGTTACATTATTTCTTTTAAAGGAAGTTTGTGTGACAATTGATTTGCCATAAGGAAAACCTACAGATATAACTTTTTGGAAATACTTTCGTACAGATATAACTTTTTGGAAATACTTTCGTAATGTAATTTTTTCTATACGTTTTTCTCTGTAACTGATTTGTATGCATTATTACTTTTGTATTTAGTTCTTTGATTCCTAATTCCTAAGCCTTTCTTCGGTTTGAAGAATTTGTCATCTGCAGGTCTTATTTCGGTTAGGTTTTTTTTCGGCTTCTTTGTAGATCATATTATATGATATTCCCTTCCTCCTCGTACTAAGTTAATTGGCAAGTCCCCAGGGTCAGATTCGAATATGGGGTCTATAGTATCCTACTAAGTAACGGGCTTCCAATAGCAGACTAGATGACAGGTACCCCGTATCAATTTAGGTGTTGGACCCTTCTGGAAGGATACTGGAGTTTTTTTGACCCATTGGCCTTTGTCAGTTAACTCTATGTTTGCAAACCGTTATCTTAAATCCATTTATTTACTGTAACATTACAGGAATAAAACAACTTCGTAAACTTCTTCAGAATGTGAAAGAACACGGAATTCATCAAGACTTCTAAGTTCAGCAAGCGTAGGAACTTGCCTTTCTTTTCGCAACTTTCTACATTCTTTATAGTCTTCAATGTATCTTTATAGTCTTCACGTTAGAAAACAATGAGTATTAAAGAATAGAAAACAGCAAATGTCTACTCACGGTTCAGTTCTGTTGCTCAACTCATCTTCAGATAGTAGATCGGCCCATCGTGTCAAACCACTTCTAGTTGCTACAAATACAACAGTTGCTCCATGCTGTCTGGCTATGTGGGCACTGAAAATCAGAGGGACAATGAATACCTTTTCTCCCAAAAAAAAATTATATATTGCAAAAACTCGGAAAGTTGCAAAATGAATTCCATCTAATAGGAAACCAATACAAATTTCCCTTCCAAACAATATCCTTATCCTCGATAAAATTTCGATTCCCTAAGCAATGTTTTGAGTAACATGAAAAGAAATGTTGGTTTTCTTCGTAATGTAAATAAAACTAATATCATTATATGCTTTTAAAAATTAATATAAGGAAACAAAGAAAATGTGCTCTTGAATATACAGTGCAAAAAAACTAAAAAGAAAAACAATATAAAAGCAATATAAATTCTTAATAATAAGTGCAACAAATGAGGAGTTAAAAACAGAAAAACAAATATGCTTGAGTTCAATTGATTGGCATTATGAATGGAATTTAATGTTAATTTTTGATTGCAAGTTCACATATTTCAATCTTAACATATAATTCAAAAGTGCCTGTGCTGTCTCGTCAGTCTGAGACACTGAACTCTCTATGTTAATCCGTTCAGTGGAAGAAATACATAGGAATTAAATTGAATCCCCTAGGATGTTTAATCCCCCCTGTCAAATGGTACCGGGTTTCTTACTCGGGGATTAAAGGCGATCTAAACCTATTACGCACACAAGGGAATGCAAGGATGTGGTGGAACACGTTTCTCTTTTAAGACTTGTGTCTGTGTTCTCCTGCTAATATTTTAAAACTATTCTAAAACTTAGTACCATCCTAAGATACAGTAAATGTATTTGAGTTTTGATCGGCATTCAAAGATGGTTTGTGTAGATGTTTGGCAGGAAGCTGGTTTGACAGCTTATGTTCGTTGTTGCAAGGAGACAGAATATGACTACATTGGTTTCGTCATTGGCAGAACATGTATCAATAAAGTCGAAGGGAATGGTATTTCATAAGGTTGGTAGCAATCTTCAGAACTTGATGCACGCAAAGGACAACAATGATTCTCCATTGTTGTCACATGAATATAAATAGGGATTACCCATTAACTAGCAGAATACAGTCCTACTTATTTAGCATTGAGTAAAACGCTAGAATTGGGAAGAAACCCAAGTTAAAAAGTTCTTTAATCTTAGCGATCGATGATGTTAGGACCTGATGAACGAATCTGTACTTTAAATCGTTACAGATCATACTGACAAGGACTTGTGGGACTTAAATGAAGCTGATCATAATAAGCAAACAAGAGAATTTTTCTGAATAAATATATATTGCAGTAATGCCATACAATTCTTAAACATATTTCACAATTTAAGGAAATCACCAAAGAATTGGCAAATTTCGTTGTAATTTATATAGACAATGGTTTAGTATCAAATACGTAGTTCAAAGTTTTCGTAATAAAACTTGAAGAAAGATAATCATTAATATTAAGATAGATTTAAAAAATTAAAGATAATCATTTCAGTTTGCTTATTGTAGTATCTAATCACGATCAATCTCTCCAATTACATTATTTTCTACAGTAACTGTTTCGATTCCAGATCCAATTTCTCATTCTTTGGACTTTCGGAACAACCGTTTTTGGGTTATAACTCGTCGTCAACCAGTGAGCGAATGATCTACAATCGGAGCTAACCATAAAATAGAATTAAACCAGACAATGATTCTCTAAGCTTCTCAAAGCTTTTTTTGGGTATTAATCTGTTCCGATTGAAACCAGTTTATTCTATTCTGTGTAACAGTTCCCGCCAATTCTAGATAATGTACTCACTTGGATAAGTTTGGCTGTCCGATATAATTTTATTTATCTATATCGATATATTATATAATATAAGCTATGTGGGATATAGATATACTATATATAACTACAGCATAAATCATCTGTGCATTTTCTTTACTTTCTTGTAAGTTTATTATATATAATTTACAGTTTAAGGAGCTGGTAAACAGGTACTGAAGATTTGATTTGAAGTACTGTTTCTATATCAAAACCAATTTCTGATTTCGAAGACTAATATTTTTAAATTAATGTTCGCAGCTGTTTAATTTAATGCTAGAGTTTTTTAATTCAAACTGTGAATTTGATTTAATCATATTTAATACTGCTGCATTATTACAACTTAATTTCAAAGTGTAGGCTCTAAATTGCAATGCAGCAAAATACTATTTTATAGTACATTAATACTTCAAAACTAGATTAGTTTCTTCAACACAACAATCAGTTGAAATCTAAGTGTACAATTAAGATTATACAATAGCCTTCATTGTTGTAAGGAAATCAAAGATTGTTTACTTCTTAGTACTCGAGTAATTGTATACTGAAGTAAAGAAGTACAGTCCGTCTTTGACCATTGCTAGATGACTAACATTGACACTAATACATTCTTTCTTTCTGATAGATCATCATAACAGTGGAGTTTTATTACGGTATTATTGTTATTCTATGTTACTTACATTTTTTAAAACTAACTTAAAATACTTAAAAAAAAAACAACAACTCAAGATCGAAATAATTAACAAAGATAATCTTACGAGATTTCACTTAATAAAGATAAATATTATTAAAATAAAAGAATCCATAGGCATGCGTGCAGAACAAAAAAAGAAAATAAATAAAATACATGCAAAATCATTTTTTCATGTTACTATTTTTTTCTAGTTAAATTTTACTATTATAAGACAAGTTATTTAGTTTTAAATTAATTAGTCTATGAATAAAGTTAACATTTTAAAAATTTGAAATGTTTAAAAGCTATTTGAAAGTAAAAGTAACTGTAAAGAAATACGAATTAAATTAGATAAAACAAAATTTCTCTATTCTAATTTAAGAAATTTTTTATAAGAAGTTATCAGCCAATAATTCTTGTAGGTGAAAGTACATTTGAAGTTGTAAGTCTGCGTAAATAGGTCAGGCAACTACACTTAGCGCCACAAACAAAAGTTTGCCTTATGAGGAGATGGCATGATCGATCGATCATGTCTGAACAGTAACGCATATTTCAATAAACATCTGAATTGTTGATAATAGTTTTCAGTTGTTGATTGTTAATATTGTCTATCTGCAATTCAGAAACTTCTGACATTAAGCCATGTCAGGAATTATATAAAAAAAATAGTATGTAAAACACTCTTTAGATGGCGCTTACGAGACTGGCATAAACAGCCGATTAACTTTATTATTCTTTGATGGTGCCAATAATTCTTCCACTATTGTAAAAGAAAAACATCTTGTTCAGTCTTACGTTTGAAATTGCCAATTTCAATTTGAAATAATTGGTTATAATGAAATATTGGCTGATTTTCTTCTAAAAACACTAAAGATATGTTGACGAATTAGATAAATAGTATTAATTTAAAATTTTAGAAATAATTATTTATGCAGGATTCCTATTCTAAATTAAAGAGCTTAAAAGAAAAGCATCAAAATTTTTGTCGTTCAAAAAATGATTGAATTAAAACTTTAAGAAGAACAGTTCATTATTAAAACAGAACAAAATGATTAAAATTTAGTGACAAAAATACATTGACATGGAAGAAAAGTAATATCCAATATGCAATGGAATTAGTATCGGAAAAATAATAGGTCAACGAATCAGGAATCATTCAAGGAATTACATGAAAATCACATTACCTGTTTATTAATTGCAGTAGTGTACGTAGTGGGCTTTAAGCATTAAATAACGAATAACAAGTTAGTCGAAGAAAAATTAGTAATCAGAGAGAGTAAGGCCAAGGCATTTTTAAGAGAACAACCATTTCTGGTTTTATTCTAATCACTGAATTTGTCAACCTAGGCAAACAGTGTTTTGGAATGGCCCACAACATTCGAAATTTTGTAATACAGTTTTTCATTTGGTTTTTAAGACAATATATGTAGAAATGAAAGGAATTCATGAAAACGTTATTAAAATGGAAGAACTTCATTTATGTCATGAATATTTGAAAGCCAATTGCATGTTTTTTATTTTCCTTAAAAACGATTTGTTAAAATTTTTGGGATGCTGCACTGCATTTCTAATACAGTTACGAAAAATTTGGAGCAGTAGTCGATTACTGCAGCAGTAATTCAATGAGTAGAAGTTCTCCCATCATGAGAAATAGTCCTTTTAGATTATGGATACAAAGTAAGTAAAATACAAAGTAAGTAAATCAAAATAGTCTTACTCACCAAATCCTGTTCAGACCTATGCTTAAAACTACCTACCTTAAATCCAAGCAGCTTTTTACTTAAAAAAAAACAAGATAACAAGGGGAAAAGACACAGCAAAATCAACAATACAAATGTTATTCAATTCTTACCTGAAAACAACAGATTCTAATGATGGTAGTACTCTCGTAAATGATAATGTTATTGATCAGAATTTATAGTTATTTGAGAAAAATTAGATCAAGAAATTTTTGAATTAACATCTAATTAACCATTAACATTTTAAATTAACCATTTAAAATTCAAACTTCCAGAACTTCGACCTATGTAATTTTGGAGCAATCGTTTGTTCCTGCATTCACCACAATTAAGGTATTGTATCTAAAATCTTCAAAATGTCTTCTTGTCACACTAATCAAGCACGAACTGACTTTCGTATTGTAAGGATTCATTTTTTCACTTTAACATATTATCAACCCTCTATGGCCATTAAAAGTGTAATTGTGCTATTTTTAATCTATGTGTTTTCTAATATATTATAAACTCATTGTTTTCTTTTATTTACCATTCTTATGATAATTTTCATGCTCTGGCAGTTGAGTTTACTACAAAGAATCTTGCTTTGAAATATAATTCAAGTAAAGAGTACATTACTAATTTACATGAATGGAAATTTGGTTTGTAATTAATGTACTTTTATGTAATAGCTACCTCAAGAAAAAAAAAGAAGAAAGTCAGAATGGACCACTTGAAGATAGGCGGGGCTTCGTAGTTCCAAAATATCCCACCAGGCTACTTCTTCGCTTGTGGGATAAACAAAGCCATGTTCTTCGTTTTAACCCGTTTAGATATAGAGGGTGAACTAAACGGTTTGTCTTGAATGAAACAATTGTAAGCCTTCCAAATTTTCAGATCGGATGAAGAGTTGATTATCGCCCATTGAAGAAGACGACAGCAATAGATTATCAACGAAAGATATAATTTAATATCCCACTTCAGAATAGGCGGGGCTTCATGGTTATAAAATATCCCATCAGGCTACTGCTTTGCTTGTGGGATAAACAAAGCCATGTGCTTTGATTTAACTCGTGTCGCTATAGAGGAAATATTATATTAAAGAAGGATATTCCAAGCGTTTTACAGAATTATTACAATAAGGAGCTGCACAGTACTGAATCATTCCGTCTTAAAATATCAAAAATCGACGATTTTTTGAGTAATTCACACTAAGTTATATGTTTGTTTATCCCGCATGATCTCGCCGCATGTGCTTACACGTCATACGTGACGTTTATAGGGGCGTAAACCTCAAGTGATCCATTGTTTTGATTACATAATGGATGGTTACATTACACTTGCTTTAAAGCTACGGTAATTTTTTCAGATATAATTAAAAGATTGAATTAATAAGTGAATGCTCATGTTTTTGTTTATATAAATTTCAACCAGTGATTTCGACTCCGGAAGTAATAACTTTTTACTGCCACTTCAACTTCATTTGTGAATTTTCATGAAATAAATATATTATGTATTTTATTTTGTAGAAGTACTGTATTTTTTAACGATATATTTCGTCTTAAGAAAGCGTTATTTTATTAAAAATTAAAGATCTTCCGGAGTCAATTTGGTTTCTTTATACCGGAAGTGCATTTACACAAATCCACTATGAAGCAGTTTTGGAAACGATCATAATGAGAATTAAATAATTACAAGAAATGCTAAACACTTCTCCTTTGTTACTAGTCTAATTCTCATTAATAATAATAACTATTATAAAACAAAACAATGATATATTTCTTTTCGATTAATAATAATTCAAACAAGCCTACCATCAGTAAAATCTGAGTTAAACGATGAATTGAAATCATGTCTCAACGCCTGTCTTCTGGATTTCCAGAAGCCTTTTAAGGTGCTGTGTTGCTAGTAATGTTGATTCGAATGAAAGGTGCAAAAGGGTAAGTGCAATTCTTTTTTTTTTTAATATTCTGCTGATTTCAATAATTAGGAAAACAAATATTTTTTGAAAGCTTTATTTCCTCAAATTCCAGTTATTTCTAACCAAATATTAATAGCATATCAAATATTCATTTCTGCAAGTTCTTGTTTATTTTTAATGTACAGTAGAGTCCCGATTATCCGAGTTAATGTGGACCAAGACTAACTCGGATAACCGAAAAACTCGGTTAAACCGTACGGGTTTAAATGTACATTTTAACAAATACAGAAGTTATAAGATACATCACATACAATTCATATTGAAAGAGTTCTTTTACTTAAAAAAGTCCTTAATTGTTTTTTGTTTTACTTTACTTTGGCGTTTTTCTGCAGCAATGTTTGGGCATTTTTTAAGGATTACAGGATTGTTGGTGTCGAAACCATTCCCCGATTCCAGGTGGAAGTCATACGACTAGACGAACGAAGATTAGTTTGCGAAAAAAAAAAATCCTAGAAATATTTGATAGCTCGGTTAAAGCGGAAACTCGGATAATCGGGGTTTTACTGTATAAATACATTGATATAAAAGACTATATTGGCAAAAAATACGAAAATTATTTTTTTTATATACAAAAAATATTAACTTAAATCACTATTTAATTAGAAAAATTGAGAACTTTTAACAGTTGCATTTTTGTTAAGTTTCTCATATTTTTTAATCGATGGCCTTGTATTTTCAGTCCACAGCGGGACGAAGGCGTCCCCAATATTGAGGGGACTGGTCATAATCATCCCTACTGACCAGGTGATTAAGGTGATGAGAAGGGAAGAGAAAGGGGACAGTGAAGAAGCAGACAAATACAGGAAAGAAAGTTGAAACAGCCAAGCCACAAGCGGGAATCGAACCCGGGTGCCCGGGAATTGAACCCAGGTGCCGACACACTGCCCGCACGGCAGACCGCCGTCTAGACCGCTCGGCCACGCCGGCAAGGCTGATAATATATATAAGATGGTAAAAATATGTTTGTATAATTACTGAGTATAAATGTCTCATGACTGAAAAGATAGAAGAAATGTTTTCCTATTCTATCGAAGTAATCCAATTGAAATACCATATTTTACAGCTAATATTAACGTCAAATAAATTCAGGTTTTCGTTCAGGCTTTATTTGTTCTGTAAAAACAACTTGCAAAAACTTGCAAAAACAAAGATATCAATGAGATTATTTACTTCAGAAATAACTAAAACTTGAAATTGCAAAATTAAACATCTAAATAACAAAATGGACCAAATTAAAGAATTAGTGAACTATATGAAAAATATATAAATTTAAGTTTTCTACAAAGTTCATTGAATTCATATAGCTTTTTAATTTGTATCTATTTTGTTATAAAAATGATTTAATCTTGTAAAAATATTCAATACTTTTCCCCTATTATCGCCTAATTAAAAGTAGGTTTTCATCCAAATTTGTTTTCCAAGTAAGATTTTGTTTTAAACATTGGCATTAATAAAAACATTGATCTGCAAACGACAATTACACCATATAATGCAAAATCATTATGTTTTGTTATCTTAATGGGTGATTAAAATTAAACTTATCTTATTAAGAGCTATCTGGAGCTCATAACGTTGGATGCAATACAAGGAAAGTTGCAAAGCTGATGACACAGGACGTTCAGAAGAAATCCTTGTGAAAAAAGAATAGTTCATCTTTTAGCATGGAGGTAAATTAGTGCTGTAATCAACATGTAACGGAATTTTCCTCTCAGAGTTGAGAAGTTGCAACCCGATGCATTTAGCAACACAGTCTATAACCCTGTCTCATTCTGTTTTGCAATGCTTCATTAGATTTCTGAGTGTCACATGATTTGACATTAGTCATTGTTCTATCTGGAATTACATTTCGCTGAAGTTTGTAAATACTAGAAACAGTTTCTGTGTATATATAGTATAATATACTTCTCTTAGCATACTGCACATATACGCTTCCTGGAAATGCTATAGCACCAGTACCAGGAAAGTTCATTTCCAGTAAAATAGGCAACTAGAACGAAAACTGAGTTCCACACACATTTACCTCGTACTTCATATTCTATTCATCAAACTTTATGAATAAGGCAAATTACAACGGACATTCTGTACTTTTCGAATGCGATAGAGACAGAACTGTCAATCACTTGCCAATTCTGCATGGTGTCTGCTATTCGTAAGGGAGGCATCAAGAAGAAAAGCAGACATTATCCAAATATATCACGTGCTTTCCTTCAGTGCCACACAATTCGAATATACCCCAAGAGTTCTTTTCCATAGACAACCATGAGGAACGATATGATATATCCAAAGAAATATCACAATCTTGTACCTTAAAAGATGCAGAGTTTCGACGGAAAGTGAACAGTACAAGAACATTCCTCGCAGAAGGAACTTAGGACCCTTTTCAAAGAGTAAGACTGAACGATTGTCGTAAGGCTAAAAGAAATTATGCTTCATGACAGTGAAAAAGTGATTGATAACTGGAATGCATTCAAACGTATTCGATTCTTAATTCTATGAATTGAAGAGCTTGATAAGTAAATTACACGACTTCATACTGCGCTATAGCAAATCATTGAATTTTTATTTCATCCATTCACATTCTTTCTAGCTAACCGTGCTGTAAGCAATGAATAAGGTGAGTGCTTTCATTATGATATCACGGCGACGGAGATGAAGCACAAGCAGAAATGGATTACCACTACTTTAGCCAGCATTGTCAGAAGCTCAGTAAAAGCTTAGAAGTGGAAAAGTATTGTAATAATACACTCAAATTCTTAACTACATCTGCTCCCGTACCATAATACCACCAACACATAGAATTTGGAATTGATTCGTTTGGAAAAACCACATTCCTTTAATTTCCTTTGTCCAGCAACTCAATTTCTTTAAACCTATAAAGTAAACCTATCTTGGTTTTTGTAATAGAAAATAACACAAAATGTTTTTTCATGGTTATTTCTTGTAAGAATCTCTCTTAAGTCCTGAATTATCAGTTTTCAAGTTCACTGTATTTCATCTGATGAAATGAACTTCAGATGGTTCTAAATAGGGAAAGTTTAATTGTATTCACCCATAGGAATAGTTACCAAAGATAAATTTTCTTTTAAGAATTCTCTGTTTAGTTTGGAGAACGAAACGACAATTCACAAAAAAAAAACAAAAAAAAAACCAAGAGAGAAAATCAAAGGATCATATATAGTAAATTATGGAAAACTATAAAGTGTCTTTAACAAGAACTTACATTCCAATGATTGCCAAGCACCTTAATATCTATCAGTTATGGAACTTCTATCTTTAACATTCCGACTATATATAATTTCTCAGACATATTTTAATATATGTATATTAAATAGTAACTATTATATAATAGTTTTACTAAATGTGTGTAGATGTGTGCTAATAATTTATTTGAATTTTTCATTAAAATTTTCTAAGATTTCCATACTTAATGAATGATAGAAAACCATCATCATGTACGCGAGGTATCGAATTCATTTCAACAAATGAAATATAAAAGCAGACCCTTATCTAAATCTAGTAGGTGTAATTTATTAAGGACAGACTCCGTTTATGAGGAGTTTCTTCTTCCACTGATGCTTGTTTCAAAAATACATTATTTCAACATGAAATAATGTTGACCGTTAATTGTATTTGTCTTACACGTATTCTTTTCAAAATGTATTTTTAACGGAGGTATTTAAATTAAATTAACAATAAAAATTGGAATTGTGATTATTAATTTACTGCACTGCACTAGATTTGTTAATTTACTGCATTGCATTATAAATAGACTTATAATTTAATCTGTAAAGACAATGCATCCCATTCTAGGTCTGGCTTATTTTGTATTATAATCGACAGAACAGTCGAGGGTCATTCAGTGCCACAGCAATGCAGTCAAAGATATGGAGTTGAATATAATAACAGCTTTACAGTGATTGAAGGTTTTTGAGGAAACGATGGATTTTATTTTATTAAACAATATATGGTCTATTTTTACTAATATATGATTGCGAGTACTATAAATCATAACACCGTTGGTTTGGAAATCCGAAATAATTAAATTTCGTTGGTTTAGTTCCAATTGCGCTATTAGCGTTAGGCATATATAAAATTGACCTCACAAAGTATTCATTTTAATTGAATGAGAATTCAGTTTTATAACAAAATCAATATGCTAAAAAAGATAATTTACTCGCAAATTGAGTATCTCTACGAAGTAGAGAAGTTCGGTTTTCCATTACATCATAAAAGCAGAAACATCATTTGACGCTTTTTGCGACTTTACTTTTACATTATAATTACATTGTCTTTACTCTCTGTATTAGCATTACTTTTATAATTCCTGAAGCCGTGTTTCAGCAAGATAACACGCCTTTGCACACAGCAAACATGTACAAGGAACTTACTTTATCAATAGGTTATCAATGTCTTAATGTGACCAGCAACATTCCTATGATTTGTCCCAAGCAGAACTTTTAGTGAATATGGTTATCTAAAGAAGTTATGATATGACGCATCCTGGAATGTATAGATAATAAAAATGAACAGACTACGAATGTTCCTTCGGCTTCCGATATTAAAAAAAAATCCTCCAAAGGTGTAATGGGATCTGGCCATAAATCATCCTTTTTGTGTATGGATGACAATGCACTCCCTCACACAGCTGCTGCCCTTGTAGATACTATCTGGAAACAGAAGATATTAGGCGCTTAGTGTGGCGAGCTTGATTTCCCGATTTGAACCTGATTGAACATGCATGGGACAACCTGGAGAGACAGGTTACAGGACATTGACAGTCTAGAACTCTTCAGGAGCACAGGACAACATTGGTGCAGCTTGCTATTCGTGTGCTGAATATGCTAAGGTACAGTGGCGGGCCATCGTACATCAAATTGAACATTTCCTACACCATTAAACTATATTTGGGGTGCGCATTTGCTACTTAAGCTCCAGCGAGCTGCTTTCCTTTATTCTGACTATAGTATTACCACTGGTATTGTTTTGTTTTTTGTTATCGTTTTATTCAATATGCTGTACATCTAATAATTTGGTTCCAGTAGACTGATAGGGTTACAAATGACATTATCCTTAATTTTTGTATGTATTCGTTTTGTAAAACATATCTAATTATTTATCTTGAATTTGATGGAGAAATGAACAATTGCCAATGAACAATAAAAAGAAGTAAGTGGTCAAGGATGACAAAGATGTACATTATATCTTTATTTAAAATCAAGCCTAATTTGTAATAGAACGTAAATTTCTTATCCATGATATAACCATTCAATGCTCTGTGGCATCAATTAATAAGAAAAGCTTAGACGTTCCTGAAACGTTTTATACTTTAGCCCTAAATTTTTTTATTGTACCTGTTCACTTTGTTTTCATCATCAAAAAGATGATAATGAATTAAGTTGTCGTAAAGACAAACTTTACTGATTAATAAATTCTAAGAGAAAATTGTCAAGTGATGTAAATAAATGCACAAATAGTTAGATCTAGGAAATCTAACTGTTAGTCATACGTCAGTAATACAAATCACGCCATAGCGGGAATGGTATGGTTCATCCTCGTTTACATTGCTCTTTTAAGACAATTTTGCATTTTCCAACAGATAATGGAACGCATTAATTATTAACTTTCTTTAAATTAATAATTAAGTAAAGGGATCTATTTTTTAGAATTGATTTCTGGTGTTTTCTCTTCATTTATTTCCTGTGTTTTGCTTTTTTTTTAAAACATAATTTGTTGTTACTATTTACGGTACCACTGATCATTTCGAAATAGAAAGTATATTTTTCTCCGTGTATTTCCAAACGAACATCCTGGAAAGGATCCCACCTCACTTAACCTAGTGTTAATTAAAAGGATTTTTTTCCCCAAAACGATATCAGGTAATACGTAAGTGATTATTTTTATTACACAAGAGGGGGTTAATGATTTAAAGTACTCACCAGAAATCGATAGGTCCCAATAGTACGTAAGTAACCTAAGTTGCTATTAAATACATATATTCTTGATGGGTGGAATAGTATAAGGTTTGCTTTAGTGATAAGGTGACAAGTAAAAAGTAAGAAATGGTAAGAAAATAACAATCCCTTAGTATATTTAGCGTCCATTACTGCTTACAGTTATAGAATACTAGCCAGCTACCGTCGCTTTGCTCTTAAAGCCTTAAATATGTATCGTTCAAAACCCTTTATTTATTTAACAAATTAATTCGAGGTTGGAGAAAATACAACTTCCCAGCTCTTTTGTGACCGTCTATCACTTGAAATCTTCCCGAATTGGTAAAAAATCACGTGATCGTTACCAATTAATGTTGTATTCTAAATTAAAGTTTAAATTTAAAAAAAAAATCCAACATATTAATTAACCGTTTCGTATATTTATACATCGCGTAACAGAATTTATACTATAAATAAATAGTAACTATAGCATTACTAACTATAGAATTTATAATATAAGTTATACATCGCCTAACAGGTAACTCGTGTAACTCGTGAGGTAGTCGTGTTCCGCACCTGCGAAGGATCTTCTTAAATGCACTCGATTTAAAACCGAGGTTCAATTTGCGGTCTTCTCCACACGCCTATCATTTGAAACCTTCCGCAGTTGGTAAAAAAATCACGTGATTATTAGAAATTAATGTTATATTGTAAATTACAGTTTAAATTATAAACAATATCCAATGTATTACTTACCCGTATCGTATATTTATCACCAAAGATATCGCCTAATAGAATTATCAGGTAACTCGTGAGTTAATCGTGTTCCGCGCCTGCAAAGAATGTCCTTAAACGCACTCGATTTAAAACTGCGCTGGCGCCATCTATCGGCAACTTTGGGAAGTTTTTCATTTTCGGCAATTTTGGGACGTTTTTCATTCATCCTACAGGAACTACGTACTTGATGGACCGGGATGAAAAGTAGCTTATATCCTTCTCCGTGTCATAGACTACCTGCATGCGAAATTTCATTGCGATCCGTTGCGCCGTTGAGGCGTGATTGAACGACAACAAACTTACAGATTTTCACTTTTATATATTAGTTAGGATTAAGATAAGCAACGTTTTACTTATTTTTGTATTATTGTGATTTTGTACAACATACGAAATTAATAATAATTTGTCAGATAAATTCTACTTTATTTTGCTTCGGAATTTGAGTTATTATATCATGGGTAAGGAATTTCACATAATTTTTATTACCACGAGTTTTTTAAAAATTAATTGTCACAATTAACAAACTATGAAAAGCCATAGTATAGTCATAAAGAAGATATCTCATAAATCTATTGGAAAACGAGTAATGTTAATGATAAGTTATATTATACATATAAAAAAAAATGTAGGCTTATTGAAAGAAAAACAAAGCAACGTTATTTTCTTTAGATGAGTTGTATCCAAAAAAACAGAGAATCTTATACAGACAAGTAAAAATACAAGATAGAAAATAGTAATTAAAATGAAACGTCAATCTCAGTACTTTAATTTCTGATTTTGCACTGAAATCTAAGCGAATATCAACAGTGAAATATTGAGGGATAAGTTAGGAATTGTTTTTTATTACATACATTTTAGTTATAAGGAATATTTATGTGAAACAAGTAAAGTTACTGATAGTTGTAAATATTAAAATATTCATTGAACTAAAATGTATACAACAAAACACAATTTATGTTATCACCAAAAATTACAGTAACAATTCGACCTAGATTAAATTTATAAATATATGGTGTAATAAATAAGGTCGTAAATGGATATAAGACCCCTTTCTGTAGATTTACCCGAGAAGGCTTCAGCAATGCACTTCTCGTTCAATTTATCATTCAATACTTCTTACCATAACATTTGTATAATTTTGCTATTATTATGCCAATCGATCATAATACTTTAACGTATGAAATCAACAGTAACAAAAGAAGGTATGTGCAGTAAAGGACAATTTCCCATAATGCCTGTGGACCAATACTCTCAAACCTAAGTGTTGCACTGAAAATAAGGGACAAGGTGAGATTAGACACACAGCAAAGTGAGTTAGTGGTAATGTGCAGTCTGCTCTGGTGCATGACAGAAAGTTTGTAATCATAACCAGTTTATAAGTAAAATTTTGGCTCACAGTTCAAATTTTAGCATACTTTGCAAGTTAGTATAAAGCGAGAAAAATTACACGATAGCAGCTTGCAGTATTACCAGTTAAAAAGAACCACTTTCATACAACATTCTGGTAGTAAACAGACACACTTTCAGTCTTGTTGCATGTATGAAACCCTTTTCATTCAATTGGTAATTTAGTGGGAGTCTATTATATTTGTTGTTAAATTTAATAAAATCCCACTTCATAAATGCAGGAGCCATCAAAGTATTTTATTTCCTTTTAGAAAGAAGGAAATAAAATAGTCGTATAGAATTTGGAAATTCTATGTATAAAAAATTAACCAAACATAAAAGAGATTTAGAATTCCAAATCACTGACAAGAACTACAGCTTAAGATTGTAATTCTTTTTTAGTGATTTCTAGAAAATGTAATTTCAAGCAAGTGGAAGCTTCTAGAACAGAGATGGCTCTTGCTTTCAATGACTCTTCTATATTGATTGCTTATCGGAACAATGTCTTACTTATTTTCATCCAGAGAAGCTGATTTCTTCCCAAAATCAATGGTGGCTTTGGCGTCAAATATAAGACTAAGAACTAGTTCACTGTCACCTGAAATTAAAGAAAGAAAACAATAAGTATTTTTTTAAAAATATATTTTCCTTCCTGAGAGAAGACCTAAATAAGAGATTTCACGCAAGTGTTACATAATCGGTGATTTCCTGATAGTACAATATATCTGACTATACCTGTCATAGCCTCCATATACTCGCTGTTATCTGAAATTTCAAGGAAAAAAATGAAGTTTAATAACAAACGTTCGTATAAACTATGCATTTCTGGTATGATAAAAACACAAAAAAGGGTTGTTCAACTAGAAAGTTTTACTATTTAAAGTATAACCTTTCCAGATCACTTGTAGCTAATTAATGGATTTTCTGACACTGCATATTCTATGTTTCTTGTAGACAGAATCTTAGCTAAAGGTCTATTACTTATCTCAATCATTACATTTCATGAACACTCTGAAGCTACACAATGTTTCAGCTTCCTAGAATAAGTAATTTACGAGCAATTTTGATCACAAACAAAGAAGAGTACTTTTCAACTTCAAATTTAAAAGGTTTCGAATAACATGTTTAGAATTCAAAACCTTGTTAGAACTTTTCTGTCATAACTTTTTTTCTCTGTGATAAAGTAAGTTCTAAAATAATAAACCAAGCTTATAATAAATTTGGTAGATATTTATTGATCAGAAATAAAGTATGTTATACCAGAAATATCTTCAAGAAGTCGTTGAAATTAATTTAGTGCTAATTTAATGTATTGAAGATTAATTGCAGCATTTGGCTTTATCCAAATCTAAAAGTTGAAATTTAATAATTTGGCTGAGAAACGAACTGATTGCAGTGTTTATTTCAATAAGAAAAAGTTTGAGTAAATCTGTTTATTTAGGTTTTGATGTTTTTTTAATTAGAGGGCCGTTTTGATGTTTACTTTGTTCTATTTATAAGTTTCTCGAGTTCACTGAAATGTAAGATATTGGGCGGACCCAACTGACGAAGGTCAGAAAACCAGAAATGGTCCATCTTGGGTTCCCGGTATCCAATTTCCAAAAACAGCTCAGCGAACTCTTAGTTTGTGCGTTTTATTCTTATTTTTCTTTCTTATGCTGTTGTATGCACGTTAATTTTATGCACTGTATATTTCTTGTTTTACAATTAATCTCTTATATGCTAAGCGAGTCTTAGCGGGGATTAATTCATTGGCCCTTTTTTATTCTTTATTTCGGTTTTGATGTTTTTTTAATTGGAGGGCCGTTTTGATGTTTACTTTTGTGCTTTTTATATGTTTTTCGGGTTCATTGAAATGTAAAATACTGGGCGGACCCAACTGACGAAGGTCAGAAAACCAGAAATGGTCCATCTTGGGTTCCCGGTATCGCAATATCAAAAAACAGATCAGTGAACTCTTAGTCTTGTGCATTTTATTCTCATTTTTTTTTTCTTATGTTGTTGTACGTACGGTAATTTTATGAATTGTAAATCTGTTTTAGCTCAAATTTTGTATATAAGGGTCAAAGTCAAACGAAAAAGAGCCAAAGACATGGTGAAATGCCGATTAGATTTATTGCGGGATTTGACACTAAATCCATGTCACATATTCAAGAATGGAATTAGAGGTGAGGAGGGGGGGGGTGTAATCGTTGACTGATGAATAGAGGCCAGATCAAGCACACCGTGCGATCAACGATGCTTCAGTAGCTGACAGTCTTACTCGGAAAGACAGAAGAGTCACGTGGACGCACTTGCTGAGGAAATTGGAATAATTATTGGAAGTGTGTACAAGGATCGTCTGCAATACCGAAGATTTGCCCGCAGTGGGTGCTACACAACTTGACTTCTGTATAGAAAGACAGTCACATAGGCCTTTCCCTGGAACTTTTCTCTAATATCAAAAGGAAGATCGCAGTTTCATCGACATAATCATTGAGGGAGATGAAACGTGTCTTGTTTAAGAAGCCCTTTGGCTCGATATCTTTTGAATGACCCTTATAAAATCATGGAGGTAAACTCTCGTCCAAACTTGTAAAACTGTGTTGCTGACATCATATTAATTTTATAAAAATCAAGATTTTTTATTCTTACTAATCAGAATGTGAGAATGATGGCAAGAAATTACATTTTACATGGAAAAAGAACAAAGAGAATTAAACCTCTACAGGAAAATTCTTGAATACATCAAAATGATTCAAGACAGTTTAAATATAAACTTTAGAAATAAAGCTTAAAATTATATCAACAGCGACGATTCCGAAATACTATTTTTCTTCCTCATTAAATATTAGACCTCTTCATGTAACTGTAGATGAGATGACTGGATACTCCTACATTAGTTACAGGACGGCATACAAATTTGAAAGATTTTTTTTAAGAGAAAGTTATTTTATCAGATAAAGGTTTTACGGCCAGTATCTAAACAAAGCTTTATAATTTTGGATGTAAATTCTTTTGTTCAAACATTTGACTGTTGTGCCTTCTGAAATAACTTTCATAGGTCAAACAGAAAGTTAACAAAGCTTGTGCACGAAAAGCAAACCTCTAATGGGAAAAAATGAGATGATTCCCTTAAAGCGGAACAGATACATTATTTTTCTACAAAGTCAATTTCACGATTGAGGCGTATGTCACATTGGTTGATCAGTTTGTCCAACAAACCGCATAAAGCCAGGGCGCTGTTGTTCTATGCACATTTTTGCATCTATGTTGGACTTATTCATTGCATGTGAAGCGTCGACCTGACCTGTTCTTTTAAGGCACGGAATACTGGGAGCCAAATTCAGACTGTATGGCGGATGTCCGGCAATTTCCCAGTAGAAACGTGCAGCTCAGGTATCGTTATTCAGAAGACCATGACGCTTCTTCCTAATGTTGTTGCGCAATTTCTTTGAGGTTTCAATAAGAGACCAGCTATCCAAGCGGATCGCCATTTTGAAATGACAGCGCGCACTCCCAATGACACACACAAGAAAGAACATGCGACACTTCTTGAGCAATTTAGCCTACTGTCGGATATTCCAGCAACCCTTTGGCATTGTGGGCAAACTCATAAATGTCACTTATGTAGGAGTTGTAAGTTTTTTTTTTTCTGATCGATTCTGACAACCCTTCAGATTTTCTTGTGATCGATCATTACAAATATTATTTTTAGAATGTTTCATAATTGAATATTTTTTTTTACGAACATTTTTAAATTAGTTTAAGATAACAATAACTCGTTCGACTGATCTGGTGGATGTTAGGTTGACCAATAGGATGCCAGTTAAAATTCGGGCCAATTGGAAGACACGAACTGATGCTAGGAAGAAATATAAGTAGTTGATGAATGCGCACTGTGCTCTTGTCGGAAAGTGATTTATGTAGGGTTTTTTTTTCCCAAACTAAAAGGCCGTAAGTTTATCTTAATTAACTTAACCTGATGCTTATTAAACATAACATCAAAGTTAGAAAGCACCCAAAAAATATTAAAATAAATAATTTTAACTAAAGACTTAACGTACGAAGTGGAGTACATGAATTAAGGGCTAAACGCATTTCTCCGTCTTCCGTTATGTTTCCATAACGTAATTGCTTTAGTGACGTAGTTACGTATTCAGGGTCACCAGAATTGAGTTTCGTAAGACGTAATGGAGATCTTGAAATCGAAGAACATAGCCGTTATATTTATATAACATATGTTCGTCAATTTCAAGATCTCCGTTACGTCTTACGAGACTCAATTCTGGTGACCCTGAATACGTAACTACGTCACTAAAGCAATTACGTTATGGAAACATAACGGAAGACGGAGGAGTGCGTTTTGCCCTTTACTGTTGAAATCCTGACAACAGCACAAAGACGATTTTCATGCTCATGTAATTGAGCAAGCGCACTGTGACCCTGTTCCTTTTAGGGTCTCTCATTCGAAGAGAAAAGCTTCGCCCCTTTTAAATCCAAAGTAGTTTGGATGTACAGTCGGACCTCTATTTAACGAACTTCTATTTTGCGAATTTCTCTATTTTGCGAACTTTTCTTTGGAACCAAGAACATTTTGCTAATTTCTTCGTAAAATAGCCTCCAATTAGCGAAGTGCATTTTCTATTTAACGAACTTTTTCGAGGATACAGCTGAGGGAAAAAGAAGAAATTAACGATGATGTGCTGATTGATGATTATCTTTCATTTGATTTTGAAGTTGAGACCTCGGAAACACTAACTGAATCGGATGTTTTAGACAGTGTGAAAAATAAAAACAATACAGCACTGAATTGCGATGAAGATGATGAAAATGGAAATGATCATGATGAAGAAATCAAAAAACTTTCGTATGATGAAATTTTAAAATCATTTGAAGCAATCCGACGCGGAGTACAATTTGAAGAAAATACTGAAGGAGTTTTTGGTGCATTGCAAAGATGCGAGACGTCTATGAGGGAATTTTTTTTTTTTTTTTTTTGAAAAACTCAGACAAAATTGACAGACTTTATTAGTAAAATTTAACTACACATGTGGGTAATATATGCTTTATGACATTAAAATTATTACTTTTTTAATAAATTTTATTGTTTATTTATATTTAAATCTCTTTTATGTAGTTTAAAGTAATTTTAAAAGGTGAATCTCTATTTAACGAATTTTCCATATAACGAACTTTTTTTCGGGATTTAGCGACTTCGTTAAATAGAGGTCCGACTGTAGTTCAAGTTAATCGCCGTTGGTTCTAGAATCACCAAAAGGCTCTGCACTAGACTTATTGACTGTGGACCAATTCCAGATCTCAGATATAAAAATATTGTATCCATTTCCACAATACAATTTCTGTTTAAGAAACTGTGACTGGAGAATAAATATGATACTTTTAAATATTTGTAATTTTATAAATAATATTCAAAAATAAATGGTCGCATTTTTTGGTAATTCTAAAACGCTTGGTTGTTACATATGGAAAAGGGAAACGAAAACCTTGAATTTTAACAGATTAGAACACGAAAAATATCAACAGGATAATATTGAAAATAATAAATTTAATTTCATCAACTTTGATCATCTGACCTATTAACAAAATCGAAAATTTGGGATCAGTTAAATTATATTTTTCAGAAAATTCAATTTTTATTCTTGTCCTATAAAATTAAACTAACTTTAAATTATATCGAAAACAACATTAGTAAAAAAACAAAATTTTTAGCAAATATAATTTTTAGAATCCAAAATGTTTAAGAATTTTAGGACCCTAGGGTAAAAATCCTAGACCCAGTCGATTTGAAAAAAAATAACGATCACTTTCAACCTCAAAATAAGATAATGACTGGAAAAATAAATAACCTAGAAAATTAAGAGAGATTTTTAAAAATAATAATAAAAAAAAAAAAAAAAAAAAAACCAACAGAACTAATATGTTTGGATACATTACTTCGAAACACCATGAACCCACAAGAGATTAACCGGCCCTGTTAAAATCAACCCTCCAGTTAGCCAAAATAAACATCGAGTCGGCGCAAGAAGCCATCCGAAAATCCTATAATGTGCGTCTCCGATCAGTTAGCTAGACGGTTGGCCAACAAGTAAGATTTCACACTTCCATCCGGTAAGTTGGTCTGTCGTAAAAGCTATGTTCCTGGTTCATCGCCTTACGCCAAACTTCGCCCGTAACATACGAAGTTGTTCCAGGTCCTGGATGTTCTATCAATCGATCCCACCCACAAATAGTTCATATCGCTCTGACAAACGAGCCATCCGCACCTGTTCCATTTACCTGCCCGACACCCGATGTAAACAGTGAACCCACAACTGCTCTGAAATCTCAACTATCCGCCCAAAGTGGAGAGGAAAATTTGAGCGGGAACCTTACTTTACGCTCCTGCAGCAGAATGCCCAGACCTTACAATGTGCTTTGCAAGTGTTGTTAATGAATTCAGTACTTAGCAAGATAACTACAGTGTATTGTTATTGTATTCAGTGCCAAACGATTCATCTGTGACAACCAGTGAACTTTCTATCCGATGCAGCTTAGTAGATCCAACAAGACAAAGAAAAATGCTCTTTTGTCGCTACAAAAATGCAACAGCCGCCAACTAGTCTAATTATATTATGTTTGTTAGTCTTTCTGTCTCTTGTCTGTGCTGGCCAGCCAATTTGTCCCTGTTTTTAATGTAATTGTCCTTAGCTGTAAATAAGATTATTCTGAACTTAGTTTCTGTGTTTACATTTAACTTTTTGCAGTGTTGATATTTAACCTTTTACATTTTCTCTCAATTTCCTTGTTATTAGTGTTTAGTTTTTTTTTAGACAAAATTAATATTTTTTTTTTTTGAGGACAAAAATTCTTGACGGGGGAAAATTGTAACAGTTTGTCTATACTACTATTATAAAGCTGAAGAGTTTGTGTGTTTGAACGATTAAATCTCAGGAACTACCAGTCCGATTTCAAAAATTCTTTTTGTGTTAGATAACCCGTTTATTGAGGAAGCTTATAGGCTATATTACGTCACGCTGCGACCAATAGAAGCGGAGCAGTAAACATAAGCGTAACGGGTGCGGCGGCGGCGACGGGGCGGCTTGCCTGCACAACGAGAACCGAACATCACCGAGAAAGGCCGAATTTAACGCGGGTGACACCGCGGGACACAGCTCATATATAAATATTTTTAGAAACCATTTATTTGAATTTTAATAGAAATTATTTATCTGTAAATATCTATTTTATTCATTTTAATCTTTACCGTTTTTTATTTTAAATCATTCGTTTTCTATTTTCTAATTATTGAGGTTCTGTTTATTTTTAAATTCTTTTCCGTTACAGCCGTTAACTAGTTGATTAATTTAAGTTTGTTATTTTTCTTGTCCAATCACTACATAAATTTATAATTAATTTTCTAATGAATCCAACTTTTATAGATTTCCAATGAAATCTATTAAAATCCATGTTTTCTGTTTAATAAATTAATTCAGTTCAGTTCCAAACTTGACTCATTGTTTCATCGCTCCTAAAAATCTCTCCCACAAACACCATTACAATATTATATAATGTCTTAAATCATTACACTTTACAAAAACTAGCTTATAAACTATAACATAAGCGAAAAGAATGTCCTAAAATTTCCTAGGTTTTTTTTTGTTGTCTTTTCGTTTCTATTATAGTTATGTAAAAAAATAAAATAAAAAGGAAATTAAGAGTATATTATTTTGTTATACTCTTAGTCTTTATATGTATATGCTAATTAATAAATCTGCTTTCATAAATGTAATAAATTTATGTGTTCTACTATTAGAACCATACTATCTATTGTGCTGTATATTGACACTATTTTTAGTTAAATTATAAGTGAAAGAAATTAGAAAATAGAAATTAGAAAACTGATCTATATTACTAAAAGAAAAGTTGATTTTTTCCTGGCCCTATCTCCTCCGAAACCGTAAGCCACAGAAATATTAATAAGGTGGCAAATATTGGGTATAGTATTGAGGATGCTCACGTTTTCAATTTTATCTGTGCGGGTCAACCGGACGTCTTGAGACATCCCGGATCTCCGAAACGGTCTCCGAGATGCTCACATTTTTTTGTTATCTAGGAAATTTCAAGATTTATGATGACAAACCGCTCGCGGATTGTGAGAAAGCGGTCGAGGTCACGGGTGGTGTGAAAATTATCTCAGAATCCAAGATCACGTAATCACACATTTGCTAGTTATGAATTAAAGTTTTAAAACTTATTAACTTAAAAAAAAAATCAATCGAAATTCCATCATTAAAATTCTATCAGAGAAAGTTAGAATAGTTCTTATTTTGTCTGAAGAAATAAACATTCAAAGGTTGAGTGATTGGTGTGACTTTGAAAATAATATTCAATTGTTATTTTTCTTTCACTATTGTTTATCATGTTATGCAGCGTCATCTCTGAGCTTTCAGAGCAAAAAAAGATTCAATTTAATCCTTTCCGCTTAGATTTTCATGTTCGAGAGGCTTCTTTGTGCATAGTGCTAAGTAGCCTGATCTGAATTAGGGTGATAATACAGTACGTCCCGATGAATTGGGATTGCCCCGCTTTAGCGGCTCAAAAATTCGTCGAGACTTTTTCCTAAGAAAATTGCCTTTTGTCCCGATTTTTATTCTGTAGCGCTTTTGTAAATATAATATGTTGATAACGATCGATATAAGAGATACAAATCTCCATTCTCTTTTGCTGAGATGTGGCTTAGTATCTTATTCTTATTTATCATTAAGCAATTTATTAAGCAATTTATGAATCATTGAACATTTCAGTACTTTTAGCGACCAAAATCGGTAACTATTGTCCAGTCCATCCTTCAGTGTCCGTCCCCTCCTAACAACTCCCGAACGGAAGGTCGGATCGGCAAACGGACTTCAGAGGCCCAAACAACGTGTTCAGAGGCCCAAACAACGTAGGAATTGAATGCTAAGAAACATCAGCCAAATGTCAGAGGTTTGAAGGAGATCAAACTAAATAAAATGCATTGTAATTGAAAAACTTGAAACTTTCTTGTTAAACGTTTTATGCTGTGTACTTGGGTATTTTAATTTACTTAAAGCAAGTAGAATGTACCTAATATAAGGAAGTGTTCCAGTTTTGTCCACAAAATTTATAAAAACGTCCCACTTTTGTCTGCAAAAGTATGGTCACCCTAATCTGGATATAATATGTTATAGGTTTTTAATCACATATTAGGATCCGATCTAATAATTTATTCTTGAGGTGTTCGAACTTAAAGGTTCAAATAAGCAGTTGATTTGTCTTAGTTTTTTTGATGCTCAATTGATATCTGGCTACTTCCAAATCACTGCAAGAAACGTCGCAATGGAGGCACTGAAGATATCAGTTGGGTGGAAATCCTCTTCCACAGATGCATATAATTCGTGGTTGATGAAAATTGATGGTTTTTCTAATGAGTTTCGAATTTTGAGATCTTATCACCGCCCTCCAACTTCACGAACCATCGGTTTCATTCCCCCTTCCAAAACCTAGTAAATACTTTTTGGCGATATCGTTCACATTGCTGTCCAGTTTCCATTCAAAAAGACCATGGAATGAGTTGATCACCTCAATTACTTTAGGGACAGTTAAAGTGTTTGGATACTACCGCCAGCTTATATACAATGCCCTTGAGAAAGTTCTACGTTGAAATATTCCACTTCTCAGCTCATATGTAACAATGTAATATATTTATTTTTGATCGGGATACAGCAGTCACATCAAATTTTTATCTTTTTCTTCTATTGTGATTTTTATTGAATCCTGGTGATAAAACTGATTTCAATTTTTTTTCCATTGAGATCTTTTTTTTATTTTCTTGCTGCCATGACAAAAACGCACAGAAAACAGGAGAAACTTTAAATCTTTATTGAAAATTCATTCTGATTATTACATCAATTATGTATTATCCATCATTAAAGTAAAAATAAGCAGATATCTTAGATGCTTTTCTAAATACTGCTGTCTATTTCGAAATAAATTTCGTAAAATTTCGGTTATTTCTTTCTAAAATAGAGATAAATATTCGTTTTCTTTACACAACAAAATTCAGACAATCATATTTTGGATTCAAAATAAAAACTCAATCTTGAATTTATAGATATATCAGGCTTTAAGAAAGTTCTAGAAAATTGGAAGCATATGTTTGAAGCTGAATAATCGTACCCAACACTGTACCTAATCGTACAGTTTGTCTCCATTAGAACTTACGACCTTCTTCCATCGATCTACGAGTGCAAATACCCCATTGTGATAGTTTTTCTTAGCAAGAAAAGTTTTTCTTAGCAAGAAAATTGAACAAAGACCGGAAAAGATGGAAGTCGGATGGGGCAACGTTCGGGGAATAAGGGGGGTGTCGACAAATTTTCCCATTCCAGCTGGATCCATAAAGCGACATGTAGGCGAGCGTTATCCTGGTGGAATACGACTCCATGTCGATTAATCAACGCTGGGCGCTTTTCTTTCAGTGCAGTATGAAGATGGTCCAACTGTTGAATGTAGTAATCTGCTGTGATGGTAGTGGTTCTGCGATAAGAGTTTTTAGTGAATCACATCGCGGTGATCCCACCAGCAATTGAGATCACCTACCATTCTTGCACTGGTGGCTTTGCGACCTTCTATGTGTGTTGTTCTTGCTTGACCCTTATTCTGTCGCATAACATGCACTTATGTGACTCATTTTTGGTCACCCGTGACCAATCAAAGCAATCGGAGTAGCATTGCATCCTATTCTAGCCTGACAAAGCATGGGGTATCCATTTGTATGGGAGATCTGTAGTTCCTCTGCCAGTTCCCGTAGTGTTGCATCAGGATTGGTAGATAGCACGTCTTCAACTGCATCATTTTCCACCTCACTGGGTCGTCCACTCTGGGCGCTTCAGAAAAATCCCGTACACCAGTGTCGAATTTCCTATACCAGTCATAGCAGTTACTCTGTCCGATTATATCGTCATCAAACACTTTTCGTAATTTTCCAAGTGCTTCCGTCACTTTGACACACTTCAGATATTCATAGAGCAATACTGCACGAACACCTCCTTGAATAATCGTCATCAAATGCAACTAATCTTTACCATAACAGCATATATTCTGTCCTTGCAGTCTCTTCATTCTCTCACAGCATTATGGGATGTTTTTGTCACGGTAAGTTTGCAGAATCTTCCATTTCATATACCGCACACTACGTTTGTATGTAGCATATGGAATGGAAGATACTGTCTTTACAATCTGATATTATCTCTCTTCCAAAAGTTATGAAATGACGGAATATTTTAATACTACAGTAAACAGATAGGCCACATGGTGCAGTAGTATAATTACTCCCTGCAAGCTAGGGGACAGGCGGAGATCAAAGATTTTTCTTAGTTTTTTTTCCTCCTCCAAAATGATCCAAGGGTTTACCCAATCCTCTGTTAAATAAGAACTAGGTTTCTTTCCCAACGTAAAGGCAGCTAAGTATTGAACTGACCACCCACTTTCAACTATGATCGGCCCAAGCAGATTTGATCAGCCATATATGGTAAAATCCTGATCACTTAGGTGATCCTGGAATTACTGTTGGAAAGAGTAATATGGCGGCGGAACAGGAACAAGTTTCTGTGAGTAAGAAAGGACACTCTCTGCATAGCCAAGCCATGGATATAATTTGGAACGTTTTCCGTTATTTTAAGAGTAAAGGTGATGGAATATGCATTTCTGAATTAATAGGACGGCTATTGCTACAAATTTGTTCCAGTCGACGGTGAAGACAATAACTTTTTGTCAACGAGAAAAAAGAAAGGACGAGGGAGGCACTGTTTTTTCCATTCCCGGGAAGAAATGATCACATCCGAAGTCAGTTTTGGATATGGATGAGTTTGATTTTTCCGTTTTTGTGGACATCATGAGTTAACTTTTTCAAGAGAATGATTATCCAACAGTTGATGTAATTATTCGAAACTTCAGTCAAAGATTGGATTCGCCGAAGGTAAAACATAATTGCGACAAATTCTTCATGTGAAGCTAAGAATGAAGTACGGAAGAATTGATATGAGGAAATTTTACATCGAAAGGCCTGACGTTGCAGCTCATTGGTACTTAAAGCAAATCAGACAACTCGTTCTGAAGGGAAGACGCTTTAAATGAAACATGGGTGAATGCTCACACACGAAAAGAAAAAAATGGCACAGTCTCGAATGCGATATTCGCAGGTACCCATCGGGAAAGGACAACGCTTTATTTTATGCCTCATGGGAAGCAGAAGTGGATTTGTGACTGACGCCACGATTTTGTTCCATTCTCGAACGAATTCAGTAAATGACGAGATGAATGGTGACTGTTTCGAAGAAAGGTTTGAGAAATAACTAGTGCCATATATTCCTTTCAACTGTATTATTGTAATGATAATACGTCGTATCATTCTATTGAAATTTAAAAGGCTCTAATAAGCAACAACAGGAAAGCCGACTTGACTTGATGGTTAACTTATCAAGGAATTCCTCATCACGCAAATGTATTGAAAGCAGAGCTGTACGATATTGTGAATCATATAAAGTAGGCAGAAAGCAGTATGTGATCGACAACTCAGCGTCAACTCACGGGCACACAATATTATAATTACCTCTACACCATTGTGATCTCATCCCGATCGAGTTGATTTGGGCACAGGTAAAGAAATGTGTACGTAGCTACAATAGTCATTAAACTTAGTTATGTGGAAATCCTAACTGAAGCAGCTGTACACCATGCGTGATCGGATAATTGGATGACAGCTTACAATCATTTATTGTAGGTAGAAGACGATTAATCTGACCATTTCATAGAGAATCGAGTGGAGCCCCTTCTCATTGCTTCTTCGGATGACAGCGAGGAAAGTGAATTCTGCTGAAAGCTTTAAACCTTATCCTTCATCTTTTTCAGATTATTGTCTTGGCTGTTTTCCAGAATTCATCCAAATATAAAACGGCTCTTTTCAGGGCCGTTAAATATGCGGAAGGGACCAATTTGTTTAGCTGAATTTACAGCATTAAAACATTCTTCAATACTCAAATACAGAAACTTAAAAATAAAATGATAATTAAAAATAACTGAGATCTTATAAAGACATTTGGTATAACCTAAAATTAAAAAAAATATATGAATAATAATAAAATAATAAAATATAACAGTATACAGATAGGTTTAAGATTAAAGATTTTCTACTTTAATTTGCAGAAAATAGTTAGGATGCTTTGCAATAGATATCGCTGAGAATTCCTAGAGGTAGTAATACATCGCCCACTAGTCCAATGAAAAGGTCTTCTTTTGTTGAGAGAACAGTAATCCCGATAGTCATTGAAACCTCATACGGGAAATACAGTCACAAACCTGAAGACTTATCAATCGTCAAATGTCTAGCCAACATGTATAACTAGGTTGTACTTTCACAGTACAGCGTAAAACTTACTATGATGTCTAACAGGTGTTGCAAAACTTTGCACAAGATTTTATTGGTAGTCCGGAAACACCAAGATAAACGTTTTTTGTTAATGAAAGTATATCTGCTGACGTCATATTTAACCGCTAGGGGGCGTTTACTGGTGAGATGCGTAGACTAAGTGCTCTAGCAACATTGTGTTTACTATGTTTCCCAGCGAACAGACATAACGGATTGTAGTCACAGTGTTCCTTGCTGCAATCACAACAATACATGTACGTGATACTTTAATAATACGTTCAAAGATGGCACGTGACGACTCTTTGCGTGGTCACGTATTACGCTTGTCTTTGTTTGTTTGAAGTGGAAACGAAGAAGAACGTGGGCATTCCACAATCAGAGACGTAATACTGAATTTAATAAGGAATGTTTCACAATTGCAGAATTGGCTGACATGTATCTGTGAGGGATTATCTGAGCCACACGTTTGGATAACGATGGATAGGTCGGGGGGATCCGTCTTCGGGCCATCGAGATCACCCGACTTAACATGCCTTGATTTCTTCTTCTGGGGATACATAAGGACCATCGTATACGAGACTACAATTGACTCTGAGAAGATTTCGTCACAAGAATCGCTGCAAATGTTCTTGAAATGCCAGGATTCTTTGAGTATATAGGATAATCCATGCTTCGTCATGCTTGAAATGTTGCCGATCGCCGCTTTGAAAACCTTTGTGACTGAATATTTGCTAACAATAATGTTCATTTGTTTCTTTTCAGGCTCCACTGCATCTTTGAAAAGGCCCCTGGCTCTTAAATATGACGTCAGCGGCCATAGATTAATTAACAAAAAAGCATTGGTGTTCCGATCTAACAGTAAAATCTGTACAGAGAGTTTTGCAACAGCCTTTAAATCAATTGTCCATATAAACCACACAGAGCGACTTCGAATCAGAAACATTCGAAAAGAATGATCTAGAAAATATGGGTCAATATTGCCACTAAGACACGCCAGCGAAGCTGGACTAAAGTTAACGACTTTTAGCTGCTTTACATTCTATTGTTCCAAGTTTATTAAATAAAAGAAATTATTATTTTTAATTTTCTTAGGCAAAAGCAGTCCTTCTCAACAAGAAATATAAGTAAGATTAACGTTAGATACCACAATTCTATAAAGTACGCTGCCCAAATTACGCCACCTTAACATTTAAATTATTGTAAGTCTGGAAATAAGGTGTATCAAAACACGAGAATTATGACCAAGAAAGTTTAATCTTCTGTTTGAAGCATACCATAATGAAACATATGATAACTTTTACTGGAGAAGTATGAGAACTCAAATAAAAAAACTTTGCAAACTGGCGTTATTAGCAACACCTGTTCCAATTAACGCCACCTACTATATAGTAACTTAACTTATTTAAAATTAAGAATTATTCCATCATTGTAAACATTATTTGTACAAAATTACAGTAAAAAGCAACTAAATTTGACTTTCTATAAAAAATAATAAAAAATCACTTGAAATTAACACAGTCTTTCTAATCTGTAGCTAAACCAAAAGAGGAAATGTAAAAATTAATTTGAATATCCCCTCCTTTTAAATGAAATGAGACAATAAGACAAAATATCACAAAAAACAATATTTTTCAGTTAACTCAAAAAGCTTTAGAGAAGTAAGCTTACAAAAAATAAAAAGTTTATTAGTGGCGTTAAAGTGGCGTTAAAGCGCTATTAAGCACATGGATCACATGATACACTTGTTTGTCTACAATTTCCGAATTTTAAAAATAACTTTATCTTATCTACATAGAAGAATCTCCAAGAATCAAGAAAGTATATAGTTTTATATAGTTAATCTTTGCCGAACATTAAAAAATCTATATTTTATCTTACCTTGATACAGTAGCAGCCTTTCAGAACCAGTCCTCGACACGAAAAAGTGGAAATATAATTTCACTCGAAAATGTTGGCGGTCTGCTAATAACTCACTTCAACACTAGTTGGCATGTCAATGCAAACTACTTTAGTGCAGTACCGCCATCTCTTATGTTTATGAAGAATTAGATAGGTGGCGTTAAAGGCATACATGGCGTTATATTGCTCAGGTACCTTATAAGCTTATTTAGAAGAAATGCAATCAATTAAATTTTCTTTCTTCAGGTAATTCAAACAAAGTTGAATGATTACATTCTAAAAACAATTACGACTAGTAAAATTTAATTTTTTAAAAATTAATAAAAGGCCAACACAAGATATTTTAAAAAGAAGCATATAATAAAAAATGAACTACGTTTCGGTCCGAACCAGCGGGCCATTTACAAGTAAAATGGCAGGATGATAGGAGATTACATGGAAAACTTTGAAACAAGGTATGACGTCACTTCACCCTGCAGCGACCAAAGATGCAAAATAGGCGAAACCATTATCAAGAAAGGGATTCCGCAAATCTCATAAGACATCTAGCATTGGTGTCCACCCAACTAAAATAAAACACACACATTCACACAAAAAGAAGATAAAACAAAATGGGAGGGGGGATTGATGAGAGCGACAGAAACCATACACTAATAATTCCCAAAGGAAATATTACCTAAGTTTTACCGAACCCGTATTCCGATATAGTTTTTACGGATTTAAAATTTAATTAATAAGAACTTAACTCAAGTTGTTGTTGTTTTTTTTTTTTTTTTTGCTAAACTTTAGCTTTTAAGTAGTCACTTGTCCTATCATGAATATATTATTCTTCCTCTCGTATGCCTTTTGGATTTCTGCTTTCTAGGTAACCCTGGCTAAGAAGAGCCTAATAAGCTCGAAATAGCAATCCCAGAGTCTTAACTCGACTGCAAAGGGTAGCTTCCCATTTATCAAGAAATAAATTGTGTTTTCAGAACAAAAATTTCGAGTTTAAAGCATGGGTAGCTTGTATTACAATTATTATTAAAGAGTTTGGACATTTTTAATCAACCAACAAGGCATTGTAACTCTTCGGATTCTGGAAAAATAAAACTGTTTACAAAAAGTTGGAAATTATTGCTACTACAGTAAATGCTAAGTCCTTGACTTCACTGTTTATACATCTGATATAAATGATTCTTGAAATCCGACGATTTCTCCGTTCAGCCACAAGCAAAAGTAAGCTTTATGAAGCTATTGTTTCGAGTCAAAGATATTTCTAAACAATGATTCATTGAAACAGGCACTATCTACTGTATTATCAATTATCCTGTAGGAAGCACTGCATCTTAAGCAGTCAAAATATAAAAAAAACAATTTCTACTTTGATATAAAGTGATTAAATTTAT
>JAFIDM010000005.1:26947110-27021239 GCA_023159025.1 Thereuonema tuberculata
TCCATTAATTACGTGAGTTCAAAATGGAGGGGGAGGGGTCCGGCAAAATCTCACCAAATCTCTTTTACAG
Organism: Thereuonema tuberculata; assembly: GCA_023159025.1. Taxonomy (NCBI): domain Eukaryota; kingdom Metazoa; phylum Arthropoda; class Chilopoda; order Scutigeromorpha; family Scutigeridae; genus Thereuonema; species Thereuonema tuberculata. The sequence goes on from JAFIDM010000005.1 coordinate 26,947,181, forward strand.
GGAGGGGGGGGTCAATGAAAATCTCACGTCAACTGTTTAATGCAGAGAATATAAATAATATTATAACAGATTATGACATTTTGTAATATTGTCTATGCTCGGGATTCCCCGATTTGAAACAAGCCTCGGGCAAATGTCAGATTTCATTCGGCAAAATCTCACCGAGTACCGTAGTTGCTGTAGTTTTAAAAAACACCTCACGTAATTAATGGACGTCCCCAAAGAAAGCATTCTGTGTGCTTCGGAACAATAGGACAGAAGTCAGTCCTTCGAAAGTATGGAAGACAGACTTACAGTCTCGACCTCGATCTTCACTCGCTTCTAAATGAACGACCCAGATTTGTTGAGAGATGGTGGATACCTCAATTATTCTCTCCCAACAATATGAGACTTGAAAAAGCACTTCATCGTTATGTGCAGAACACAGGAATCAAAAAGTGAAGAAACTAGAGGTTCATCATGTCAAGCAAGTGCCGAGACGAAAGCCGAAAAAATTCGCGGTGACCGCCGGAAGCCAGTAATGGCGAGCCCGTGCGAGAGATCGGAGCTCGGAGCTGATCAAGAGCCTTACCTATGATTTGCATTGAATTCGTCAACGTGATAAATTCGATCAGTTCTCATACCCATAATCCCTCGTTATGCTAGGATATCTAGAGGCATACATGTATGTTTGGAGTACACCGTTAGTGATAAGCGTTATGATAAAAGTGTTGAAGTGAATTAACAATTTAAGTGCCCCGTATATCTTCCTTTAGAGCAATCTGGAATTCCAAGGCAGTAGTTAATTCAGTAGATGCTGATTCATCAGTAAAACTATAAGTACGTTTTCTCCTATACTGACTTTAAATCGGGGAAACCAAGACTTTCTGCTGGTTCGCCTGAGTAAAGTGACTATTGAAATTTCGTAGATAATACAATTTGTTCAGAACTTTGTTTTCATATAAATATATCTCCAGTTAGTTTATGTCCATATGTTATTTTTAAGTTTATGTGCGTATGTTGTTTTAAGTTTTAAGTAAATTATATAAATCTTGTAAAATTTTGTTCTCTTGTTGTTTGTTTTATTAGTTAAATATAATTGTTTATTCTCAAATTATTAGCTTCACCTACGCTTAAGATAGTACTCTGTGGACCTATCAAAAACCGGCCTATCAAAAACCGTACTCATTTCCACTCTTGATTCAGATAGATTTGTTATCCGATATTTTAATATTTATATTTTCCCTCTGCTGGGTTTTTCTAAAGAATTGATCACGGGTTTGAGTTATATTGATGCAAAGTCGAAAAGCCTTCCCGATTGGTCAGTTAAACTGCCCTGTGATTGGCTGAACCGGGAGGCCAATCGGCTACGCGGCTAGCTCTTCTCCAAGTGACGGACCGAAGAGAAAGCTTCGACAAGCCAGTGACGGACCAAAGAGGAAGCTCGAGCAGATTTTGAGAATCCGCCCAATATGTATATAACCTGTAAATAAATTGCAAATAAAGTGTGTGTGCCTTAAGTTGAAACTGTGACGCTAGTCCTTGTCATTCTTTCGACCATACATCAATATATATATATATATATATATATATTTTGGCAAGAACCGTGACATTAGCAATAAAAGTTTGCAACAGAGAAGTTCATATGTAAGTTATTATACTTACAGTAATATTCGTCCTTATTGTTGACTTTACTTTTATCCCTGGATTCTGCTGCTTGCATAGAAAATACATGATTTAGGATAAACCACAGTAATAAATTAATAAATAGAAGAGAAATCGAAAAATATCTGTGTAGCTCCAATGAATTCTGAATTTTTGAAGATTTCCGATTTTTTAAATAAATAAATAAAAAAAACCTTCAAAAATTAGATTCATGATGCATTCGTACATAATTGGATGAGTAATACACCTAACTAATTTTACATCTACGTTAACTATCTTTAAAATTTTCTGTGATCTGTTAAAATTTCCAAAATTGTTAATAAAGCTTAATATCTTCGTTATTTGCTATTAACTAACCAATCTTTTTTATAAAAAAAAATGGTTGCTTTAATTTACCTGGGTTGTTCTGATTGGATAAAGGGGCTTTCACACGTGGATAGGATTTCCATTTGCTATTTTTCAGGTTTTGAATAAGTGTAAGGAAATGCTGTAGATTTTCCTCTGGATTACGTTGAGGATGTTTTTCAGGGTATCTGTATTCACAGTAAACCCTAGTAAATTTAAAAACAAAATTTATTAGTATATGATAAAGAAAAGGATTTAAGATATTGAAATTCAGACATATACAGTGAAACTTGGATAATTCGAACTTGCTCGGTCCCTAGAATTCTGTATTAAAATAATGTTAAAAAATCGTGGATAATTCGAATTTTATTTTGGATAATTCGAATTTGTCGTACGATTGTCCTTAAAATATTACGGTAAAAATTGTTCCTGAGACTTTTCTCAGCTAAGGTGCATTATTGATTTTAACAGTCTTTCTAAGGAAAACAAAAGCGAGGGTCGGAATGTCACTATGTGGGGATTTCCAAGGATTTTTTTGTGCACCCTCTGTTGTTACCATCCCCCTCCCACACCCCTTCGGTCTCAGAGTCATGTGCGCTTTCAGTGAATGATTTAATGCGGTTGTATACATTTTTAGTTTTTGTGCTTGTACTTTAAGTATTGTTTCTATGCTCTTACTATGGCATTGTCAAAAGCTAAAGCTCCTTATAAGTCATTAACATTAGCTGAAAAGGTACCGGTGATTAAGGAAGTGGAAAAAGGCCTTAAAAAGAAATCGGAAATCGCCAAGGAATTTGGAATTCCATCCAACACATTATCGACATATTTGAAGAACAAAGATAAAATTTTAAGCGGCGAAAATGGTAATGGAAAAAATAGAAAAAGAACGAGAGGACCTGACAACCCAGATTTGGACGGTTGTGTTCTTAAGTGGTTTAAACAAGAGAAGCCCCTACCTTATGCGTCAGAATCTATGGTACATATACATGAACTTTGACGCTTTTTGGAAGGTCAGTCTAATGTAGAAGATTCTATTTTTGTATCAATTGACAGGTTGGAATCATATGCTATGACTCAAAGATTCCATATAATGAAGCAATTAAAAATATCTGCCTTTTTTTTTGAAAGTGTTAAGCTAGTAAAAAATGTTTGATTTAATGAAAAAAAATGTAGCAGTATTCTTAGATGAAGTTTATGTGTTAAATCTTTGATCGTGGAGTTAATCTTTTTTATTTATCTCTTCTGTTTGATAGAATATATGTAATTCGAAGTTTTGGATAATTCGAACTTTTTCTCTGGTCCCTTCAACTTCGAATTATCCAAGTTTCACTGTACATAGCTTAGAATTCTTATAGTTTGGGGATTTATTATAAAATTTTGATTTACTTTTACTAACAAAGCTAGTTTTAATAAGTAAACACAAGTTTCTTTTTTTCCAAATATCTCATTTTCAGTGAAGTTGAAAATTGTTTGTAGTCTTTACTCTTGGATACACCAGGGAAATATCTTCCATCGTAACTAAGTTCTGTTAGGATCTCTTTGAAGTTTCTTAGTACCGGGAAAGTACGACAAAGGTTTCACCCAGAAAGTGGCTAAGTTTATTTCTGCTCTTTGCTTGTAAGCGTGTTTTTATTGCCAAGTTATCAAAAATATCCCTTTTTGATTGAGTAGATAGTAACTGACTCAATCAATTAACTAACTCTTTATTTCAATATTCTTCTTCATTTCTTCATAATATTTATTATAAGGTACATTAGAATTCATTTCAAAAATACTCCTTCTTTATTTATGGCAATATTTCCCAAGATTAGAATCATCTTGCTTTCTCAAGCTTTCTTTTTTTGAATTATATCAAACAACAATAAGTTTGTCTACATTTATGACAACAAATGAGCATGTCTACTGTTCGTTTTTGTTTGCGAGAACCTTCAGCGCTTTTGCGCATGCATCAGGTCTCCTTCGATTTCATCAAAATAGGGGTGAGGAGAAATAAAGAGGGGATGTTTACTTTATATCAGTGTTAGTTTACTGATAGTTGTGTTCTATTTGCGCTTTTCGGGAAAGAATTATGTAAAATTATTGTTTTTTTGTGGGGGCGGGGGGGGGGGCGGTGTATAATCGTCCGCGAGTGTCGTATTTGGTTTTCGAAAACGAACAGTACATTTGACATGCTCATTTGTTGTCATAAATGTATACAAGCTTATTGTTGTTGATATAATTCAAAAAGAAGGCTTGAGAAAGCAAGATGATTCGAAACTTGCAAAATATTGCCAATATAAATAAAGAAGGAGTATTTTTGAAATGAAGTCTAATGTACCTTATAACTCTTTATTTGTTATCGGATACTGAGGAAGAAAAGAGACCAAAGATCTATTAGGGTATAAACAGTGGAATAAAGGACTCGAAGTCAGACACTTTGATGATAAAACAACAACATCCTCTGTAGATAGGTTGCATGAACCAATCCGAATTTGTTGACACTGGTGACAGGTAAGAGATGTTAGATGGGTTGGTGTGACCACAATGACCTAACATCACCTATAAGGTTTAAAATCCTTCACTGATAGAAGTAATTAACTAATACTTAAGAAACTTCGAAGTAGCTTTGCAGGGGAAATTGGTAAAGTCTTTCCTATAGGAAAACCTATCCCCAAAAGGCATTTAAAGTTTCACATTTACATTAATAGCAGCACCTAGTGCTGTTCTTTTATTCACTGATTTTTTTAAAGAAAAACACATTTTTAAGGGATATTTTTAATGAAGTTGATAACTGAATAGCATCAAGTCATCATCAAATCTTTTGGGAGCGAGCTTCTTTTATTTCTATTTATGTTAAGAAAAACACAGCCTACAAACATCTCCTTTAGATTTTTTTTTTTGCAGGAAAGTGTAAAAATTTTAAAGGACATTTTACCGAAATATAAGGTTCTTTAGAAAAAAAAAAAAACAATCTGATATGAAACAGTGCATACTGTAAAGTACTACAATAAAACTTAAGATTATATTATTTATTTTGTTTTAGTTTTGGAATTTTATTTGTAACTTACCAATCTGGATGAAGCTTCCACTTCTTTTCGAAGAGTGATTTTACTAATAAAAGTAAAGAAGAACTCAATTTTATTTTAATAATTGATTAAAGCATGTGAATATTATAATACTAAAAAAAAGAATGAAACAGGCTTTTTCATTAAATCAACAGAAACTTTTTAGTTCAAAGGCTGACAAAGTTAAATGACAGCGTTTTAAATCGTTCCAATAAACAGCAAATAAAAAGATAACTATTGGAATTTCCTGTCATTTGATGCAATAATATAATGAAAAGCTAAGGATTATAAGAAATTATCTGTAATTTTGCATGGAAAACAATCCTATGAATACTTGCCTATGTAAAAAACGCTTTATTTATTTAGCAAATTAATATCGAGATCAAAGAATATATGACTTTTCAGCCTTTTATGTTCTTCTCCACACCCCTAGCTATCACTTGACATCTTCCATAGTTGGTAATAAAACATGTGATCATTAGAAATTAATGTTATATTCTAAATTCAAATTTAAATTATAAGCAATACCCAATGTAATAATTACCCGTATTGTATATTTATCACCGTAGATATCGTCTAATAGAATTATCAGGTAACTCGTGAGTTAATCGTGTTCCGCGCCTGCAAAGAATCTCCTTAAAAGCACTGGATTTAAAACTGCTCTGGCGCCATACATCTGCAGCTTTGGGAAGTTTTTCATTTTGGGCAGTTTTGGAACGTTTTTTATTCATCCCACGGGAACTACTGGATATAATGGGATGGGAAGTAGCCTATATCCTTCTCCGTGTCATAGACTACCTGCATGCAAAGTTTTATTCCGATCCGTTGCGCCGCTGACGCGTGATTGAACGACATACAAACTTACAGATATTCTCTTATATATTAGTTAGGATAGGATTAGAAAATCATAAAATACAAGAAATATAAGAACCTGCAAATAATAAGATTCTGATTTTTGGGTTGATATTGTAACAGCTGAAGATTCCGTTACAATTTTCAAAAAAATCGTGACATCCCTAAATTTTAGTTGTTAATTCGGTGTGGAAGTGACCTACATGTATAATTAACTAATATAAATAATTAAAAAGTCATCTTACTATCAAAGTCAGCTGACTTTATATCAATTTCTCCTTTTACTCGATACTGTCCATAACCCTCAGGAACTGCTAAACCAAAACTGTAACAGAAAAGGATAGAGAATAAATAAGTATATTTATGCAAACAGACATACATTAAAAGGAATGAGAAAATTTTTAAGATTAAACAGTAAAAGACATAAACCCAGTAAAAACTTAGATTAACCAATTTTAGCGTGTGCATAACAATGGAATGAAAAATAGTCCAACACACTGGTGTAAGATTAAAAAGTTTATGTGCATTTAAATATAGGTACAACCGGTTTCGCCTTTTTTTTGTGTGTACAAGACTTCTTCAAATGTCACTTGAGAAGCTTTGTATACAAAAAAAAGGCAAAACCGGTTGTACCTATTTTTGAATACACATGAACTTTTTAATCTTACTCCAGTATGTTGGCTTATTTTTCATTTCAATAAAAACTTATTTTTAAAAAATTTATATTAACTTATGTAAACAAAAAATCGCATTAATGTTTTACTTAAAGATTTTTTTAGTCTACTTTCTTAGGAAAGTACGGTTTATCAACAGTCAAGTCTGTGTGTACTAACTTTTGACCATAATTTGTGAAGCACTGGATGGAACTTCTTGAAAGTTGGTATACATGTTTAAGGACACGTGATCTATATTTTTTGATTTGAAATTGTTTCCAAGTGGGCCTTTACATAGAAATTAGAGTGAAAACACGACAAAATTCCCTAAGAAATCTAAACAATGGATTTCTATCGACAATAAAGAAAGTTGAAGAAGTGACATTTTCAAGAAAGTTAGCACGTTAAACTTGATTATTTAGGTTTGTTTATCTTAAATTTTTTGAACCTTTAGTTCTTATTAAATGCCTGTATGCCTATGGGTTATAGGCTAAGGCTTCTTGGACGTGTAAAATAACACGCATTTTAATTTTCTTGCCTTTTTTGTTTTCGGGGGTCACTGCCAGGTGTGGCGGAGGCCACCAGATATATCCCTGCCTTTCTGAATTTTTTTTATCGGGGAAGGCGGATTGGGCTGATGAGTCCCAATAAGGACGAAACGGCCGTTCCCAATTCCTTCCGATAAATTGATTCAGAAAGGTAATTTAATTTATATATGTGCTGCTTTTATCTTGTTTTTGGTTTTTCAAGATTTAAGTTCTTTCGCAAATTTCTTGTTAATTTATAGTATCATCTTTTCACCGATGTTGGTTAGAAATAGTCATGTCGAGCTCTTTAGAAACGGAACTCTATAACTTTCAGCTGTTGAATGAAAGAAATATAAAAACGGATCAGTGAATGACAGTGAATGACATCACATGAATAGAAAGAGGTTCAGAAGTAAGCCTACATGAAGGGAATTTGACTATTAATTTCTGTGTATAAGCATGGTGTAATGAAAATCATACGATGTTGTTAAGAATCATGTAAATAGTATACTACTGATGTAAAATTGAATAAATAGAACTGAATGTAAATTTACAATAATATTATACTTGAAATTAGACGTTGCTAATGTACATTATATTTGTGAAGTTTAATGTTATTCTCAGAGTTGATAGTGAATTTGAAAAGGAAGATAATTAAAGATAATTCAGAAGGAGAAAGATCTCTGTGCCAAGAACCTTCCAGTAAATATAAAAACTTAATGTAAATGAGGTTCCCGAGTTACCCAGAATCCTTTGTGCACATTTCGGCAATACCGAAAAAGTCTATTTTAAACAACTAAAAATAATTTTTGAAATATTCTAATGTATTGAATAGTTAATTGATTCGAAGGGTTATCTTATTACTGTGGGTATGAAAATGAAACAGCTCTTCGTGTATCAGATGGGGTATGTTTGTTTCGGTATACGATTGCCAAGCGTGGAAGATTTTTTTTTCATGTTCAAATACTGAAGCTCACACAGACATTAATAGGATTAATAAGGGGATTAATAGCCTTTGTTTAAGAAACAGATGAAACAAGGTAGGGAAAGCGATTAGTAAACCAATCACAATGCTTCGCAATGTCTTATGATAAGAAAATATCATTGATATTGCTTTAATTTCCTTATTATTATAAATATGATTGTTGCGAATGAAAAAGGCGCCATTGTTGCGTTTATTGTGATTGTTGTGATTGTTGTAGAGCTGCATTATAAATGGGATTGTTGCGAATGCAAAATGCGCAATTGTTGCGTTTATTGTGATTGTTGCGATTGTTGTAGAGCTGCATTATTAATGTGATTGTTGCGCATGCAAAAGACGCAATTGTTGCGATTGTTGTGATTGTTGTGCTTAATGATAATTTAATGAGATTTTAATGATACTTCTCCTCAAAAACGGGAATATAAGTGTTCTGATACTTGTATCAGAGGACTAATATGTATTGTTTAGGTTCTAATGCTTTGCATGGGATCAACTTCTCGCGCTTATTTCTCTGCAAGAATAAATACTGAAATATTTAAAAATGTGATCATCTCTTGTCCAAAAATGCGCGTAACAAATTTCAAGAGATTCATCCAGCGGTGGAAATGTTGTTAGGAAGAATCACAAGCTGGCTTACTGATTGATGTGCTCAATTTCCTAGGAAAGTAACAAAACTAGATAAAATACTAAAAGAAATTCCTTCAGGGAAAAAAATTATTTTAAATAAAGCATGACAATGAATAAAAAAACTTATTTTTAAATATAATAATAAATGAAATTTACCTGAAAGGTGTATTGGCCAGCGGTGCGTAGTAGTATCGATTCACTCGTGTAATTGCTCTTTTCTAATGAGAATAAAAAAAGCAAAACTATTAATTAGAATAGTAAGAATGAAAAAAGTTATAATTAGGACATAGAATTTTTAAAATACTAATAGTTAGTACTAATAGTTAAGTGCCATTGATTAAGTAACATTTTCTATGAAATTTTTCAGAAATTCAGTATTAATATTAATTAAAGCAGTGCTCATAAACATATTTCATTTCAACCATAATCCGTTTCAGATTTCGCGCGAGCCGCAACTAGACGAAGCAAAATCAATACCATACATGATAGCTAAAGTTAAAATACAGAATCTTATCACATTTTTCAGTTCTGTTAAATTTCATAATATTTCAGGCTGAATCATGAAGCAGAATAATGGTCACATAACGTATTTATTACAAAGTATTTGGAGGCCGCGCGTTGAAGATTACTGAATTAAAGCTTGTAAAAGGTATAATTTAGATTTGAAGAAGGTTAAAATTAAATATTAAATAATATAAGCGTGGATGACGAATATTTCGCTCTCTCTAATTAGACCTGTGTTTTTAAAATGTCCCATCTAAAAGGCCACATGCACTGTCTACTCTAAAACATTCATATCAACAAAATAACTGCAAGGACTTTTTAACGTAATTCTCAAACTTCTCCTGAAAAAGGAACAATGTACCAAGCCGAAATATTGGACGAAACACCAGAGTTGAAAAATCTTTCATCCACGCTTTTATTATTTACATAGAATAGTGTGGAAAGGTAGTGATTCAAAAAGTAAATTTATTAAATAATAATTATAATAATAATAATAATAATAACACTTGTTGATAAGGTCAACAAACAGACCTATCTAATTGATATTGCAGTGCCTATCAGCAAGAACATGCACAAAACTCACGCAGACAAGATCAGTAAATACACTGATCTAGCACACGAGCTCCAGAAGCAGTGGAGGCAGGATCGAATACGTGTTGTACCCATCGTTCTGTCTGCCACCGGTCTGGTGCCTCACACATTGCACCACAGCCTCAGTAGACTAGGACTTCATAAAAACACTTATGCACAACTGCAGAAGGCTATGGTACTCAACACTACACGCATAGTTAGGAAATTTATGGACACAACCACACATCCCTAATCATTCTCGCACACGTCTTTACACTTGGCAGTATGTGCTTTGGTCCTTGACCCGCCATATTGTTTTTGCTGGGGAAACCTAAGGTTTGAAACATACAAACATAATAATAATAATAATCCATGGACAAACACCGAACTCGAAGCACTACAACGTACAACACGCACCACATTCACGAAACATAACATGCACCACCCCAAGTCCGCTACGGAACGGATGACTCTTCCCCGAAAGGAGGGAGGCCGAGGACTCATCAATCTCATCACCCTACACGAAAAAACAAGTACATACACTTAGGGAACACTTCCACCAAAGAGCACAACACTCCTCACTCCACTCAGCCATTGTCAAGGCTGACACACACCTCACACCCCTGGATCTCGAAAACCCTTCTCCAACACTCACCACCACTTACACCCACACGCAGCAGCTGCGTGAATCATGGGCTCGTAAGGAACTCCATGGCAGACATTACCACGAACTCAGCCAGCCTCATGTCGACATGGAAGCGTCGAACAGATGGCTGACAAGTGGCGAGCTGTTTGGGGAGACCGAAGGGTTCATGATCGCGATACAGGACCAAGTCATCCCCACACGCAACTACAAGAAACACATCCTACACGACGCAAACACACATGAAGACAGATGCAGGAAATGCCGCACTACGCATGAGATGATCGACCACATAATATCAGGCTGCCCCCTTCTCTCCCAAACAGATTATCTCCACCGACACAATCAGGTAGCGTCAATTGTTCATCAACAGTTAGCACACAAACACTCACTTATTATAAAGAACATGGTCCCGTACTACAAGTACATACTACAAAGCGTATTAGAGTCATCCTCACATAAGTTGTACTGGGATCGCCCCATTCATACAGACAAAACCATACATCACAACAGACCTGACATCACACTTGTTGATAAGGTCAACAAACTGAGCTATCTCATTGATATTGCAGTGCCTATCAGCAAGAACATGCCGAAAACTCACGCAGACAAAATCAGCAAATACACTGATCTAGCACATGAGCTCCAGAAGCAGTGGAGGCAGGACCGAGTACGTGTTGTACCCATCGTCTTGTCCGCCACTGGTCTAATACCTCACACATTGCATCACAGTCTCAGCATACTTGGACTTCACAAAAACACTTATGCACAACTGCAGAAGGCTGTGGTACTCGACACAACACGCATAGTTAGGAAATTTATGGACACAACCACACATCCCTAATCATTCTTGCACACGTCTTTACACTTAGCAATATATGCTTTGGTCCTTGACCCGCCATATTGTTTTTGCTGGGGAAACCCAAGGTTTGAAACATAATAATAATAATAATAATAATAATAATAATAATAATAAATGACCATCAGTTAATTTAATGCTCACCATTTACAATTCAACTAAACTGCTATATCTAAATATTTAACACAAATATTAAAAATCTATTCTATATTGCTATATCTCTCAATGGATTCACAAACTATCCTATTTCCATAGTTTTTTTTCTTCACATGTCTTATAGTAAGCAACTTTTATCTTTTAATCAATTAAGTATATAATTAATTAAAACATATACCTAACTATTCTCTAGACCAGGGGTCCACAACCTTAGGAAGTCTGAGGGCCACATTTTTACAAAAGTTCTGATGGAGAACCGCAGCGTCCCCCTCCCCCCAACCCTTGTTAGTATATCTTACTAATACGAATAATAATAAAAGCAATTTACATAAACTTTAAATTATCAAATAATGCAATGGTTATGTTTCATATCAACATTCCAATAGTTAAGTCTGATACATTTGCTATTGCAAATTAGTAAATTTTTCAGTGTATCTTGAGCAATGGAAAGGATCAAATTTAATTTTAAGTTTGGCACTACTGGTCCGCAGCAAATATACCGGCGGGACGCGGGTTTTATACCCTTGTACAAATCTTTATCTTAAAATCAGCAGTTCAAATAAGAATCTATTATCATGTTTTGTTGTTTGCTAGGGACTGTTTCTCCCATTGATAAGCTCACAGGAATCAGTGACTTATTAATCATTTAATCAAGTTACTGATAACTAACAAATTCACTGAAATTTGGAAATAACATTCTTTTACTGCTTTTAGATATAAGAGGATATCGTTATTCCGCAAAGAAATCTAAAATTATTAAAAATTCCAAAAACTTACTGGTATATTTTAGTTTTAGTTTTTAATACTGATATTTTATAATAAATTTAATCCCACTAGATAAAACTTTCTTTTTTATCTTATGCAGGTGCTGGTGTTAATTAATTAATCCCAAAAAAAACATTATTATTATTATATAAATTATATAACATTAACCGAATATAGGAATTAACATTTGAAAGGAAGTATGTTTATTTATAAAATTAAATTTAATGTTTAGAAGATTAATGAACTAACAATAAACTGAATAGGACTGAAATGAAAAACAAAGAAATAAAGAATTTTCAAGCTATTTTGTAATGTCTTTCGATTTTGTAATATCTCGTAAAACTATAATTATTTTTATTTTAATTTTATTTTAAAGCCACTGACCACAATCAGCAATTTGCATTTAAAGCAACTGATGGAACCAAAGAACCGATATTTGTTATTTTGTACAAACTTTTGTTTTGTGTTTTGGCGCCAATTTGATTTAATTTCTGTTTTAGTTATGTTTATTAGTTATTATTATTTCATTTTGCAGTTTTTGACTTATATGTCTTAATAGATTGCAATTATAAATCAAATTTAAATGGATCTAACTATAAATTAGGATTAATAAGTTTAATAACAGAATTTTTAGTTATCTAATATAAAATTGTATAACTTAAATATAAATAACATACATGATTGCAAATGTTATGACAATATTAAACAATAATACATAATTTATTAAAAGTTACATCAATGAGACTGTATTTTTATTTTGATATTTAATATATAGATTACTGTTATTCAATGGATTATTTTGTAACTTTTTGAAAACCTAATGCAAATAAAATTAGTGGCAAAGAAACCACAAATTTAAGACACAGCCTTAACTGTTATGATTTTTGAAGATAAATATAACTGATTTCAACCTTTTCTATGCGGATAATCTCTAGCTTTAAAAATGGAATTTATGTAAAGGAATCACAAATAAACCGTTCTTACCATATAATCCATGTGCATTTTCACTGCCATTGTTGTATTTCCGGTTTTCCTATCTATCATTTCCTGTCGTAACTGTTAAAAATAAAACTTCATTAGAAACGCTTTGGAAATAGCGAGTAATCATTTTCTGTTTTAAGCAAACTGATTGTAAGAACATTGAATGAATAAAAATCATTAATCTTTATTTGATTAAAATACATTGAGCCAAATTTTATGTATTTCCTTAAAGAATCTTTAGAATCCAACTTTTCAAATATCATTAATGATATATGAGAGATCTCAATTTTAGTCCTTCATTTCGCAGATGATTTCACCTCTCACTTAACAATGATCTCAAACAAAGAAAACCTGAAGAAAGCTTAGAAAGAGATGGATAAAGAATGGACAAGATTCCTTTTGAAAACAATTGAAATCAACAAATACTGAAAATTCTTGACTGTACTGAATGCCATCCTGAAGAGAATGACACAACAAATAGACCAAGTTAGTAACTCTGTTGTTACAGAAAAGATAAAATAAGAAATAAACAACAATGATACTGTAACTCCAGAAAGTGGTCTTAAAGAAAAAGTTCCAGCGAAAAAGATTTGGTCTTAAATAAAAAATCTCAGCCAGAAAGATTTGTTCTGAAATAAACAAAACTTTAACATCAACCTTAATAAGCTGAAATTTAATGACTGTACTTAACTTATTCAGTCGGAAATTTAATACGTAACATAAATTCTTTTGCAAGATATAATATTGCTGTAAAACTTAATTTCGATTTTAAATAGTAGCTTACTAGTGAATCAGCTATTACGTGATTCTTCTTCAACGATGATTGTAAAAGTAGTAGAAATTGCCACACAATTCCTTTAAATTGCCATTAAATCATCCATCCGAAAATGCGTTATGGAATTCATGTTTTGAAAGTGGAAAGGAAATATACATGTGTAGCAAAAGAGAATCAGAAGTATGTATAATCAGAAGTATGTAAGTATGTAGATCAGAAGTATGAAATAAAGCAGTCTTAGGCTACTACAGAAATACAATTTTACATTAATTAGTGGGAGGAGAGGAAAACTCTAACTTCATGATAGTATTTCAATATGTACGACTTCATGATAGTATATCAATATATACGACATAGGGATCTAGAATGGTATTTTCTAGAGTGTGATTTCAACAACTACAAATGTCTGCCTGCTTGCAATAGCAAGACTAACAATTTTCAACCACGAAAAGTAAGATACGTATTTTCTTCCGATGTAGCTGAAATAGATCACAAGTTCGATTTTCTCAAAAAAAAAGGAAAGAAGCATCAAATGAGTTTTAGAAAATATAAAAATTTAAGAGTTCTTCAAGGCAAGCAATGCTACAAAGAAAGGAGATAAGAGACTGGACTATCTTAGTAGATGAAGTATGCAGATAATTTTGAGTTCAATATTTAATTCAAAATTTGTTGTAATAAAATTTGTTACTAATCATCAATATCTTAAAATAATCATTTTTTAAATCTCTCAAATACGCATCAATGAAGATCAAATTATGGAATTTGTGTATTGATGTTTGTATATGTTTGATTAAATACTACATTAAATGGTTAAAATGTTAAATTACTTACAGATAACACTGCTGCATCTCCATCCTGAGGAAAAGGAAGTGAAGAATAAAATTAAAATTTTAGAAATCAATATAAAGCATATTAATAGAGCCTACTATGTAGATATCTTAAAAACATAAAAACCTGGTTGGATGTATTAACTTTTTTCCGTTTAAGGAACGCGCCTATGGTGTTTTTAGGTTTGCACGCAATGCCTATGGAAATTGATAATGGGGGAACGATACCCTTTTTAGATGTTTTGATTTCAAAAAAAGAACAAATATATGAAACTTCAGTGTTTCGTAAAAACACAGACGCTCTCATCACAAACAATTACCATAGTGCCATACCGTTAAAATAAAAAAAAACGCGATCTTCATGGCAGTTGATAGAGCGTGGAAGGTAAGCTCCAATGAGAATGTTCTATTGGAAGAATTAAATGTCATTAAAAAAACTTTTTTGGAAAATAGTTTCCCACAAAGTTGGTTAGAGAAACAAATTAATAGGTTTAATAGGATGCTAAAAGTAAACAAAGATAATAATAATGCATCGGAATTAGAAATATTGGCATCCAAAAATAATAAAACAAAAAATTATGTATCGTTGACGTATGATGAAAACTTAATGAGGAGAATAAATCCCACACTAGCTTCAGTAAACATAGGCATTGCGTGCAAACCTAAAAACACCATAGGCGCGTTCCTTAAACGGAAAAAAGTTAATACATCCAACCAGGAATCTATAAATAAAATAAATGAAAAGAAAAAAGGCACTATTTATGGAATAAAATGTAAAACTGATAAATTAAATACTAAAAAATGCTTATAAATAGGAAATTCCAAGCGTGAACTCAAAACACGGCTGAATGAACATAGAACTGCTGTTAATACAAACAATAAAGCTTATGGGACGGCTAATCACTGCGAAATAACGGGCCATCTCCTCGATCTTAATAATGATGGTCCTAGGACAAAGGCAAGAAAGATACTTAAGAGAATTCTATGAATCGGCTATGATTAGAACTAAAAATAGCTATAACCAAGACTTATCTAATAAAAATATAATAGAATATGGATTTTAGATAGAGGAATAAGCGTTAAGATCATAATTTAATTATTAAACACTCACCTCAGATAGGACAAGAATGAGGGGAGGGGGGAAAGGGGGAAAGGAGGAAAAAAAAAGCGCCGTATGCCTCACAATTAAATGTTTACTTACAGCGGACACCACTAGGGTAAACCTTTATATAAACACAGGATACGCATTGCCCATTCTCTTTGACGAGTCCCGTTGGGACAGACAAATTTTAGGGGGGTTTACCTAGGTTTTTTATTAAGGCTTGAGAATAGAATTCGCACAAAGGAATTCTGAAACGTACGTAGCCATATATTTATATTTTTAGCCATTTTACCATGTTTTTAAGGTGTCTATATAGTAGGCTCTATTAATATATATAGAAAGACACGTAAAATAATTGTAACGATATAAAGCATATCATTAATACAACCATCTATATCTTCATTTGTCTATATACGAAAACTCATAATCAAAAACCAATAAAAGACGAAATATTGAAGTTTCATTTGATGAAGTTGTTTTTGATTATGAGTTTTCGTACATTTCATTAATAGTTTGATAATCAATATTGATTTTACAAAAGAATAAAAAAAAATCTTCTAAATGATACAACACTTCGGACACTTTCTGATTTAGATCCAAGTAGAAAGATCTTTGCACTAATTTCTCTTTATTAGTAATATCTTACCCAAATAACCTAAATAGAACCGTCTAGAGATAAGTATATCATTCAGCTCGCATTGTCTATCTGAAATAAAGGAGGATAGGATTCACAACTACTGAGTATTTGAACTTGAAAGTCTTACTCATCATGTTCTCCTACCATTTTCAGTTTCTGCCTAACGAATATTAGGATCCTTCTGAGTTAAAGGCAATCACATCCTTTTCAGTACTAAGTTTTCTCTTCTATTGGGTTCATCACAACGTTCATTCAATTTTTAAGTAAAAATATAAGACACATTTTTCAGTGTCACCAATAATTTTATTGAACAACGTCTTCAACGGTTTGTTCCACTACCTTCTGCCATCTTTCAGGCAACTTCATAATTCCATCTTCCCAAAACTTTTTTATCTTTTGAGCAAAATAATCTTCCAGGTGCCTTTGTTGTCTTCCAGGGTATTGATTTTTTTTCCATTAAGGTCGTGACTCAAGCAACTGCAGGCGACTGCAAACCTTTTATTTATTTTATATATTTCTTTCTCCAATGAACCTAAAATTCTAAAATTTTAAAATGAACATTAAAGCATCTGAGATTTCTATTTTCTTGTTTTTAATTTTGAAAATATTCTGCAAATAATTAAACTTAAACTCAAAAACAGTCAATTTTTTGGGTATTTTTAAAATTTTTAACTCTGTATTTTCAACTCAAAAAAATTTGACAAAAACCTGAAATGATCAAAAAATTTTAAAATAATGTTTTGTATTTAAAATATTTATTATTAGTACAATAGCTAATTTGTTTTTAAAAAGAAAAACAGTTTAATCTCATACAATTTTTATTTTTTAAAACACCCAGAAACACCTTAGAAACACCCAAAAAATTGACTGTTGAGTATTAATTTAATTAACTGTAGAATATTTTGAAAATTAAAAACAAGAAAATTAATATCCCAGATGCTTCACAAGTTCATTTTTAAATTTACAGGATTTTAGATGCATTGGAAAAAGAAATATATAAAAGAAATAAAAGGTTTGCAGTCGCCTGCAGTTGCTTGAGTCAGAACCTTAATTTTGTAAAGTCCAAAGCAGCTGGCAATCCAAATACCGTTAATACGGCGGATGAATCAGAACTCCCCAGCCAAGCTGTAACAGTTTTTGCCTGGTCATCAAAGAAACATGCGGTCTTACGTGCTTATTGTCTTCCATCTTCAATATTAAATTGGCGACATAAAATTCACTAATTTTGATTACTTTTTGTTTTAAATGCACGCTGGTATCACAGCTGTCACAATACTATCTAATAAAACAGTGTCGAATGACGTTAAAGACACCTACGTGCTACTAGAGCCAACTTATGTAAAAAAAAAAAAAAAGAATGAACTTTTTGACCAACCCAACAAGATGGACAGCGCAGATGAAGTAGTATTGAAAACAGTTCCTTGAAAAATGCGGAGAAATCAATTGTAGCAATACTACTTGAATACTATATATAGTTCAAAAAATCAGAACTAACGCTTTCAAAATGTGTAAAATCCAAATTAGCAACTTAGTCTACTTCAATCAAGACATGCACACTGAATTTTGGATAAAAAATTACGGTTTTGTCAATAAATTAATAAGGGAAAATTTATTGACAAAAATATCTGTCAATAATTATCATAATTATCTGTCATCCAGAATTTCGATAAATTTCATTTAAAGTTTTAGCTTAAATGATGCCCACCCCTGACCTTTCAGCCATTGGGATCCAAATTGAGATTGTTAAATCAGTTCCCAAACCACCTTTAACCAAGGAAAAGACGACTGACTCCCATTTTACACAGGATTAGATGAACCCTGGGATTGAACTGAAAGAGAACTCTCTGGGAAAATTCCTCCATTGGGAAATAAACGTATCTTCTCTAGACCGCACACTGACGCCTGTACTACCGAACTTAATACATTTAAATTTTATCAAATACAACACTTCTATAATAAAAAAAAGTATAAAAATAATTACTTCTGTAATAAAAAAGTATAAAAATAATTACTTCTGTTGTAATATTCGAGTCGCTTTGTTCCACTTCAGTTAAATCTACACTTGTGTAGTCCAGCTTCAGAATACTACTGTCGTACTATTACAAAGAAAGAATAAGAAATAAAGTAATATAAAAATCTCAATCCTTATAACTATGACTTTAGAGTTTTGAATTCTTAGGCAATTTAGCAAGATATTTAATAGAAGTACGTAATACTTACAAAAGGTCGAAAGTCAGGGTGATACAAAACATATCCGTTATTTGTAATAATAAATGGATAACCATTAACTCCCACCTAAGAAAATAACAACATAATGTAAGTACTAATAAACATTTTACAGCAAATTCATGTTTTAATACATCATCTCAACAAGAACTTCTCCTCTAACTCCAAAAACCACGAGTAAAGAGAGAAAGACATCGTACAATTCACATTTTTGAAGCTCATCAGCAAGATTCAGTCATAAGTGAAATATTAAATTGATCGAAAAGACTTAACTGAACATAATTTTTTCGTGTCTATTTGAGCTTGTAGTTGATCGATTCTTTTGTCTTCCTCCTTCGAATAACAACACAAGATTAGCATCTTAGAGACGTAAGAATTGCTTTTGAATAACAAGTAGCTTACACTCTTACATATCTAGGAATATAAACAGCATTGAATATAAGCGAATACTACAAATTTTACTTAAGGTGGAGTTAAACCTCCCCATGGGCTTTTTCTATTTCGAGTCGTCTACAACTTAATATATTTTGAATCTAAAACACTGAAACTTCTGAGACTTTCCTTAATAAATATCAATGCTATGTAGTTTCAGTATTTAAATCAGCAGAATTTGATTTGTAATTTATAGTTGTAATAATACTGCGGAACAAATGTGGAACCCGTAAAAGTTAAAACAAACAATAAAAACTCGCCGAAAGGACAAATGGCGAGAAAATTCATTTTTGTTTTAACTTTTGTGGGTTCCACATTTGTTCCGACGTTTTATCATATAGGCCCCGCGTATCGAGACTTGGTTGTGTACTGAAGACTGCTCCTACCTGATGATCGCCATATTAGCGTGAAACAGCTGTACCAGAATGTCATTTTGTATACAGCTTGGTCTCATCCATTGTTAGTTGTAATAATACTAATTCCAAATTTGTGATAAGGAAATCTGTTATTAGATTTTATTAGAACAATCTACTGACACCTTTTTTATATTAACAGTTAAAATATCACAAAGAATGTAACGAAAAGTTGGTGATTGTGTAGTTTTATGAATAAATTGAAAGGTTTGACTTTCAACTTTGAGAATTGCTTTCGATAGTCTTATATTATAATAAAAACTGAAAAAAAAAATCAGTAATAAATAATGACCTTTATAAGTTTCAATATTTTTCTTGTAAATGTGAAAAACAATAAATAATGCTTTTAATTTTTGGAATTATTATTAAAGCTAGCAATTATAAATCACAATTCATCTTAAAAGTTAAACTACTAAAAGTTTTCAAGTTTTGGATTTTCAACCATATTTTAAAATTTGATAAAAGTTGTAGTCGACCAGAATATCAGTAGAAAAAGAAAGTACATTGGGGCTTAGCTTTATCTTAAAGATGAACTCTTTAGGAACTATAAGGAATTTATTAATAATCTGTGCTTTGAAAATATTCTCTTTCCTCTATGTTGTAGATTTTTTTACTAAACTTAAAAGATTAGAGATGGAGGGATTCCTGGAAAAGTGTATTAGGTAAGGAAATCAAAATTTCATGAATTCTTGAGCTAAGACTGATACTGAAATCTATTGATGCAATTAAGATATTTCTCAGCAGAAGGAAAAGATATCATTAAGTTGGATAAAATGGTATATCTCAATGCCAGTAGTACGAAGAGCAAACAGGGAAAAACAAAATAAAGAAAAATATGAAATAGAACAACGTTAATAAAAGGATGTGATGAATTTGTAAAACAAACTTCAGATGGAAATTAACTCCATTTTAAAAGAGCTTGGATGGTAATCTGAATAATACGCAGAATCTGGTGATAATTTTCTTGTACAGATGGACTGACCTGAAATACTACGTTGATGTCTGTTTCCTGAAAACGTGGACCTTAGACCACTTAGACCATGCAATACATAAGTCAAAACACTTTCATTCACAGCTTTGTGGTAAACACAAATCTAAACGATCCCGTATAGTTTGCAATCTATCAAACGTTGGCGCTATTACAAGGGACACTAGTGTTGGTTGACGCGCAAAACTCATTTATTCAAGTCGTTGTAAAGTCGAGGGTCAAATATCACGGCTTCCTCTGTACACCACTGGCATAGAGATGAGCTTGCAGAAGTGTTGTTGCCGCCCAAGCATTCCTGTGGAAGCGATGCCTGTATTGAGTTCATTTAGTATGTGTAGACCCTCCTTTTGCATCATTCGGGAGACACTGAGTAAGAGAACAGTAAACCAGAAATGGCAAAATAGGATCGAGGGTATATATTGGATCTAGGCTTAGTCGATTTTGTCTAGATAAAATTTGCCCAATTTTACAATTTTCCTAACCCGGTCAATGTCCACTGAAAACCGGAATTCGGAGTCCACGCTACCCAAACCTCTAGGCCATGAGAAACTAATGAGATATGACTTTTGAGGCTCCCAGTTTGTACTTGGAGGGTATTACAAACAGACACGGTACCCCTAATTGGTCCTCCAAGCGAGATCGGTAAAAAAACAAGAAAAATAGTTGTCGTGCCAACTTTCAATACCAGCAAGAGAAAAAGCATAAAAATTTATTAAATAACAGGTGTTCATTTACATAAGCATTGTACATCAAACGAATGGGATTTCCATTAGAGACCATATGTAAGTTTCAGTTTTCTAGGACAAATTGTTTTTGGACTTTCTTGGTCACAGATTGGTATACAATGAACAGGCAATTTCTATCCCTTAGATCATTATTTATTGATCATCTATGCACCAAATCTTCCTTGTAAACTTGTATCTCCAAAATTTCAGCTTTCTAGGATCTATAGTTTTTTGAGTTATTGTGATGACATACAGAAGGTCATGCATACTTACATTTAAAATTACATTTGAACACTGTGTTGTTCTAACCAACTCTTTCTTCTGACCACTTCAGTTTAAGGAACTGTTACAAACGTTAGACAAAAAACTAAAAAATCCTGTGGTAGGTAGTTATTATGCAGATGACCCCTTTCAGACTTTGTCAGTTTCATTAATTATATTGAATGGAATATTTTTGTACTTTCGATGCCTAATTTCGTAATTATTGCAGAATACTGAACCATGGAAATTGTAGAGAATATTCGTATTTTCCAACCAAACGATTTGGGAACGCTTCGTTAATATCATATTTAGGGGACTGCTAGTTTTTAGCCACGAAAGTGTAGAAGCGAGGGGAAGCTTTTACATTAGATCTGTCCACCACCGCTGCAGCCCAAACTACAAATCTGACAAACAAGAACCAATTGCAGAGGTGATAAAAAAAAATACGAGTTCTGATCTGCCGTCACTTCAATTTACAAATATATTGCATTATTGTAATACATGAATTTTTTAATTTCATTTTATTTGAAAAGATTTGTGCCACGGATGCGATACTGTAGATGATATCAGAAGTTAATAGCGAATTCACTTCAAACGGGTTTTTGGTTTTGGTTTTTTCCTTCTTAAGAATTTAAGGGATTGACACTGCACTCGTTCAGTGGACAGTGGATAAATACAAGATGGCGGAAACAACTTTTGAAGAAGGATCACTAAAGGACTAAACGCACTTCGTCTTCCGTTATGTTTCCATAACGTAATTGCTTTAGTGACGTAATTACGCATTCAGGGTCACCAGAATTGAGTCTCGTAAGACGTAACGGAGATCGTCAAATCGACGAACATAGCCGTTATATTTATATCACATATGTTCGTCGATTTGAAGATATCCGTTACGTCTTACGAGGCTCAATTCTGATGACCCTGACCACGTAACTACGTCGCTAAAGCAATTACGTTACAGAAGCATAACGGAAGACGGAGAAATGCGTTTAGCCCTTCAGGCATTTCATTATTATTTCAAAGATCAAAATCTAAAATTCTGGGACTGAAGGAGAAGGGGTTAATTTCCCTCGGAACCCAGATGTAACAACTAATCCGCTGTAACAACTAAATCTCTTCTTTAGTACTGAGAGTGAAATTACAACAGGGTGCTCTACATTTCTATCTCTGCCACGTTTTAAAATGACTAACATCTTTCCACCATTGTGCCCGGCAGAAGTATACTTAGCAAATCTAGAATTTTCTTTCTCTGTAAAAAAAAAAAAAAAAAAAAGTCACGGTATGTTAACTGTTTTTGAATTGTATGTTCGAAATTTCTTAATTTTTCATGGTACTACGTTCTGCATAACTGCCTAGTTCTCCCAGCGTGGATTGTGATCAGAATTATTCATTATTCGAATTAATTTGGTACACTTATACAATATGATAAATGGACGGCATTTAAACGTATATTTTCATGTTTTATCTTATTAATTCAAGGCAAACTTGCAAGTTAGGAAAACTTCAAAATTAAAAAGTCCGTACTTGGATCACAGAGAATTTCTCATTTTACCTGCATTCCTTGCTTTTATAAGGGGAGAAATTGTATTTTTACCTTAAAGGAAGGTGCCAACTTTAAGATTTCTTTTACTGGTACATCAGTGCCTACTACTCCAAGCAGACGAGCAGTTTTGTCCTATAATTCAAAATAAGATCCAGTATAATAAAACCACAATAAAAACAAATTCCAAATTACTTCTTATATTATTTCTTTAGAAACTACTTAGTATTACTTTAAGGTCTTTTCCAGTTCACAGTTTTTGATAAAAATGTTTGGATCTAATAGTGAACTAAATTTCCTATACCAAAATTTTGTACATTTGCTTAATGTAATTTATGTTAATGATGTTTCAACATTTTGTTGCAATTCTTATAAATTAATGTTTACATCCTAAATCATTCTACACCAGGATCCTTCATCTAGTCACTTGATGCTGTTTTGAATCTAAGCAAAACTTTTAAATAAATATTTGGTAAAGAAGAGAGAGGTCGAAGGGTTAGGTCATGGAATGCTGTAAAAAAATCTGAACAAATACGTAAGTTTGCTACTAAATTGAGAGATTCTTATTACTTAGTAATCTTGTATATCGTTTTAGGAATTAGAAGAAGAACATGCGTAGTTCTATCACAGATTTCGTTCAATACACTGAATCTGAAGTAATTTTTTTTTGTATTCAGAACATGATGACCGATGAAATAATGTTGCAGAGATCAGCGTCGCAAACCTTTCTATTTTAAAACAGCAAAAGTAATTCAACAAGGAAATAGACAATTTCCCACGTTGAAAATGATTATATACCTTTACACTTGCCAACCAAACGACACACACACACACACACACACACACACACACACACACACACACACTCAAAGATTACTTGTGAAGAACAGTGAAACATTTAAGCATCCACAACTCCCAATAATAAATCAATATAGTTTAGGTCTAAATCTTAGTTTACGAATGTAATGGTATATTGAACGTTATATTAATTCCAGAATTCTGTAGTGTCCAACATAACAATCCAAAACGAATACTGAAAACTTCACTTGTTTGAAGAGATTATTCTCAAAATTAAAGATATATATATCTTGATTGAATTTTGATGATTTAGCAGCTAGTTAGAGACCGATGAATATTGGTGCACAGAAAATATAAGTTAAAAGGAGATTTGAACAATCCTCAATGTTAAGGTAACTTAGTACACACTGTCCTTAACAGTCAAACCTACTACAATCAGAATGCAGTAAGGATAACTGTGTTGTCTAGATAATAATAGGTAGGAAAGTAGCGAACTTAAGATTAATAAGATGAGCAATAAAACTGTTGATCTGAGCAGCATCGACTTCGAAGCTGAGCTATGGTTTATAATGTAGATATTGCTGAACAGTATACGATAAATACACCAGCAAAGACGAACAGCCCTCAACAAATAGAGTGATGAGATAATATCTAAATCTAAACTTCTGAGTGAAAGCCAACAAGAAGTTTGGCGGGCTTCATCATTTTCTTTATGATTCAAAGAATTGTTTTAGAAATTTCTAGATAAGCTAGTAGCTAGACTCTAATAGAAATGAAAAGCCAAAGTTTCAGGTGGTGACTTAACAAAAGAATAATATAAGTTTCCTTTCTTTCCTGTGTTTGTCTCATTCCTCTTTTTCACTTTCTCTCCTTCCTGCTGTCTATGATCATTGTTCTTTAATAGAGTTTAAACAAATAGGTCTATAGGCCTTTGTGCTAAAGGGATATACCCTTAGTCTTTTAAAATCGAAAGCAAAATATAAGATCATGTAGATGGGTATTCATCGTCAAAGAAACAGAAGCAACAGAAATGAAGTTATCACTGATAAGGTTTACGAATAGATTTTTTTGGAATATTCATTCGAGTCAATTAAAATGGAAATAAAGTTAATCAGCTTTTAACTGACAGCAAGTTTTACAAAGAGAACCATCAACACCTGCTAGAAGGTCAGTGTAAATTTCTAGGTGACCCAACAATGAGTCAAACATATTAACATTAGGTCTAAATATAGCTGTGTGGAAAACAAACAGAGGCTGAGAAAATATGTTTTCTTTTTGCTGTATGATAGAAGGTGCATTTAACAGTTCAAGAAAAATGAATGCAATACAATTAGGTTCTATAATCACTGCATAGGTACAGATGTTCTCCTCGATTTTGTTGCAGCATGCCTTTTTACCTGTTGAACCTCTATCGCTGCCTCTATACTTGCCTCTTTTTTTCAAGAACGAGCATTTCTATTCTCTGAATTCAGACTAGCCCATATCTGTTAGGGAGAGATTTCTTACCTCTTCCAAAGAAGACTTCTCCATTATATACAGATTAGCCAAAAAGTTACGAGTATTCTCAGTTCTTGCTAAGGATTATTTTATTTAATATATGGAAATACAATGTCGTATGGATTTCTAACGTGTTGCTTATAATCTTATAAATATGTCAACACCTATTCGGTTGCAGTGGTTCTCTTAAAATGGGAAAAACGCAAGATCTGTCAGAATTCGAAAAAGGACCAATCATCGTGCACGTTTAGCACGAGCCATGATTAACAAAACAAAAGAAACAATCCCCAAAGTAACAATCTGGAAGGTTTTTAGGACTGAAAGAGAAGTAGATCATCTAAACGGATCATGTAAATCTGGCCGGAAAGCCATTCTTGCACAGAGTGATCATACTTGAGGTGAAATGTACGGAGGGCCAGGTTTCTTAGTCTGTCACAACTAACATCTAATGTCAAGTAAGGTCGACGTCAACCCGTTTCGAACTGGATCACATGCAGTTTGAAGGAACTGGATCTTGCAAAACATCTACCCCTACGGAAGTTACTGGTCTCAGCAAAGAACAGAATAATACGCCTACAATGGTTCCAAGAACATCGTGATTGTCCATTAGATAAGTAGGAGAGAGTGATGTGGACCGAGGAGTCTCCGTTTTACATAGGTCTGCACTACGGATGGAGGAGAGTTTGGAGAGAACCTCATGAAGTGATGGACCAGTCTGCAATGTGTTTACTGTCTACAGAGTAACTGGATTGGGCTGCAAGGAGCCGAAGATCTCTTTGAACGATCAGAGCTTGGACCTCGGGCTTCTCAAAGAGTCAATAGCACGTAGGATATATGTACACGTAGAACATTTGTAACAAAGGAAGCCCGACTAGATATTAATAAAGGTCTGTAAGCTTTTAACCGGTGAAACTTACCATCGGGAAATTAAAATTTGCACCCATTCCAAACTAGAATGCAATGGACATAATAAGAGTAAAGGTCCAGCTCAACTTCATTAAAAAATATCTTAGCAATGAATAAATGTAGTCATTCTAGATGTACGATTTCCTACCAGTGTTTCACTATCTCATGTCGAACTTCGCTGTGAAGCATTTCGCACCAGGCCAACAGCCTTCGGAAAGCTCAATCTTATCTCCAATTATGAACAGATGAAATGGAACTGCTTCGTTTGTTATCTTTCATAATGAAGGATTTCTCAAAAGCTTTTTAGTATTAAAAAAAGACTCATAAAACGTGAAATTCTTTCGTTCACTCGTGAAATGTAAAGTTTCCGTTTATTGACTGGAAGAAACACAGAAGTGAATTCGGTTATCGTTGATTCACGTGACTAAGTGAAGGATCCAAGCACAATAGACTTTTAATGAGTCCAGGAAAACTGCTGAAGAGATTTCAACAAATTACAATAATAAATGTACAATTTTTTTTTAGTAGTAAGAAGTGACCTTTTAAAACTTAAATTTATGATTTATTATATTTTTTAATGTTTAAACTTCTAATTATTAGAAACTTTAATTTTTAAGTAATAAACATTTCTGCATTAAAAATTGTAAGAAATGAGAGACAAGTTCATTCAAAAGTAGTATTAATTTTATAAACTACAAAAACTTTTTTGGTATCTTTCTTTTTTAAATATAAATTCTATAAAAGTTATATAAAATAAAATAGTACTTTCCAGATCTTACTATTTTCTTTTAAATAGTCTGTGTAATTTTAAAATTGCAAGAGATACGGACATCATTATTTTTAAATGACAGACTAGATTACAGATGGCGAAGGTCGTGAGATGTTCGAAAGGCAAAGGTGAATGTTGTAATATGAGTTTTCAAGAAATTATGTGTACGGTATTTTTCAAACAACTAAAAATACCACTTTCCTATTTATGCTTACATTTTTTTTAGCACTCTTACAAATAATACTTTCATTCTCTAAGCTGATGGTAGATTGTCTGGAGACCATTCAGATTCTTTCAACGACTCGTAGCAAGATAAAGAAGTCCTATATTTTATGGCCTGATATATAAATAATTTTCAATCAATGAGGCTTCTCGTTAGAGCTCAAATCTAGACTTGTCTAGAATAAAAAATCAAAAAATCTACACTTGTCTAGAAGTGAATTCCATGCACAAAAGTGCTTGACTGTCGCCGGGGCCAATCAAAATACACAAAGATTTCAATCGATTCTTTTCCACTCCTCGACTGCTACGAAGGGTTGATATATAATAATGAATTCGACTGTGCGCTACCCATTCCACGTGATAATTGAACGTGAACGAGCCAGCTACATCTGCGTTCCTGTACATTCCGATAGATGCTTTAAAATGTTAGTTTCATTGATACGGCTCCTAAATTAAATTTTGGGAGTTATAAATTACAGCACTTTTCCACGCAAAGTTTAGTTACACAGAGATTCCAAAACAATGTCGAAATAATGGCCTGTCGATCAGCAAGTGTGGCATTTCTTAAGTCGGTTTAAGTGTTCAATCTGCCAGACAAGAAATCACAAAACAGAACCACCGAAACCAACAAGTTGAATTTATTATTATAAGTATCTATCAACCCTCCACATATTCATACAACAAATGAATGAATCTTTTTCTTAAAATTAATATGACATTACAATTATGAGCAATATATGCTTGTGTCTTGATAGATGCTTGATCATATGATAGTAGCGGTTTTAGTATCAATTAATTCTGAAATTGCAGATGGCATCAGGTACCTTTACTATAGTTGTTGGCTGAATTGTCTTAAGATCTCCATTAAAGTGAAATTTAATGTAGTTTTATTAATCATTTGCTGGAAATCTATTAATAAGGTTAGGGTACAGACAAAGAAATGTTGTTCCTTTCTTCACTTCTATACAATCAAGAAGGGTCGGAACTTGATACTGAATTCAAAAGATTAGCAGAGAAATCACTATTGAAACTAAAACAAACAAATCGCTCAACATTTTTATGCGAAATGTATTATATTGTTATAATTGTGTAATCTTACTTATTTCTTATTCTGTTGTTTTTGTTTTTAAAATATTTCTCCAACTTGACAATTGCTTTTTTTTTTCAAATTCGTATATCAAAACGATGACCTAAGTCAACACCATTATTTGCCAAAAATTTTCAAATATAAAAAGGCGGATGGGATGTAAATGCACTTCCGGCCTACACAACGGAAACTGAGTCCGAAAGATCGATAAAACTTTATAAATTGCCACTTTCAGAAGCCGAACTATATCGTTAAAATACACAACACTTGTGCAAGTAACTTCAAGTGATTTATTTATTCTATGAAAATTCACAGATCAAGCTGACATCATAGTAAGAACTTGCTACTTCCGAAGTTGAAATCGCTGTTTGAAATAGCAACAAAAAAAATTGGACATTCATCTATTCTGTATGTGAAGAATGTTTGTCAATTCTTACGAAAATTTACATTTTTTAAAAAATAAAAGTAGGGAATTCTTGAATACCCTACAGGCAAATTGGTTGAAAACAAAGAACAAATAGATTTGATTCAATTTAGAGACATTTAGAAGTCTCAATAGACATTATTACATTAATTTTTTACAACCCTAAATGATGAACTTGTTTCTCATAATTGAATATTTGAATTCACACAATATGATTGGTGCAAAAAAAGAAAAAAAAAATACCATGCAGTTTCAATAGGACAAAAAAAAACATGCGATTGCTTCTAAGGTTTCATGAGCAAATGCTGTGTGCAGAGATGCAATGAATCAAAAAAACTGGTGAAAAATAGAGGTACGATTAAAAAAAACTCTTTCTATAATATACAAACCTGAAATACCACAGATAAAAATGGACAATATTTCTCATAAAACTCGCAAAACTTGCAAATACTGTCATATGACTACTTTATTGTAATTTCAGTCTAATTATCACTATATTTCACTAACTGTACCGTTACTAATTGATATTTAAATACAAATAAACATAAGATTTGTTTTTTTTTAAATGGATTCTATGGCAATTGACTTAAAAACCAAAATACTTAAACATTACAATTGTTTAAATCTAATAGCATGTTTTTATAATTTTAAAATTATATACAAAAAATTAAAAGTTTGAATGCAATATAAAAAAAAAAACATGCAAAAAAAATAGTATTCTGAATTATTTGACTTAGAAAATAAATTCAATTAGTAAAATATTCAAATGATGGCTTAAAATGGGTGGCGTATTGAAGGATTAAAATATTGGATGTAGTTATGGGATTGCGGAGAAAAAGACATTGTCAGAATTGTCCACTTCTGCAAAAGATAAAATTGGTTCTTGCAAATTTTGTACATTGCGCCCTCTTGTAATTTCAGCAGTACAGCACAGATATTCTTCACATAATCAGTGTTAATAGCACTTTGCGAGACATCTACAGGATAATATTGGAAGCAGGGTAAATGGTGCCTTATCTTCCAGAAGTACTTCAATTTGTCGAATTATTGAAAATGTCGTGCAATTGTGCACTAGAATTTTTCACTACTAATTATAACTAGCATCAAAAGAATGACTTTAAAAGAAATTATGGAATTGCTGAAACATTATTCGTAAAATTTAAGCTTCTTGTATAAATTTTTCATGTATTTACTTTTTTTCATAAAAATGTGGTCGTCGTTTTGATTTGATTTCTTCAAATGACTATACAGATCATACTAGAATTGATCATACAGGCATAACATTTGCTCAAAGCTTAAAATTATTACGCTAGTTCTTTACGTAGTAAAGTTATTATAAGTTTCTATATGGTTTTTTTTTCTTCGAGTCTATGAATACTAAAAACGACCTTCAATTAATCTTTTCAATTCAGATTAATGTTTTTTTATACTTCTGAAATTTTGAACCTAAAAATGCGATTTCATTTTCAAATTCAGTTGTATTATTCAATCACTGTAAACCTTGTGATTGCTAATTAGCCAATCATGCCTCTTGTAGGGGACAGATACTTGTTTCTTTTTGTCGAGAGAGGATTAGGGTGATTCAATTCGTCTTGTCCAGTAATTATAAACTCAGTAAATACCGTTATAAAATTCTAACATACAAATACTACATAAATCTTCTTATATCTAAAGTTCTATGGCCACAATATTATGTTTTCATATGTCCTAATGTTTCTTTCAAAAATAATGGATAAACCAGTAACGTTCATTTCAGAAGCTTATTAATAAAAAAGGCATTATCAAATTCTAACAATTTCATAACACTCCCATTTCAGTTATAGAGCAGGGACAATCAACTCCCTATACATCCAACTTTCAAAATTATGGTCAGTGTAATTTTATTCAAGGCCTTTTTGACATAAAAATATAAAACTTAAACTTCCTAAAATTTGGGTTTGAAACACATTTAGATCACATATAAAGGTTCCTTTGTAGAGACGACAGTATGCCAAAAATAAATAGTGCCAATAAAAACCTCCATTACTTTTTGGGATTGAGATAAAGACATATCAAAAAATCCCAAAGAATCCGAGCAGAAGTGAACAGTTCTGGAAATGGTCTTAGTGAATCTCAGCAAATGAAAGACTACACCTAATTTTTATAGAAATCATCAAAAAGGTATTCAATATATTGATTTAGTCTATTAAACTATACAACAAAAAAAAAGTGAATAGTACTTGAATAGGAACAAGAAAACGTATACAAAGCAAGGTAAACATGTTGTCTTGTAATGTGCTGAGATTTACTCTATTTAATTATAAAAATTGTTTAAGGGTTAACTGTGTGCTAAATCTCTTTTTTTAAAGTAAAAAAAACAAAAACAAAAAAAAAAAACTGCAAATACATGTGTAAAGTATTATTATCTGCTAAAGGAACTGGGGAGAGGCTGGAAAGCAGAGATAGAGGGATCTATTGGTCTACCTCTCTCGTGCGTTCTATCCAAGTGCCATTTTCAAAAATCCTCTCCTTGACAAGCTGCTGTGTTTCGCAACAGACATGGGGGCAAGGCATAGAGAAAATAAAAGAAACACAAAGAAAAAACCAAGCCTTTTTGTTTTCTTTCAATTGTAGAAGGGGCCTTAATAAGATATGCAAAATGTGGAAAAACAAAATAATGACGACTGGCAATAAATCTGTGATTGGAAAATAAATTAGTAATAAAAAAAAATTGAAAGCTTGGAACCGTGCACTTTCTGCACTCTTATAGTCTTAACATATTTATATACAAATAAAATTAAATAAAAAAATAAAGCAGTTGTGCAGTATTTTAAAATAAATTCCAATTAGCATTGTATGGATAGTTCAAAGCAATTTCATTTTTTTTTCCCACAAGCACTCGGAAAAAATATATTTTACCGTTTGGTATGAAACTTCGAAAATCATATACATAATATGGTGTGAAAAGTGAATATTGTAAAAATAGTTATATGAAGCATAAGCTTACAAGTGCTACAAGCAACAGTTAGTAATGGGAAAAAACTATCAAGGATTATTCCAGTGTTAAAATATATCTTTATAAGCAGGAACTGCTAATAGGTATATGTGAAATTAACTATGTTAAAATAATTAGAAAAACTATTTTTTTTTAAATATGAAGCATTAGATATTAGATTATATGAAAGCATTAACATATTACTACGTAGTATAATGCTTATATGCTACTGTTAATACATTACTCTTTCTACATTTCTGTACATCTATATTTCTATGTAAAAACTAGTATTTGATATTTAGTAGTTGTAGTAGATTGCACTGCAAAACAAGTAATATTTCTAATGATTAATATCTAAAAAAAAAATTTAAGCACTCAAAAACACATAATAAAATGATGATATAAGTACAGATGATTCTTGATTATTAATTTTATTCATCATAAAATTTAATAAATATAGAAATTGTTGTGGATTTAATTACATACATAAATGTACATTGTTGTTATTCAACTAATAATTTTTGATTATTGTAAGTTAATTATATTTAATTTTTGCATTTTTGTTGAAAATGACTGAATGTCAATAATGCATTTCTAAGCTTATATTTTTTTAGAATATCCATTTTAAAGGATAATTGTTAATCACATTGTTAATCAATGACTCGTGATCTTAAAATTCTAATCACTTATGAAATATAAAGATATGAATTTTTTTTTGAATAATAAGCTATTCTCCAAATGATTTTTGAATTCTTAGACAACGAAAAGATTGTTTATTAATTTTACACATTTTCATATCATTATCTTTGTATAATACTCTTACGACCTTTTTTTCCTTTTAGGAGCAAATCTAATAGACCGTCACTATTTCGTTTTTGTTTTTACTGAATTCTGACGATTTAATAAGGATTTTTTTTGATACTTTATATATGTATGTTTATAATTTTTCATTTTGATAATTTCTTTTATAAGGTTTTTGATAAGCCTTTTTCTAAATTAAGTTTAAGTAAATCTTTACAATACATATATCTGTATTTATTGTAAGTGTCAATTAAGACATCAAAATGTCCTTCCATGAACAATACCTGCTGATACCATTATTGATTGCGTAATTGGAAGGAATGGTTCGCCCTTACGACGGCTTCTTGAACGACAGGTCATTAAGGAATCAAGTAGAACGTAAGAGATCAATCTTATATTTTAATTTTGTATTCCACAACACAATTTCAGTCTTGTCTAAGGCAAATCATCTATAAAAAAGCTAATTGCACTTCTCCTATTGGCAGTTCTCTACGTACGTATGGGTTACATACGTAAAGTTACAAGAATCAACTTTTAAAACATTTTGCTGATTGCACAACTGCAATTCGCTTAAGACTGAAGAATAAAAGATTTAGAATTAATATAAATAACTTAGCTTAATGCCATTAAAAAATCCAAGCTTTTTTTTTAATAATTAATTTAGAAAAAGTAGAAAATAATGTTAAAAATATGAAAAATTAAATTAAAAAAAAAAGAAGTTGGGCTACATTTTGCACATCAATTGCCGCAAAAGATCTAGGAATTATAAAAAAAAAATTTAGAAAAAAATTGAAAAAGAGGGGCAAAGGGAGAAAAAAGTTACGTCTGAAAAAAGATATTAATAGTTAGAGTTGCCAACTTAACTCTATCAAATATTTTAAAAGTTTAAAAGTGTAAAAAATTTTTTACATACATTTAAAAAGTTTTACTAATATTTGTTTTAATGTTTACTTTACATAAATCACTATAATATTTTCATATTAATTTTAAAAATATCTATCCTTATTTAAAAATTTTTCAAGTTGCCTGAAATAAACTAAAAATTTAGTAAAAATTTACTAACAATCACACTTTAAAAATTTTTTAAGCTGATTAGAGCTTCTTTACATACCAAATAAAAAGTATATCAAAATATGTATTAAAAAATATCTAAGTAATATCAAGATTATCACAAAAAATATATCCTACACATAAAACACTTTTCGTTGTATAGAAATACGAAAGTATCTGCATTATAATCCATTGGT
This sequence comes from Thereuonema tuberculata, assembly GCA_023159025.1. Lineage (NCBI taxonomy): Eukaryota > Metazoa > Arthropoda > Chilopoda > Scutigeromorpha > Scutigeridae > Thereuonema > Thereuonema tuberculata. The sequence continues at coordinate 26,980,984 of JAFIDM010000005.1, forward strand.
ATAATAATTAGTATAATATTATTAGTATAATATTATTTTAATAAATAATAATAACATTTATTCTTCTATGGCGAATGGACTAAAAAAGTTGAAAAATATGTTTAGCAAAAAAATTGGCAAATGTGATAACTTGTGATGCCCTCGAAAAAAGACTCTTTTTATGATATTTTTATAATAAATTTTTAATGATAATTTTATAAATGCCCAATCAAATCGTTTCATTTGGATCTTTAGGTCACTTTGTAACAGGAAAACTTTACGAACTGGGAAATTTTAAGAGAGGATAGTAATCTTGAGATGTACACTATGTGATCAAAAATCTCCGTACATCCAATAGCGAACTGAAGCCTAGATGCTCGACCACGTCACCTGCCACCGGTATAAAAGCAGGCAAGGAGTCGTCTGTCGGTAATTGATACAAAGTATCAGCAAAATGGATCAATCAGCAGAGCTTAGTGATTTTAAACGTGGACTGGTCATTGGCTGCCACGTCAGTAAAAAGTCTGTCAGGGACATTTCAACCCTTCTAAAGTTGCCGAAATAGACTGTTGTTGATGTGATTATGAAGTGGAAACGGAAAGGTTACAATAAATAATAATAATATTTATTATTATTTATACACAACCAAACCTCGACCGACTAGTTCGCATATACTGACAGACTGGGACCATTGAGTGTTGAAGGTGGTGGTAACAGCCAGACATCGATTAAACAATCACCCGTGATTTTCACTGTAGTACTAACACTCTAGCCAGCACAATGACTGTCGTCGAGAGGTCAGGGAATGGTTTCAGTCGAGCAGCTGCTCACAAACAAAACATTTCTCCTGTGAATGCTAAGGCCCGCCTGAAGTGGTATAAAGGGCAGTGGACCACCACGTACTAGACAGTCGAATAGTTGAAAAATATGATGTGGAGTGATGAATTTCACTAAACGATGTGGAGGTGCAATGGGAGGGTTTGGATATGGCGAATGCTTGGGGAACGGTATTTGCCATCATGTATAATGACAACAATGAAGTTTGTAGGAGGTCGCATTATGGTATAGGGTGTTCTTCATGGAATGGGTTCGAACTACTACATGGCAATGAAAGTGCTGAAGTATAGAAGGACATTTTGACCAGTTACATACTGTCTATGGTAGAAATCACTTCGGTGATTACCATTGCCTCTATCAGCATGACAACGCCCTATGTCATAAAGGGAGGTCCGTGAGGGAATGGTTTGTGGACAATAAGATTTCGGAAATAGACTGGTTTGTCCAGAGTCCAGACCTGAACCCTATCGAACACCTACAGCAGGAACTACAACGTCGACTTCGCTCCATACAGTAACGTTCCATATCACGACCTGCTCTGGCTACAGCTCTTCAGGAAGAATGGGCTGTCATTCCTCCAGACATGTTCAGGCACCTGGTGGAAAGTTTCCCACGGCTGTGATTAAAGCGAAAGGTAGACTCACCCCACATTACAGGGGAGGGTGTCACACAGAAAGCCTGACTCCGGATATAACTGTTCACATAGTGTACATAATATCACAAAGATTACATAACAATTTAAACCTGTTTAAAATAACTTTGTTAATATTAACAATATGATTAATGGAAATTTTCCTCCTATTAGGTTATAACGATAATTAATAGTTATATAAAAACTACTTCTATAGATTATTTACTTTAGAATCAATTGCCAATCTCAAAATAACAGGAAATTACTACTTAAACCACAATAATTAAAACAGCTACTGCTTCCTGAGGTAATAAGAATTTAAGGAAAATATGAAACACCCGTGGGGGTTGATAGTGGTTACAAAACCCTACTGCATTAGAAAAAAAAACAGCATTTTTTTTGGGTTGAAAAGTCATCATTACGATTGTAATTAAACGCCCTCCCCCCAACCATCCGGAAAATGGATGATTTTTTTTATTAATTTTTTTCAGGCGAACGGCTAGGACCATCAACTTTCCCCTCCCACCTATAACAAATTTCTGTATACGCCTCTGATAATATCAGTTACAAAGTTGCATTTCATTGTTCATCCTACTGTCGTGTTATGGTAATACGTTTCTAACTCTTACCATTACTTTAAAAATTGCTAGTTTAGAATTCTTGCTAAATTTTAACAGATGAAAAAGCTGTTCTCGAATTGACGTCACGAAAAAACTTATTTATGGGATAATATAATTGATTTTTATGGAAAAAAAAACTAGCATTACACTGTAAGGATGATAATTTCGTCTCCCAGAGACTACATAATGCTGGAAAATTCCGATAATCAGAAAATTATGTTTCAAATTAACATTAAAATCGGGAAAAGCCGGGAATTTAACAAATTCAATTCTAAATTTTCATTAGGAAATAAACAGTCCAGAACATTTAAAATTCTTAGGATATATGCTTTGTCGACAGCCGAATTCCCTCAAAAAATCAGTCACTATTCTGTTTGATACTTTCCGAGGGAAGAATCCTTTAACTCTTCTAGAAATTTCGAGATGCAGTTCTTTGATTTCAATTCTGTAACTAAGTTCGAGTTGATAGAACTGTAACACTTTTTTTTCACCCTCAATTCTATATAATATAACCAAATGATAAGTAAATATCCCATGTATATTGTGTATCGTTACCACATACTATACTAAGAAAGGTATTACGATATTACATTTTAAAAAATGTTTTCTACTTAACAAAATATAGTCTGAAAACTAAAACCCTTAAAAAGTTTTAAAATTTTAATTTTAACTAAATTAACAATTAAAAATTGAACAACAGAAGTAAATAAAAAAAGATTTAGAAAACTGAAACGAAACCTTTACTTTTTTTTAAGGTAAAAATTCCAAGTTGTGTGCCTTTGATATTAGCAGATCAAGTGCGAACTTAAATGTCAGGTCTTATCTGGAAGATTCTTTACTAAATAACAATAACTTACATCTTTACAGTATATTTCGAAAAAGCGGGATGTTCTGGAAAGCTAGGATGACGACGTTCAATATCAAGATGCTATTATTCATGTTCACTCCAGTTCATGTACTACAGTTCAATTCATGTACTCTTAGTTTGATTTATTCATGTACATCAAGCAGTGATAATCTGAATATCCAAAAGTTACTTGGATAGCAATGATGCATTGAAGGGAGAATTCAGTTTTATTCCTGAAGATAGTTTTAATAAAAATTCTAAGATGGGTGTCATGAATAAGAGTTAAACATGCTAACTTTAACATTTTTAAAATGTTAGAGCAGCCTTATGTGATGCAGAGAAATAGGGAAAGAAACAAATGTCTGACTGAATGAAAATTACATAGTAAAAGATGACAATTCCAAAAACTATGCTTTTAGATTTCTGAAGTCTGTAATGAAACCACATGTCTTCGACGGTTTCAAACCTATATAAATTTGATGGTTTATTTTCATTGTTTTGGCATTTTTGTTTACTTTGGAGACATTGACTAGATTACTTGAAAACGGTATCTTTTGGTAGTGGTAGCTTTTCATTGCTTCCGAGCACTGTCTTTTGTCAGTTTGATAAATTACCTATCAAACAAGAAGTCTACATCTGATTACAAATACTGAAGTATAAATTAACATGAGATTCATATATTCAGTAGCATAATACATCAGACAGACCTCAAAAGAACAACCACAAGGAGGTTGTTTGTATCTTAATTTATTATTAAGGCTTAGAAACTAAGCATGGATCCTGTTATTCTTATTGAAGAGGAATGGCTGTATATTAATTTGACTGGACCAAAGGGGCCAATAGATTGATATAAATCCAAACATAGACTACACCAATAAAGAAGTCTAGTGTTAATATCTTGCATCTACAAAGTTTTCAATGACACAATTTAAAACCATTCGAATCAAGACTCCTTGTATTAGAGCTGTACAACAACAGATATGTAAAGAAGAGATCTTAGGACAACTTACAATCTTTAAAGCCATTAGGTATACAGGTACAGGTGAGAATCTACTGCTATATTCTCATGTCTTTTGGCAAATGTTAATACCAATCGTAACAGATATATATGGATTAATGATTTTATAAACCATTATATTTTATGTTTTATAATAATAATATATAATATAATTATATTTTATAATAAATATATAAAATTACTGTAGACAGGATGATATATTGTGATCACCCTGGCTCTTGGGCTATTCCTTAAAGAACCATGGAAAATATAAATACTTTCATTAGATAAAACAGTTGTCTGATTGAAGGGATCAGAAAAGACTGAAGCAGATACTACGTGTTTAGTTTTCTTGAAGTAAAGTAACTGACTTGAAAGTAGAATATCTTGAGCTCAGGAAGTTATTATTTCTTCTATAAGGACTATGAATTTTCCATGATTTCAACTTTTTCCAAATCAATTTCCAAAGCAAGAAACTTTTATCTGTAAAACCAGAAAGGCAAACAACGTGGAATTTTGCTTTTGAGTCTTCGCATTACAAAATAAAATGTTTGAAAGTTACTGTTTATCAAATAAGTGGGAACTCTTTATTTGAAAAAGAAATTTAAATTAGATTTAATTTACTTCATTAAAAATTTTCTAAATAAGACTGGCTAATTAGAAGAATATCAGGTCAAAATTTCAAAAATGTTCGCAGACCAAATTATCAAAGAACTTTTCTAAAATCCTTCGGAAGTCGACAATAAATATAGAAAATTAAGTATAAAATTTTTTCATTAATATAATGAGACATTATTATTATAAATATTAATTTTAAAAAAATCAAGTCTGTTAACAATAAAACTACAATCTTTTTATCTAACGCTAAATATGCTTTAATAAATTATGGTTTACAATTAAAAGAACTTTAATAAAATCCATTCATCTGCTCTGATATTTTTAGCATTATTTGATAAAATTTAAATTAATTAAATTTAATATTTTTAAATAATTTTTATCTATATTCTTTTATTTGAAATCAGAATGAAATTAAAAATACTATTTTTGATACTATACTGATTTGAAATATTATTTTAATTTCAAATTGCATGAAAACATTTTTTATATTAAATTATCTTAAAGTGGAATTAAAATGAATTTCTTAATTTAAATTGAAGTGTGACATTTTATATTCTAGTCATAAAAAAGAAAAATTAATATTAAAACTTCAAATTGTAATTGCAATTTAAAATATAAATTGTATTTCGACATAAAGCTAACGCTCAACTAATAACATACATTAATTTTTAATTTAGGCAATTTATGATTATAAATTATTAATATTTTAAGGGGAAAATAACTTTATCAAAGTTGGCATCTCTGTATCATGTTTTCTAATAAGTTTATGGAAGTGGATTTTAAAATTTACTTTTAAATTTAATCTTTCTAATACTCAAAGAAAAATAAAATTTACATTTTTCACAATAAAAAAGATATGAATGAAATAAAATTACATTAAAAATTAAAACATCAATACAATAATAAAATACACAGAGTACTGAAATAAAAAGCGATAATAAACAAAGAGAATGAAATCGGAGGGAGTGGGTTTTTTTTTTTTTTTATATTTACCACATTATCTCTATCATACACTGGTGCAGCTACTGTAGTCATCAACTGATGCAACTAAAAAAAAAAAAAAAAATGAAATTTTTTATTATAAAAATTGTAAGGTGTACACAAGTCAAAATAGAGGAAAATAATTTTTTTTTAAGTTTTCGGGAAAAAAAAATTAAATAATCTGCGTTATTCTATTTGAGTTGTTGGAATCCGATTAAATTTATTCGCATTAAAGGTCGCGGAGAAATTAAGAATATAAGAAGCGAATTAATATTCATTGCTTTAAGAATTCGATTGAACATCAATGTTTATATTCTAATTTTTTTCTATTGTAATTTATATAAATTAGCTTCTTGTGCTAGTTTTTGGACAAGGACCCATATCAGAAAAAAATAAGAAGTAAAAGTTAGGTTGTCTTCTATCCTTAAATGTTCATATCAAGTTTCAAGAAGAATCATCTAGCGGTTCAAAAGTTGGGGTACGGAGATACTATAAACATACACTGATTGATTGATGAGGCTTCTATGAAAGTAGGCTGAAACCCTACGCTAAATATTTTTATGCTAAATAATGAAATTTTTAAACATTCAAAATTTGGGTTCAACTCAACCCTTACCGGAAACCTGATATAAACTATGGTAAGGTGGAAAGTGAGATAATTGATGAAACATCTATATTATGCAAATGCTTCATGACTAAGAGGGAGAATACGTTGCAAGGATTGAGAATAGTGCAAAATAGATTTAGGGAATTGGATAAATAGATAGATTTGGGGCTTGGGTTTCCTGAATGTTGAGAACAATTTCCTTTAAGCTTTCATCTGAAAGCAGATATAAACTCTTTACTCTCTTTAGAGCTTTCGAAACACACAATATCTTTGAACTTGTTCCCTAAAATTTAAACAATCAAAAAAGTATTGTGGAAGGAATGGAATAATATTATTAGAGTTGCTGAAGAGGTGATGATGCTGAAAAATATGGGAGGCCTACACATTTCCTGGTAAGCCATTACAAAAACTTCGAAAGAACTTAGCCTATTTTACTTATATTATTTCTAAAAAAATTATCCATTCTTTATTTTTTTTTTTTAATAGTCGTGAAAACGATGGAAACAGAAAGCCTACAATTATTTTCAAATTATAGTATTTTTTGAATACAAACAGTATGTACTTTCTGTTTTCTGAAAAAAAATAATTAAACCCGCATTATTCCCTCTTATTGCCTAAAACCGATTAATTTCAATTATATCCATGGGCGAAGTAATGAATTAATGATTAATATGCATTGTTTAAGACAATATTAATAGAAATAGGATAGAAATCCATTGTTTAGATTCCAATGCTATGGGAAGTTTTGCTGCATTTCAAGAGAAATATCATCTTGGAAAAGATTTCAAACATAAAAGTTTATGTCATCTCTAATCCTTCAATATGCATACTAAATTTCAAGAAGATGCAACTAGCGTTGTTAGGATGAGAGGGAGTAATCTGAGCAAATCTACTTTTGTAGAAAAGTAGGCTAATAATAGTAATTTAATTTTCACTTCTATTTTATTACATTTATAATATAAAAAAATATTAATAATAATATAATATAAAGATATAGAAATATAATAGAAATAATTAATTTCACCTGTAATCCATCAACCATAAATGGAGGCTTATCCTAATGCAAAAGAAAAGCAAATACAAATTAACGAAGTGACAGAAAAAATGAAGAAATAAAATATCAAAATTACGAAAAATTCTAAAAAATTGAGCAGTACAAGAAACACTTTCTCAGCATTTTCATTTCAGTCTCTTAAAGTTTGGTCACAAAAGACGAAGGTCATTTATACGTTCCTTACGCTACAGATAGAGTTCCTGCTCCTCAAACTCTTACACTAATTTTTCCAGAATTTACAAGCTATGCTTTAGTAAGTTATAAGAAAATCAGAGTCAACAATCCATAGATCTCTGATACAGATCTCTGCAATCTTTAATTAATCTTTTAATATGTTTTTAATAATAAGTATGATCTTTGAAGTCCTTGTTCATTTCAGAGCTACTAGCATTGCTTGCAATTCCAGTATCTCATTTAAATTTACAATTAGTTGTAACTAAGCATCATTAACAAAAGTCAAAATTATTTCTAGAAATTTTTAATTAAGAGAATAGTGAGAGCCTGCAATTGTAATGCTATCTTCTCCAGTGCTGATGCGTTCAGCAAGACCAATTGCGATCTCAGATCTGCGATCTAGGAAATAGATACTGAGGTGGTTTCCCGTTTGCCTTCCTCAGGAAGCCCTTATGGTGACTTCAGACCTGAAGGGAAAGATGAAGAAACATACAAGCACAGGAAGGGAAATAAACTTCCATACCGGCGCCGGGATTCGAACCCAGATTCTGACACATCTGCCTCGTGGGAGGTCGCCGCTTAAACCACAAGGGCTATACCGGAACTGACTATTAGACTAAAACAAGACTGAAATAATGTTTCTTGGATAGTTTTCATTGAACATAATAAATATTTTATCGATCATAATTCTTAAAAAGTAGTCAAATTAATAAACTGGAAAAACTAAGATAATATGATCACATGCTGTTAAGTGCTTACACTTTAAAAATGCCTTTGCACAGTTTAGTTTAATATCTCAAATTATTTACAGATAAAACACTAAACTATTGTGTAAGTCAAAATTAGTAGTTATAAAACCAATAAATCGATTACCAGTTAATAAGTAAATTGAGAATTTTATAAATGACTCATTGAAGCTCAGTTAAGAACATTAATTATTGTAAACAATTTGTATGATAAATATCATACAAATTATCCATTATTTCTCTTAGAATTCAATATAATAATTTTACAACATTTTTACTAAAATGTTAAAATTGGAAACTAAAGTACATTTCAAAAATGATACTAAAAATGTTTTTGCTGTGAATTATTCTTTAGAACATTTTTTTAAATTTTTAATTTTAAGAGTTTAAATCTCATTAGGATCAATATATTTCTAAAAATCAGTATAATATTAATATTTGCTAATTGTAAGAATTAACATTGTTAACTTTAAATCTTCTGAAAATTTAAGAAACCGAAAAGCAATGAGAGATTCTTAATATTCTATGGAAATGTATCCAACAATCTACATCTATTGTTTCTCTGAAATCTTTCTCACTTCTGTTTTCAAAATGCTTGAGATTTAATGTAATACTAGACGGCTACCCGTCGCTGTATTCCGGAAGCCTCGCATATGTAATGGCAACAAACCTTATATTTATTCAAAAGAAAACAAGTTACATCAAGTAAACTGAAAATTAAAACTTAAAACTAAAAGGAAACGTAAATTAAAGTTTAGATTCTAAAACATACATGCAATACAATATTGAAATCCATTTGTAATAGTCGGAAAAATTGCGAAGTTGAGTCGACCATGTAACAATACGCCTGGCAATGCGCGTGCGAATTGTTGCGAAATTCCATTGTAAACACACACACAAAGTTTTTTTTTAATCATATAGAAGATTTCCAAAAGCAGTTTCAAGAATTTTTAAATTCTTTGTTTGGCGAATACTAAAAAGAAGAGTAACTTAGAAATCGTTCTGTCCAGAAGCGCACTGTTCAGTAGTAAAAGAACTAGAAGAACTAAAAGAATTAAAAAGAACTTTCTTTTGAATAACAGAGAAATGCTCTGTTTAGTTCTAAAATAATAATAAGAAATCAATTAGAGATGAATGAATGTCTATATACCGGTATGTTGGCTTGGAAATGAAAGATAGTAGGTCGTAATTAGGTTCCAAACCAAACATTAGGGATTTATTTTAAGGTTATTACGACATTGCACTGCAAGCCCAAAGGACATTCCAATAACAAAATCATATGTACAATTGGATTCCAGCCATATTAAGACCATTCTGGATCAATTGGTCGCTAATTGCATAATTGGTTTCTTTATATAACTAAATATTTGAAATGTGTAACGATTAACTGATATGAACATTTGATCATGTTCTATTCAGCAATGAGTCTAGGTTTCCTCTAAGATGTACCAACAAAAGATTACTAATCTGAAGACAATGATTCCTCACCCAAAAGCTACAAAACATCTTCGAGGTAGCGCTTTCAAATATGGTACACGAATTCATGGAAACGTTTGTAAGAAGTTTTGCTTAAATGAAGCTATAACTTGATTTTAAATTGTATGAAAAAGCTTCGCATTTGCATATAACAGTAACATCTACATACTACTTTGACATAACTAACTGTGTTCATACTTACTCTGTTATTAATTACAAAATGACTTAAGTAAAAAGGGCAGATGAGGGGAGAAGAAAATAAACTGGTCAAAATGCTACAAAATGCAAAAGAACATAAAAGTAAAAAAGAACAACTAAACAAACAAAAAAAAATTAAATAAATCAGACAAAAAGACAAAAACAGAAACACAAAGAAACAACGTCAAAAAAGGGTTTAGAAAATTAAGAAAATTGTAATGAAAAAAATTAATGTAATTTAAAACTTAGTATTACTGAAAATAAAAATGTACAAATCTATGATTTACTCAGCAATGTATTTATTTTTTTCTCTTCAACTGTCTTTAGTATGAAGATCTTTAATTTAGATTGCACACTTTGGATGTTGAAACCAGAAGCTGCAAATTACCTAGCCATAGTTTAATGTAACATTAGCACAAGTTTAGTGGCATGATTTGCAAAGAATTAGTTTCATGCAAAGGAAAAGAATCTTTGGAGCTCCTTGTTAACTATTGGATATGTCGAAAAACTTTCATAACTTCATTTCAAATATATATATACACACCGTAAATACTCCTGTAACAACTGTTTATTCATAATATTTTGTTATCTCTTAGCGAGATAACTTCATCTGATGATAAAGATGAAGAAAAGGATAAAGATAGGGATAATGTATCCCTCTTCTTTAAATAAATTCACATAAAAGGAATTTCACAATTCTTAATTAAATAAAGATTATCAATTAATGTGATATCTATTATAATAACAATGGTTTCTGGAAAAAATAAAGACAATAAAACATATGAAATACAATTACAAGAAACTTAGTGTGTTTGGTCCCCTTTTTTAAGTTAACTTTGTTCATTCTTAATAAATTTTTTGAATTTATTTAACGTGAAATTACTTACTTTAAGAAATTTATTTTTGTTTATACATGGAAATGAGTTTACATTATCCCTATCTTTATCCCTTTCTTTATCCCTTTCTTCTATCTCTCTAAGAGACAACAAAATATCATGAATAAACAGTTTTTACAGGAGTATTTACAGGAGTATATAAATTATTGGACAGGTTTTCTTTAGAATTTAACTTGGAGTTTTTGAATTCAGTTAATCTACCTATTTCAAGAATCCAGTTAGAGGACATTTTACTTTCTAATTATTCTTAGAGAATTTTAAACTTGAGCTGGCACCTGGGGTTTTCAAATTTCTCTGCCTTCTGTTTATAATATAGAAGACCACCTATATTTATTAGCAAAACAGTTTAAAAAAACTGCCAATCACTGACTGAAATACAAGCCTGTGTTTATGAATTGTTAAATTACAAACCGGAAAGCAAAGAGTTGCCAACTGCCTTTCAATAAGACTGATAACATTAAACAGTCACTGTAGTTAAATGAAATACCGATAAATTGCAGCTCAAGTATTGCAGCTTCTGGCTGTAGAACCTGTCTGCATTCTAACTGCTATTGCTAAGGAAATCATTACTGAAAGGCAATCGAAATACATTTGTGAGATGTTAATTAATCACAAATCACTGAAATTGAAGAAAGGAAAACCCACAACTTTGTAAACAAATAAAGTCTATTAGTAAAGATAAAAGCCAATTAGGACTAATGGCAGTCTCTGCAACAACAAATCAACAAGATGGTTATAAAATTAATTATATACACTCATTTTCAAATTTACACAGCATTACTTCACTTGAAAATTAAAAGAAACGTTAAGAATTTTAAAATGTGTTTTAGCTAATATATTTGCAATTCCCTTCTAAAGGTTACTGAAAAAGTATTAGTACTGTGCATGCTAGAGAATTACAGAAAACAGCTACATTATCATTTCTAATTTTCATTATGTTATGTTCATTTGCATTTAGATATTTTCTAGATCTTCCTCGCTTGCTCTATAAAACCGAAGCTTATCATTCCTTTCAAATCCTGGCGTTTATGTGTTGAGCTTAGGTCCAGAGTGAAATGAACTCCTATATAAAAAACTGAAACTATTGTATATAGTCTTCAAAATTTCTGAATGGATTCATGTCTTAATGACACAGCATCAGTTTTTCTATCAAGGTCCTTTTACACTGCAGCAAAAGGCGAAGAAATGTTTAACAATGGCAGAAATGCTTGAATGTTGTGTATAACAGTTCTTTAGATAGACCACAGCAACCCTGAATGTTCATTAGCTTCGTTGTAAATAGTTGTTACATTTGGTGTGAGGACAGAATATATATTACAACTATGAACGCAAGACTTAGCTGTAAAATAGAAGGTTTTGCTCTGAAAGGACGTAGTATTTGTTCAAAGTATCTGAAGGTTTTAGAATGAAAAGTTTAACTTGAAGACAGTTTTTGAAAATCAAATATAATGTCAAAATAAAAATTGTAATGTATGGAATGAATGGGAAAAGAAATAAAAAATAATCCTTATTCTAATATTTAAGCAAATACCGAATGTTTAAAGAACTTGTAATGTTCTGGGTTTTATAGTATAGATCTATAGATCATTCGTAATTATCCAAAGCAAAAAACATACTGAAGTTTTCTGGCATTTTTATAACAGCAGCAATGAAATTTCCATTTCCAACAGTAGAAATTTAAAATAGAAGCTAAATTTATTACATTTAATCAAAATATATTAGCAACTAGTTTAAAATCGTGAAATGAATGTTAGTATAAAACTTAACAGACTTAAACAAATATCTTGGTGATTCATGCATGCCCATTTTTACCGAACAAAAAGTAATACAAATTTATTATATTTTTCATTGTTGGCAAAGAATAAATTATTTCGTAATTGAGAGTTGGAATTTCTCATGCAGATGATAATTTTGACAATTGTTCATTTAATCCTATGGTAACCAATTTGTTTAACTCTTAACCTTTGAGTTTAAAAATGAAATTCAAGATATCTGGAGATTTTAACCACTTCTTAATCATTGAATCTAACTTATATCTTTGGAAACTAATTTATGTCCTACAAAACTGCTAAATCCTACAGTAATACTTTCCAGAGTAGATTTTTCATAATACAAAATTCATTCAGGAATCTTTGCAGAAAGCCTGAGATAAAATTAGGAATTGTTTTATCTAAATAAGATGACATAATATGTTGTATAACTGTAATGTGTTCTTAAATATGAAACAAGAATTTCGTGCTAAAAAATCTGTAGACATGCATGTCAGCGTAATGTCAGAACTACATAGACTGTATCATATTCTAATTTTGAAGTGTAATTTTCGTTTTTCCAGAATTGCTTTTGCATGCCATTATTGGTGATAAACATTTCATCTTCAGCATTCTGTCAATATGATGAAGTCCTAACGATTGAATTAAATTAAATTTCATGTTAAGGGAATTTGAATTAATTTATTTACATAATTATACTTATTTTAAATTAATAAATAACATCGAACATTGAAATATTTGCCTGATAAGTTTTGTCCAAATTCGACAAAGTAAATTTGGTAATTTGCATTTGTAAGAATATGAACTTTTAACAAAAGCCATCCTAAGAACCATTTAAATTATTATTCATTGTTAACTTTTTTAAGAATAATTTACGATTGCAAACCATTAGATATTTCTATTTGTATTGAGAATGCATCTTAACTACAACATAGTATGTAACCTTATTATCTGATAATAACTGATTTATTTTCACTTAATCATATATTAAATTTATTAATATTAACATTAATTATTTATATTAAATAATATAAATTATTAATATTAAGAGATTTTTTGTTATTGTTGCACGAATAAAATTTGTTTTAGTATAACGATAAAGAGTATTGGATTGAAACACTGTAAAGAGACTATGTAGATGTTAAAGGTACTAAAACTGTACTTTCAAACTAGGTTCTACATAGTAGGAAAGATTATAGCAATTTTGCAAGAAATCTCTTAGTTTCCATTGATATTTGCAGAGGAGTTTAGTAGTGTAAGTAAGGGATTAGAAACTAACAACGTATTCGTCTTCCTGGTGGGAGTCTTGGTCAGCCCTCTCTTCCATGCTCGCTGATGCATCACCTTCTTCCCCAGTATCTTCGTCATCGTAATTAGAAGAGGGGGTGTAAATGGAAGAGAAGGTGCTTAGCTCATGCTTTCGTTTCAGAATGCGAAGGCGCCGCTGGGCACGCTCTCTCAATTCAAACAACCATTCGGACATTTTGGGATCCTTTTTTGGGTTAGTAAGGGTTGAGTAGATGAGAAAGAAAAATAGTTAGTTAGTTAGTTAGAATATTAGTTAATGCTAAAAAAAACGAGGAGGAAGGTAATTAAAGTGTGTAAAATTTAGAAAATCTACTTACAAAAAGTTCTGAATGCTAAGTTAACTTACACATGTTTTACAGTAACAAAAAACAAACAAACAATTTCAGACCAAATCGTAAACAAATTTACTTAAATAAAACAACAAATTCATTATTTCTATTTTTTAAGTTTATATAACACATATTTTTAAACAACATCGTGCAAAGAAACTTACTATATTCTTTAACTTTAAAGTATATAAAAGATATTTAAATAACAAAACTATTTTGATTTACGAATTAGTAAGATAAACATTAAGATTAATCTTTCAACAATACTCTTAATTAAAGAATAAAAACATATTCTACAAGTTAGTAAAGTAATTAAGCTTGTAAAGTATAAATATAACTAAATTTAGAAAATACTTTTAGAAGTAAACTTTTACCGTTATATCAGCATAAACAGCAGTCCAAATGAAAGTTTTGTTTTGCTGATTTAATACCATGGGTCTCGACATCACAGGAATATATTTCTAAGGGGAAAATAATGTAAATATTAAGCGAAGATAATGGCTTGATTCGTTAAGGCGGGTAGGATATAAAATTACTTCTTTGTATGATTCGTTTTTATAGTTCTTAAACAGGCTTAGTGAAATAAGCATTGGAAGTTACAACTCAATACAGATGTAGAAAGTATGTTAGATATTCATTTGAGCTGTTATTTTTTTTTATGTTTCCTTTCTGAGATTCTTTTCATTCTACATAAAAATGTGAAGAAGTCTTCACATAAAATGTGACATAAAAATGTGAGATTCACATAAAAATGTGAGATTTTAAGACTATAATAACTCTTTGTAGAAGTCAACTGCAGATGGCGTAAGAGTATGCTTCAAAATTCATCGATATGAAATATCTTCTTTCTACTCGTCTGATCCAAAGGCTTTGGAGTAAGTAGTTTGAATAGTCACACCAAAGATAAAAATATATTATAATTATTACTAATAATGTTGATAGAAATACTTGCTTTAATATTGATCTATATCTATCGAAAGTCCTGTTCAGCAGGTGTTCTGTCTAACAAGGAGAGTTAGTTGATTTTTATTTTCTTTATAATTGCATAATAAATCAGTTTCTGTTGCATTATTAATGCTATATTTGTAAACTTTGTTGTATTCTCTTCTTCAATTTTTCATTATACATATTCACGTTTCCACTTTATACTGAATGTTATCTAATCATGAAATTTATTCTGAAAATCTACGTTTAAATTAGTTGTAAACAATTAAATATATCTTATTTAAATGACTATAATATTATCCTCACCTGAACTTGTTCTGGGACCTCTGCTAATGTTGTCACATGAGAATAATATCCTGTTGATTACAAAGAAAATATGTCATATCTATTTGGATTGAGAACAAAATACAAAAAAAAAGGAACAAATAAGTTTTTAAGGCTTTTGCAGTAACTATGGAATGGAAGGTTTTTATAATTTTCAAGCTTTGTATAAGAACCAGAATTCAGAGGTGCATCCAGGAATTTAGAATAGGAGAGGGATAGTGGCCCTAATCGTTCAAAAAAAAGTTGTGTATTTTTTCCGAATGGGAGGGGGAGATTACAAACAAAACAATGATTTTCCAACCCCAAAAAAAGGTAAAATGCTGGATCTGGGGGCACGGCAGTGCCCCCGCCAAGACGAGCCGAAGGCAGGAAGGGCACTACGTACCTTTTCTGGAAGTGTTTCGTCGTATTTTCGAACCCTCATAGCTTCGGCCTAGATAATACTAGAGAGCTCAAATTTTCAGGATATGATGCAGTTACCAGACTAATGAAATACGCTAAGTTTCATTTATCTAGCTTTTATACTTTGGATTTTATTAATACCTAAAATACGTCGATTCCGTCACTGACTGACTCACTGACTCACTGACTCATGATCATCAAAACCTCTAGGGTACTTCCTGAAGTCCTAGAAAGCTGAAATTTGGTATGCAGGTTAGGATTAGCACACAAACAACAAAAAAATTAAGAAATCCGTAACTTTCACATTCCAACCCCTCATAAAGGGGGGGTCTGGTTATTTATTATCGAACCCTCATAGCTTCGGCCTGGATAAAACTAGAGAGCTCAAATTTTCAGGATAAGATGCAGTTACCAAACTAATGAAATACGCTAAGTTTCATTTATCTAGCTTTTATACTTTGGATTTTATTGAGATCTGAAATACGTCGTACCCTCAATGCTTCGGCCTAAATAATACTGTGTAATAATGTGATTTCTTACAAAAGTGCAAACAGCTTGTATATACAAGTTGACCAATAGAAAAACAGAAAAGTAGGGTATTGAAAAAAAAATCGATTTTCTAAATAATCTTAAAACTAAATTTAGTTGTAATAGATAATCCCACCCAAAATATTTCATGTAAAATAAGTTGCCAAGACTCACATGCTCATAACGCTTTCACTGTTAAAAAGTTATCAGATCTCATCTTACAAAAAGAAATGAAATCCCACCCAAAACATTTCATGTAAAATAAGGGGTTGCCAAGACTCGCATGCTCATAACGCTTTCACTATTAAAAAGTTATCAGATCTCATCCTACAAAAAGAAATGAAATCCCACCCAAAACACTTCGTGTAAAATAAGTTGCCAAGACTCACATGCTCATAATGCTTTCACTGTTAAAAAGATATGAGATCTCATGTAGAGCCAAGCCCCTAACTCTACGAGGCCTAACTTTACAAGCCCTAACTCTAAAAACCCTATATCTTGGTCAAAAAGTATGGCTTGGCCGTTTCATGGAACTATTTCATCTCACCCAAAACATTTCATGTAAAATACGTTGCCAAGATGCTCCTAACGCTTTCACTGTTAAAAAGTTATCAGATTTCGTATAGTGCCAAGCCCCTCACTATACATGCCTAACTCTAAAAACCCTACTATCTTGGTCAAAAAGTATGCCTTGGCATACTCCATATCCTTTACATAACTCCATGGGATTGTTTGTGTGACAGCCACGAAACGGCCAAGGCATACTTTTTGACCAAGATATAGGGTTTTTAGAGTTAGGGCTTGTAAAGTTAGGCCTCGTAGAGTTAGGGGCTTGGCTCTACATGAGATCTCATATCTTTTTAACAGTGAAAGCATTATGAGCATGTGAGTCTTGGCAACTTATTTTACACGAAGTGTTTTGGGTGGGATTTAATTTTTCATTTTTGAATGCAGTAACGGTTGACATCCACTACCAAATTCCTCTCATTATATCATACCAGAATTTCTAATCATGCTGTATTTTCATTCTGAATAAAACAAACCTAGATAAATGCACAATATGAAAATACGTTCATTTGTCTAGATAGTTCCAGCCATTAACATAAATATCAATAAAAATCTGAAGCTGTCAATTTGAATTATTGTCGAAAAATATTCTCTGATTTTTTTTATTTTATTCATTCATTTATTTATTTTTTTTTCACTTTTTTTGCTTCAAAAAGAATACCATTTTTTTCAAAGCACATTCAGTTAGAAACAATACAGTTTTACAGGTTTAACTATCTGCAGATATATAATTTAAACCTGAACCTTTATTTGTCTAAACAATGTCTAACGAATTACGACGCTTTTTTAGGTAAAATATAACTGTGCTTTTCAAAACCCATTCAGCGAGTTGCCTCGAGAGGGCGCCATTTTCAACATGGCTGCCACAATGACAAAAATAAACTATCTCAATTCATTTTCCATAATGATAGTAATTCCGCACAACATTTAATATATTTAGTGGTTGAAAGAGTTATAATAATGTACATTGTTGGGAAAATAAAACACGACAACAAATTCAAAGTCAAAGAAACACGAATGTCGCCATTAAAAGTGTACGCATATAAAACAAAATGAAGAATATTGTTGTAGATATAGAAAAATGTGCACTGATGGATACATAATTAGCAATATAACTCAGCTGAATCCTTTTCTCTTAAATATATTTCGTTTTAGCTATTAGTATATATTGTAAATATATCACTTTGCAAGTTTGGTAATTGTAGCCATTAAACAAAAAATAAAACAATAAATTAAACAATAAATAAAAATAATAATAAAAAATAAAAATAATTTTCCTAAAAAGACGTCTGATATCCTCTGGTAGTTCTTTAATCAAACATTGAAAAAAATTGAAGAAAAAAGAAGCAATTTAGCAATACCTTTATTTGCACACGCCATCCATGACAGCTCCCGAATATCAGACACTTCTCTTCCTATGAGATAGGTAAATACCCGCACCTGTAAACATGAAATACAATTATAATAATAATAATAAATTATGATTAATACAAAGAAAGGCCTAGGATTTATGTTACAAAAAGGCAGTATATTAATATCAAAATCTTATCATACAATAATCTTCTTAAGTATGGCTTGGAAATGAAGAAAAGTTGTATTACTTTATAATCTATGTATAATTAATGCAGCAATAATCTTTCTGTGTTTTTACTTTGATGGTGTAGTTGCATGGAATATGAGTGTGTATGCTTTCAAATTTAGTTGATTTTAAACATTAAAAATCCCTTTTAAAAATTTGTTTTTATGTTGGTTTTTTTCAATAACTATTGAACCGATAAACATTGTAAACTGATTTTCAGTATTTATCCAGATTATTCAAACTTATCTTTGATTAATTTCTAACTTATCGAGGAAACATACTATCCTCATTTCATCTCTCAGCGAAAGATTGGTAAATTTTCCAATACTTTTATTCCACTAGATCCAGATAAAATTTGAATAGTATTAATTGTTATGTTAGTTTTTAAGTATTATGAGTGTCTGTACAATAATGCAAAGCTGTAGATGGAAACCATGAGGGATTGTTATGTTAAGTGTCCGCCTTCGTCTTTATCTCAGCCGTGACTCTGCCGGGGAGATTTTCCACCAAGAATGTCTCTGGAGGAAGGTGCCCACTCTGTAGCATGCTATGTAGCCAGAGCAGATCGTGATGAGGCGCCTTGGGAGGCTGGAACGTTGTCGACGTTCTAAGTCCTCCCATAGGTGTTCGATTAGGTGCAGATTGGGACTCTTAGCAGACCCGTCCATTTTCGGAACCTTTCTGTCCATAAATCATTCCATTACAGACCTCACTTTATGACACAGAGCGTTGTCGTTCTAATAGGGCAGTCACCGAACTGGTCCCATACCATAGGCAGTGCATAACTGATCTAAATATCCTTCTACCCTTCATTGCAGTAGTACAAGAGAACAAGTACTTTCAATGAAAAATACCCCGCCACCTCCTCCAAATCTCACTATTGGCACTACACCTCATGGGAGATATCATTCCCAGGGCATTTACCACACCCAAATCCTCGACATCACACTTTTTCAGTGTTCCACGTCGAGTGGCGTCGCTTAGCATTCACGGGAAAAATGTTTGGTTTCTGAGCAGCTGTCCAACCATGAAACCCCATTCCCCTGATCTCTCGACGAATAGTCATGGTGTTGGCTAGAGTGTTAGTACTACTGTGAAACATTCAGTTCACGGGTGATTGTTTCAATCGATGTCTGGCTATTTACACGAACCACCTTCACACCCGGTCTGCCAGTTTCCGCGACCTACGAATGGAACGATGGTTGCACCTTCCCGTTTCCACTTCACAATTTTAGAAAGGTTGAAATGTCCCTGACAGACTTATTACTCAAGTGGCAGCTAATGAGCAGTCGATGTTCAAAGTCACTGAACTCTGCTGATCGATCTATTCTGCTGGTAACTTCGTATCAATTACCAACAGACGATTCCCTGCCTCCTTTTATACCGTGCCATCTAGGCTTCAGTTCGCTGTTGCAGAGGGATGTTCGGAAATGTCTGATCAAATAGTATAAATAGCACTTAACAATTTATTTAGTTTTTACAAAACCAGAAAGATAAGTTTTTATTTTATTTTCGTATCTAATTTTATTGATAATAATAAAATAATCTAAATTTCCATTTATTTTTACTGAAATTTTAGTCTTATACTTTGAAATAAATAAAATGTAAAATACAACATATTTATGTTCTTGGTATAAATGTACTATTTTGACCTTTAATATGAATAATAATTCAAAACCGTAGCTTAAAAGTTACGAAAGTAATATATGAATTAATTACGCATGTATAAATGTAATATACAGGATGTATCAGTTGGTATATCAGTCAAGTTTGCATACAGTAGCAACAATTAAAAGGCCTGGTCAATTTTCAGCAGCTTTTCGGCGATCATATTCTGGTTATCTTCGGTAGTGATTGTGGTGTGTGATCCTTTCTCACCATGTTTTGTTGCAACATAACCAGTGCAGTCTTCAAATTTCTTCTTGATTTGCAATCATTGTTTCGCGTTTCGAAGAAAACCATATTCCTCATCAAATAAACGTCTTGCTGCAGACTTACGTTGCTTTAACGTCAATCGGAACGCACCACTTTCCCTGCCTGCCATTGTGTATTATAGCACGGTCACTAACACTCGTTCAGTGTCAAGAGCTGCTCGTACTAACGTCAGGCGCATGCCCACTTAGTACCCAGGTGAAGTATTTGGTGCCCGCCTTTGTATAAGAATTCTCTTTATTCTTATGAAAACGTCTAAACTGCTCTGGAAAATGGCTCCCAGGAAGAAGTTACCAGGCTCAACTGATACACCCTGGATACGTGCTATATAATCTATGTAAATTATAATACAATAGTGACAAGATTAATAATATGATTAATGTATGCATGTATTAAGTATATATGTTAGTAATGTATGGGTTTATGAATATTTAGATGAATACCTACTCTACAGTCGGGCCAGTTATAAACTTTGAAAACCTCTTCGAAAGTGTAAGGAGCACCATCCGTTATCAGCATTATAGCTTTATTACATTTGCTCCCTTCATTCAGTTTTTGTGTCTGAAATAAAAAGATGGAAATTTAATAAGAAATTAAAGAACATAACTGTCTATATTTTCAAGAAGTAAGAGTTTATAAGTAAACTTGACTTTAGTTGTTAAGAAACATTATTTACATCAACAGAAAAGTAGAAGAGTCCAAATAAGATTGAGCTTTATGTAGAGGGACAAAGACAAAAGATCATCTCCTAGCTTTTAAGAAAGAATTTTAATCTGTTAACTAAAGAACTATTGGTTTTCGAAAAGTTAATCCCAAGAAGTTGAATTAAATCAGGCTTTGTACTTTAAAACAACTTGACAACTGTTTGTAAGGAAGAGAACGAAAAAAGAAGAAAAAAATTATAAAGTGGAGGAAAAAACGCCATACTGAAATCTAATTTAACTGCTTTTGTTGTTTTTTTTTTCATTATTTTCTAAACTACTCTTGTCAATTCAACGGATGATATTAAGTCGATATTTATATAGGGTTAAGTATAGGTCTATATTTTGTGACATATGTGCGCTGAACTAATCAGCCATTACAGTTGCAAAAATTAAAAAAACAAAAACTCCCCAAACTTGTATCATTTCATCAACAATCTACAGGAGGTAAATCTCAACAGGACCCACGACGGCTCGTACTGATCTTGGAGGTAAGGCTCCCAACGTTTCGTGACCAGAGACTAAGGCGTTTGCCCGTCTGTACTAAGGGACAGCAACGCAGTACCTATTTTGTAGAGGGCTAGGTGGACTCTAGGACCCACCTATGGTGAATTCTGGAGGAGAATTCATATGGTCGCAGTTAAGTGCCTTCTCACTTGGGTACAGGCGACCCACAACACTGTAGTATAGCAGTAAAATACTTTGTCATTTTTTTCTGATAAATGAAAAAATATAGATAAAAAATATCACTACATTGTATTAAGAGTTACAGCTCTTATTAACCTACTTTATGCTGACCTGATACAGATTTCGTAATGGCATTTTAGAAACATAACAATAAATTAATATGAAGGTTTTAAAAGGAAAACAAGCAAAGAATTGCAATAATAAATTAGAAAGGTAATCGTTAATATGGACTACATAAACTGAAAATAGTAATATTTTTAAAGAAAGGAAAATTTTTATGTTGGAAATGTATAGTTTCTTCCTACCTGTTCCAGGAGGTCGAATGCTGCAATCAGAGACACTGTAAAATTTGCAATGTTTTCAAGCTTGATTCCCTTTAAGCTATCCTTAATCACCTACAAAAGATAATAGAAAATTCATTTTAGATGATCTTAACATGCAGAAGAATTCCTGCTTCTAAATTTGACAAAATTTTCCAATTGTACTCCTTTGGCAAACCAGTAATAAAAAAAATTCAAATTTGTTAAAATGCAGAGAAATTCAGTCAGAATTCCATAAGATTTTCTAAATTCAGCATATTTTATTAATTCTTCAGTAGATAAACAAAAAGAAAGCTTTTTATAAATACAAAGTAAAAATTAATTACTATGTATGCAATTTGTGTTCTACACTTAGGAATTTCACTACAGCTTAAGAAGAATAAATTTTTAAATAGATTAGTTGTTATAATATCTTTAATTAATAAAAAATTATCATATTTGCAAATTTCATATTACATAAAAAGAAAAAAATTCTAGATTAAAACAAATAGTTACGTAGTAAGTTAATTTAGTTAATACTAAATTTATTTTGAACAATAAGTAATTAAGCAAAGATCTTAGTCAAAGATTTTGACATTTGAGTAGTCAAAAATAGCACATTTAAGAAATTGTTTCGAGTAATTTCAGAATGTAGGATACTTTAGTTAGTCCGCCAGAAAGTTCTGTACCTAAAAATTTCTTAACATTAATGTAATATATCAAAACAGATAATATACCATAATTTAAGTAAGTTCTTAAACATAAAATTTTAACTTCTATTGCTGCAGCATTAGTTGATTTACAAAACGCATAACTATTGGATGGATGAGTAATTTACAAATTCAAATACATGTAGAAATATCAAAACTTGTCATATCTACACGAAATGACTAAAGCATACCAGTGTAATACTCCTTGAGTGAATTCGCCCATAACGGTTTTGGCTTGTAATTCAAACAGACCCATATGTACATCCTAGACAATCAGACTGAACTTTTAAACATAAAAGTCTATATTTTCTCTACGAATTGCTCAACACATTGTACGAGTAAGGCCCATATCGTGAGGTGATCCAGAAAATGGAATTAATAACACCAAAAACTAATCATAACTGAACACAAAGAGTAACCTCGTAAATATGTTGCTGAAAAATGTGATATTCTTTGAGGAACTTCTGATAGTGTTTTTCAACAATGAAAATATCAACTCCTAAATCCTAAATAGTATCATATAATAAAACTAACTGGTTGTATTACACCTTCATGTAGATCAAGACACTATTCTTTGAATTATGTGAAAGCAATAATGTTGTTGCTGTGTAATGTAAGTTGCAATAATTGCATTAATAATTTTTAACCGTGATTATGTTATTGTAATGATAGTGATTGTTTTATAAAAGGCTTGTGATTATCTTTGAAACAATAAACAGAAGTGCGTGAAATGTTGTTGTGAACACGTTGTAGAAAACATGATCAGTGGATGAAGTAAGTCACAACATTTTTAGTTTCCTAAACCATGGCTCATGTCTGAAGATTCCAAACTGGTAGAAGGATGTATAGAGCTAAGTGCAAAGGTATTCTAAACCAGAATAAGAATACCTTTGTTTAGAATACATAAAGTATAATTCCTTCAAGTGTAATTGAGAAATTAACTTCCTAAGAAGAGAAGTTAATGTACTTAGAAGAAATATCTATTCAGCGTTGGCTGATGTGTGCATCGAAGTTGTGTGAATATTAATAATGCATTGATCTATCCATGGACTTTTCTTGTGTTGTAAAAACACAACATAATCTACAGATCTTCATCTGTAAATAAAATTTTCTTTAGTGATTTTTGAACTTACCCTAAAATGGAACTGGTGAGGCATATTATCTCAGATGGCTTAATTCGAATTGCTGTATCGTTAATAGGAAGATTTTAAACATGAAGATTATTTATTGATGAAGATCTACAGAGAATATATTTGTATTTAATTTGTTAAAGATGTTTGCGTCAAGTTATTTATAACCTACATGAAGAACTTAACTCTGCTGAATTACAGTATATCACAGTTGCCCATATTTAACAGTGGCCATAAGATTTACAAAATCAAAATTAAAATAATCAAAATTATTCTATCATTTAGCAAAGTAACTCAAAAATGGGAGTGAAATGACAAAAATAAACAGAACTAGCGACATCATTAAACTAAAATATAAAGTTTGATGCTGATCAGTGCATTATTTGTTAAGTCATTTTATATCTTAAAGTGTTTTCAGCATTATGTGAAGTAGCTCATGTAATGGGTCTACGTATTTCAAAATTTAATGAGATTTAGTCTAGAATAAACTCTCAAAATGAAGTTTAGTACTCTTATCATTACTAAACATTCATACACACATAATCACTCAAAAAACAGTGTAACTGTATTCTTCAAAGGAGAAAACGTTAATTTGTGTTAGAGTAAATCTGCGTTATACAATTATTTATTTAATTGTATAGATATGCAATTTCGAGCAATTTTGGAGCAAAATTCTACAGGAAAGTTTGAAACTAATTTGTAACAAAATGTATAGAATTTGAGAAAATAAAATGATTCCAAATGAAAAAAAAAATGCATTTTGGTGATTATTATACTTCTCTCATTTCCTGTTGATACTTGGAGAAAACAACACAACAAAATATAATAGAGGATATGCTGTACCTTGATATTTTCACTGTTCGCTTGAACCATCGTCCCCTGAAAACACTCCACAACACTTTCCGTCTTATCCGCAAACTTAGATAAAATAAAAATAAAAGAGATAAGATAATTAAAAAAATATATTCACCAATGTGCAATACTTTAACCATAATCAACTACTATAATATGCTGTTCTCCATAAAAATGAATCTTAATATAATAATTATGTATATGAAGATATATATATAATATTATACACACACACACACACACATATATATATATATGTATATATATATATATATATATATATATATGCAGCGTAATATATATGTAAAATAATTGAAGTAAAGGAAAAGGTATTTTTTTTAAATGTATTAGTCCTCTTGCAAGAAAGAAATTAAATAAATTACATTAAAATTTCGGTGGATTGCAAATGTCACCCCTTTCTCCGCGTATATCCTGGCGTCAAGAATTTGGTGTAAGTCAGAAAAAAATTGATAAAATAACATAAATAAACTAACATTGCAAAGTTTTACAATTCTTTGGTTGGATGATTTAGGTAGAATCTCTGGATTCTTATTAAAATTAAAAACTTTTTTCAGAAAATTCTACTTTTTCTACATTTACATCCTTTGCTTTTAAACCCTAACTGCTAATAATTTTGAATATATTAAGGATACCATTCGTCTTCTTTTTTAAGACAGTACTATTTATTATAAAGATTATCGATGGAGATCTAATACCTTCTTCATTAATAATTTGGTTGCATCAGAAAATACTTGCACAAATAACATTGTTTTATTTTAAAAGTTCAAAAAAATGAAGACCTAACTTAATAGGAAAGAAGGAAAATAATGAGCAATATTTTTGCTACTTCTGATAATTGGAAGAAAAAAATATAGATCGAAATATTTACAATTAATTAAGCCTAATCAAAAGAGCTGAACCGCAACAGGGCCATCGCTTTACGCTTATAGTGATTCTCGACCAACAGGATTAGTTGAGGTCAGATGATCAGCCAAACTCCCGCCCGCCTTTAACCCCGAGTAAGAAACCCGGAACCCATTTGACAGAGGGCTGAGTGAACCCTAGGGTCCGTCTGGAGGAGAAATAACAGTGAAAAAAATCACCAAGACCCGGAATTGAACCGGACTTCTGCAGCCGGCCGTCCAACGCGTAAACCACTGGGCTACCTGAACCACAATTAAAACTAACTCAGGTTTTGTCTGTAAATTAATACGGAAAATATTTTAAAGAATCTTACCTTCAATACACTAACGAAATCGTTATGATTCAGTGTATCTAGTAAGCCCATTACAACATGTTTGGCTATTTCAATTCGCAATCCTGTCATACTACCACTTGTATCTAATAAAATGACTATATCCTTTGGTGAAGCTGCAGCTTCAATATACCTGTGAAGAGAAAAATGACACAAGGAACATTAACTAACTTTTTGGTTCTTACTTCAAAGAAATCTAAATGGAAACTCAGCTTCAATTTTTCAAATTCAAATAGTACAGAGGGTCCTCATCGTTTCGCACAAGTCTTTGACTAATTTGGACTGGAAAATTCGATATGTACGTAATTACAACGTTGGTATATTGAAGACCCTTTGTACTAACATTTTTAGTAATTGAACTGTTGTCACCACATACATAGCAATTAAAAACATAGCAAATAAAGAATTCACAGAAAAATAAGATAAACTAAAAAAATGAGAGATTAATAAAAAAGAAATGGTACATGCAATAAAAATAAAGAATAACTTGAAAATAAGAAGCCTGAAAACTGGCATAGAATCAAATCAATACCCCTGAAAAGAAATAAATACAGTGGAACCCCGCCATTCGTCCGCCTCGCTATTCGTACAACTTGTTATTCGTCCAACTTTTTCAAGTAAAATTGAACTCGCCATTCGTACGCTTGCTCGCGATTCGGACAGCGTGACCTTGTTACTGGCCGCCCCACGCGGTCGTTTCAGTTCAGTCTCGTGCTAGCTTCCGTACGCTATGCATCATCCACGCAAGCTTCATGAAACTTTGTTATATATTATTGTTATTTTTTGTTATTTTTATTGAAAATAGTGCAGCCATGGGTCCAAAAAAGATTACTGATTTAACTAAGCCTAAAAGGAAAGCAGTGAAAACGACAATTGAATTGAAAAAAGAACTCGTTGCGAAGTTTGAAAGTGGAACTCGTATCTCTGACCTGGCAACTCAGTATGGCATGGCGAAATCAACCATATCGTCTATAATGAAAAAGAAAGACATAAGAGAGGCCTATATATTTATTGTTTTCATAGTTTTTATGTATTTTACGTTTAAAGTATTACAAAGGTTTAAATAAGCAATCATCTCTGGGTTCTGGAACGGTTAATCCAATTTACATTATATCTTATGTGAAAAAATGATTCGCCATTCGTACAAATCGCCATTCGAACTGCCTCCTGGAACGGATTGTATACGAATAGCGGGGTTCCACAGTAAATAAACTTTAATTGCATTCAAAAAACATATATATTTTTTAAGATTAATTTTATATTATTAAACTTTTTTGTTCAGCACTTTTGATTTGATTCTGTCTTCATCTTCGATCTTTTACTTCAGACTTATTCTTTATTTTTCATGCATGTGTACTGTTTTATTTATTATTTATAATTTTTAATATTTTTAGCTTATCTTACCTTTTTCTGTATTGCTTGGTTTTATTGATGATTTTTTATTAGTTATAATTTTAAGTTTTTTGAGGTGATTTATTGGATGACAGGTAGTTCAATAAATAATTGCCTTGGTCCACCTCACATGTAAAACTCTGAATAATAAGATTTGGAATCGAAATCTCAAATACAGGCAACTCTCGAATTACGAGCATTCGATTTACGAGCATTCGATTTACGAGTATTCGATTTAAGAGTATTCGATTTATGAGCATTCGATTTAAGAGTATTCGATTTACGAGCATTCGATTTACGAGTATTCGCTACAACGAACGCAAAATTCATCCAGAATTTAATAAGTTACCATTAGATGGAATTGCTTTTAAAACAAAACAAACTGACAAGAGTACAGTTAATATAATAATTGTATGATTTAAATAAGCTGTTAAGTGTGTTTATTACAATAACTATCTCAAAATTATTATAGTTGATAGTTAATTGCACTAACCTGTTCTTGTTTTTTGTGGTTTTTTTTTTTTGTTTCCCATTTTCTTTATTTCTGTTTTTGTAACTTTCAGATTTTGTTTTGCAATTCTTATTTTTTACAAAACGATATCTTATTTCATATTCTTTTCTTAATTTACATTTCGTTTAAAAAAAAAAAGGATAAGAGCGCCGTTTAATATTTTTTGATATACATTTAAGAGTTGTTTATTTTGATTTTAATTTCAAATGCTCACACCAGGTGGAGGCATTACAATTGTAAAAACGAACACGAGATGGCAATACTGCCAGTTTCACCTCATTTACATACAGCTACGATTGGTGGATGAGAGTTATATAAACCCACTGTTCCACTGGATCGATCACTTGCTGGATGACTTGCAGGCAAGTCGAAACGTTGTGTTTCTTTTCTTTTTGTATTTTTTAAAAGAACTTTTTAAAATATTTGTGCTTTCGGCCTAAATTTTAATCAGATTTAATGAATTTATGCACGTTAAATAATTGTAAATACGTTTCGTACCGTATACGATAAACCATAACTTATACCTACATTATAATTAAACCTAATGTGTAGACCGTTCGGTAAGTAATATATGGTCTTAATGATTTCAAAATGGCTGGTACAGTGCAACTTGGATAATTCGAAGCTGAAGGGACCACTACAAAACTTCGAATTATCCAAGACTTCGAGTTAAAGAAGTTACATCTTTTAACTTTAATTTCAGGTCCACTGAATGCTTGAAAAGATTAATCTGTCAATAAGTAAATATTTAATCAGAAAGATCATTGTATGAAAGACTTAAATACTATATGTTTGTAAACAAAATAAGATTTATATTACATAAGCTACAGTACATATTACATTCAATACAGAAAATTATAGTTTTTCGAAAAATTGTGCAATGTCTGATTGTTTTGTAGAATTCAGTCGCTTAAGGTTGGCAAAATCATCAAGCATGTTTAGTGAACGGAAAACAGCTTCACTTACGTTGGTTTGTCTTTCAATGTACCGACGAAATTCGGCGCTATCATGTACTCGTTGGCGATTTGGCATTTCTTCTTCACACCCTTTTCCACCACGCGAATGACGGCCACCTTTTCAGCGAACGTTAAATTCTTGTACGCGCGTGGTTTAATGGAAGACATGGTGACACTGACAGCAGGAAGCTCGAATGGCGTCACGTGTCGAACGGTAGCGGGAAGGGGATTTCAGTTGTCACGTGTCGAATTTCTTAACGATGAAACGCCGAAAAGTTACAAAAAACTTCGAATTAAGGAAGTTGAACTTCGAATTATCCACGATTTTTTAACATTGATTTAATATGAAATTCAAGGGACTAAGAGAAATCTTCGAATTAACCACGATTTCGAATTAAAGACGTTCGAATTATCCAAGTTGCAGTGTATTTTGTTGTAAAAGTTCAGGAATGCAAGATTCATATAGCGAACAAAACCTATAACGAACAACGTCCTGGAACGGAACTTGCTCGTCAATCGAGATTTGCCTGTAAAACTACATAACTTATTTGTTCTTTGTAGTTAATCGTAATTAATTACTGATTGTATTTTACTTCTGATGGACAATTCGTTAGATAAAAAGTTTTTAATATTAAGTAAAAATTTAATAATAAATTAAAACGTGCTGAAAGATATTTTGAATTATTCAATATTAATTACTTACCATGGCCTCAGACGACAATCATAGGTGTCAGGAGTAGAATCCTTCACTAGCCACTTCACACCTTTTAAAATTCATCAACAAATAAATGCATTAATAAATTGTCTTGTCATTTATAATTAATATCTAATTGTCAAAACCCTTATTTCTCTGAAAATATTCAACATCAGAAATAATAATAGTATATGACTATTAAATTCCTTCATTTAGAGCAGAGGTTCTCAACTTAATACTCGTGAGTACAGTAGTACTTTTTATTAACACAGTGTATTAGTAAACTGATAAAATAAGTCTGCGGGTAAAAAAAAAAATACATTACCTATGAATTGTTATAATTGCTTTTAAAAGTTAGAATTTTATAATGTTTTAGATGAACTTCGCATCTAAAAACCGTCCTCTTATTACTTAAAATATATATTAGAAAAAAATTCAAATTTTAAATTTATTTTAAGACTGTAAAACACGTATTTTACATTCTTTAATTTACTACAAAATGCTTATATAACAACATCAATATTTTCATAAAATTTTGGTTTAAAAACTTTACTGCAATGTCATTTTATATAATTGTTTAATCTGAAACAGTAAGTTACTAATAAATAAGATATGATTGACAGAATAGTATTACGAAAAGTCAAAAACCAAATAACAAGGAATTTGGATTAAAAACTAATATTATACATAAATTTGGTTTAAATTTCACCAAACTCATAAAGGAGATAGAAGGACACTCTGTTACTTCACAGCAACTCCTACTTTCTCGTAACCATATCGTGTCTGGTGTGACGTAATAATACATACCATTCAACATTTATTTCTTGTTGCTAATACGACATTCATCATTATTTTTATATTTTATTATCTGGGTTATGCTTGTTCTTGGGCACTTTGGAATCTCTTCAGAATGGGTCGAGTGATTTAGGCCTGTTAGTCCGACCCAGCCTGAATGTCGATGTTATTGTGGTCAATCTTCCCTTTGTTACTGTGTACTAAGTTAATAGTCAGCTTCTATCCTTGGTCGACAAAATGATCTATTGTTTTTAACCTCTTAAGACATCGAAGCTTACGTAATGGATTCATTCCAATGGTTTTTAATCCAAAAACTGCACCCCAATAAGACCCTAAAAGTGCTCTCCCTTCCTCATCTAATTTCCAAGCTTCTTTTAATTCAGAGTGTTGGTTTTCCAACTGTGCATAATTATAAATAACGTGAGAGTATTCAAACCTGGAAACTGTCTCAAAAATCCAGTTGAACTTCCAAAATATTGCCATTTCAGTGTAGGATCCGACTTATAATTGTCAACGAAAGTCGGTTCAAGAAATCTTGACCAATAAATATCATTTATTACTTCTGGAGCTGAAAAGACAGAATAAAATAAAAGAATATTATTACCATTAATACGTAGACTAACTTTCCTAAAGAAATGCCAAATTTCTTTATTTATCTGTGTTCAGAAGGTTATACTAATCTAATGTTCTGTTGTCTTTGAACCGTTACTGAATAATACATCATGTACAAGTTTGCTCTTTGTATGATCTTTATTTGAGAATAGCAACATTACTGTCTTAAATTCGTAATGGGTTAACTGAAGATTAGAGAGCTATAATTTGCAAATCTTTCTTTGCCTACAATATAAATTTAAATAATACACAACTTACAAGTCTACAAGTGTGATTACATTAAAGAAAAAAATGGAGTACAAATAAATTAAATATACAAATATATGATAACTAATTCTAGTATAGTAAGTTATTCTAGAAAGCAATATAAATTAACCTGGTTAATTAAATTTAATACATATATTAGTATTACATAATAGTACATTTTGAAAACATATTTTTTTTCTTCATTTAGTAATTTATGTTATTATACAATGATAATAAAATCATGAAGATTTGATAATTTTTAATAGTAATAATTTGTTGCCTATAATATCTACAAAAGTATGCATTATTTAAAATAACTGAGTTCAGTTGACTTAAGAGGAATTCCGCCGAGAAGACAAAAGTGTGTCAGTGTCGAAGAAAATATCAAATGAAACAATACATAAATGATTAGCATACGTGAGAAACGAGAAAAAAAAGATTAAGCAACTGGAATAAAATTCGTAAATAAATATATGACAAAATGATACTTTCATTTTGGTGAAAGAGGAAATTTTACAATATACACTGTCCGGCCACTTTATTAGATACACCCTGCTGTGCTCACAAATCATGTGTCTCACAACAACTCTTCAAGCCGGTGAGGACAGTGTCTTGGTGTTGGGGATGTTTTCCTGGCACACGTTGATACCTCTGGAGGCACGTCAGGATGCTAGAGCGTACCTAAACATCGTAGCTGACCAAGTGCAACCGTTGACCATATTAACAGTTTATCCTCATGCAGACGGCTACTTCCAGCAGGGTAACGCGCCGGTGCACAAAGCCCGCATCACTATGGGATGGTTTGAGGAACATGAAGATGACTTTTCCTTGCTGCAATGGCCCACTCAGTCCCCAGATCTCAGTCCGATTGAGAATTTGTGGGATGAGCTGAAACTGGCTGTTCGCTCCACTGGCTGTTCGCTCCATGCCTACACCTCCATCAAATCTTCAGGAACTGTGTGACACACTCATGTCTGCATGGTACACGATACTTCAACAAAGTTTTCAGCATCTTGTGCAATCCAACAGACGAATTCAGCTGTTTTGAGGGCTAAAGGAGGCCCAACACGCTACTAGGTAGGTGCACCTTATAAAGTGGCCGGACAGTGTATATTAGTCAAATTACATATTTAGTGGGTACATTGCTTCTGTGGGGCTGTGAAGGCTCTTGCCCAAATAGAGGAAACAGGAAAGTTGGAGGAAGGGTACGAGTAAGAAACAAGAATGACATAATATAGTATATCGTTACGTGGTTAAAATAACGTTGGGCAGGGACAGGTTAACAGGTAACTACTGACTTTCCTGACTACTAAGTAACTTTATTTACAAGAAAAGAGGTGTATACGTATACAAGAGCTTTGGAGCCAAAAATCCTATTTCACCTCAGTCCTCCTGTGCTCAGGATGAATTAAGTGAAAGTTCGATTCCAGGAACAGTCTTAATCCCCACGATGCTAGATAATTCCTTAATCCCTTGATCTTGTGAACCAAGCATCAATATCACCAAATAATACCCGGCTATATAGAATATTGTGAAGAGTATGGGCCTAATATATGTGTAAGATTCTATTATGACTGTACATTGAGTGGAGTGGAAATTTTTAAATTTTCTTTTAATTTGGAAGAGAAGAACAATCACGGATTTCCTTTGGAATTTTATTCCAAATTCGAGCGGCTGTACAGCTTATCGCTCCTCTTTGACAGTTAAATGTTGTTTTTCGTATTAGCAGATCAGGATTCAACCTAATATTATACAATGGAAATTAGATTTAGTACTAACTGTAATTGAAGGACACAGTTCTGCATTGACTGTTTTGTAGGAGAAAAGGTACAGCTGAAGTTTGTAATTGTGACAAAAAAAAAGGATTATTTTATATTTTGTCCATAAGGATCCTGTAAAATGGAGTCGAAGATTTTTATCCAGGAATCAACAAAAAATATTTTGAACTATCATTTTTTTCAAGAAAATCGACATTACAATCTTATTAGAAACTATGAACCAAAGCTGTACATTATTGTAATGTAAAACATAAAGCCTAACAAATTAGCCTACTGATGTAGACTATTTGTAACTTTCAACATTATTGTCATAAAACGGAAATATTAAATTTTCAGCCCAGAATCTTCGAAAATTCAAAGAAAACATGCTGAAAAAACACTATGGTAAAACAAAGATTTAATTGACTCCGCAGTATATTAATAATTGACTGTCATTCAGGGAATGATTTAATGATTAATACTGTATTCTAATTTATTTTAATAAAAGTTTCCCAGATTCGAATTTCAAAGCTAAGTCTACCAGCAGAAATTTTAAAAAAATACTTGATGGTTCAGTTAAAAACCACTAATTTTTTTATCACAGTTGAAGGATTTATTCTACAGATCTTAGCCTAACTTTATAAAATGGATAGAATCAGGGAGAATCAGTTAATAAATACAACAGTTGTTGCTTCGGAATTGATGAATGATATGCTTGGGAATCCTTAATGGAATGTATGGTAAGAATTCGAAAACGTTAAGACCCCTATAGCTTGCCATTTAAGGAATTGATTAATTCTTAATTCTTAATCATAACTGAATTTATTTTGGACTTGTAGAAGAATACTGAAATCTATATTTCATATGTAGTAGACTTCCATTAACGAATACTCCAGAAACATTGCCCAACTGACGGTTATCCCTGAGTATGACAAATGCCCTGTCTCTTGCTTTCGTTCTCCTTTTACAAGTGACAAAGGCAATACAAAGGTGTTATTCAAAATATGAATAAAATAAATCAGTTAATACGAAACATTGATAATTAAATAATAAAGTTAATATTTCAATTTACATTAATAATGTGGGCACTCCCAAGATAAAAGGAATTACAATAATGTACAGCATCCCATTATTTTTAATCATTCACGAGAAGTTTATAGCAGTTCAGTATTTCAACAATAGATATCAGTAAAATATCTGGAATGATTAATCCAATAGTAATTACCAAGTCATTTTTGCAATTCTTTTGTAACCTGAATGGCAATCTTGAACAAAACTGCTACTTAAAATAACCAGTTAAGATTGATAAGATCAACAGAACAAGATAGGATAAAAGAAATATATCTACATTATGAAAACGATGACATAACTATGATGAGGAAGGATCTGTCTATCTGGTATCCTTTACAGAATTCTTCTGTTTATTTTTGATAACACAACTTAAAATACAAAAATCAAGGTCATTAAACAAATTTGGAGCCGGAGTGATCAGTAGGATGAAATAAAATTAACATTACGTCCAAATATTAATGAATAGATACTCATGTAACAAAAAAGAATTACTTTATTTTTCTATATTTTATTTATTTAAAAGTTTGGTATTTTACTGACTGACATTGTAGATTATGAAGTGTAAACTGCAGTGGAAAAAAAGAGCATTTAGAATATCAAGGAACTACAAAAAATAAATGTTTTTCTGGAATCTTCTGCAGGTGTAAATGTCCTTCTTGCCAAATTTTCTGCGTGAATAAAATCCCAACTAACACCTTAAACTGTATGAAACACACAAAACAATATGGCGATATTCCGCATTAAAGGACGAGAAAACGATCTTACCTTCATTGTACACATTAGTTGCAACCTGTATGGTACTCAGGCTAGTATTAACAGGAATGTTCTCGAAATGCTTGTTGGGAGTGAGGACAACTTTGAGAGAATCGGCAGCCTTGTCTTCATTGATCTGTTTAGCATTTTTATACTCATACTGCAAAATACAAAGAGCATACATCATTTACTAAATAGCGTTTCAAAAGAAATCAAGTAAACTTATTAATTTTATATTTCTAATGTTTTACAAAATAAAATAATTTATGAAAAAACAGAAAGGAATAAAAACCTTCGATTTTGATGACGAACCAATACATACTTTGTTGCTGGTAAAACGTCATTGCTACAGTCTATAATAATTAGTCGTCTCTCTGTAATAAATTGTTAGAATGTGGAGAAAAAAGTCTGCTAATTCCAAGAGCATAACACGGACATTTGTTCTGTACTCAGCAGTCCCAAGGCTTCTCATTATGAAGAGATTGAAGCCAAAAGGAATTAAAAAAAGTAACAGTAAATGAAGTCGTATTTTCCTGTTTTACATAATTAATATCTTGTCCACAGAAGCCTTGTTCAGAGGGAATGAATGTCGTGAGAGCTCATCCCTTGCTGTTTTTTTTTTCTTTTTAAGTAACCTTTTTTCATTTCATTTTCATTAATTTTCATTTTCTATAATTATTTCTTGAAAACAAACCACGCTTATTATTAATCTTTATTTCAGTAACACTAAAGCATTTGGAGCTGTTTTAAGATAAATAAGATTAAACTTCTTTAAAAGACACTGAAAGAATGCATTAGCAGAAGAATGGATATTAGGCCTATCATTTCGCTGATACTGCAGACCGATGGAATCCTGGAAAAATCGTTCAATCAAATTCTTCCCTCCCATTGATGTTTTCACTTAAATATTACTATGAAACAAATACTAAAAGCACCTGAATATTAAGCATAATCACAACACTTACTGCTGCAACCGTACTGACACTATGATAGGTAAATCGCTACGTAAACTAGTACATACAGGGTTTTATATAAAATATGTAAAGATATTTATGCTTTGTGAGATATATTAGAAATTGTAATTGTGGTAACGAATGTTGTATATTGTTGAATAATGAAATAAGTGTTACAGATAAAGGGAAGAAGGGAGCTCCCCACCCCATTCTCGGACAACGCCGGGTACTTTAAGCTAGTTAAAAAATAAAATGTAAGTCCTATTTACTTACTTTGAGATCAGGGTCATACGTATGTCCCTTCTTTGCCTCTTCTGCGGTTTCCATCAATCTCTGGAAAATATATAAACAAATTTAAAATATACAATTTTTATAGAAAATAAATTATTAATTTTGTTCAGTTTCTTTAATGTAAAGCTTTTCCGTACCGCTGCAATTACTTGGGCATTAAATGCCTTATTTGAAAGAATAATAAAACATTTTAAAAAAAAACATCATCAACTTTTTCCCTCTAAGAATTTAAAGTCATGAAAATAACACAAATGAAACGCTTACTATTATTTAACTTGTAAATAATAGTAAGCATCTATTAAATTTAAAAAAAAATCACAATTCTGACTTAAGGCGTCTAAATCGGATTAATTTAATTGTTCATTAATGCTAATTAGTGGATAATTTATATGGATTAATTCCCATTGTCGAACAGTGAAATATTAACAGAAATAGGATAGAATCCATTGTTAGATTCCAATGCTTTTCTATGGGAAATTTTTGTCTTCTTCTCTCGCTAAATTCTCTAAAAGAAACCAATTACAAAAGATTTCAATTTAATGGGCTTCTGGTCCTGAAATATGTAGATCAAGTTTCAAGAAGATCCATCAAGTGGCTTAAATGATATTAGGGAACACACACATGCAGACGGAGTGATCTGATCAGCTTTCATTCTTAATTCGGTAATAATCTTTTAAAATAAGTAGGTTAGGTATTTGCAAAATTAAAAAAAAAAAAAAATGTGTATAATATATTATAATTTGCTATCATATTTCAAATGCTTTAGGAAGAGCTTATGTTTCAGACTTTTATGGTGCAAATCTTATTAACAGTTAAATAACTCATTGTCACTTATTTAGCAATTACTCAAGGCAATATCTTTAAGATGCAAAAGAAGTTGTTGCTTCTGCGATCAGTTGAGGATATTTATTGTAAGTTTTTGTTTTCCTTTTTAAATATTCCATAATTGGCTAGTGACTGAATTGAATGTCATCTACAATTCCTATGATGAAAAAAGATTTGATTAGTGGGCTATGGATTACTAATTCCAGGAATTCTCAGCTACATGTATTACAAAGCATTTTAACCACTTTCCATATTCTACAAATTCAAGTAGAAAATAACAAGCTCTTCGATATTTTTTTTATTCTTTCCATTTTAAATCTATTTATTTAGTGTTATAATTATTATTTTTATATTATTCCCAAATTTTTTAAAATTTTATGTTATTCCAAATGAGAACGTAACAAAAGCACGGCGTCAGACACAAATCCACTGATACTTCCGCGTTACCGCCCGCAAATACCGCATTCGTTACTGTGCCATGTTTTTCTTTGCCAGTGTAAAAATTTATTCAAATCTCATTCAGATAATCGCGCCTCTTCCTTGCCCAACGTTGTCAGATTTGCCTTAAGTATCTGTGTGGATGGGTTACAACGTCAGGCTTTCAATGTAAAATTGCCGCCATTTTACTTTGCAGCAATGAGTTCCAGGATCAACTAAGTTATCAGAATTTTCCATATTTATGGCAGGTCAACATTAGTTGCACTAATTAATAATACAGTATCTCAATGTAGTAATATCTCATTTACAAAAATGTAACAATGTAGCTCACAAGTGCAGGTAAATAAAATGGAAATGAAAAGTAACGAAAAAGGTAATGTAAAAACAATTACAACCTTCTAATTGATTGATATCAAGTAAACAAACTCATAGTAAATTTATAATCACAGAGTTCATAAAAATAACTGATCTACCCACTCCCCCTATTGTACATAGCTTGATCTTGGTACAATCGGGTACCTAGTGGATCTATTAAAATTACGAATATGATAACATTGTGAATGTAAAGGTAACTCTTTAATTATATTCCTAAACTTAAACGTATTTCTATTCTGTATAAACTGTTATCCAATAGCTTGAAATACAACTAATTACAGGCATCCCTCATTTTTTCGTCAAGTCAGGGACTAGAGCTCTGTGGAAAACCGGAAATCATCGAAATCCGGAATTCAAATCTTTTTTTTTTTATCTTGCAAATGAATTTTGGCCGCCAAGTGATATAATGCACTTTACATCATTTGGGAATGCGTGCGAAAGCTAAATAACACACTATTTATATACAAAAGTACTGTACGACTTCTATGCGCAGACTGAACGAGAAGATGGCGCCAAGTCCGGATATTGAAAAAGATCGAAAGAGCGGACATCAAAATCGGGGAATGTCTGAATACAAAACAATATAAAGAATAATAAAGAACATGCAAAGTTATTTCTTACATTTTTTTTTATTAAAATTAGCTCTTGACACAAGGGATACACTCAAAACTGATACATTCAACATAATTTTGCTATTTCTTCACTTTTAAGAAAAAAACTTAAAAAAGTAAATGCACAGTTTTGGAATAAAGACAAAACCAAATGACCCCGCATCAAACTCTTGTATAATACCTCCTAACACTATCCCTATATGAGCTACAGAAGAATAAGCAATTAAAGATTTAATATCTTGTGTTGTTAAAAGTGTTGCTACTGTTTGATTGGCGCTCAAAAATCAATCCTTTGTAATTCAACGGTCAATAATAACTTACATAATGGCTTACGCGGTACACCATTGGCATACAAATGGGCTTGCACGAGACTTGTTGCTTCCTAAGCATTCCCTGTGACCCGGAACCGGAACTGACCACATTGGGTCCAGGGTATCTTCTTCATTCTGACCATAATCGATTTAGTGCATTTGTACAATTACAAATACCTCCCTGAATCCGGTCTGCGACCACCTAAAACCAAAAGTGGCCCGGATTGCAAATAGGACTTTTTCCGAGGCCATGGAGAATCCAGAGTCACATGACTCATGGGATACTGACTTCCGGTTTGGTCTGTGGAGGGTGTTACATACACACACATACAGGAACCCTAACAGTACAAGCGCTAAAAAAAGTACAAAAATGTGTTTTCAATTACTATATTAAGTCCTTGATTGTTACGACTCTTTTTGAATAAAAGTAGTGCTAATTCTTAACACAATTATGCTTAATACAAAAAACAAAAATAAGAAGTTTCTGCAAGAACTTAAAGTCCACTTTCCCCTTTAAAATCTTGTTTTTTATTTCTTTTTTAATCTTGAAAATAAGGCAAATGATGTCCACAAGCGCCGCTGCATGTACTGTACGTCAGTCCTCGCAAAACGTCTACGGGGTTTCCCCACGGCATCTTCCACCTCATTGGACTTATTTTAGTTTCTCTCTGTATATAAACAATCACTTTGTAGCAATCAGTTATTCGACGAAGGCTTCTCCCATTATTAAGCCAAAACTATAGTCGTTTGTATTTCATTGTGATTAAATATTCATCAACTTATTCAGGTGTACGGGCTTGATTTTTTGCGATTTAAGATAAACGAAAACTATACATTTAATTTCAGATTTTACTAAGTGCTGAGTATAAACAATAGTAAATTTGCTTTTACTGAGAAAAATTAATGAAATCCGCATTATTTACTTGAATCGTTTACATTTTAATTATATTAAAGCTCGCGAATATATTAAAATAATTAAAATATCCAATGTTCGACAAATCATAGAAATTCAATGCTTCGGTGCTATTTGGAATTTTGTCACCGACACGCGCTTATTTCTTTAAAAGGATATATATAGTAAAAACTTCGAATATAAAACGTTAATCGACTTTAAATAGGTAGACCAATTTTCAAGAAGATCAATGTAGCGGTTCAAAAGTTATGAGGGTAAACATACAAACTGTTTGATTAGATGAGACTCACTACTGAAAACTAGTTTAAAACATGTTAATGCTAACTTTCTGGTTTTTATAAAGGAAGTTCAGATAGATTTAATGAATGACAACACTTTTCTAACAATTTCACCTAATACTTTGTTTAACATTATTAACAAAAAACGTAATGTAGCTGAAAAATGAGGTGTAAATTTCTTACTTGTACGGCCTGTAATTTCGAGGACATCATTGTTTCGATGTCCTTTACCATTGTTTTTAATTCTTTCATACCATCAAACGCTTCCACGCTGGCTCTTTCAAAATTCTGTGAAACAAAACAGAAAAACAAACTCAGTTATATTATCAGTAATTTGTGTCAAGATCTTCAATGTTAATATTAATAATAACAATATATTTTTATATATTATATTCAAACTTATTTACCACAAAATTCAAGACATGGGAGAACCTTTAAGAAATCATAACAGTTTGGTATGAAATGAATAAGTAACAAAGTTTGGTATGAAATGAAT
>JAFIDM010000005.1:27021249-27042100 GCA_023159025.1 Thereuonema tuberculata
TTTTTTTTTTTCGTCACATTTTTCTGAAGCCATTTACACCATATAAAGCCTTCTGGAATGTCATGGAAAAGGTTTGGAATAACAACATGATGGTTTATATAATGGTAGTAACTATGAAAACAATCCTTCACATTGTTTTCTTTATTTCACTAAGTAAATTTGATATGCGTTGTAATAAGTACAAGAAGTTCGAAATAGGCTTGAAACCTATTTTCAGCAAAATGCTATTTCTTATTTTTTTAAGATCGTTAAAATGACAAAACCTAAAAGTCTACATTTATATTCTAATTGCAATATCTTATTTAATATTCATTATTGAAAACAATAAGATAAATAACAGAAATAGGAAGAAATCCATTGTTTAGATTCCAATACTTTTCTATGGGATTTTTTTTTTCGCCTTTACACGCTAATTTTTGACAAGGACCCATTTAGAATAAATTTCAAATATAAAAGTTAAATCACCCCTAGTCCTCAAATATGCATACCAAGTTTCAAGATAATCGATCGTGCTATTCAAAAGTTATTAATGGAGAAACACGCACACAAATTGACCGTTTTCATAAGCCTCAGTTCCCTATTGGATACAGACTAAAAATTGCTTACTGTTGAACGAATTCGATTGTTAAAATATTATAATTTTCAATTTTTGTTATGGACTTTTCCAGAATGTTCATTACATAATTAAAATGACTTGAGAAAGAGGTGACTAAAAAAAAATTTGCTTTATGTAAGAGTTGAGTCTTATTTTGAATAAATACGTTCAAAACAAATAGTTCAAAACAGCAGCCATTCAGTTCAAAACAAACGAAGTATGGCTGCTGATTATTTACCATTATTAAAAATATCGTAATTAGTTACTCTTAGCTTCTCTAATTAAATTACGAATAACTTCTTAATGAAAGAAGACCCACAGAATAAACAACAAACTATTCAAAACATTAATGCTCTTCTTCATTTTTATCTTACAAATTTTTATGTAGAATAAACTATGTTAACTTAAAATTTTCATTACACTTAATTGCAATAGTTAGAAGCTTCCAGAAAAACCTCATTATAACTATTATTTACTTCCCCTTTTTGATGAAATAAGATTCTAGTCTAAAGAGAATGTTAAATAAAATATTAAGGAGTTACTTTTAAAATTTTAACTTCCAAAAATTGTATCACTCGTTCAAACAAGAAAATTCAAAATTCGTAGTCTTGAAGAATAAAACTAAATTTCTAATGTGGAATTCAAGACACATGGGAATGAGTCTTTCCAAATAATTATAAACTAAATTCATTATTAAGTATTATCTATAACAGAAGTCTTGTATAGTTATGATTAAATGTGATAGATTGCACTTACGGTATCTACATTTAATATAGGTTCTCTCCTGTTACGAATGTTCATATATATTATTTGCATGATATGTAATCTATCTGAATTATATTGAATCCAGTTATCCCATCCTGTGTGAGATTTATTGTAATAAAGGATTACACTAAAAATACACAATAAACGTGAATGTCTTAATGTTGCTTGTAAGTAAAGAAATACTACTAAAAAATCTAATATTTTCTAAAATGTTATATAGAAGCAGTGGAGCCTTTTAGATTCATTAGTTTAATTTCATTAGATTTTTTCAATGAGATTAAAACATGGTGAATTGCAAAGACTGCATGGCTTTTATATAAAGCGTTATACGTTATAGTGATATATAATATGTATCTCCCAGCAGATTTCATACTTCTACTTCTTGTAGTTCCTGAGATCAGACTGACATACAGATAGACATGAAGTCTATTTATAGGACATCCTTCTATGAGTACCTGGAAACCTAGAAACATGATCTCAATGAAATTCTTTTGACGATATCTCTCAGTCTACCAAATTTCATATCTCTAGCCCTTACAGTTCCTCAGTCTAATGTTCTTCCGGACGGATGTAATATAACTAGCTCTGCAATAGAACCTTGAAAAGTTATAAGCCAGTTAATTGCAATAGCGATTTATTATCATGAAGTGAGCAAATGCTAACGCGCCTTCAGTAGTTAGTCTAAATATTTCAGGGTAATTAAGATCCACGGGCTCCGTAAGAAAAAGAACAACTTCTGGTAAATTCGATGGTGGCGCTTCAGTGGCTAAAAAGTGTACTAAACATAAGTGAACTACAGGCCCAGAATTTGCCTATAATTAAGTGTTCTTCAAAACAGCGGATTTATCGCTAATTCATCTCAATTAGATATAATTTCATTAACTAAAAACGTTATAAAAATAACTTTCCTCAATTTCTTGAACTAAGAACGGACCTTTTCTTTCTTATCTAACAAATTGTTTTCAATCCAAAACAAACATTACCTTTATTGCCGTAATAGATTTCCTTGGTTACATGACACAAATTAACTACTTAAAAATGAAGATTAATCTTAAATCATGATTAATAGTTACGTAATGAAATTAGCTACGAGTTAATTTGTTAATTAGTGATACTATTAGTTTGTTTCTTTAATGGATTATTAATTTACATTCTCAACTATAATTTTCTGCAGGACTTACAGCTCTTGACATCTTAAGATAATTAATTTCCACTTACATTTAAGCCCGTAATCATTTATCAAGTGCGGGATTAAGGTTTCTAAAATAGTTCCCTTGTTGAAAATGTCACTTCATCTTATAGGCTCTCTACAGGAGACCGGAACATGGATACTTTATCACAAATCATACGCTGGTTTCATGGTTGAATAACTAACTCGCTGTATGTAAACAGTTTTTTTCCTTTACTTTGTTTTTGTTAACGAGCTGTCGTTTCTTATGTGATTTCAAGGAAATGTGGAAAGAGTTTTTTTTTGCAATGCAT
The DNA here is from genome assembly GCA_023159025.1 of Thereuonema tuberculata. Classification (NCBI taxonomy): domain Eukaryota; kingdom Metazoa; phylum Arthropoda; class Chilopoda; order Scutigeromorpha; family Scutigeridae; genus Thereuonema; species Thereuonema tuberculata. The sequence goes on from JAFIDM010000005.1 coordinate 27,024,092, forward strand.
TCTGGATTACGCTAACAGTTCAAGTTGTTGTTCCTCAGCAATATCAAAAACATCGCTTATATTTTGAGAGACTCGAACATAAATTAATAAGTGTAATATATTGTAATGATTTATAAGCATAAAGCAAAAAAAAAAAATACTTATAACATAATCCATAATCACGGAGAGTAAATAATTTGGTGAGACAATAATTTGTAATTTTTGGAGAGAAAACCGACGATTTACTGTATTTATTTACAACATATTTATATTAAATAAATAGGGTATATTTGTAAATGTCAATATCAAAAGATTCAGATTTGCCATAATTAAATTTTGAAAAAATTCTCTATATTGAGAAACTCTTTATATTAAGATTCTGTATATTGTTTTTTTTAATTTCTTCGCCCGTTTTTTCAATTTTCGGGAAATTAAAGTTTGTATGTTTGTTTTTTTATGAATATATATGCCTATTTGGTTTTATTCGTCTTTACGTTATTTGTCCAAATTTCGATTGAAATCATTGTTTTATTCCATTCTGTATTTTGCCTTCGCTGAGGTATGCCATATTGAGGTTTTTATTTTGATAAAAAACGATCTGTCAAGACGGGGTTCGAAATGCCAATTGTGTATGACCTTGAATGGGGATATTTACTCTTTGTTATTTTAAAATATGAAAGATCATTATTATGTCTTCTATATATCCATTATATAGTCTCATATAAAAGACATACTCAAGTTAGCAGAAATTCAACATTATCTTTTTGTATTCTAACTTATATGTTATCCTGTACATTAATCATTAAGCGTGTTACTATTTCAAAAAATAGAAAATCGTTTTCAGTGATTGTCTGTTTGTCTGTACTCATAAAATAACTCGTCTCCCGATGTTCACTAAGCTTAGTACAACACCGTAAATACCGAAATTTACTGACTAAACTCAAATTTCATCAAGATTGCATGAAAGTTAATGTCAATAAAAGTAATGTTTTCAAAAATCTTTTACAGCTAATGCTACGGCAATGTAGAGTGTGTCTTCATCTAGTGTCTACCCAAGGCACCTTAGAGCATTTTCTTGTTTTAATTAATATTCATAATCAAGCTCTTTTCAGTATTAAGACGACATCCCAAGTAAGCATCAGAAAATATATAAGAACTCAATTAGGAAAAAGATCTTGCAATGGAGGCACTGCAGTGAATATTCGAAATAAGAAAGTTTTAAAAGTTTATACGAGACTTAAAGATGAAGAGGATAGTGAAGCACAAGTTTAAGAAAAAGTTTGTATTTCTTTTTAGAAAGAAACTAATTTAAGAGAATTCTTTAATATACTAATACAGAAGAAATGTTTGTCTTCTTTTCAGTCTTCATCCTAATTTATTTTTTTAATTGTTAGTTTTCTAAGTGCTTTAGAGAAGCTCAATAAAAAATAAAAAGTTCACGATGAGCGGCGAAGGCGCGAGAAGACTTATGGATTATCGGAATCTATATTCATTTTTAAGGTAAAAGGCACAATGAATACACAATTTTAAACAAGATCGAATGATTATTAAATCTATGGCATCTGCGCAGGCGCTAATTCTTGGCTTAAGTCAGTGTTGACTTGGCTTTCGAAAGGCAGGTATTCCTGCGTGTCAAATACAAGTACGTCTCCTGATTGCGATAATTTTTTAGGGTAAATATCGATTAATTTAGCGAACATTTTTAGGTTGTAAGCAATCTTTGTAAAGGTTAAAAAATTCAGAAGTTCGTAAGCGGACGTCTTTACAAATAAAAGAGCATTCACTTCTTCCCAGAAACAAACAAAAAACTCTACTCAAATCGGATGGATAAAGAGATGAAAGAAACTGTTTGGTAAATGCGACGGACGCCAGAGAATTCCTCATCCTGTTGTCCCTAGATTAGAGATTTTGGGCGGGAAGGAATTATCGACCAGATGCCAGACGAGTGCAGGTCAAAGCAGGTACAACACCTCAAGGTCGACTCCACGACATCGGAGAAATCTTGCATCCAAGGTCCAATCACAACGTATTTCTACGTTGGAAGGGAGATGTCAACGAGAGCATACTTTATCAACGTCTCAAAGCGTCTGTGTGTGTGTCAAGAGCTAGTAAACTGTAATTTGAATAGCCTTGGTAGAGTCAGTAGCAAGTCGAAATAATTTTATATCTTTAACAATTTGCAGCATGAATTTATTACTATTACAAATTCACAAAAAAAAAATTATAGACGACTCCGGATATGGGTGGCTCCCTCTATAAACAAACAAAACTGCATTCAGCTCACATCCACCTACTGTTCGTTTTGGTTTAGGAGAGCCTTCACGCTTTTGCGCATGCGTCAGGTCTCCTTCGATTTCTTCCAAATAGGGGCGAGAAAGATGGGATGTTTACTTTTTATCAGTGTTAGTTTACTAGTAGCTGGGTTCTATTTGCGCTTTTCGGGAAAGAATTATGGAAAGAATAAATACTATTGCAAAAATAACAGGTACTAAAAGAAAAACAGGTTTTAAGAAAGTGCCCATCTCAGCGTATCACCCCTTTGTGGGGTAGAATCGTCTGTGTTGTCGTGGTTCTCGGATATCGAAACGGACTGTATTAATGCTTCATTGTTTATAACAGTGAATTTTAATTTCATTTTAGATAATCCATAAATTTGATATGATTTTGACAAGTAATATGTATTGATTTATTTATATTTTTGTAGAAAAAGCAAATGTGCACTACTCGCATTCAGCAGATATTAGAATTAGGAAATAAATGCAGGCTTTTCCACTTTGTCATTTTCACCACTTTTAAGAAAAGAAAAACCAGAATCTTTAACGAAGGAACTTTAAAGAAAGTAGGCTTTAAGTTCTTCGAATTTCTTGTTTTTAATTTATGATTGTTCTTAACTAAGGCAGATATGAAGATATCTAGTTCATTGAATTGAAACTTGTTCAATATTACTACCAAAGTTACAGACAGAATTCAATGTTGGCTTCTATACTTCTTCGGCATATTTCAAAAGATATTCTCGATTAACTCCTTGATAAAAATTACAACTCCCTACGAAGTTTGTTTTCAAGTTCAAAGTCTTTCTAATTTATTGAATTTTCAAATTAAAGGAATATACATTCTCCTTTAATATAGGATGTCCCAAAAGGTGAACGTTTTGGAGATCAGGGTAGCGGTCATTCTAAAAAAAAAAGTTTATGTGAACCTGTGTCCTATTCCGAAAGGCTTCTCAGATAGAGCTATTTGAATGTACATATTTTGAATTTGGAATTAATTACTTCAATTTTATCCTATAGTCAGACAAATTTTTCAACGTAATTTTCCCGTCGTAATTCGCCTCTGTCTGAAGCAGGTGAATCGACATGAAGCAAAGTGCATTGATGTTGACGGTGGGATTTTTGGAACTTTGTTATTAACTGTAATAAATTGTTCACTTGAAAAAAAACATATTAGAAACAGTACATAATATCTTTCTCTTTCAATAATTTTGCAACTGAACATTGTAAAAGCTATATCTCAAGATACAGTTCGGAATAGGACGTACTATGTTCACATAACTATTTTTCTTAAAATGACCGATACTAGGACAAACCAGAAAATTGACCTTTCCTTCTGAGACACTGTAGGTGTGAAAGTTTCAATAGGATATACTCCCTGGTTCAAAAATGTGGATGACCCACATAGTCAAGACCCATTCACATGCATGATATTGTTCCAATGAGATCTCTGATAAGAAGGTAGGCGGCCATGGGGATACTCAAAGGCAAATACTACACAAGGGCCCAAGAATCAAGCTTGGGTTGGGAGTTTTTCTTCTCGTCTTGAAATAAATAATAAGGAGGTTTTCCTTGCTCTCCTAAGAGCAATACATACAGTATTCACCCCTTATCCGCTGTTTCATTATCCGCGGTTTCAGTTACCGGCATTTGGAAATATTATATAAATAATCAAAAAAATATTAAATAACAAAATCTCATCGCGTCGGTGTTGTATCTTCTGCATTTCATCATCATCATCAAAAATTTTCATCACAAGAACGAAGAACGAAGAACGAAGAACGATGATTACAGTACAATAAGATACTTGAGAGAAACAGTACACATCCACGTAGGTTTTTGTATTACACTACAGTACTGTATTGTATTGTAATAAACAATTATACAGGACGGCGCACATAAAGCCGGTCCCAATAGGCATTTCCTTTTGTATTGTATTATTATTTTGGGCCGGTTTTATGTGTGCCATCCTGTAGAATTATTAATTTGATTGATGTCTTAATATATATAATTTTCAAATTAAACTGTACCATACATAAGAATGTATGTATAACCATATGTTAGATATTAACTATATACGCGTTTTATATAGGGTTCCAAGGGGTCTTGGATCCTATCTCGTCCCGGGAATACTGTACTTACTGAAGTTGTTAAAATCGGACTGTCTTTAATCATATCAAACCTCAAGGTAATTAATTAGAACGGAATTAAAATTCACTAGTTTAAACAATGAAGTATTAATAGAAACAGTGCATTGTTTACAGTCCAATATTTTTGTGTGGGAATTTCTGTCGCCTTCTCGAACTTACAGTGAAACTTGAATAATTCGAACTTGTTTAATTCGAAATTCTGGATAATTCGAATTTTTTGCTCGATCCATAGAATTCTGTATTAAAATAATGTTAAAAAATCGTGAATAATTCGAATTTTATTTTGGATAATTCGAATTTTTCGTACGATTGTCCTTAAAATATTTCAGTAAAAATTGTTCTTGAGACTTTTCTCAGCTAAGATACATTATTTATTGTAACGATCTTTCTAAGGAAAACAAAAGCGAGGGTTGGAATGTCACTATGTGAGGATTTCCTAGGATTTTTCTGTCCACCCTCTGTTGTTACCATCCCCCCTCCCACAACCCTTCGGTCTTAGAGTCACGTGCAATTCCTGTGAAGGATTTAATGCGGTTATATATATTTTTAGTTTTTGTGCTTATGATTTAAGTATTGTTTATATGATCTTATTATGCCATTGTCAAAAGCTAAAGCTCCTTATAAGTCATTAACATTAGCTGAAAAGGTAGCGGTGATAAAGGAAGTGGAAAAAGGCCTTAAAAAGAAATCGGAAATCTCCAAGGAATTTGGAATTTCATCTAACACGTTATCGACATATTTGAAGAACAATGATAAAATCTTGAGCAGCAAAAATGACAATGGAAAAAATAGAAAAAGAATGAGAGGATCTGGCAACCCAGAGGTTGGAATCATATGCTATGACTCAAAGATTAAATTCAATAAAGCAATTAAAAATATCTGCCTTTTTTTTTTTGACAATGATGAATAATTAAGCTAATAAAAAAATGTTTGATTTAATGATTAAAAATGTAGCAGTGTTCTTAGATCATCCAACCAGTCAACTTGTAAATCCTCGGGGAAACGCCTGGTTTGATTTTCTTACAATTCGGTATAATGCTTAATTAAGATCTACATTAAAATATGAACAAGATTATTTGGCATCCAACTCATCCCTTCCCTCAAAATTGACACTTTTGTGAGTCAAGGCACAAAAGCCTTTATAAATACAGCATAAAATAACAAAAACCAGACAGCCTACAATTAGAAATGTATGAGAGTTTAATACAATAGTGAAATATGAATAAATAACAGATAAAAGGCTGTTGTTGTAGTTGTTATTGTCTTATCCCGGATCCATCTTGGATCACTGTTCAATGCGAGGTATACTCCATGATGGGAAAGGAATGCTTCAGTCGTTTAGATTTCAATAGAAGAGGCATCGTTAGATGCCAATCTTTAATTGAGAGAAACAAACAATGAAGAAGAAAGAAACATCTAAGCCCCGCACCGGGATTCGAACCCAGTTGGTGAAAGGCCATCGCGTGACCACAGGGCTACAGTAGTTAAATGTGAAGTTTTTAGGCTTCTGAATAGGAACCCTTCTAATCCCGCTTTGTCCATCCGCCTATGGACAAGTATCATTAAAATCTCATTAAATTATCATTAAGCACAACAATCGCAACAACTGCGCCTTTTACATTCGCAGCAATCACATTTATAATAATAAGGAAATTAAAGCAATAATTTAACATAAATTAATCAGAAGCCGTTGCGAAGCATTGTGATTGGTTTACTAATCGCTATCCCTACCTTGTTTTACATTTGATGCATGTTTCATCTTTACCTGTAAGTGCATTTATTTTTCCTTTCAGTACACTGTCGAAATAAAAGTATAATTAGTTACTAGGTATATTTTGACCTGAATTTTCTGAGTCTTTACCTATACACCAAAGAAATTAAAAAGAAGACAGAATCGAAATCAAATATCTCTTTTTGATGAAAGGTACGAAAAATTCATTAAATTTTTAAAATAGAATTCTTCTGTAATCAGTATCTACATGCCTGCGTCGAAGTAGGCACTTTGCCCCTCGCAGTTAAAAGCTACCTTATGCATTTCAATCAATGCTGTCAAAGGGGGGGAAAATGCCAATGAAATAAAATTCTCACATGAAATGGGTTGTGAAATTTCAGAAGCATCCAAGCGTATCTTTATGTTATTGTGAATGATAAGGAGAAAATAGGAGGGGAGAGAGATTTATCCCCCTCCTGTCATTCAATATTAAATAACGAACTTGTAGGGGTTGAAAAGTGCCAATGTCACTTATTTCTAGTACTTGACATCGTATGTGTAGAAATTATTGCTAAAAATAGCTCATAAAGAGATGTAAGATATACGACGCTCTTCAGTAGGATAATAGCAATAATGAGTTTTGTAAGTTGTTGAGACCTGTTAGGAGGTGTTTACACCTAGCAAATTTGAAGAGAATTAATAAAATGTTTTTCAGTTGAGAAAAGTATCTTGTATCTCCCTGTTTTATCATTATACTAAGAAGTAAGCTTGCAAAATTATTAGTTAAAATGCAAGCTTGCTTTAAAGTGGTCTAAGTAACCGACTAATTTTTACCTCACTATTATAATTTATTTCTGTAAAACTCATATAAAATTTCGTCAAAATTCAATGAGTAGTAGTCGAATAATTTCATAACGTCTAAGTAAAACAAATAACTATTTTTAGATTATTTTCCGAAATAGGGTATATGAATATATGCTCATATATATTCGAAATAGGGTATTTGAGTATATTCCGAAATAGGATATCTGTGGAAGTAGGTGTCTGTTTCTTCTTCCTCCCCCTCTTTTGAAGCAGTCAACTGATTTTCTTGAATCTTTACATACATGTTTTTACGTTCAATAATCTATCCATCTTGGTATCTGAAAAAAAGGAATCTAAATTTAGCTAATGGGAATACACTGAAAGAAAGACCCCAATTAAGATAACATGCAGTTTTCATTTTATATATTTATATATAATTCAACAATTTTAGTAGGGAATTATTTTCCTTAATCCTACTAACATCAATCCCCACCAACATCATAATGAAATACGCAAAGAGCAATAAACTCTATACATGATGACGTCACAATTATAACAACCAATCAGAAGCGTAAGTTTCTACCTCACTACAGGACTTCTATGAGAGATTTCGCTCATAGCTAATCTACCAAACATCGTAACTCTGCCATTTCTTTACATTTATATCTCGCAGTAACTAAAGAAATTGATGCCTTTTCTCCTAGAAGCATTAAAAGTTTCAATTATTTTAAATATTCCAGCTGATGAAACTGCAAACTCGGAACAGATCTATCCTGGGGTGCTTAATATATCTAAGGTTTTAACGTTGAAGAGAAATATAAAATTCCTAAATTACTGTAAGGTGTTGCAAAAAGAATGACAACTAAATATTGCTGGAGATGCTAAATATTTGCCTCTAAATTCACCTTTCAATAAATTCAATATAACGGCGAGATGAAATCGTGAGATCTGGAAATCTAACTGTTGAAGAATGTCAACTTCAATGTGCTCTTACATCTTGAAATCATTAAACTTTTATCTAAATTTATTGTTTCAAAAATCAGAAATTAAAATAATCGTTGCCCATCAGTAAATTTACGACATGAACCGAAGCATAATAGATTTCATTCTTACAGGCTGCGCTGAAATCTCGATTATAAAATTCAACACTTAAGGATCCTCACTCAATCAATTCAGGCGACTGCAAACCTTTTATATACTTCTTTTATATATTTCTTTTGTAAATGTACCTAAAATTCTGAAAATTTAAAGATGAACTTGTGAAGCATATGGGATTTATATTTTCTTGTTTTTCATTTTTACAATATTCTGTAATTAATTAAACTAGGCCATCTCCCGTGTACAGATTGTTCGTTATAGATATTTGAAGAAGAGATTTATTTAGATGGACGTTGGTTGATATAGATGTTAAATAAAGATCATAGCTTATATACGATACTCCTGGTGACTATTCTTTCGAGTGAAGATAACCAAATTCTGATGACTTGTGAATCTAGACAAATTTTCCTCTTTGGCGGAGACAAATTTTACCTGTAGTCAAGAATGGCCGAGATTACGACATTATTAATAGTTCTTTGAAAAGATCTCATCCTTTCTCATCCGTTGTCCATTTCGATACTAATTGATTATCGATGATAAAACGATGGTTTATATGAGATAATCCAAGAATAATCGATTCCAATGAAAGGGGTTAAAGCAACATTTTTAAGTTTTGAAGACTCTTTTCAAGCCATCTCTTTTTCAAGCATAATAAAATTGGAATAAGTACAACAAAACAAAATAGTTGGAAGCTTAAACAAATTTCAAAAACACGTGAATCGATAACTTTAGTTGTTTTTACAAAAATGTATTAATAAGGTACAATTCAATTATTAAAAGTAATAATAAGAAGAAAATAAAATTTAAGATAATCTAACAAAACTCGATTCCAAAGAAAGCAGTTAACGCATTATTTTGAAGTTCAATAAGGCTCATTTTGAATTTGTCGACTTCCTCGTGACAATAAAAAATGAAAAACCGTTTTCCATTGTTGCACTAACATTGGGGCACAACAACAACACAACAATTGCGGAGATATAAGTCAAAAACAATATAAAAAGAGTTGTAGTCCCTTTGGCCTAATGGATAACATATCCGACTTCGGATCAGAAGGTTGCAGGTTCAATTCCCATCGCGGAAATATGAAAAAATTATTTCTATTTTCCATTCGCACAGAAAATTGCGCCGACAGAGAAATAAAAGATTTTAGTAATATAGATTAAAGTTGAAAAATTGTTCTAATAAATCTATTAAAATCTATTTATATAAAAAAAATTGATTCAAAATAAATATATTTTTGGAAACGAACAGCATCAAATGATTTTGCATTATATTTAGAAAGTCTTTAATGAAAACGTTTTTTATTATGATTATTTGAAACCGTAAAAAAATAATTTAATATCAAAAAATTTAAAAAATAAAACACAATTTTAATTTTTTTTTAAAAATTAACTATTGCATTAATAATAAATATTTTAAATACAAACCATTATTTTACAAATTTTTTATCATTTCAGATTTTCGTCAAGGTTGAAAATACCGAGTAATACCTCGAAAACTCCCCAAAAATTGACTGTTTTTAAATTTTAATTTATTAATTACAGAATATTTTGAAAATTAAAAAAAAAGAAATTAAAAATCCCTTATGCTTCACAAGTTCGTATTAAAATTTTCAGAATTTGAGGTGCATTGTTAAAAGAAATATATAAATAAATAAAAGGCTTGGAGTAGCTGAATTGCTTAAGTCAGGACCTTAACAGTTCTCTCGGGATCTTGTTGTTTAGTCTGCTCAATTTTTTAAGCCTAATGTTCTCGTACCTTCCAAAATCCAGATTCTCGATGGTGTTAAAGTAAGAGCGATTGGAACTCAATAACACCATTCCATCGATTCCCACCTCAAATCAATGCCTTAGGATTCTTTTCCTTTCCCAAATGTAGAAACATACATTTAGGAGCTTTATCGAAATCAGACAAATACTAAATTTCGGTCTGACTGGTTTCTATTTGTTCTGGCAGCGAAGATACAGACGTAATGAGATCAGTGTTCTTCGATTAAGTGTACAGAGTCGCAATCGGATACAAAAGTTTGCAGACAAAAGGAAAAAAGAAACTGCGCAATATAATTTTCTATAGTTGTTTTCACGAAAGAAAGCTTGCCTTGAATGGAATAGACAAAATCATGCCTGAAGTGCAAGTGACAGCAGTTATTCAAAAAATGAATAAAACAATAATTAATAAGTAAAATTGGTAATTAAAAAGAGCAAATTTCTTTATATATTGCGTTTTTGTTTTTCTAAATTTTAGTTTCAAAATTTCCCACTGGTGCCGCTGATGAAGTGAAAACAAAATTGGCCGTGTTTTCACAGAAACACTTTTCTGAATTTTGTATTGGGATTTTTCAAATTTCAGATTGCTGTCCGGCTTTATATGTTTAGTAATATAAGTTAATTTTATTCTTATATTCTATACTTTCTAAATTTCCAAATTGCAACTGATTGATTGAAATGTTTGCTCTGCGAAATTCGAAAGGCCACATTTGAGTTTCGCAGAGCAAAGATTTCAATCAATCATTTGCAATTATATACAGTCGGACCTCGATATAAGGTCACCCGCATATAATGTCATCCCGCATATAAGGTCACTTTTCTAATGTCCTGGCTCATTGAATAGGAATTCTTTGATATGGATTATCGGATATATGGTCAGGTCTTAAATACCGTAATCGCATATCAGATCATTTTTGTCTGTGATTTCAGTGCCACACTGATTCAATTCCAAGAATTTTTCTTTCTTTTCCCGACAAAATTCTTACTTTCAAGAAAGAAAAATGTGTAGCGGGAAAAAAAAGTAAAGAAAGACTGACAATTTTTTTAGGAGCAAATAAGGATGGCTCTGAAAAACTGAGACCGCTAGTTATCGGAAAATTTCAAAAGCCACGTTGCTTTAAAAACGTTAAGTCTTTACCTTTGGATTATGATGCAAACAAAAAAGCATGGATGAATTCTAACATATTTGAGAAAACTATACGGCGTTTCGGTAGCCATTTATTGAAAAATAAAAGAAAAGTTGTTTTCATCACAGACAATTGCCCTGCTCATATCAACATACCTCAGTTGAAATCAATTGATCTTGTTTTCTTACCCCCAAATGTTACAAGTGTTTTGCAACCTTTGGATCAGGGAGTCATTCAAAATCTGAAAATGAACTACAGAAAGCTCCTTCTGAAAGACTGATTTCAGTAATTGATGAGAAAAAAAGTTTTCAAGTGTCTGTGTTAGATGCAATTTTTTATATTCATAAAAGTTGGAGCTTGGTGTCAAACACATGCATTTCAAATTGCTTTCGACATGCTGGTTCTCAATTTTCTACAAATAGTGTGGATGAAATAACATATGAAGATGATGAAGACGATATTCCTTTAGCTGTGTTAATACAAGATCTCAGAAATGCGGCTGTGCTATAGAAGGGGAAAGTGAATATGTGAGAATTGATGATGAAATTGCTACCACTTCTCAAGCTTCGAATACCGAAATTGTTTCGCAAGTTTTAGATTTCAATGCATTAGAAAGTGAGGATAATTGGAATTACAGGTTTATTGAGTCTAATAATGCTTATACAGTAAACTCCCGATTATCCGCTTTGCGGATTATCCGCGGACATCTTCTCTTTCCATTTTTTTAACAATAAATTACGGAATTAAAAAAAAAATTTAAAAAAAATTAAAAAAATTAAATGAAATGAAAAAAAATAAGCTAAACAATAAAAGAGGCTAACAAAGTAAGTGAAGACAATTATAGATAAGCAATTTAAAGAACGACCTTGTGTGCGGAGCTTAGGGCGGCAGATTACACTAAATTGCCGGATAGTCTTCGTAATTTAAAAATAAATAAATAATTTAAAATCAAATATTATAATGTACGTACTGTAACTGTATGTACTGCCATTTTAATGTAAATAAAACATGTTAAAAGCATTTTTTTGTTGATTTTCGTCCTTTTTCGTCCTATTTCGGATTATCCATGGAATTCGCATATCCGTGGTTGCCGCGCCACCCAATTCCGCGGATAATCTTGAGTTTACTGTATTATAAATTATTTTTTAATGATATTTACAAGAGATTAAAAGTAAGCATTTTAATACGGATTTTATCGGTGCATAATTTTTTACTGGCATGGTGAATGTTCGGATTATTTACAGTTAGGTTAATGGTTGTGTGAATGTGATGAAAATAGATAAATATCTGTTCATTGTTTATTTAATTGTAAACATTTTTTTTTGTGAAAGAACTAAACTGAAATTTTTGATTGCAAATAAATAAATATTACATTTTTAAATTTTACATTTGTAGTGGTAACATAAAGAAGTATAAATGTTTAAAAATTGCATAAAAGCTATTTCTACTAATAATTATAGTCACATGAAATTTATTTATTGTTTTAGATTTAATATTACAGTATCATAAATAATTACTGTAATATTATACTCATTGTAATACTAGCTGTGCTGGATTATTTTGTTTACAGCAAAAAAATAGCGATTCTCGAACTGTTTTCTACAAAATAAATCCTTACAAGAAATACTAACATTAAGACGTCAAAAAAATTTTTAGTGATTGTCACAATAACCTATGACTAAATTCTAATACAAGAAAATTTACCTATAAAGAATTTATTTATTTATTTATTCTATCAGTTTTCGGAAAACCTTAACTGAAATGACTGCACTAGCTTTATTAAGTGACCTTCAAACCCTTAGAAGTTCGCCCCCACAATTTGGAAATCTCTGTGTTGTTTTCAAGGATTCCACGAGGATGCCAGTGCCATACAAAAATTCAAAGTCTCTAATACGTCAATAAAAAGTTAACTTGGTACTGCTAAAAATGAGGGTTTTATTGGTGATAAACCAGAATTCTTTCCTTAAAGTGGTCTTAAAAATCAGAGGCCATTTAGTCCATAATTCTAGACCAGAGGCTTTTCACTTCTATTACGACGGTTGTTGGAAATCCCAATTACTCGTTTCCTGACAAATGGGGACCCAGGTAGAAGCCCCAGAGTAATTTATAGGTCTGAAATTGGATTGCTCGTGTGTCTGTGGTCATGCTTCCGAATCCCATTTACATTTTATCAAGTTCAGTTCCTGACATCAATCTTGACGTAGGGAATTATTACGTGCCGAGATGGCAGCTAGGTGGCAGCAGCAGTCATAGACAGCTGTCAGCGCATGCGCGTTAATAGCTTGTTAAGAAAAGGAGATAGGAACAAGTTGGGGTGAAACGGAAGAGAGAAGGAAAAAGTTCAGAATCATCGTTTTCTAGGTTCTAGAAAATCTAGAATTTCAAGAGAAAAGATATAGAAATATAGTTAATTATTACTCAACTAATCTTCAATAACTTGCATCACTCAGTTATTTCAATAAATTTTCAAATAAATGTTATAAAACAGAAACTTCTGTTTGCCCTTCCTTTTTACGAATGCATATGAAATATTTTTCAATCTGGAATAATAATAAAAATTGAAATAAATAAATAAATATTTTTAGTTCTGATTTTTATCATCAAAATAGGATGGGTTATTGTTTATAGTAATTTTCTTCTTTTAAATGATTTTTCATCCGTAGTCATAATTTGACATTAATGGAAAGGAGATAATAAACATCAGATCTACAAAGACGTGCAAAACTATCAAATATTCCAAAAATATTTAGAAAAATAAACAATTCGATTCACGAGTAACTTGTATACTCTGTGCTGAGCAAGCGTTTTACTTTGCATCTAACAAGAAAATTCGTATTTATAAAAAAATAAAACATCATAAAATAAAAACATTTTTTAAAACGTCTTTCAGCATACATATGATATCTTTGGAAAATACTAGAATTTTATAAAACTTGAAATTTTCAATCAAAATGACTGTGTCGAAATTACTGTGCCAGAGAATTACAACTTTTAAGGAATATCTTCTCGAAAATCGCAAATACGATTTCACGACTTTCCATTTCCTGAAGGTTTTCTCTGATTGCGAAAGCTTTGATTAAAACATACATACCACAAAAAACCACGATGTTTTATATTCGGCCTATTCAAAATAGAAGAAAAGACTGTAGATGAAAATACAGATTCTTCTGTATATTTCCCTTCTCAAAGCACTTCCAGGAATTCATTACTTTCTATCATTCCACACAAAATATTCCAATTCAAAACTTTCTATCAATTCCATTTTTTTCTTTCTTTGAATTCTATCAATTCAAAATTTTCTAATAAGAGCTATTCTCTGTGGATTTACAGCGCCATTAATGTTTTGTTAACATTTTTATCCAATGTCAATCTATTTTCCTTAATTTTAGGCTTCTACAGAGAGCGTAGCTCATAGCAGTAGAAACCCTACATCCCTGCTCTATCTGTCCGTCCGTCCGTAGCGAGAAATTCATTGATTGGTCTATTTTTATTATAATGAGATCTCCCAAATCTATGGAAAGTTATACTTTTTCTGTGGGGTTTTGAAGTTGTAAAGTTTCCGAAATTTTAACATTCGTTCTGTATAGAAGCCGTGGGGCATTATGCGATCGCTGCTGGGATTGCTGCTCCTAACTTGTTTAATTAAATAACGGTATTCTGAATTTGTTTTCTGAATTTGTTTTTCCAGCAATGACAGGACTGCAAGGTTTGGTATAGTAAACATTAGACTGAACGATTTTGACGTCATTTAAATAACTTATTTACAAAACAACAAAACTTATGTAGCTTATCAAATGGTTGCTAAAATTGATCACGAGTTAAGAGTAATAGATTTTGTCAGATTTTGTTTTAAACCCATTTGGTATGGAAAATTATACTCTTCCAGGATAGGTATTTTATATTTCTTACAAAACAGCACAATTGCTTTAAATGTGGAAAATCAGACTGCTGTATTTCTTTTTATCTTGCCACAACTGCCGGGAAAAATATAGCATACTTCAGCTGAAACTCCATTCCCAAAAAACTCAACTATATCATTTATTTACTTGGTTTGATGAATTCTCTATCTGAAATGCTTTCTCGAGTGCAGGAATGGGCCAATAGAAAGAACTTCATCCATTACTTAAAGCCATGATGAACGCTTTGGTCTCGCGCAGCTGCAGCCATTGTCACACAACCATTTTTCAAAATGGCTGCCAAGCTCTCCATCACTTTCTTTCGCATTTTTTTTTTCAATTGCGGATTCATTCTATTGAACTTGAAACTATCGACAGCATTCCAACATTCCAAAATTACAGAAGATCCAGTTGTGCAAAAAGGATTCTTCAAGTGTAAAACAGAGCAGTGGAATTAGAAAGTTAGGAATCTGATGTACTTTTTTTTATTGGTTTACTTTCAAAGGAAGCTGAGACTATCAAATTCCTTTAGTCTGTGCGCCCGTGTGTCTGTCTGTATGTCTCTTTAATAACTTTTGAACCGCAAGATGGAACTTCTTGAAACTTCGCTTGCAAATTAAATGACAGCAGATAATTTTAACTTTTGTATTTGAAATTTTCTCTATGTAGGTCCTTGTCTACAATCCTGCATTTTTTCAAGGTCCATGTAGGTCCTTGAGCATGTGTAGGCGGTACAACCTCCAATTACAAAAAGCATTAAAACCAAAAGAAAAATGTTTTTTCCATCTACGGGTTTAATCCGCTTATTAATCCTTTTAATGTCTAAGTGATATGATGTGATTACAATTACATAGAAATATGGACTTAATTAACTTATTCATAAAACGGAAAATAACTTAAAAGCTGTAAGTTCCAAAAAGATAAAAGTTACTAAGCTGACATTTTAGGGGCAGGTGTATGATTTTTAATAAGAAGAATCAGTACCAGTAGGTACAGTTCAAATACAACCATCAACTACTGAAGTGCCACTGTTTTACAACATTCTATGCATTTCTTTTTATGCGGATATCGAATGCTAGCACAGTAAGAATATCTTATTTTATTACTAAGTTTAATATTCTCAATGGCTGATATTCAAAATGGCTACTCATGAATAAAAACAAAACAATAAAGGTGTCATTTTCAATGGAATCAATGAGATTTGATCTCTATATAATTACCATTACTATTTCTTAAAAAGATAATAATATATCTCGGTGGTTGATGTTATAAGGTCATTAAAACCACGGCAACGGGATGCACTAGTTCAGGGTCTGCAAACATATTAGTCGAGTTTGCATTTCATATGTCCAATGTATCAGAATATCACTAATTATTTAAAAGTCAATATAATATCACTGTTGTCTAACAATAATTAAATCACTAGGAAAACGCTCAGATATTCATCGCTTAGTGGGATCTGACCAGACAGCGATGACGGCAGAGAGAACAATTATTAGAGAGTTTTTGCCATAACGTGATTTATGTACGGGAAACGCAAATGTCACGTGAACGAATACGGTAACTACAATAGCGGGCTCTGTCATGAAGAGAATTTTTGCCATAACGTGTCAGTGGACACGGTAAGCTAATAAACTAGATGGAAGACATACTTCAGATCGCTACATTTGGAGGCACTGACGATGATTTGTTTGAGAATCTAGTGTTACACAATATCCTGAGAGAAAGAAACATTCAGGTTCGAGAAGAGGAAAATCCAAGGTTGAGTTTAAATGAAATGAATGATGAGGATTGTCGATTGTATTTCCATTTCGAAAAAAACGATATACAGCGAATATATACAGTGAATCTCTTTCCACAAACTCTTATCATCATATGGATTTGTCCCAATTACTTCGCGCAAGAGTATCAAGTCGTCATTCATGTTAAATCTAATTCTCTAATGTTTATCGGAACTCATGTTTCCTACCGTAAAGCGATACGCTATTCGAGGAAAGTTAACGTGTCACGTTAACGGTATTTCCTATACGGGACAGTGACGCATGCGCAGTATACCTGTCATGTGACTTTAGCGTTACCGTATAGAATAGCGAGCTGGGCAAAAACTCTCTATTATGAACAACAAATCTATAACTACTAAGAAATGCATTTTATGAGTAATGCGCATACAAACAGATAAAAAGACAAAATAAATAAGAATATGAAATTCGAATAGAATTTGAAGTTTACTTTCCGTAAAATATTATTTCTTACGAATTCTTTCTTTATTTTTTTTAAAGTTGTAAAAATCACAAAAACGAAAAGTTTATATTTTATATTCAAATTATGATGTTTCCTGAATACACAGAGTACAAAATGTATATCTTCTGAGGAAAAAAATTAAATCCGTAATATTTAGTTAAATTGGATTAATTTTTATTGTACCAGACCATTCGGAATGAAATTAAAGACCTAGTATTCATTGTTTATTAACAGAAATAGGATAAGAATCCATTGTTTAGATTCTAATGCTTTTTTCTTTGGAAATTTTCGTTGCCTTCTCACGTAATTTCCCGCCAAAGACCAATTTGTAAAAGATTTCAATTATTAAAGTTAGATCGTACCTAGTCCTAGAATATGTATGCCATGTTTCAAGATGATCTATACAGTGGTTCAAAAAACATTAGAGGGACACACACACAGACTGGCTGATTTGATGAGCTTTACTTTCCAATTGGCTAAAAAGATTCTAGTGGAACAGCAAGACTTTGCATGCTCAATCATTGTTAAATATATGATTGGGTAGGCAGCATCATTAACATTTGTCTTCGAAAATCAACAAGAGATGTTTATTAGAAGAATAGAGGATGTCAAGATCAAAATAACCATATTTTATTAGAAATATAGAAATTTAAAAAACAACAACATATAAATACATAAAATTTAAAAAAAAGCATATAAATATATAAAATAATAAGCGCGACTAGTTTCAAGCGCCTTTATGGCGAACATTTTCAAGCGGATTTTCCCATGCGCTTGAAAACCTTGTTAAAAATTTATATATTTCTAATGATATAATTTTAACACACGTTAATTGCAACTTTTTAATCTTTATTTTACATTGGCTAATAGAGAAATATGTATTAAGAAAATCGGTCTAGTAGTTTTAAGGACTTCAAGTAGTATCTTTAAGACTTCAGATCCTCACTTAATAAATGCAGCCATAATT
>JAFIDM010000005.1:27047100-27070064 GCA_023159025.1 Thereuonema tuberculata
TGTATTCAGTAAATAATAGAACTGGAATGGGAAATGTTAGGCTTTGGTTTTTGTCCGATTTCACGAGTTAAGAAAAAAAAAGCAAAGACATTTTAATAAAAACACATTTTAAGGAAAATATGCTTTTAAATTCTTTTGAATTTCTTATTTCTGCAGAGGTAACTTTGCATTAAAACCACGAATCAGACGAATCCTTATAAATGATTGAAATTCAATCCAATGGTAAATCCAGTCTGAGTCAATATTTAGTTGTGATTATTAGGAATGTATAGAGAGAATTAACCTGGGGGCCATTTAGTGCACTAAAATAATTAAAATTGTTAATTACGGGAAGCAGGTATTAATTGATTTATCAATATTGCTGACTATCACCAATTTGTGTTATTATCATTGCCTGCTATCTAATATTAATATTCAAATTCGAACAGGAGGTGGGGAGCTGAATTTTGCAGATAGGAATTTGCACAGCCCCGATTACATCAACTCCCAAAATGATTGATGTTGTCCTCAATATCTTAGGTAAACTTAAAGTGCTTTTAAAAGTAAAAGACATCGAGATATATATATATTCCGGAATTGCTTTTATCATATTCCTTCCTCCATTTTTCTTAGCTTACTTTCCTAAGCCTCATCAAGTCAGCCAGTCTATTGTGTGTGTGTGTGTTTTCCCATATAATTTTCGAACCGCTGAATGAATCTTCCTGAAACTTGACATATACATTTATGGACCACAGACAATCTAACTTTTATATTTGAATTTTTTTCCGTGTGAGTCCTTACGAAGATATTAGTGCGAGAAGATGACAAAGACTCCCCTAAACAGCATTAATATTTAAACAATGGATTTCTTTGGATATCTTAAAAAAAGGATATTAATCAGCTTGTTAATCCTCTTGTAACTTACATATGATAAAATTAATTGGATTCAGACAATTTACGTAAGTAAAACATTAATTTTATTTAATAAAGTGAGAAGAACTACTACTGTTGATATTGAACAGATCTTATAATTGAAAAAGTTTTTTTTTTTCTTTTATATTATTTCCAAGAAAGAAAGAAAGAAAATAAAATATATGATTTTGTGGAAAGTAGGCTTCAAGTTCTCACATTCTTTATTTTTTTTTTATTAGCCTATTAATCAATAAGAAATTGAGGCTTATCAGATCACTAAGTCTGTGTGTGTGTGTGTGTGTGTGTGTGGGTGGGTGTTTTCCCTCTTTAAATACTTTTGAAGCTTTGGAAGGATCCTCTTGAAATTTAGTATGCATATTTAAGGACTATAGTTCAGTTCATGAAAGAAGAGCTTTTGATGACGTAATTTCCTTATAGATTGATGTTTCAGGTCGTAACAATTCCATGTATTTCTAAAATCCGTAACTGAATCTTATAAACGTTACGAAAACATTCTGGTTTTTGTATTTTCTACTCGTTACGAATACATAATAATACCCAAAATTGAAATAATTATCAACGTTTCACACTATTCCCCTTGCTTGGCTATGCAAAGTTTGTCCTTTCTTGGTCACGCTTATGCGATCACAAAACGACGCCATCTTGGACTGACAGCTCGGCGTTCAAGTTGATGACGTCATGACTGGTGACGTTTGTTCCAGACAAAATCGATCGCTACATAATGACCATATATGGCAAACCCTTCTTTTTTGAAAACTGCTGTAGAGTCGATTTAACGTTAGCATTTTTAATCTGTGTTCTCGATAAATTAGCACTAGAAGGCGACAAAAATCCCCGTAGAATCTAAACAATGGGAATTTCTTTCCTATTACTATAATATTTCATTGTTATTAAGCAACAAATATTATTCTTTTATCTAATCCATTAATTAGCTCGCAGTTTGATATAATTAAGAAAGCAAAGCTGATTTTTTTTTTTCATTTCTATTCATCAGATAAGGGAATTTAAAAATAATTATAAGCTTTTCGTTTTTGTTGTTACCGCGAGAACTTTCACGAAACTACATTTGTAGGAAAGTTGGCTTTGAGTTCTTTCTTGTTGTTCTTTTGGTTTTCAATGTTTCTTTCTTGATCCAAAGAAGTCCTTTTTTTTTTTTTTGGTAGTTTCGGGTGAAACTGATCTAAATCGTGGAATTTTTAATCAATTTCCGGTCTAAAATGACGTGTGGAATAATTGACAATCGAATCTGAATCTGAGAACATGGTCAAATATTAAGTTGTCACAGCAGTAATGCATTTCCAAAACTTATTCATTTCAGGATTTGAAAGGAGTTGATTTATTGCAGTGAAGAGCAACTGTTGTTATCAACTGTTTAGGAAGTAAGTTTAATACAATAATGTTTCACTCCAGTTGCAGATTAATTGATTGATTCTTTTTTATTATTACTAGGTCAACCCGTGAACACATACCACACTTTGAAAACAGAGAAAAAACAAAAAAGAAAGGAAAAAAATAAAAAAAATAAATAAAATGAAATTAAATGGGATTTGAACTCCGGACCCCCCGATTTGCAGACCAATAACAGCATAACATGCTGTTACGCTACAGTAACAATTGCTTTCTCATGATAGCACTGAGCTAAAAGACTCTCTCCGCTCTCCCCACGTTGATGACAAACAAACATCCAAACAACCCTTTTTTTGCCTATTAATAGTATGATTAATTCACAGTGGTTGAAGTGTTATCTCTGATCCATCTTCGGGTTAGTTCTTTTTCTAACAAAAATACTGTTTAATACCCTTTATTATCACACTTTCAAATACCTAATTTCAGTAATTTTTTTTTTTTTGGGGGGGGGGGGATATTGTGACTAAGGGCACTTAAAGGACACGTATCATAATAGGTTTTGGGGATGAGCTCTGACGTTTATTCTGTCCGTCTGTCAACATCTCTGCAGCTTAAACCACTTGTAGGGCAGACATCATCATTACCTTATTAGAACTCTACCTGGTGTATTTTAGAACTCTATCAGCACTGTAGAGTTGGGAGAATAACCGCTATTCGGTCACTTCTGGTCTCAGAGATATTTTAGAAGTGGTCTCTGAAATACGTGCGGGGCAAATGGTTTCGTGTATATTATGAAACCAGTTTTTACCTTGGTTAGCCTGCTATCCTAAGGAAAGCGAGTGCTAAGTTCTCTGAGTCTGTGTGTATTGTGGTTATTTGAGTGAGTGTTCTCTCACCTTCCTATCTTTTGAACCGTTGCACGATTTTTGCTGAAACTTCGGAGACATTTTTACGAACAAGAGACCATTAAAGCACCATTCATCGTGTGCGCAACATGATGTCATGTTGTGTGGCCAACATGTCGCACGGGACTTGGTTTTATGGGATTCCGGCCGACAAAAGTCTGCCAATATGTTGTTGCCTCCGTTTTATTTCAGCCTTGTATCGGGCGGAAAATACCCAATCACAGTGCAGCGTTGGAACACGTCAGTCGTGACGTCAGGCCCATTTGTAGACATGGAGTCGCTAAGATTCTCGCCACTTCAGCTCGATGGAGAAAGAGTACACAATTATTATCAGAGCATTGAGATTTTCCTTCACATGTAAATAAAGTTTGTAGGAAATGAATTAAGTTTATGCGTCAGAATTTATCAGAGATTTTGTAAAACCTCGATTTTTTTCACAGCATTGGCTGTGTTCGCATGGAATTCTGGGATAGCCGATCGCTCGCAAGTGAACAAAGTGAAGACGTAATAGGCGAAGATGTGACGTCATTGTTGCCAGGGGATGATGGATTGTTATTATTGGCTGTTGGTCTTTAGTTATTTTTGCATCAAATTATTAACATCAACTTCGACTACATAACAGCTACTATTTTCAAATAATATTAATCATAGTTGAATATCCTTACACCATATGTTAGGTAAGGAAAACAACAACACGCGTTATACTTACATCACAAGTGACGTATTTCAAATTTGTGGTTTGCTTGGTTGGATGACCGAACGACATGCGTTGACTGTCGTCTCGTGTTCGCCCCGGGCAGTCTCATCCAACATGTTTTCGCCCGACAAGTCGGACCAACATGTTGGATGGTGTTCGCCTAGCTTAATTTTTGCATTTGGAACATTTTCCTTTAGTTTTCCTGTAGAGAAATTACCTCAAAAAGGTGACTAAAATTCCCTCGGGAAAGCATTAGCACCGAAACAATGGTCTCTAACAATGGGTAGTAATCTACTACCTTTTCTGCTACGATTAAAATCAATTGGATTTAAGTAGCTTAAAGAAGTAATGGAAGGCTTAAGTTTATAAAATGACAAATGTAAGTATCTTTTTTTTTGTAATCGGCGTAACATTACAATCTACAAATATTAAGAAAGGTTAGCTTCAACTTCTTTGAGGAGCTCAACGATGCCTATAAGAGGTCATACGAACAACCTGCATTAAATATTTGAAAAATTATATTTGTTTCTAATTATCGTATATTACAATTAATCCGTAATTAAACTAACATTACTATGAACAGTATATCGTAATATCTTGCATTCAAGAAATTCCCGAAATCGATAGATTTCCTGAATGTAAAATATTTTATTAATGTAATTAATTTAAAATTTGCACCTGATGTATCATTACAATATTTGATGTATTAATAATTAAGTTGTTTCTCCTGAAACTTCGATATTAATTAATATAATGTATTAATAATTATTATAATATACATATTTTATATTATAATATGTACATACATATTATTAATATATTACATTATTTATTATCTAGTATATTATTTTATTGGAATCGTGGTATTGTATTATTGCTAAAAAAATTGTATTAAAAAATCTGTGAAATCAATAATATCCCTGTTCGAAACAGATAAGATATTCTGCTATAGGTACTTAAGGATTAAATGTATTATCCTCTAACAAAACATACATATAATAAACAACACGACTAATCTTAGATGTTCTGCATCTCGCTTCTTTCTTATAAAAAAACCTAACCTTGGAAACTGAAAACCAAAGGATCAATTATTTAGCTGGAGATTAGGTGATTAAATCTTCTCTCGTGCAAAGGAGTCAGTAATTTTCTTTAATCCAAGGATGTCATTCAAGCTAAAATAATTTACAATAAACTCCTTCTTCAAAATTCTGCTTTTCGTAATATCCTATTTCCGGTCACCGATTTTTTTTTGGCCTTTGATAAGACAAAGGACACTTATGGAAAGGTGCCAAATTTCGCACTTTTCTCGATGATCTTCACAAGTTGACCCCAAACAAGAGGTTCAATCCGAAAGTAGATTTCCTCGAAATCCATTTCTTGGGAAACAACTTCATATTCAAATTATCTTCTTGGAAAAAAAAGCAAATTGAATGGTAATTGAAAACTAATCATTACAGATAGTAAGTTTTATGGAATTCGTTTTTCTCTGAAGTAAAAACTAAAATCAAGCTTATCCCTGATAGACCAATTTCGCTTGACTATTTTTATTTACCTAAGGATGCTGGTATCGAAATCACATTGTAGGTAGTGCTATTATATAAAACGTTTCAAAAACAGAATATATAAATAAATATAAGTTACTTTAGAAGTATTATCATCATACCTCATTTTGCTACTGTTTTCAATGCACCATTCCCGATTTTACTTCATTCTCCTCCAAACGGGTCCTAGGGTCTACCCTCTGTAGAAGGGGTACCGGGTTTCTTTCCCGGGAGTTAAAGGCGGGCGGGCATCGGGCTGACCTCCCTACCTCAATCTAGTCCCGTTGGTCACGAAACGCTGGGAGCCTTACCTCCCGCGTTCCCGTGGGCCTGCATGGCCTGTTTATGGGATTGCTTTAACTTTTTATTTCTGATTTTACTACAGCTTTTTCGTCGCTACAACACTTTTGAAACATGAAGCAATTTCGGTGTTCAGATGGCGTTAAGATAAGTGAAAAATAGAGGCAGTGCTTCCCAATGCGACGATTTTCGTTTACAGCAACTTCTAGGACTTAACATGTAATAATATCGGAGAATGTCTCATTTAAAGTTTTAAGAACATACAAATCACTGAATATTCAAAAAGAAGATTGTAGATATCTATTCCATATAGAAAATACACTCTTCTAAACTTGCTTAACCTTATTTAGCAATGAGACATCCAAATTTAAGTACTATCAATTTTGACGATATTTTAGACGACGACAGAAGGCGGCAAATCAATAGACATGTGTCTCCCCTTTTTTGAAATGGGTCCTTCCTTTCCGTCGAAAGGAAAGTATCACTTTGTGTTACTCCATCTGTATAATGACTCTTTAACACTCCTCCATTTTATTTCACTGCCACAGTCGGCAAACGAGATTCAAAACCCCCAGGGGGTATCTCTTCAAATACTCCAAAATTGAATTTCTCCTCTCCAAACATAGAGACATGATAAAAAAAGAACATTTACTTTTACTTTCATATCATGAATATGTTTTTCTATGGAAAATATCGAAAATCCTTAAGATCGTCAGAATGTAATATATATTATGATTTACTTGAAACACACAGAAACACCTGCAAAGGGGATGTCAAGGAAGGAAGATTTGTTGGCCATGTGTGACTTTATTTATAGTTCTTCCTGTAAATAAGTTTCAAAATATTTACACCGTTTTTAGTGTCAAGTGTTGTTGTCTTTGTTTGATTGTTTTTTTAAGGAGAAAACTAATACTTCTTGTGTTGCATTTTATTTAAGAGGTCAACAAAGAAAATGGTCTTTTCTAGAAGGAAAGGTCAATATTCCGGGAGTTCACAAAATCATTGTATGAAAAAAAAAGTTTATACGAAGATGTATCCTATTCTGAATAGCCTCTAAGGTAGACCTATTTGAATATATATCTGCAAAATTATTGATAAGAAAGAGATATTACATATTGTTCTAATTTTTTCCATTATATTCGTGCGGTGATTTGTACTTACAATTGATAAATAACACACTTAAATATTGTTCGAATACAAAAACGTATATCGTTAAACGTCATCTTCAAAAATATTTCTCTTTCTGCTTATTTTATACTTTTTATTTTATTTTGAATCGTTCTACATTCTTCGGAACCTTGAGAAAGTTTTAGAAATAAAACGAAATATTGGAATCTACTGTTTGAATGTTTGAAGTTTATTTGGTATATCTTATTGTTCTAATATTTGTTGTTCATGTGACAGTCGTTGCAATTTATAATAAATTTTGAAAACCTCTACCGTCAAAAATCAATGCACTTTGCTTCAGGCTGCTTCAAAATTCTGTAAAAAGCGCTACTGGGAAACTGTTCGGAATAGGACACATGCTAATATAAACTTCTTTTTTCTTTTTAACCTCGCCGAATATTAACCATGGTTAGATATGTGTCGCTAAGAATTATTAAATGGATTAAAATCCTTTGTTTAAGACATAGAAATCCACTGTTTAAGTTATAGTAATTTTCAATGGGGATTTTGTGATCTTCTCCTAATTTCCTGACAAGGACCCATATGGGAAAAAAAGTAAATGTAAACATTTACTTCATCTCGTGTCCTTATATGTGTATGCCCAGTTTCAAGAAGATCGTCCGCAAACATTATTACGATTGAGACACAGATATAGATACACATACGGATTAAATGTTTGACAAGGGAGCCGCACAAGATCTCCGAAAGCTTTACTTAAAAATATACATTAAAATCTAAAAATACGACATTTTTAAATGAAATTTTGTGTGTTGGTGATTTTCACTTAATCTAAGTATGTTATTTTAGGCACTCGTTAAAACTTATTTTAAATTTACACACATACGGACTTGGTGATTTGATAAGCCCCACTTTCATAGGAAACCATGCTAAAAATGACAATCTTTGCTCCCTTTTCCGGCGGGAAAACAGTGAATCATCATCGTCAGTTTGTGAATCCGAAATACTGCTTACAATCCGACTCACTTCGGTTCCAATCAACGGGGTGACAATCTTTGTTGAAGAGTCATTTACGTGTAAAATTACGTAACTATACGGGACTAGATTGAGGTCGGGAGGTCAGCCCGACGCCCGTCTTAACTCCCGGGAAAGAAACCCGGTACCCATTCTACAGAGGCTGGGTAGATCCTAGGACCCGTTTGGAGGAGAAAGAAGCGTGGAAAAATTCCCGCCCTCCGCCGAGGCCGGCAATCGAATCTGTCTCCTCCAACCCGCAGCCAAGCGCCCTTACCCACTCGGCTACCGGGCCCACATTAAAAATTGTTAGAGGGTATAAATATCCATACATACATACATAAACTGAGTGACTTAATGAGCTTCCGGATAGTAGCCTAACAACGCCAATAAATAAGACTCATGAAGTGAAATAAGTGTGTAAATATGTGGGAATATATTACTAATTACATAAAAGCTAATAAGTTTTTAAGACTGATGAAAATTTTTAACGTGTGAGAAATAAAAATAATATTAACGTGTGGGAAATAAAAATAATAATGTGACCAATACCGTACAATACATATAAAAAACTATTTAATAAAATGACATGTTTCGAGATGCCCGAAGTAAACGGCTCTCTTCCTCAGTCTGAGGAAGCCGTTTACTTCGGGCTTCTCGAAACATGTCGTTTTATTAGACAATTTTTTACATGTATTGCGTGCTATTGGTCACATTATTAAAGTTTTTAGACTCTTCATTATCTTCTGAAAAAACCTACATTTCAATCTTGCCAAGTGCTTATCCGAAACTTGGCACGTCAACTACATTTACTTTGTTTTATTCTTGGGATAAATACATCGATAAAACAGAGCACGTTTGTGACCAAACGCTTCTGTTGCAGCAAAGACAAATGACATTCCTAATTTCATCGGATCTCACGATAATTGGCGGCTAACAGAGATGGAACACGTGGCCGTCCTTCCATTACTCCGTTTTTCTAATTGTAATATCCAATCGGCTGGGGGGTGTTCTAATCATGGCCATTAGCGGCACTCTTTCCAAATCATTTGCATTCGCAGTTTTAAGAGCTACGACAACGTGCAGTTTTGCTCGACGGACCTTTGGCTCAGGAAATGGTTCTGCTCCAATCAATACCGACGACATTTGAAGGTAGAGCGCTGTGACAGCTGGTCGTGATTAAACAGTGCTGCTCGTCACGAAAAAAAACGCACATACACACACACAGACACACGCCAAGAGGGAAAACAAAAGACATTAAGACGCCAGCTAAACCACACAGTGATTTATTTTCCTTTTGAGTAACGATCTCCGTAATAAGATTAAGTTGTGCGTGGGAAGAGATTACATTTTTCTCTTTACAAATATCGTCTTTAAGTGAATTAACAAAATTCTGGGAGGGGATTTTTTTTTTCTGAAAATCCCCCCTCCTAATATCAGAATTTCAATTAAAACTCGCTTGTCATGATTCAGAAGCCACAGAATATCATTTCTATAATTATTTTAATTCTTGACTGACGCTGCGCACCATAATTTCATACTGTCAAAACAACGACTTTGAAGATTACAATGTATGCTTTTTCTTAAGGCTGTAACTTCTGAAGGTAACGTAATGTGGCACCGTGGGATGGTAAATTAATGCTCTTATTAAAAAGGACCCTGGAAATAAATATCTTCGTCATAAAAAAAAAAAAAGAAATGAGAAAACGCTGTCGTAATTCCATCAGGAGCTGTTATGTCGTAGACTATAAATTTCAGAATACACACAGATGGTATCAGATGCTGAATTCAACATCTGCAACTTAGAATTTAACAGAGTTTGTCCATGATTTGACAGAATTCCTAAATCCAGCGAAGCACAAAGTTCAAGTAGATTTTACATCTACGTAAGGATTTTGTAAATGCAAGAACTTAACAAGAACTTCCTGAAAGAACTTGCTTTGCTTTTTTTTCTTCTTTAAAGTCATGAAAGCAGCATATAAGCCGTTACCAATTTTTAAAGTACAATATCAGAGGAAGAAAAACAATAAAAAAGCTTCCTTTAAATCTGAAAAAAACTTAATTTACTTTACAACTCAAGTCCGATTAATTTCAATAATATCAAATTGCGCGGAAATGAATATCATTAGCTAAAATAATTAGCTAAAAGAATTAGCTAAAAGGATTAATATTCGCCGTTTCTCGATATATAAGATATCGATAAATAATAATAAAATACTCGACAATACTCTGCAAAATAATTCTACAAATACGATAATTCCAGAAATAACTAAATATGGACTTCAATCATTTCGAGTGAACGTATTTGTAATGACTTAAAGCATCTGTAACATAAAGTCCTTTTTGCTTAAACGGCAGTATTACCATCCCACTTTTCTGGTTTATGATATGGGATTCGATTTCATTGAATATGAGATCAGCAAAGTAAAGCAACCCTAAGAAAGCTTCCCTGTATAGCTCATGTTATGCAGAGAAGTTTACCTATTTAATAAGAAAGGGAATGGGAAATATTCATTAATATGGAAAATTCTGGTTGGGGAGGGGAATAGAAATTAACAAAGGTATATTATAATTTATGTAAACTACAATAAAGAAGTAACTCTGGGATGCCATATGCAATCTTATTTTCTCTAACATTATACACGTATCCGTATTTGTGGGGTTGAGGCTTCCAAGGACGACATGGTCCATGAAAGAAGTGGATAATCAGTGCAGTTGACTTGCCATTCCTCTGCACCCTTCCACGGCTCCTTATTCGGAGCAACGGGTTGGGGTTTCTATCGACCGCCACCCGTGGCCGCGCCGCGTAGGAGTCTGGTCTCCCTCCTTTAATTTCGTGGGAAAGATACTGAGGAGGTTTCCCAATTACCTTCCTCAAGAACCATTACGGAACCAACCTAATTAGCCTAATTAATTTTGAGAAATTTTGTTTTAGCGAAACTTTAGAAAGAAACACTATAACAACTAAATAGTGTAATCTTCTGAAATCGCCTTTTTAATTTATTTCTATAAAAATTATAAATAAATGAAACCCTTAATAATACTGAGGTAGAATCGATCCTTCCGACACTACTGTCTTTGTTAAGAATTCGTAGTAATGTAAAAAACTTCGACTTCTTTTCAATAGGAAAAAGACCAATTTCGTTTCTCGTTTTCCTTGCAGACGAGTTATTATAAATGATGTCATGTATAAATCTCGTGTCCTATGATTGGCAGAAACAAATTTAAATTTCATTACGTAAGTAAAAACAAAGAGTTACTTTGTTTAGATTAATAAAAGTGTAAAACCAACATTCAGAAACCTACAAATCAACGGGTAACAGATCTATTATAAGCTTTCGATTAGGACTACTCTGTCGTATTACACATGCTTTAGAAAATCTTGCAAGTCGCCGTGAAAAGAAATATATTTTTATCCTACGTTTTTCTTCGCAGTGTTTTTTTTTTTCCAGTATTTTTTTCAAAGGCTTTCGATTATTCTTCTTTTCGATATCAAACAATAAAAAAATTCCTTTTTCCGTTCGGGTGAATGACTCGTCTAGTCTGTCGGGGACTGTTATAGCAACAGGAAGATGTTGTAGTGGCTTCATCAAACCACTTGCTAAAGAATTTTCCTATAAACCAATAGGAGACGATGGAGGTTTCTGAAGAGACTGTGTCTGGGGTTAGATCTGCGGAAAGCCAATCTATATCAAGCTCGTAAATACGACATCTCAATAAAATTATATCTTATGTACGTTTAAAAAAAATCACCTCCACTTCAGACATGCAGATTAGATATTTAGTCCTTTATTTACTGAGCTTGCGAAATTTGAATATTTTATTTCTTTGTACCGCTGCAAAAGTTTAACTGATTTCTTACGTAGCTTATTTACGACCCAATATAAAATTTAGCAGATTATTTGTAATCATACATTCGACATCCCCCTAGCGCTGTTAATTAGAATGGCCGCTGGTGGCTCCTCTCTAGCGGGAAACATGAGAACTATTGGTGTTGTGATTTTTTTTTAATTTATGAAATAGCTGTAGCATCAAGCATTAGTAGTCAATTTCATTCGAGTGCCGTTTTAATAGCTTTCTGTTATTATCCCGTCATTGTTGACAGATATACAGGGTGTTTCGGAAATGGTAGATAAAGCGAAGAGATACGCGTTCAAAAGATCATTTTGAGTAGAAAATGTTCTATGACATTTTGCTGTACGGGATGAAGAGTTAGGAAATGAATGCTTTGGGAATGGTCCTTAATCAAAGAAAGCTCAGTTCACATTAGGAAGTGTAAGTAAATAAGGCATTTTCTTAATTATTATACCTGTTTTCAGTCATGACACTTGTTATCCAGGTTACTTTTTGTAATAAACCTTTACCTAATTTACTTACACTTCCTAATGTGAACTGAGCTTTCTTTGATTAAGGACCATTCCCAAAGCATTCATTTTCTAACTCTAAAACTACGACCCGTACAACAAAATGTCGTAGAACCTTTTGGACTCAAAATGACCTTTGGAACCTGTATCTCTTCGCTTTGTCTACCATTTCCGAAACAACCTGTATACGCTAGTTAAATCAAAGCGCGTTTATATTATAATTAAATAAAACAGAATAAAAATTTTCAATTTTTTTTTAATATGTAGATCTTTAGAATAGGTCAAGGTTAAACTGAAATCCGAGATGACAGTGGCCAAGTAGGAGATAAGGGCTCCAGTAATCACAACAAAATAAAGAATGGGGGCACGGCTGAAAGTTTCTGGGGGAATTTTTATCACTTTCATGAGCTAATTTCACAACAAGGACCCATACACAAAAAAATTCAAAATTAAAATAACAGGTACAGATCGTAGCTTTCGCACCTTAGGCCATCATCGATGGGAATCTGTTTCATCCTTTTTAGGACTCGTCAGCCAGATTTATCCCCGATTATAGGTAAAACGTGCGCGAAAGCTCACGGAACCCACTTCGCTCCCGGAAATGGCACCCGTAACAACAACCAAAAATAAAAACTAAACTATACTCTCGCCCAGCCTACGTTATGTGCAAATTTAGCCTTTGGCAAATTTAAAGTTATAATATAAAAATTAGATCATTTTGTGTCTGTAAACGTGACTGTTTCAGGAAGGTTCAAAAAAAAAAGTTCAAACGTTAGACACACACCCAGACGGTCTGATTTGATGGACCTCTTTCTAGTAGGAAAGAAACTACCTTTTAACACTAAAAGGCTGGACGTTTTTGTAATAAGCTACTCTTAAGAGAGACATAGGCTAAAGAAGACCCAGCAGAGTTATTTTGTCTCTTTTGAGGTTTTTTTTTTTTTCTTTCGTATTCTCTTTCGTAATCTGCCAGCTGTTACCACCTCTATAAACTGGAGGACTTTATCATTTTCTTATTTACAGGACAAAAAAATGCTATGAATACAAAGGGAAAATTAAAACACGAGAATAAAAAAAAAAAATCAAATAAAAGAATACTACATGAATAGTTCCGAAAATACCAGTATATAACGCTCTTAAACTATTCTTAGAAAAAAATAATTTTCGAAAAACAAATTTTTAAAAATCTCGAAATTGTTTTCACAATATATTTTATTATCACAGAATCCCTTTTTACGACCTTGGGCAGCTGTCGTAAAATGCTGCATTTTTGTGTGTACCATACACGTTGGTGTAAAGTTGCTCTTTGTTTTGGGGATTTAAAATTAAAGTCGAGACATGTAGTGCTGTATTTATCAAACTTTAAGTTTTGCTTCGAAATAATTCCTGAGGTATTGTTTTGAAATAACCATTTTTCACTTTTCAGAAACATTTTTACATCAGTGAATAGTTTCGAATTCGACCGCTAGATGGCAGTCAGTTACGGTTATGACTACAGTAGTTATGACAAACTACAATGAAAACAAAACTGAAATTTGTATGTTTCCTTCCCTACTTTTGAACTGCTATATGGATCTTCTTGAAACTAAGTATGCATATTTAAGGTTATCTAACTTTTATAATGAAATCTTTTGTCAAGAAATTAGCGCGAGAACTTAACAAAATTCCTAATGGCACTACAAAATAAATAATCGATTTCTATCCTATGAATACTTCATTATTTTAAAATGATTTATAATTCTCATTCAGCTAATCCATTAATTAGTGCGCACTAAGATTAAAGTTAATCCAATTTCGACAAGTAAGTAATGCTGATTTAATTAGTTTAATTTTGAAAATTAAACTGTTTATATTTGAAAAAAGGTAATATTTAGTCTAACACCACAGTTCACTCCAGAGTTCGAAAGAGTCTGAGTAATACTGAAATCATGAGTGGAAAAATTATGAGTCAAAACTCAACTTTAACTGTAAGATCGAGAGTTCTAAATATCTTTTTCATTTATATCTCGTTTCAAATTTACTTTTCGTCTGCATGTAAGCACTGACATCTAACGGTTATATTATGAATTAATTCGTGGTCGTTGCAAGGTAGCGTTGTATAATACCTCAACTCTAGTGCCATGTACGGAATGGCATTTAACAGACAATTAGATCACCAAGCTTTAAGCTTTAGAATTTCTTAGGTGCTAATTTTGCAGCCCATTATCTTATCACTTTCCTTAGAATGTGGTCCTTAACATTTTTTTTTTAACTGTAAATTACAATTTCCTATTTTCTGAAGAAAACTTGATGTAAATCTGTATCGAGTTGTTACAATCTGGTTCATTTTAATCACGTTTTCGCGGAATTGGTGGCTTAGCGAAAAGGATTAATACCATTGCTAAGACATCAGTGTTGAGGTTCTAATGGTTTTCTATTGGAACTTTTATTAAACTTCGAGCGCTGATGTCTTGACAAGACAAAAGAACGAATTTCAAATGTAGATCGCCAATTGCAATATGCGTATAAGTTTCAAGGAGATTCTTCCAGAAGTTCAAAAGTCACTAGGCAGGATACAAACACACAGGAGTTAAGCTGGGCGAACACGTAGCAACATGCGACAATATTGCTGGACAATATTGCTCATTTTTATTGCTGACAACCGTTATCATGCGCGAACACACAGTTGTTGCTACGTGTTCGCCCAGCAAAATGGGCAATATTGTCCAGCAATATTGCCGCTTGTTGCTACGTGTTCGCCCAGCATTATGTAATGAGCATCACAGTCCTAGGAATAATAAATCATTTGCCAAGTTATTTGGTAATTTTATTGTATTCACTTTTTTTATTTTTGACTGAGGTGCAGTTAATTACCAAAAAGTTCACGGAAATGAAAAATCCTAACGAATAAATGTCTACCGGGTGACTCAAAGTACAGGAAAGTACTGGTGATTTTCACCACCCCATATCTTTTAAACTACTGCTCATAAAAATCTGAAACTTTTTATTTAAAATCGTCAAGCACAAAAGAGTTATATTTTCATGTTCTTATTTATTCATTATTATTGAAATTCATTTTATTTGCGTTCAAACACCCCCAATATATCGAAATTATAATCCAAAGAAATTATTCGACTGTCTCCCAAGAAAGTCATTTGTCAGAATGCATTTTCAAAAAAATACAGTTTGTTTTTTTTTAAATTAAACAAAGGAATTAATGATAAAAGTGTTTAGATTAAATTTTCGTAATTAGGTTTCTGTATCATTTGAATATAGTATCCAGACTTTTAGTTTAAACAACATCACATATATTTAAATATACGATATATTGGTGGTTTTTGAACGCAAATAAAATGAATTTCAATAATAACGAATAAATAATAACATGAAAATATAATTCTTAGATGTTTGACGATTTTATATAAAAGTCTCAGATTTTTATGAGCAGTAGTTTAAAAGATATGGGGCGGTGAAAACCACCAGTACTTTCCAGTATTTTATGAATCACCCGGTATATACACACAGAAAACAAAAGTAAACAATGCAGAGAATGAGACATGTGAATAATTCTAGTTTTTTTTTCTTTGTTTTTTTTTTTTGTTTTTTGTTTTTTTTTTACGTCGTGGATTTCAATGATCAAAAATGCATCATTATTATTTTCTTTTTATAAAGATTATGCAGCATCAATTTTACAAACACAGATTCGAATAATTAAAAGTAAATTGTTCTTTTGAATATTATTTCTTTTTTTTTTTTTTAAAGTCGTGAAAGCAACAAAAACGAAAAGCCTAGGGGTATAATTTTAAATTATAATATCAGCTACATACAAATAGTTATAGATTTTTCATTTTCTAACAAAACAACAACAACAAAATAAGTAACTTATGGAAAACAAGAGAATGTAGAAGATGGACAATAATAATAAAGATACACATAAAAAAATAAGTAATTTACCGCCGGCTATTTCGATCTCCAACGGGAGACCATTTTGAAGGTGAGAACATGACGTAAGAGAATGACACTAACATGTGGGTGTGGGGACAAGCACCATCTTTTTTTAATCATTGCACATTAAATTAAATTATGTAATTTTAATCACATCAAAACACGCCCAAATTAATGGATTAAGAATTAATAGTCACAGTTTAAGACACTGAATACATAGAAAGAGAATAAAAATCTATTGTGTAGATTCTAATCTACGGGAATTTTTCCCACCTTCTCGTGCTCGACAAGGACCCATATGGAAAAAAAGTATCTAATGTAAAAATTACATTTTCCCTAGTCCTTAAATATGTACACTAAGTTTCAAGAAGATGCTTTCAGCGGTTTGAAAAGTTAGCGGTGGGGATCACGGATAGAGAGATCTGTTGAGCTTAACTTAACTAGATAATTAAACTAAAAATAATCAAATTAAGAAGCTGATAATGAAACAAGAAAGAGACTGATGAAGCCAAAAATTTATGTTAATTAATGTTAATTTATATTGTGTTAAATATGTTAATTTTTAATTAAATCTAAAAGTTAAATATAAATAAGGAATGTTTTATTACGAAAACAATTAAATTGAAAACCCTAACAAAATGAACGAAAAAACGAAAACAAATCATCAACACTATTTGCTCAGAAAGTTGCTCATTTAAGTTGAGAAGATACGAGAGGTGTTAGAGGAGACATGATTATAAAAATTAATGCCTTCCCCTCTTTCAGGGTTCATTAATTTTACAATGCTTTTCGTTTTCAAAATGCTGACCTCATCCGACCACTAACACCCACAACAATCTCAAACATCTTTCAGAAACGCGCTCGTCGTTTCGCTAATAGTTTTCACCAGATTACCCCTCTGAAACAATTTATCCCCCCTTCCCCCAAAGTCGTAAAATCTTGAGGGGGGAACAAGAATCAGAGATACCAACGTTATTACTGAAAGACAAAAAAGAAAGCTTTACCTACTCCTCCATTTATGATCTGTCGAATCTGGTTTTTTTTTTCCTTAATTAGGAACTTCAGAGGGAAGCAGACGATGCGAAGCAACATTTATTATAACATCCATTTTATAGCCATTGATGAGACTTTTAATTACAAAGACTTCAAGAAAAACAGGCAATCTTTAAACAAACAGGCATTTTAATGAACAGAAATGCCATCAACAGCTTCCGTTATAAACCCTTATGAATTGAAGAGGTGTTACTTCAGCGTCCATCTTTGTTTTTCATTTTACAGATTAAGGAAACAGAAATTGGAAAATATTGTTTAAACCGTTAAAAACAAGGTTGTAAGGAAATAAAATGGTTGAAAGTTTTTGGAAATCGTATTTTACATTATGTAACTGCCATTAAATTCATGAAAGTTAATAGCAAAATAAAAAGCAATGAATTTTAGTTAATTTTTTTATTGTATGACAGTTTTCTTTGATGT
The DNA here is from genome assembly GCA_023159025.1 of Thereuonema tuberculata. Classification (NCBI taxonomy): domain Eukaryota; kingdom Metazoa; phylum Arthropoda; class Chilopoda; order Scutigeromorpha; family Scutigeridae; genus Thereuonema; species Thereuonema tuberculata. Next base: position 27,064,703 of record JAFIDM010000005.1, read on the forward strand.
GTTTATGTAGTCAGCAATAGTGCTTTACCAATCTATCACACACCATAAACTGAAGTGAAATTAAAATTTGACTATACTGTTAAACTCACTGTAAAAAATTTTCAAGAAAATAAAAAAATGGTTGAAACTTTTTAGAAATTATATATCACATCTCATAACTGCCATTAAATTTCGTATGATAGCAAATATATTGCTTTTTTTTAATATTTGCTTTCATACGAAAATCAATGGCAGTTATAAGATGGTTTTTATTGCTTTTTATTTGCTTTTTTAAAATTTTTTATTGAAATCTTTTATCTGGTAAAAGAGATAGCTTTTTTGATGTTTGTATAGCCAAAAACTTCATTATTTCAATCCACTATATTTTATAAAATGAAGTTGAACTTCTACTTCCCTTGATTCTTATTCCTTTGTGTCACCGTTTTTAAACAGTTTCTGGGAAACAACAGGGAAACGGAAAATTATAGTTGAAGCCATTTTTCGAATACAGGTCGAACATAGGCCTGAAATTTTAGATAGTTGTTGTCGGTCATACAATGTAAGTCCCTGTCTGAGGCAATAGATAGGGCCAGAAAAAAAAATACTATTAATTTAAACTTGGAAGAATAATAAATTCTATTTTAAACTACTCAATAAATTTTAAAAGTCATTCCTCATTTCCTTTTTATTTATTTATTTATTCATTTTTCTGTTTTCACGAATTTATCTTGTTTTTCTATATGAATATATAAGAAATCGGCCTTTCACTTCGGCCTTCAGGCTACTTGATCCAGCATTTTTTAGTGACCCATTTGGGAGTTATTGTGCTAGCAACCAAAATTAGTAGCTATTGCGTTTGTCCAGTCCGTCCGTCCGTCCGTGTTTGTCCCCCATTAACAACTCCCGAACGGTAGGTCGGATCGACAACGGATTTCATCATCGTGCTCAGAAGCCCAAACAACATAGGAATGGGATATTTTCAGGGGGCAACGCTTCCCCCCCCCCCTATGTTCGGCACATTTGGCATTGTTTTCATTAGATTCCGCTTTTAGCTTAATGTTAGAAATGCAACCATCTCATTTTAGTTGTCAGCTATACGGGTAAGGTCTCAGACTCATATGCTCGTGGTTGTGGGTTCGAATCTGTGTTTTGTTTTGTTTTTTTTCTTAATCTTTTTTTCTCAATGTTCGCGTGTTTGTTTGTTTTTTTTTTACATTAAGGTACTTTTTTTTTCTTATTTTTGTTGAATAATTGAAAAATGGATAAAAACATATAAACCAATTCTCAGAGTCAGAGTCGATAACTGGAATAATTAAATTCTTTTAATATTAATGTTGCTTTCTTAATGAACAAAAATGTGCATTTTATAATCTTTACTAAGTTCCTCAGAACTTCTATTTAGTTAAGCAAAAAATATCCTTTCCAATAATGTTCCTTGGCTGGAATATTTCTATGGTCCTGAAATAATTATCTGAATTATTTCTACTTACAGTTTCCATATATCGTTACGTCGTTGAATGATCTACTTGGAACCCATAACACGAATCCAATATGGCGGAAACTGCGAACGTATAGTCTTTCGATGAAATCCCCATCTTGAAGAACATGTAGAATAACAGGTTATTTGAATTGATGCCTAAAGTTATGTTAACTGCTATTAATTTAACTAGAAACCTTTCCAGTTAATGAGAATTTTGGTACACCTTCATCCAAACGTTCATATCGTACATATTGCTTAACAGTTTTATGTCTTTCACTGTGAACAGCATGACGGCTCACATATTAACATCAGAACTGCACTGTTCCGCATTTTACACATAACAAAGGAATCTGACCCTGCAGATAACAATTAATACGTGCACATTTCTTTTTGTGCTAACCTTAATGTCGTTCTTTGATTGTTATCTGTTTATGATTGTTTCGTTCTTTTGAAGAAATTATTACTTCACCGTAATCAGTTTCACTTTAATAAATTTGCCAACAGAAATTATTACAACTACACTAACAGAATAATTTCACAATTTTAAAATTTTTTTTATTTTTATGGGTCTCTGTTAAAGTTAATAATCTTAATCAATTTACCAATTGAGCACACTCAAAATGAACACCAGTAGGAAAAGGCCATTATTATTCAGATCGTCTTAATTGCCTCTGAAAGCTTCTCTCAACTCTACAGCTTTACTCACAAAAGTAGATATTCGAATAAAAACCCCGAGTTTTCAAAAGGCTTGAATAAAGTTACTGTATAAATAAGAAAAAAGAAAGAGAAAATGAAAAACAGCACCTGAAAAGGAGGAAATTGTCTTTCTGATTTTAGATTAAGGAAAGGAGTTGGGAGCGGCGGTTTCGTCCTTCTACGGACTCGTCAGCCCAACCCTCGCCTTCCCTTAACCGAATCAGAAAGGCAAGACCTTGTAAGTGGAAGCCACCCCCAACTCGGAAGTGACCCCAAAAACCACAAAAAAAAAGAAAACAAATTGCTGCGTCTCTCGACGCCAGCAAAAACGAATGAGTAGGCAGAAGGGAAATAAATACAGCAGAAGGGTGCTGTTTTTCATTTTCTTTTTCTTTTTTCTTAGTTAACAATTCTCACGGCACGTTAAATTTTCTTTATTAAAGTACTAACCTTATAATTTACATAAAAATATTTTGTCTTTTCGTAAAATAATAAGTGAATGATCATAACTTTAAAATCGATTTTATAAATCCCTAATCTTACAAAGAATGAGAAGGATGTGAAGACAGGCTGATTATTTTTATGTAACGTTGTAACGATCCTTAATCTGCTTTGAAAACAGAAAATGGATTTAAAGAAAAAAAGCTTTTAAATGCGCTCTTTCTAAAGGGAACTTTCTAAAGGAAAGTTCGCATGCCAATTATATCTTTTTTTTATATATTTAAGTACAATTTAAAAGAAAGGATGAATTAAAATACGCAGACAAGATTCTTTATAATTAATAATGTCTTACATAAAACGGAGTAATGTGAACTGCCTAATTTAAAAATAAAAATGTAAAAGGAATTAAATGAATAAAAATAAAGTAAATAAAATAAATAACGTATATAAAAAGCTTTATGTGAAAAAAAAAAATCCAGCCTTTGGACTTATTTTTCCTAAATTATTTGTTGCCTATAAATCACAAACATCTTCACAATGCGTTGTTGTAATTATTTCCGAAAATTGTTCAATGAACATTCTAGAGAAATTACTGTGAAGACAAATCATTGTGGGAAGATAGCGACACTTTCTAACGATTCACCGCAACACGAAAAAGCCGCTTAGATTCTTCCCAGAATGCACCATTTCCGGGGCCCCTGCAGTCACCAGCATTGACAGTTCCTGACTTTACTAATGGGGCTACTTCAAAATGAAGGTGTCTTCTTACAGACTCTAAAAAGCGGAGGATGACGATTCACCAGAGCTTAATGAAATCATTACTCCACACATTCTTTTTATGATCAAGCGGCAGTTTTTCGCAAAGAACAAATTGTAGTAGCGCGTTACAAAGAGTAATGTTCACTTGGAGAAAATAATTCCTAAAAACTGAGATATTGTGAGTCCAGGCTTGTAAAACAAAGAAAAAAAAATCTGCTTTGTTCTTCAAATATACATCTTTTCTTTATTATTATTTATTATTTTTTATTTACTATAATCTTCAAAATTGCTAAACAAATATCAGTAAGAATCACAAATGATTTTGTTAGTCATTTAGTTTAGTTTTGTTACTTATTTTGCTTCACTGGAGACAAAATAAATTAATGAGGTTTTCGTTGATCCATTTCTCTAGTGTTTGATACGTCATCACAGTGTTTTTGAATTAAGTATTTTGGATCTTTCAGGATCATTTTTTATTTTATTGCTGTTTATCCCGGCGGGCCACTGCCGGGACCGTGAATGCTTTTAGTATAGCTTCCGCGCACCGAGCCAAACATCGACGAGTATGTTCTGCTGATGATTCCATAATAAGGATGAAACAATTGTACAGAACTCTCGGTGATGTTGGCTCAATGGGCGAAAGCATATTTCATTGTCCGGTTGGCGATTTTCTCTCCATTTATGAATGATTACGGACGTTAAACTTGCTTTCTATTTTTCTTTTTTGTTTTGTTTTTTTCGTTTTTACAAATTTTTTCATTTTTAAATTTTTTTTATCTTTACAAATTTTTTCATTTTTACAATTTTTTTCAATTTTACAATTTTTTTTTATTTTTATAATTTTTTTTATTTTTAAATTTTTTTTTCATTTTTACAATTTTTTTTCATTTTTACAAATTTTGTTCTGTAAATTTTCAGATCAGATTTGAACTGATAACGTTAATAAAAGATTTAAAATTTTCAAATCATGGTGATAAAAAAAGTACTTTCCAAAACTCTCACTAGGTTAAGTACACCAATGCATTGATAGAATTTTTTGCAAGAATTTTTCAGTTAAAAATGTTTTGGATCTCATTGTGCATTATTTTTTTTAATTCACAATTATTTTTGGTTCTACCTCGAAATATTTATCTTTCTTCTTAGAATGGAAACGTTATTTCTCTTAAAAATTTAGAAAATTTTCATTATTGTTTTCTTTGGCAGTTACTATTTGTTTTTAAGCGGGTAAATTTTAATAATAAAGGAAAATTAAAACAGAGGCAACATGTAAAGAAGAAGGTCCAAATATGGGCTACCACATTTATTTTATGAATTTCACCTGGAAAAAAAATTAAGATAATTAAATAGTACCAGTTTTCTTAATATGTAAAATGAGTCTACTTTATGATAAAAGGTTGAAATAAACAATAAAACAATAAACAATAAACAATAAACAATAAAGTGTGGTCCAAATATGGGTTACCAACAAAATTTTATTGTAATACTCCATTTTTGTTTTTAAAAAATATGAAAAAAATGCCGAAACAATTAAATTAAATGTTAATTGTCTATTTCCAAAGTCATAAACATAAACGCCCTTTTCAGCACCTGCACAATCACATAAAACACTGAATACATTTGACCCAAAAGTTCCTTCCCCTTGTGGACACTGAAAGAGCGCTTATCGGAACACATTAGAGCTTTCAGAAATAAACAAACAAATTTGTCGGATTGGGCATATCATGCACTAAAATTCAATCATAACCAGGACCCCATTGTGAAAGTAATTTAGAAATGCAATAACGAATTAGATAGATTGCTTATTGAATCATGCTATATAAATCCAAATAAATGCTTTAATAAGGACAAAACTTTGAAAGTTCTGGTATATCACTCGGGATTTTTAAATATTTAAACAAGAAAAACTTAAAAAAGCTATAACATCTATTGATTGTTTGTCAATTAATATGTTCAAAAAAGCAAATGGGGTATAATATATATACTTTCAGAGCAAGCACGCATCAAGGT
>JAFIDM010000005.1:27070074-27090985 GCA_023159025.1 Thereuonema tuberculata
TATAAATATTAATATAACTTATATTTAATTTAATATATACATCAGCATAATAACTATGCTATATCATATTTAAGTTTTGTAGAACGTTTAACATTTCTTATTTGTCATTCAATAATTAGATTATATTGTAAGAGTACTATATCATGTCTATTATTTGGATCTATGTTTGTAGAACATTTAACATTTCTCAATCGTAATTTGAAATTTGTATTGTTCATGTTTATTTACTTTAGTTCAAGGAAAGAAATAATTTATTTCTTCTTCGTTTTTTCAACCTGATGAAGAATAAGCGGTCAGGTTATTCGAAATATTGTTATTATGGAGTAAAGAAGATTTGTGGAGGAATATTATCATGAGCTTGTTTTTATTATCGTAACGGATAAGTGTATATTTTAATATACTAGAAAAAGCTTAGAATATAAGTAATGACATGCATTTTACAAATCACCTTTTAATTCAATAGAAGTTGAGTAATAAAATAACAAAACGTACCTATGAAATGTTTCAAGATCATGAAATAGGTTGATTGACACTTATCACTACATTATGTCTGAATAACTTGACTTTAGACGACCAACTGTTCCACTCATTTCTCTTTGTTACTCATTTTCACTTTATTTCCACTGCATGGCAATACCTCCCATACCCGAATACTTCAACTAGCCCGTATTTAGACCCTAACCTACATTTGGACTTTCTCCTCTACAGCAGAATTTCATCAGATCCTGCCGCTAGATGGCACCACTGCTTCTGTTGCTGTATTGAAATATTTTTCCTTCAGAATCCAGGACTCCGTGGACTGGAACACGAGTCTTATTACATCAATATCAATGTGCGGATCGACGACTGAGAAATACTACATAGAAGTATATGGACTGTAACTGTATTGTTTTAATTTCAATTTACTTTTTATGTAAAGTTTTTATATCTGTAAGTATAGTTAAAGAAAGTATAGTATCTTCGTGTTAAGTACAGTATAGTTAACACGAAGAGACAAAAGCTGAAAGGTACTTGGAAGAAGTAGGATTTCAGGAATCCTCTAATGAATGGAGGTCAGAACAACGCTTGCCCGCCTTCAAGCTGGGAAAACACTCTGGTTCCAGGATACGAGGGTTGGATAATTGGAAAATTCATAAGATTGCAATCAAGTCTAATTTTTTTGCTTGTGCTTTAGTATTGCTATGTATCTTATTTATTTTTTTATATTATTTCTAAACTTTTTACCTTTATTAAAATTCCTTTAAATTAAATTTTGGAAGTTCAATTTTTGGGATTTTATATTATAAAGAAGGATATATATCGAAATACTCATTAATATTTAAAAGCGCCAATAGGCTGCGATTTCCCATAAGATTTTACGCATGCGCGATTAAGTCAGGTGAACACTGCCCTGAAATTCTGCAAAACAAGACAGGTTGCATTCATTGAAAAACTTCCTCCCACTCTCTAGCTGCGCCCTGTATACCTTCTTTATCTTTTCTTAACTTCTTCACTTTCTTTATACATTACATATCTTTGGTTGGATCACCAAAGGTTCGATTGCATGTTTTATAACCAAGAAATCCTGACCTCCATCGGGAATTGAACAGAACTCCTCCAAAACGTAAGCAATATTAATGACTCTACAGTAATAAACTACAAAGCTATAACAACGAATAATTTATGGAATGAAATATACATTTTCATGTCGTTCTGATTTTGGTCTTCGTCTGTATTTACTTGAATTCTCGTCACGTGACTGCCCTATTCATTCCTTAAAACAAGTTCTTTGGTGAGTCTTTCAGCGTCTTTCAAATCAAAATTTATTTGTGTGTCGATAGCAATTACGTCTCCATATGCGGAGTTTTTCTGTAACTTGTGGTAAGATACCACAAGACTAAGAGAAGCCCGAACATCTCGTTAGATTTACGGTAGACGACCGACAAGGACTGTAATATAAGTGCGAATAGGGCGAACACAAATCATTACGGCACCCGATTCTGGTAGTTTGGAATTCGCGGCGTATTTCATTCTCGTTCGCCCGTTCAATAAGAGTGATTGAACCTTTTAATCCCGAGGCCAGACAGAGCGGTGTTGAGCGCTGCTGATAATGGAGGGAAACTTCCCGACCGTAAACGGCGCGTTCCGAAAACGTCCGGCATCGGTGCAACCATCGTTCGGAAACAATTACAATGAAGTGGCAAGGAAAAAAAAAAGGATAAACAAAAAAAAAAAGCTGAACGCTAGAACGATCCGGAAAAAAAAGACAGGGAAAAAAAAAACAACAGAGGGTGGAAAAATACAGATAGCAGGATATTTTTCACTGCAGCGAAAATGCATCACAAAGCTTTTTCTTTTTTGTCTTACAGCTATAAAACGGGATCAGTAGCCGCACAATTACGTTCGAGAAAAATACAACACGAAAGAAATAATGAACGATGACGTTGCAAAACAATAAGGGAATGTTCTTTAACGACATCACATCCAGCACAGAGGAATCCTTCTTCTCTAGCAGAATACCGTTTTAAAGATAAGAAAAATGCACGAATACGGCAATTGGGATCAATTAAATTCCCTTTTATCGGATAGCAGTCTGCCTCAACAATGTGGATTTCCTAATTCCGTTTATGAATAAAGACGATCTTCGGCAAGCTGTTCGCTTCAATAACGTGGACTCCCAATGAGGTTAGTTATCCAGACTAGGCAGTACGAGCGATGGATAGACAGACGAACCTAGGAAACTATGCTATTTAGAAATTGTGCTTTTCGCTAGAACTCCTGTTAATAATGCGCGCGCGGTCAACGATGAGGTAATTGGGCTCTTCAACAACATCTTAGAATATTTCATGATACTGAAAACAATAAGGCAGAATTGAGAATCTGCGGGAATAGATTTATCATAAGGAATATCGAACAATTCTTTGTCAGTACTATTCAGTTTCAACTCTAGGAATCTTTATCGGAATTGCTAAACAGCATTTAGGTTAAGTTAAGACCAAGGCACATATGCCAGAAATTGACGGATTGAGACGGATTGATGATGAGAACTTCACTAGATTAGTCAGTACACTTTTAAGATCAATGAGCGACAGGCCAATCAGATCGTTTCTCCGTTAAATCGGAACCAATCGGATTACACTACTGCAGTTTCCAGGCAAAAACGAAAATTTTGACGGGGAAACTCATGTGTTGATAGGAAAACTTTTCCGGTTGGGAGATCGGAGGTAACGGATATAAGTGAGCGCTTTCGCAAATACACCGCGAACGTAACTTTTTCTTGCGCATCAGTGACGTTACCAATGCGCGTTGGGCATTACATATCTTTCTCCGCTAGGATATACATGTCTAGTTTTCGCTAGAACTTCTTATGCTAAGATGAGATACTACTACATTGAAAAGCTGTAACACAAAACTTGAAAAAACCTTTTGTTTGCTTGTTTGTTTTTTATATTATTTAGGAAAATTACGAGAAGTTAAGACAAAAACGTGGTTTCATATTGTATATGAAGTGGCCCCATACATGTATCATTTTCGACCACTTCCTGATCGCAAACAGGAACTGCTTTTTACGTCGCTAAAAAGGCGAAAAATGATTAAATTATTAATCATGTTGCATTTTTATTTTCGATAAATTAAAAATAGCGCTCGAAGTTTCTCCATAAATATTAGAAAATTATTTTTTCGATGTTCCTTTTCAGACTTCCGTTTTCATTTTTCTATAGCCATCGGCTCCCTAGTCTTGTAAGTATTGAAATCCGATATGCCTATAGGAAAAGTAGGGCCATACATTTGTATGACTCGACTGTAGATGAGATGACTTTCAACGACACGACCGACTTCTGGTTTTCTTTGTTTGGTTCACCGATTTCTCCTTACGTGCAAAATTTTATCGAAATCCGTTGTGCCGTTGAGGGAACTCTAGAACTTCATTGAGACAGATTGGATAATGGATGATCATGATACTTTCAGATTAAATCATTTTGTTTTATAGGCCAACACATCTTTTGACGTCATTTCCGGCTAAGGGATCTAAATATGTAAACAAACCAAAGTGACTCCGGAAGTGCGACGATTTTTTTGATAGATTGCCGCTTTCTTAAGTGGAAATATATCATTAAAATATATATAACTTCTGTAAAATAATGTAAATTATTTATTTATTTAATGAAAATTTGCAAATGAAGCTGAAAAAAATACTAATTTCGGAGTGGAAATCATCGATTGAAACGTAAACAAAAAATTGAGCATGCACTTATTTGTAAAAATAGCCTTGCAGTTATGAAACCTTGATTGTAACAATGGAGTCTGACGCGAAGCAATGCTGTAAAAGAATTTTAATAAAGTATTTAAATCAAATTTCATCAAAATATCATCCCATCAAAAGAAATTTTACTTACACAAATAATTACACAACGAGTTTTTTGATGACCATTCATATTTTACTTGTAATCTATAAGTATAAAGGGACTGACTGACACTTATCAACGCACCACCCAAACCCCTGAACCTAGGAACTTGAAATTTTCAGGATGAGCCCCCCCCCCTTATGACGTAGAGGAGCTCACTAAGAAAGGATATTTAAAAAATAAGGGGTGAAGTTTCTTGAAGGGTATGCATATCTCGGAAACGGTTTGAGCTAGAAACAGGAAATTTGACATGAGTGTTCTTTGTCAAAATCAAAAGACCCGTTTTCGATTCCTAAGGAGTGTGAGCACCCACTTTCTTGAAAGCGTCACGTATGCACCTGGAGCCGACAATTGGGACTACAAAATATTGTTGTTCAACCATTGGAACTAAAGTGCTTAATAACACCACATATTAACCTGGAGGAAAAAACTTAGAACGATGGGGTGTAAACGGAAGGGCGGTGAGGGAATGGGATATCATAGTTGAAGGATACTTCTTCGGGGTTTTCGGGATAATTTAGATATAGATTTATAATGATCACATGGTTTTTTTTTTATGAACTGGAGAAGGTTTGAAGTGATGGGTGTGTGGAGAAGTGGAGAAAGGGCTGTGAAATCTTTTATTCTCCGTTCTCAATATCAATTTCATAGCTAGGGATCTCGAATTAAAAATTCAACTGTAGCATTACTTTGTATCTATCACTGTTTTTTGTACCAACTGGAAAAATTTCGAAGTGATCTCACAATTTCAATTTCTTTCTCATCCACATCATTGTAACCCGTACGAAGATCTGGTATTTTATAGTTTGTTTGTAAATGTTGCTTATTAGTGCAGCATGCTATTCTAAACAGGAATATGTAACGAATTTAAGTTACGTTTAAGATCTTTGGTTAAGATTTTATTTCAACATGGTTTTATTAAACATTTGACATGTTGATATTTTAACATTTTTGTTAGAATTCATTCAGGTTGCGACATCTAGCGACAGCGAAAGGAAACATGCAATAATGCTGTTTTCTTTTTCTTTTGTTGTTTTGTTATACAGTAGAACCCCGCTATTCCGAACTAATTGGGACCGAACACTGTTCGGTTTAGCGGGAATTCGGAATAGGCGGATTTCATGAATAAAATCAACGTATTGACTTGTTAAGGCGTAAATTAAGTGCGGTGACATCTGATAGTGTCGGCTCTATACAGCGTTGATCGGCTCGTGGGAACAGATTCAGTGAAAGTCGGAAGGGAAGGGCAGTGACCTTGGACGACTCATCACCCCACCCTACCCCCCCTCCCTCCCGCGATCCAAGAATTACTACCGGGTTACTGCATTTCCGCTGTTAAACATTAAACATGGCAAGTAAACCAAGTCGTTCTTCGTGTACTTTAAAAGAAAAACTTGAAGTGTTAAAAAGACTGGATAAGGGAGAAAGTGCTACTAAATTATCACTCGAATATGGTGTCGGAAAAGCAACGATTAGTGACTGGAAAAAGAATCGCGTTAAAATTGAGCAGTTTTGTTCTGCTTCAAGTGGAAAACTCTTGAAAAACGGCAAAAAACTATGTATATCTCTATTTAACTTCTTTATATAACAATAAAAGGTATGTTTTTCACGAACGTCTTTTTAATTTCTCCTATTTTTAAGTTAAAAAAATCGGTATTTTTTCTGAACTCTGTTCGGAATAGGCGGATTTTCGGAATAGCGGGGTTCGGAATAGCGGGGTTCTACTATATATTCTAGATCTTTCACACAAACAGATTTTTAATGTCTTATTAAATAAATATGAAATACAAATTTTTAAGCACAAATTTAAAGTTTTCCTTAAAATTATTTTGTACTCTAATAAGATCCAAACTTACATTATTCAGTGTATTAACGGTATTGCAATGCACTTATTCACAAGTAACGACGTTCATCAATTAGAGCTACACAATTGTTACAACTCTAATGGAAAAATTCTAATCGTTGGCCATGACTTTAGTCTTACTAAACACTCTTGCTACTTTAAAAGAAATGTAGGGAACCACCATTATTTTTTTAAATAAAATTTTAACATTATTTGTTAAAGAAAATATAGAAAAACGATATATAGGTTAATTTAAAAAAAAAAATCGTTTAGGCCATTTCAATGAATAATCAAAGGCATGAATATTTGAAAACATTTTTACAAAATTAATAAAATGTACAAATAACATCAAGCTCAAATTACAAGCTACTGCTAATAAATAAAACACAATTATTTAATCTAATACCAAATTTATTACTACTACATTAATCAAAATAATGTTTATCTGAATTTAATAATCGGAAAATCAATTTTAACTTCAGTAGTCGCTTTTTTTAATTATTATAATAATAGAGAACAATGAATAATTATATTCATTAAAATTTATAGTAGTAATTAAAGATAATTTATAATACCATTGACTGTTTATTTCATCATTAATATTTGTCGTTAATAGGTATTTCAATCTGGATCAGTATATTCAACTTTAGAAAATACGAAATAAATAATTCGGAAATTTGCTTCGTAAATATATTATATATTTTTTTCTGTTGTCAATTTGTGTTTTCTTAGGTTTTCTTTTATTTCCCCCATGATATCAACGGTGTTCGTACGAGCTTAAGTAGGACTCAAGTGATATAATGAATTCCAACCAACAAAAACAAAAACAAACAACAGCAAGAAGTTCCTGATGGAACTTAAAGCCTATTTGCTTAGAAGATTACTCTTTAAAATTTCTTTATCGTTTTTCTTAGTTATTAGAAAGTCGTGAAACTGAAAAAAATAATAATAAATAAGTAAATAAATAAATAAATAAAATCCTCATTATTTACTTAAGTTGTTTAAAGCCGATTAATTTCAATCATATCAAACCACTCGCAAATTAATGGATTAGCTAAAAGGATTACTACTGATTGTTTAAGAAATCTAGAGAAACCCACTTTTGCGTGGGAGTTTTTGTTTCTTTCTCGCGGTAATTTCTCGGTAGAAGGTTTGAAATGTAAAAGTGAGACTGTCTACAGTCCTTAACTTTCTATACTAAGTTTCAAGAGGATTCATCCAGTGGTTTCAAAGTTAGTAGGTAAGAACACACATACAGACAGACTGAAAGATTTGATAAGCCTCAATTTCCTAAAAAAGTAGATTAAAAAACTCTCGGGTATTTCTGGCGTCTAACCAGACAAAAAAAAAACCAAAACAAAGTCCCAAATATTGTAAATCGTACAATTTCGGAAATATAAGACAACGCTGAGTATGTTTAAAGAGAAAGATCGAGTCAATATTATAAAATATTGACTCTCATAATTTGGAAAATATTTACTTTTTTTTGTTTCTGAAGTAGATCAACATATTAAGAAGGAGTGTTATTACAGAGGCAGAACTCTTAGGCACTTGGAATAGAGCCAAAACTAATACCATCTTCTCAAAGCGAGAAGCCTAAACATGTATCAGTTAATAGCGGGCTTTTCAGCATCTTCTGAGCTTCCTGTTTCAAACTGAAAATGACAAATTCTATTCTCCAAGTCAAAAAGCTTTTCAACAGTCATTGGAAAATAAACACTCCTGTTATTTTGACATTGTAAATTGAAGAGAAGAAAAGAGAACAAAAAATACTTGAAACGGAAACTAAATATTTGGAGCATGGTTTGTTTTTTGTCATCGTACAATTCAGCCATTGCAGTAATGTCTCTCTAACGTGTAATGGTAATTTTGTGCTTCTTATCGATGTATTATTTAATGCAGAATTAATTCATTCAACAAGGATATACAAGAAATATGACACGAATCTGTATAACAATACGATAAAATGCAGGCAATAATAATCAAACATTGGAGCCATGATTAAAATTGCATGAACAATGTTCTAACAATGAACGTATTAGTGCAGTAAAATGCATGAAATAATGATTTAACAAGGCAGCATTGTACAATTAAATTCATCCAACAATGACCGAACAATGGATGCATCTGCCAACATGCTAAATCATGCGTCACGTGTCTAATACATACAGCAATTCTATCAAAGAATGCACGAAATGTCGTGATAATATTAAGACCAAAGAACCAACAATGCAATACTGCATGAACATAAAATTTATTGTTCCAATACAGAGAACATGACAGTACCACAGAATGCTTGAAATATGCTTTTAATACGTTGTGATCCCCAAAAGTATAATTGAATGCATAGAGTTAATAAGCTATCAATCAGCATGACATTATCTCTGAACTCTTTCGAAAATACATTAATAATTAGTCCTATACACTTCAGAATATTTCCAACAACAATATAGAGGGACTAACAGTTCTGTAACAATAATCCGGAAACAACAAGCAGTTTTACTCGAAAATAAAAAGTTTAAGTGAAATGTATACGAATTTTAAAAACGGCTAAAAAATGGCAATATTTATGTCTAACTAATAAATGATAATTTTTAAAAAATATTGAAAGAAGCTGGCGAGCAGCCGATCTATTGTTTTTATAAAAGAAAAGTTACAAAATGCTTTTTCAATCAAAAGATTTTGATTAATTATTAAAACAATTTAAATTTTGAATTAGTAATGACTTCCAATTGTTTTTTTCCAATATTTTTTTTTCCAATGATCATGTGAAAATATGGATATTTTATCCAAATCAGATTTGTATTCTTTAATTCAATGAGAATAGAGCTACAGATTATTATAATCTTGCAAAGATTAGTTCATAATAAAAGCTTATTAGCGACCCATTTGGGAGCTATTGTGATAGCGACCAAAATCGATAACTATTACGTTTGTCCTGTCCGTTCTTCCACCCTTAATAACTCCCGAACGGAAGGACGGATCGACAAACGAACTTCACCATCATGTTCAGAGGCCCAAACAACGTATTGTCAGAGGTCGACGCCTCCACATGTTCGAGGCATTTAGCATTGTTTTCATTGGATTTCCTGTGTTAGCTTAAATGTTAGAAATGCAATCATTTCATTTCAGTTTCAGCTATAGCTCATATATTGTCGGTTCGAATCCGTGTATCTCCTTTTCTTTTTCTCAATGTCCGCATGGGTTTTTCGTTTGCTTTTGTTTTTCTTGTTTTCCTAACGTTTTTTAATTTTTTTTCTAACTTTTTTTTAAAAATCTACTTCCCTTTTTATTATTATAAAAAATTAATAACAATAATAAATAAAAACAGGTGAATATAATTTTGCGCTAAATCATAAATTTAAGAGTGACCCATAATAACATAAAAAATTATAAATGTTATTATGGATCGCTCTCAAATTTATGCTTTATATTCACTTGTTTTTTATTATAGAAATATAGGATATAATATATTCTTCGCTTACTAAATCCACTATATACATTATTTAACAAAAAAAAACCCCACAGTTTTCTGTATTAAAGATCTACAATTCATGATTACATTTACATTTTTCAATATATCTTTCAACAATTTTCCTGCATTCGTTACATAAGTTTCTTAGCATTTAACTCACATTAAATCTGATGAATAATTTTCTATTTTTTTTATATTTTTTTTTTAATTTATTCATTTGCTTATTTATTTTTTCTTATATAGGGTCCTCTTTCTTTTCCTCTGATTCTTTTCGGAAAAATGTAAATTTTAATTTCAATTAAGAGATTTAAGGAAATCTACAATAACTTGCAAATTACTAAAATAAAAATAAAAGTAACTACAAGATGTAGATAAATAATAAACAGAACTCAATTTTCAGATATTTTTATTTTCTATTTTTGACACTACTTGTATCAGAAGCCTTATAATCCCGGTTTGTCTGTCTGTGGACAAGTATCATTAAAATATCATTAAATTATCATTGGCAACAATCACAGCAATCGCAACAAATGCGTCTTTTGATTCGCAACAATCACATTTATAATACAGCTCTACAACAATCACAACAATCACAATAATCGCTACCATTGCGCCTTTTGCATTCGCAACAATCAAGTTATAATAATAAGGAAATTAAAGCAATATCAATTATATTTTCTTATCAGAAGCCGTTGCGAAGCGTTGTGATTGGTTTACTAATCGCTATCCCTACCTTGTTTACTTCTGTAAAAAATAATTACAGGCTTAGTTAGATAGCGTCTTAGACGTTTAGTACAGTTCTGCCATCTAGTGATTAAATGGAGAATTAACAATAAAGCATAAAACAGGAAAAATGGATAGATAAAAAAGCATTATTTTCTCATCGATCTTCATTCGACCCCTAGCATTTATTGAACTTACCAAAAAAAATCGATTGACCGTCAGGGGGGTCAATAATGATCCTGTAACGTTTTATTAAACGTAATAACTTGCTAAGCCATTAGCTAATAATAATATCTATTTCCTATTAGCCGATTGATTTAGACAAAGAAATATATACTGATGCTTTATTGATTGATTAAGTAATGACTGCTCAGAAGCTTCGAGAAGCAAGAACAAAGATGTTGCAACAGACTGGTGGACTGGAGATTTTTCCCAGGCAGAGTGAATCACACTTCCACGAACAACAGCTTTGCCTTACAGATAGCTATCTCTTCTCCCTTTCGAATGCCTTTGGCAGACACAGAAAAACATCTCCCTTGCTCATTAGAATCGGCTTGCCTTGCTGTTTTCTAACCCTTCTTTTTTTTTTTCTTCTTTTTTTTTTCTTCTTTTTTTTTTCTTCTTTTTTTTTCATTTTATTTTGAAGCTGCTAAAATTGTAGTCGTCGAGCACAAAAAAATATATATATATATATATATATTTTTAAAGTTAAATTATTATTCTCGAAACAGTTAGGCTCTTAAAATTAATGTATGTCTGTATTTATATCCTCTTAATAACTTGTGAACCACTGAATGTATCTTCTTGATACAGTGCAAGCTTTTTAAATAATATAAATAGATTTATTATAGTTTAAAGTAGATTGATTAAAAAATTTTACAGTGTAAATTTCTATGCAGCGCTTTTGATGTGAACGCGATAAAAACTCCCACAATTCCTTCCCTCCAAAACAAAACAAAATAACACCTTTCAATGACAGCAAACATTGACTTTCTGTTGACATCACTTAAGGGGAGGCGGAAGTCAGTTTGGACGATTTGGAAGTCTAAGTTCAAATCGTTCTGTACTTATTAAAAGTACAACTAAAAATCTGAAACTTTCAAATATGACAGTTTAAATATGAATGAATCATATTCTCTTATTCTTCATTTTAGTCTTGTGATAAGGATCAGAAGACTAATATTCCCGTTTTGTTTGAGAACAAGTATCAATAAAATATCATTAGCAACAATAACAACAATCGCAACAATTGCGTATTTTGCATGCGCAACAATTAGATTTATAATACAACTCTACAACAATCACAATAATCGCAACAATTGCACCTTTTGCATTCGCAACAATTTTTTGATTTTCTCAATTATATTTTTTTAAACGTATCAGAAGACATTCCGAATCATTGTGATTGGTTTAGTAATCGCTATCCCTACCTTATTTATATGATAACTTAATTAATTATATTTATGCTCAAAACCAGCTAATTTCACGATAGAATTTGCATTCTATTAAATTATTTTAGCTTAAAAAGCTCCCATTTCTGATTCTATGAATAAATAAAGTTCAAAATTTCCTTTACTTTTCTTTAGTTGAATTTTCAGATAGATATTTTTTCTAAGAGACAGACAAAGAAGAATAAGTCAATTGTAGTTCACACAAAACGCAGTGACCCCGTACAATTTTGCAATCTACATTGCGTTGTTAAAGTGACACTATTTTTGATTGGCGAGCAAAAGTCATTTACTCAAATCATTACAATTCAAGGATCTAGCAATGCCTGAATTGAGGTCATTTAGCATGCTTAGACCCCATCACCATTCGGGCGACTCTGACTAAGTGGCCATCTTGAACCGGAAATAGTCATATTAGATCGAAGGTTTCATTCGTTCTCAGCAGAATCGATTCTTTAAAATATAAACACGAATTTCGTCCAATAATTACTATTATTATCCTTACCCGTCAAAAGCAACCTAAAACCAGAAGAGACGTCAACCGAAAGTCGGATTTTTTCCCCAAAAACTTCAGACCTTATGACTAATGGGGCTTTGTAGTGGATAGTAGATTAAACAATATGAACTTCATGAGGTGATGGATGTATTATTTGTTAAATAGTGAGAATGGATTGCTATGATCGCATTGTTAGGAGATAGCGACCAAGCGGTTGCTTAAGGATGAATTGTTGTATAGAATCAAGATAAAATGGCGTAACGTAGCAACATGGAAGTTTGGTGTATCAATAAGAAGAAATGGACGTATATAGACCATTTCAAGGATACATCTCAGTGAAGATTATGACTGCGGAAGTGAAAGGATATATAGTATTTCCTGGAATAATAAGTATCCTCGAAATATATTTATAATATACAGTTGTGATAATTTTAGGATTGTTTTTTGAAGTAACTTGAAAACATATCACAGTATTCAGCAGGACTAATCTGTTTTTGTTCAATATTTCTTTTTCTTCTTGAGTAGGGAAGGAAATCATTCTATAATAGGAACGAGCAATGATTCCTGATATTATATATAACGAATTTGTAGGCGGGATCGTCTAAGGACTAACGCAGATATCTACTATGTAACAGCTGAAGGTAAATTCTAATTCTAAAAGGAATTCTACGGAAGTTCGCATTAAGAAGAAAATAAAGTAAGTTACACTTTATTACTTTAATACAAAGAACACTTGGGGTTATACTACGATACACAGCGTATATAACGAAGATGTTACAAGTTTTTAATATGGATAACGAACTTTCAGATATTACAGAAAAGAATACCACTGAGGATATAAAGTAAATAAAGTTACAGTTTCCATGATAATAAGAAGGATTTGCTACAGATTTGATTAATAAAGAAATAAGCAATTAACTTTATTAATGGAGAATTTAATCAGCTTATTGCAAGGTTAATAAACTTTACTTGAAATGTTGATAATATTCATCTAGAGATGACCGGACCTTTTATTAGAGTAGAAAGTACAATTAATAATCACATGCGGTGATAGAACCACTCTAGATAATAATTGGAAGTTATATTATCATACAAGTAGTAAAAGGATAGTATTTTCACATAAGGTGAAAAACTTTAATGTTTAAGAAAAACCATTAGAATTTGAAGAGACTTAAACTAGAGTCTAGGAGAACTTTAATTACGTTTACTAGATAATTATTTATCTGACAACGCAATGTAAAATGTTAATTAATTATTCATCTGATATAAACTTTTGTTGTTATAGAATTGAATATGTGTTACTGATTATTACAACATGATAGAAGATTTTTAAAGTCGCTTTCTTATTTCATTAACACTAATCCTTTAATTGTTCCATACAACTCTGCTACAAATATATATCAATCACATAATAACTATATCACTTCAGGCTTCGACTCCCGGTCTGATCTGTGGAGTTCGCTAAAAATGTTCAAGTGAAATAGTAAGACCTTTCAAGTCCTATCAATAACAATGGTGAGAATGGTTTATAATTTTTTTTCTTCTTTTTGTTTTCCTAAAGACGCTACTTTCTTTGTTTAGTTTCATTTTAAATATATAAAATGGGAAAAAACCCAAACTAATAGATAGTGAATGCATCTTACTTTTCTATTAGAATATATTTCATGTTTTTCTATGCTGAAACTCTCGAGATTAGGTCTAATCCTGTGTTTATGTATTTCGCTGACATTTTGTAATTTTCATGACAGCGCTGACAACCTATTTATTCGATCAGCCTGGATCGAAGATACGTTGCGATGAGAGCAAAGGGGGAAAAAAAAGGAAATTAAATTAAATATTGATTTTTTTGGTGAACGGAGGCCTTCAGAAGCAGAGGTCGTCCATGTTGAAAAACCATCAAAACCTTCCTATAAACCTTGCTCTATCTCTCAATTCCAGGTCAAAGCTCCTCTCAAAATCCAGCTCAAGAAAACTTTTATTCCATCTTTCAAATCTGTTCTGTTTATTAATATAGTTTCATTTGTTTTATTTTTATATTTTTTTTTTTATTTCAAGATTTTGTAAAAATGCAAAATTGTGTTAAGTACCGTATTTACTCGCATAATTTCCCCCATCGCGTATTTTCCCCACCCCAGTTTTTGTGGATTACAAAATTCAATTTTTATTTTTATCGCATAATTTCCCCACCTCTACTTCAACGCGTTTCCAACATGACTTTGACTGGCGGTCAACTCACGACGACGCGACAATGTACGTTACTTCCGCATTTCTCTATCCCACGCTACTTTAGGGGAAGATTCCACCCCCACCCCGGTCAGTACAAGAGCAGACTCCTTCTGAATCAGTACAACAATTTCGAGTGTTTTGTGAAAACGTGAAGTTCGCGAATAAAGTTAAGTTCTCTATTAGCAGGCAGCTGATGCTGACGTCATGCGGTGAGCAGCTATAAAGATGGCGGGCTGCGCTGCGTGAGTTACGAAATTACGTCACAGTCGCACACACACTTCCGTGCATGCCTGTTGCTTAACTGTACTTTGAAGAAAAAACAAATGTTGAGATGTGATTTCTTATATTTTAAATGTTGCGTGTTAATAAAATTGCTGTTAATTACATTTCTTGCTTTAAAAATCAATATTTAACATGATATTCCTTACACTTTCACCATATTTTTTTTCCTCAAATTGAAAAACATCGTGTAATTTCCCCACCCCCCTTTTTTTTTTGTCAAAATATTGATGAAAAAAAACGGGAAATTATGCGAGTAAATACGGTATATGAAACAATTTCTCAAGTAAATTTATATGTATGTATATAAATTGCTTTGTTTTAATGAAACATTATTATTAATATTACTATTATTATTATTCAAGAATATACAGGATGTTGCAAAATTCGTGTGTAATATTCAAACCATGTGTAGGGGCATGGCTAAGGATCAATATATTTCTAATGAACCCATGTCCGGAAGCACCCCATTCAGGCCCTAGGTGGTCCTAAAGGGAGCCTTTCCGAGTGAACATATCCTATAAGAAATGTTTTGTAGGCGAGCCCACACATTGATTTGGGGTGCTAATTTTGTTTGTGTCAATACAAATTTTTGCAGGCGAGCTCACACATTAATCTGGGGTGCTATTTTGGTTTGTTTCAAAACAAAAATAGCACCCCCAAATCAATGGGCTCACCTGCAAAACATTTGTTGTGGTGTAGCAAAGGATATGTTCTCTCGGAAAGGCTCACTTCAAGACCACCTAGCGCCTTAATGGGGCATTTCCGAACATGGGTTCATTAGGAATATATTGATCCTTAGCCATGCCCCTACACGTGGTTTGAATATTATACACGAATTTTGCAATACCCTGTATATTCTTCCTAATTGTATTGCTTATTAATTAATATTCCATTATTGTGTAAATCTGTTCCTAACTGTCACCTATTTTTTTTTTTTTAATTTTCGAGACTGTTTCTTTTAATGTTCACTCTCATTTATTGCTTTATTCCGCCTTCTACCTTTGGTTTTGTATAAGTAATCGCCTTCAGACATACTTTCTTGGCGTTTTATAATATCGCACAAACTTCATTGCAAAAATTGTTTAATTTAAAATTTCACTGAAACTGCATTTAAAAAAACAAAAAAAAAACAAAAACAATTATATAAAAAAAATTTTAAATAAAAAAATTACTTACAACGATAAACATGTCTATTTGTTATAATGAAATAATTAAA
Organism: Thereuonema tuberculata; assembly: GCA_023159025.1. Classification (NCBI taxonomy): domain Eukaryota; kingdom Metazoa; phylum Arthropoda; class Chilopoda; order Scutigeromorpha; family Scutigeridae; genus Thereuonema; species Thereuonema tuberculata. The sequence goes on from JAFIDM010000005.1 coordinate 27,086,169, forward strand.
ATAAATGAAATCAACATAGAAACGCACCATGCCACAGCATTACAGTTGGAATAACACATTGAAATGCATTTGTATAAATGATGATTTGTTTTATTTTTTGTTCATTCATGATGGTATCTTTACTTATTAGTTCTTTTTATTTTAAAATAAATAGGAATAAATCAAATTTAATACATTATATTACACAGATATCTAGAATAATAGTTCTGAATTTTCTTGAGCTTAATACTTTCATGTCAACGTCTTGATTCTTTTTTTTTTTGTTGATTCTTATTCTCTGCAAATCTATGATCACGTGATCTTGGATTCTGTGATAATTTTCTCACCACCCTCGCTTACTTGTGGCACAACTTAAAATATTAGCAAGATTGTTTTAGCCTGTAACCCACTCAGTTTATAAAATAGATTCCCCCAGGGTTGCGTGATCATTGCACACTACGCAATGGATGATTGAAAGGAAATGCTAGTACATAAGTGTCGGAGTAAATCTTTGGTAAATACGATATTTTTGTCATGTTTAATAATATTTACTGAATTAAGTCTTATTTTTGAACGATATCAACACGTCGAATTTTCTTTGGTTGGATTGGTCAGTTTTTAGACTATATTGTGATCATATTTTAAATATTTTAAATCAAATTTAAATGATTAAAAGATTGAAATTTAGTCGTAAATTATATTTATCAGAAACTTTTGGATCAAAAAAAGATCTATGATCTAACAGTATAAAAAAAAGTATCTTTTTCATATTGCTACTTATTTAAACACACAATAAACAAACAACAAGCAGGCGTATTCCCATAAATATTCGATAATCCATCGAAAATCAATATCAGGAAATAAAAATGCCATACCTAATATGTTATAGGAGATATGTCGATAACAATCCCATATTTCAAAATGGAAGGAATCTATAGAACATCTCGCTGCCAGCAACTGTAAAATGATCAGTATTGAAATACAAACCAGAACTGGATTCAATAAAAAATCAGAATTATGAAAAGAAGTATTATTTAATGGCACCACGAAAAACATAGGGTTTTTACAGAACTAGAGAATGGCAAAATAGTTTACTTTTCATAAAATGCACAGTCAAAAAGAAACAGTAAAATCAACATTAGAAACCAGATATTTACGGACAAAAAATTATCAAATTTAAGGTTATTCAATGAGATGTGAAATCCTGCTATTCCACGACTCCTTTATTTGTTTATAATCTTTTTTACGTAAGAATTATCGCAAAACTTATAATGCACTAAATAAAACAAAAGAGTAGAATATTGTAACAGTTTATATGTAAATATTAATAGAAATCATTTATTTATATTTATCTGTATTTTATTTATTTTAATCTTTACCGTTATTTATTTTAAATCATTCGTTTTCTATTTCTTAATAACAGATGTTCTGTTTATTTTTAAATTCTTTTCCGTTGCAGCCGTTTCATTAGTTAATTAATTTAAGTTCGTTATGTTTCATGTCCAATCACTATGTATATTTTTAATTAATCTTCCAATGAAATTCAACTTTATAAAATCTATAAAAACCACGTTTTACGTTTAATAAATTAATTCAGTTCACTTCGTTTTTTCTTCGCTCTTAAAAAATCTCTCCCACAAACACAGTCACAATATTATCAACAATAAATATCAACAAAAAAAGGGGTAAAAACCAATCAGCATTAGCAAAAAGTTGTCATAAACACCAAATTTAGTACGAATAAAGTCAAAAAAAGTAAATCGAAGAATCAAAGGAAAAGAAAAACATGAAAATTTTTTTTTTTTTTATTGCTAAGTATTCTTTTGAATAACAAAGCAAAACTTCAGGAAAAGAAAATTTATTTTAAAAATACCATCAAGATATACCATCCAAAATGAAAAACAAGGTAGGGATAGCGATTAGTAAACCAATCATATTGCTTCGCAACATATTCTGATACGTCTACGAAAATAAAATTGATATTGCCCTAATTTCCTTATTATTATAAATGTGATTGTTGCGAAAGACGCAATTGTTGCGATTGTTGTCATTGTTGCTAAAAACAATTGTTGCGAATGTTGTCATTGTTGCTAATAACAATTGTTGCGATTGTTGTCATTGTTGCTAATAACAATTGTTGCGATTGTTGTCATTGTTGCTAATAACAATTGTTGCGATTGTTGTCATTGTTGCTAATGATATTTTAATGATACTTGTCCCCAGACAAAACGAGAATATAAGTCTTCTGATCTTGATCAGAAGACTAAAAAAATACATCAAAATATTTTTTCTATTTTTACTATTACTACTAGAAACTAAAATGGGATTTTGTAGAATAGGCCTGTTTTATATAATTTAATTGCAAGTTACCTAAAATTACTAGATAATTGCAATATCCGGTTGCTGTTATACTACATAGTGAAGATGAGAAACCATTCTATGAGACAATTAGAATTTAATCAGATACAGTAGAACCTCGTTATAACGGACCCTATTATAACGGACGTCGCTTATAACGGATAGTTTAAAAAAATTATAATAATAATAAAGGATGCTAATTTTTATCTGACGAGTTTTACATTTCCAAGCAAGCGATTAAACATCGATCGAACAAACCCAGCAGAAAATAATTTATTTTTTCAAACCAATGAATGTAAGCAATCAACATGAACCAGGACCTTGTTGTTCTAAAGATTAATGCAGTGTATACGTACACATCTTTTTCAATTCAACCTACTATGTTGATGGCTGTTTTTTAATTTAATATATAATAAGCACTTTTTACAGCTAACTACTGTACTTTCATTGATGTATACCCTGCTGCATTACACACTTTAAGAATTATTTGTTATAAATCGGACTTTCATTAAAACGGACTACCTTCAGCCCCTATTAGTCCGTTATAATGAGGTTCTACTGTATACTAGTTTAAATTCGGACAACGCCTAACGTTCTAAGATCAGCAATAAAAGACTTCTTGACGCAAAGTCTCACTATTCAACTTAAATATTTTTCTTTATTTATTTCTATGACTATCGCGGTTAAATAAATGGAATGATTACTTTTAATACTTTTTATGTAACTTATATGTGGTTGCACTTAGAATATAGTCTCGTTTTATTTAGGTTTCCATCTACAAAAAATCCTTCAAGAAATCCTAAAACGATAGGATTGATTTCTTCAAAATTTGATCAGAATGTATAAGACATTGGTTTCTGTTCTAAAACTTTTGATTTACGGGTCCATATTGTACAGTAAAACCTTGTTAAGTCGTCACCCGGATAAGTCGTCACTCCGCTTAAGTCGTCGTTTTCCTTTGGTCCCGACAAGGTCTCAAAGACAATAATGTAAAATAACCATCTTTTACTCGTCACCAAATTTAATTCTACTCCGGATAACTCGTCACCCTCTAAAATGGCGAAAAGCATCTTTATTCTCAATTTTGCCTCCTATCTTTTCAGCCCCGCCTCTTCACTTTAAGAAACCCTAGCCTTTACGGGGAATTTTCACGTGGGAAATTCACTTGGGAAATTACACACTTCTCGCTGCGACTCTTGTCAAGAGTAGACGTTTTTCTTGACCGCTACTGAGTGGGATTTCATTTCATAGCGAGTAAGCCCCGAAAATTTAAAAGCGATCGAAATTTTTCTTCCTCCAAATGTAACTGCACTTCTTCAGCCTTTAGATCAAGGAATAATTCTTGACTTTAAACGAAAGTACAAAAAAATGCTTGTAAAGGACATGATAAAAACCTTGGATAGGAACGAAAAGCTAGAAGTTTCGGTTTTAGATACGATTAACTATGTATAGAAAAGTTGGAGTTCCATTTCATTACAAAGTGTTTTGAATTGTTACCAGTAATCAGCACCTTCATCAATCAACACTGTTGGATTATTTTAATGCCAATAAAAGAAAATAAAATGTGGTAAGTATAAAATGTGTTTTTTTTTTTTATTTTCCACTCATTCATTTGCATGTATTGATTTCTGAAAATCTTGTTTTTCTCACCGAATCCTATAGCAATTCTTAAAAATATTGTATTTCAGTGTTTTTTTTTTTTTTAAAAAAATGCCCACTCCGCTTAAGTCGTCAAAAATGTTCGGTCCCTTGAGTGACGACTTAATGAGGTTTTACTGTATCACCTGGTATCTTACCTAAAGTTTCAGCATCATAAGGTGAGTAGGTTTATTACCAGGATTACGAGGCGTTTTCAATAACACATATTTTCAATTTTTGGCTCCTAATTTCTTATCTACAGACATGCAATGTACATATTGTAATATCTTAAAGTTAGTATTAAAAATGATAGTTATAAAATTAACATTTTAATAACGAGATTTCCATATATATAATTTATATTATAAATTGTCTATTGTTTGACAATTTTATAGTTCTCAATATTTTTTTTTTCCAATTCACTTTTTACTAGAGCTTTTAGTTGTCGCCATTGCATCTGACACGCATCTACAATAAATAGTTCCTATTTATAAATGGATTATAATAATTGACATTTGGGGTTATTCGGTAAGGATTACATGAGATTCATACGCAGTGACTTCGAAATTATAATCCATGTCAGATTAAACAAAATCTGGATTTCTTCCGAATTTCTTCTCTTCTGGAACTATTATTATAAATCCACAACATACTCACATAAATAAATGCGATAGAACATACATTTATTCAAAGAAATTTTCTAAGAGATATAACACGTCTCTTCTTCTTCAGCTTAAAATGAAATTGTAACGAAATAAAAAAAAGAATTTAAATAATTAAGGAAGACTACGTGAATATAATATTACATCGATTGTTAAAAAACAATTGCTCTAGAATACATG
>JAFIDM010000005.1:27095985-27169217 GCA_023159025.1 Thereuonema tuberculata
ACCCAAGGTTTGAAACATACAAACATAATAATAATAATAATAATAACTTAATGCCTATAAAGAAAAAATATTTACAACAATACATATTGATTACAGTTTTGACATCCCAGTTGTCTTAAGGATGATCCCGTCGAGAAGACAAAAGGGTGTCGGCATCGAGGCAAAGAAAATTAAAATTAAACAAAAAGCATTACAGGGAAAGGAAGAAAAAAAAAACAACATCAAATGAAGGAACTGAATTATTTTTGTTATTTTTTTTTTTTTTTTACAAATTTTTTACAAGGTACATTTAGAAGAGGAACAAAAAAAAAATTCAGTTCATCATATTTTGACGAAATTATATGCCAAGGAAATTATTAATATGAAATAAAATTGGACTGATTGCGCTTACCTAGATAGAGGAAGAAGAAAATAAAAAAAAAATAAATAAAAAAAAAGGAGGGAGTGGGAAGAAAGAGGATAGAGGAGAGAATGCAATCAATTATTGGGTTCATGTAAAATGAGGAATTATATATCTATGAGGATTGAGTTGAGTGAAAGTGTTGTTTAAGTTTTCTTTTAAATTGTGCCAGGGAAGAGCAATCACGAATTTCCTTTGGAATTTCATTCCAATTTAGAGGAGCTGAATAACTGACAGCTCTCCGTTGATAGTTGGATCTTGTTTTTGTTAGTAGAAGAACAGGATTGAGTCTAGTTTTATAAGAGTGGGAGTGGGGTTTAGTATTTAAAGTAATTGAAGGACGTATTTTTTATTGATAGTTTTATAGGTGAAAAGAGCCAACTGAAGCTTATAGATATGATTGAAAGGAATTATTTTATATTTTGTCCAGAGGGATTGGGTAGAGCAGAGGCGGGTTTTTTTATCTAGGAATCTTAGGAAATGCTTTTGAACTTTGAGTAACATTTTTTCTTGAAATTTGGCCGTGGTACCCCAAATGATTACACCATAACACAAGTTTGTGTGAATTAGTGACCAATATAGATTCAGAAGTATTTTCCTAGGAAGAAAATAAAGTTTCCTAATGATGCCCAAAATTTTTGAGACTTTATGAGCGATTTGTTTTGCATGGAGATTCCATGACAGATCGTGTGAAAGAGTAACACCTAAATATCTGAAGGATTGGACTTCTTGTAATAAAGAGTTGTTTTAAGTGATAGAGAAATTGTCAGAGTTGAGTATTTTATTTCTTTGATAGAAAAACATATAAACCGTTTTGTTTGTATTTAAAGTAAGGTCGTTTGAGGATAGCTAAGATTCGAGATAGAAAAATGAGCACTGCACCTCGTGCTTGAATTTTTCTACATTCTTATCAGCAAATAGAAGGGTTCCGTCATCGGCACAGAAGATACACTTGGAAGCAGGTGATGTGAGAATGAGATCGTTTAAAAATAAATTAAAAAGAAGAGGGGAAAGGATAGATCCTTGGGGTAAACCTGTCGACGTGTGATATACTGAAGAGGAATATCCGTTTATGTTCAGCTGATATTTTCTTTGTGATAGATATGAAGAGAGCCATGAAAGAGGTGGGCCTCTAATACCCATATGTTCCAATTTTTGGAGTAAAATATTGATATTAATTGAGTCAAAGGCCTTTTTCAAGTCCAAGAAGAGACCTAAGACGATCTTATTTGCCGCCATATTCTCCGTGATAAACTCTGAGAGTTCAATAAGTGCAGTTTCGGTATTTTTCCCTGTAATAAAACCATGTTGTTGTTGCGCAATGACTTTTCTTTTTGATATATAGATAGAGAGTTTGCTGTGGTATAATTTTTCAAATATTTTTGAAAAAGAGTTTACCACTGAGATAGAACGGCAGTTGGTCAGAAGATCAAAAAATTAGCGAGAAGAAGCAAAAGCCAGTTCTTATCTTCAGTTGCAGTTTCACGATCTACTACTTGGCGGAATCGAAACCCGGCAAACTATAGCCCAGCTGGTCAGAAACGAACGAACGGACGAATCTTGATAAATGTCTTCTAACTCTTCAAATAGCCCCAATACATTGAATCTTCATATCTACATCATTTATTATTAATCTCCTTTTATTATTATTATTATTTTTTAATCTTTCGCCTTATTCATTTAAATTCTACTTAATAGATAAATTAAATATTATCTAAGATCAAATAATATGAAAATGCTAGTTTTCCTTTTTTCTGTTTTTGCTCCATCTTCATCAATTATAAATCTAAGTATCAATTGAATTACAAATATTTTATTCTTATTTTTAATTCCTATACAGTTATCGATTATTCCTTTTCGTTTTACTAATTTTAATGAAAATTTTCTTTTCTTATCTAAGAAAAGAAATTAAACTTCTTCTACCAAAAACAAACAAACAAATATTACTAGTCCGTTATTAATTTTCATTTTCTTTTTTTTTTATATAAATATAATGAATAATATTCTAGGACTATACCCTAGAACATGATTATGTTAGCTAAAAGTAAAAACTAAAAATAAAAAAATGATATCTTGATATGCAAACTTTTTATATTTTTAATTAGTTTCTTTCTTTCTTTCCGCACTTTCTTTTTCTATATTATTTTATTCTTTCTTTTCTTTTTTTGATTATTTTTCTCTTATTCTTTAGTTGTAATTTTCAATTGTTTTTGTTTGGTTTAAATATCATTCCTGTCTTTTAAATGGGATATTCTTAAAAACCAAACATTTTTCTCTGTTTGCCTGTTTATCACGCTAAAACAGCTAGATGCATTTCCATAAAATTGCATACAATGCTTATTTGTGGTTCAAATTTAAAAACATCAAAAATATTAAAACACAAAATTTTTTCACTTTTACGCCATCATCATCGGATTTTGAATCTTATATTTTTATTTTTTTAAATTGTGTTTAAGTAATTTAAGGCGGGGAAGGCGGGGTTGGGCTGATGAGTCCGCAGAAGGTCGAAACGGACGTTTCCCCTTCCCCATAACTAAAACAGAGAGGCAAGTTCAATTTTTATTTAGATTTGTGCTGGTTTGTTTCGTTACTAATTTAATATATATGTTAATATCGGCTTGATTCAATACCGTTTTAACACAGTCTTTTTAACTTAGAAAATCTACAGTTTTTAAATTATACTGTATTTCTTTAATTAATATGATGAATTCAAGGAAGATAATAATTAGGCTTGAAAAAGAAAAGACGTAATCTTTTTGAAAATTTGCTTTTTAGTATTAAATGTAGTTTTTTTACATTTAAATTTGTGATGTTGGAGATATTAAAATTATTAAATAATACTATAAAAGAAGTGAGTTTGGAAAACGAACTTGGTGGGAACGGGAGGGCGAAGGCATGTCTTAGGGTTGATATCCTGTGACATCTGAAAAGCGGTCTTCGACGTCACGTTGGCGTTGGCAAATTCCATTCGTGGTGTCTCGATTTAAATAAAAACTTTGAAAAAAAACGGCGGGGAAATTTTGGATGTTCGCCACCTCACGATGTTATTATATTAAAAATCATTTTTTTTTTTTGATAAGGATAATGAGATGCTGTAAAGATTGGCTTATTCCAAGACATGAGGGGGGAACGGAATTCGGAGCACAAAACACATCTTTGCTCCAATTGGAGTTTGATGTAGTAAACAAGTAAATAAGGGAATGTCAGGGAATTGAAAACGGGTATGGACACCTAATTATGCAATACTGTTACACCCTTACGCAAACGGTATCGTAAGCAGTACGTTCAGCAAATCATCAGGGCCGCCCCTAGCGTTTGCAATGCCCCGGGCAAGTTTGCTTTGGGGGACATATATTAGAGTATGTTGTGATTCTTAATTTTCTAAATTAACATTATTTTAATTTGTTGTTTTAAGTTAGTATTATAATAAAAAGACAAAAGTACAATATGACAAAAGTACTATTATTATGCATCTGTATAGTAATTTATTTATTTTTCTCATTTTTCTATTGTTAATATTTTTTTCTTTTTATGAATCACGATGCCCCAGAAAATGGGGGACCGGAGCAAGGTCCCCGTTCGCCCAGCCGTAAGGAAATAATAGAGATACAAGAAAAAATAAATATGGAAATGGAACTTTCTAGAAGCACGCAAATACATTAGAATTTAATGGTCACTCGAAGACACAAATATCTTTTTTTGTGCAATCTCTATAGATTTATAGAAGACATGCAAATTTCGTTGGAAAACTCTTTTATTAAATTTCAGCAGCCTGGAGTGGTCGAGTGATCTCTGTTTGCATATATCGGCTGTTAAGACTTGCGTTTGAATTACTGGGTTTGTCTTTCTTTTTTCTGGGTGTGTCTCCTTATCGGATATAACATTGACTACCTCCTCCTGTTATACTAGGGTGACTTTCAATCGGCAAAATACCCTAATTTGTCCTTCACTAGGCAGAGATACATAATTAATAAGATATAAAAATATATCTCAATTAATTTTCCTTCATTATATTTTTCTGTAACGGTAAAGAACACTTTATAATATTCTATAATAAATTCTCTTAAATATGATTGAAAGAAAAACAGGTTGTTGAAGGCGACTTAATCGCAAAATATTTGTGTGGGTTTTTATTTTTGAATTTTAGCCTATTTTTTTCAATAGGAAAATGAAGCTGCATGTGTCTACGTATCCACCTAATAACTTTTGAATAACTGGATGGATCATCTTGAAACTTGATATGCATATTTAAGGACTAGAGACAATCTAACTTTTCTATTTGAAATCTTTCTTAAATGAGTCCTCGTCGAGAAACCAGCGGGAGAAGAGGACAAAAATTCCCACAGAAAACCATTGGAATTTAAATAATAGATTTCAATGTTAGATCTATTAAAATCTTTTGACCTTAAACAATCGCTATTAAATCCTTATAGCTAATCCGTAGCGCATAGATTTGATAAGATTAAATTTCATCCGATTTACACAATTCAAGTAAATAAAAAAAAATGATGATATGATTGAAATAAAAGGCCATCACATTTGACTGATTTAAAAAAAAACATTTAACACATTAAAAATATAGGACACGACCGGTTTCGCCTCCATGACGAGGCACTGACGAGTGACAATGATTATAGAAAAATCACTCGTCAATGCCTCGTCAAGGAGGGGAAACCGGTCGTGTCCTATATTTTATAATAAAGTTAAATGTTTTTTAAAAATCAGTCAAGTGTGTTGGCTTTCTATTTCAATTTTTATTAATAATGCACGCACGTTAAATCTTTTTAAAAAATTTCTAGAAAGTTACTGTAAAAATTAAATTTCACTAATTTCAGTATTTTATCTTACTATAAAAACATTTCCTAGCAACATAATAGTAATAATTGAGAGATTTCGATTAAAAATGAATTTATATGATAAACAGCAAGTTTCATCAAAATCCGTTCAGAAGCAATTGAACTGATTCATGCGAATGGATGAAATGACAAAGCTTAAAACAGTAGCAATAAATCAAAATCTACTATTTATTTTAATTCTTTTTTTAGGGTAATATTATTTTTTCATTCCCAATAGAAAACAATAAAATTATAACTGCATTTCAGAGAACTCTTAATACTTATAAAGTTTGTTTTGAAAAATAATAATTGTGCAAAATTATCACAATTTTAAGAAGACTGTTTTCAAACTGCTAACTTTCAACGGACATGGTCTTAATTAATGTAGAAACGGAGATGACAGCCATAGGATTGTAACAAAGCTAGAATTATAAGCCCAAACATGGCGGCCTGTCCTAACCTGCATCTCTCTCCGGTTTGTAGTAAATTTAGCGCAAGGTCCGAGGAGTGCAGGATAAGAATAACTTCAAAGACGAAGACAAATCAATTCTAAGACAATATCCCCTTTGGATCCAAACTGTTTTTGGAATCGCGGATAAACGAATCCTTAGTTTTGGATTTGTGTATATTTTAATTATATAAATATCCGTTTAATTCATTTGATACTTCAAAATTATTGGTAATAGCCGAGTTAAAAAAAGGTATAACCTTAAAAACGAAAAATAATTTCTCTTAAGAAAAGAGAAGACTAGAAAGACAAAAAATTTTGACAGAAAACTCGCCAAAGAACTTGAAGCTTACTTTCATTATAGCGTTCTACCTTAGAAAAAATAACAAATATTATTTTTCTTTTTTTTTTCTTCTTTTTTTGAAGTTTGGACGACAAAATGTAAAACAGGACATTTATTTAAGACCCAATATTTAAGATTTCAGTGCTGTGGGATTTTTTTGTCGTTTTATCGTGTTTCTCTTATAAAGGCCCACTTGGAAAAGATTGCAAATTTACAAGTTACGATTGTCTGTAGTCCTTAAATAGACATACCAAGTTACAAGATCATCCTGCGGTGTTAACACATACACACAAACAGACTAGGTGATCTTTGAGCCTCGCTTTCCTAAAAACTAGGCTGTAAATTAACTTTGATAACAAGAGTTCCTAAAAGAAAGTATATTATTATTTATTTTTATTTTTATTACTCCAACGCAGCAGATATGTATTCTGGTGAAATAAACATAATTAACTTTTTGTTATTTTATGCTGAAGAAATTTGAAATGGTAAAATGTAATTTCTATTAATTTCCAGAACCCGTTTGATAGGGATTTTAAATCTCTAACGGGACATTTTTCATTTGTTAATAAAAAAATACATTATTTTTCGTTAATTTAAAAGCTTTGTTTTATGCTATAGACAAATTCCTTTTGAGCCTAGCGAAACGCAGGCCAAGGATTCAACATTTTATCTATTATCGTGTATCTTTGGTTGTGTTCTGCTTTTGTGAGGTCCCGGTTCCGGGAGTTCGCACCTTCAGAGCCTATCATCGGTGGAGTTTGTCTGGCTGATGAGTCCTAAAGAGGACGAAACGGCCGTCTCAGACTCTCAGGTGACAGCTCGAGGTGCAAAATCTTTTTGGTTTCTTTGTGGCTTCCGCAATTGCCATTATTTTGAAAAATATATTAGAAAGAAAAATTAGAAATGGAAAATTATAACATTAAATATGTACCTAATAAAAATAATAAAAAATTTCCATTTATCTGAAAAATATTATATTTTTTTTTATATAGATATAGGTAGCCGTACTACTTAATTAAGTAAGTAAACACATATAAGATCTATAGATACATTTCATGTTCATGAAGATTACAGTACTTCTCATTAAAAGCAGCAAATGCAGTTTTTCTTTACAGTTGATTTAGCTTTACAGTGTTTTAATATCTACATCAAAGAGGCAATGAAGTGATCTCAGTGTAGGGATGGGATGGAGGTTCGATTTGAGAGAAGAGGGTAGATGATTAGGAGACGGGAGCTTTTTTTTTTTCCTCTCTTTCCTTCTATCTATCTTGTGTGACACACATTCACACACACCATCTCCCTCACTTCAGCCAATGTCAGAAACTATCCATCCATTTCCTTCTTCATCTCCTCCGTGTTTTCACATCCCCTCGGAAAAAGAGAGAAGGAAAAAAAAAAAAGATTCTTCCAAAGCAGAGGGGAGAAATAGACCGCGGGGGGGTGGGATTGAGAGAGAAATCAATGGAGTAACACGACAATTCGTAAGTCAATCCATCTTGGAGCAATTCCGGTGGTGAGAACTTGAAGAGGGGGAATTAGTTGACAGATGAACCAAGAGATGTGGGGGAGAAATGGAACAAAAAATGAGGGTCTAAATTACCAAAGAAACTCAACGAGAAATCATTATTAAAGAAGTATTGATTTAATAGTGATTATCTGAAGTAGGGACCAAGGATTAATCAAATATTTCAGGCAATCGAACGTATATGAGAATTCTCAGTTTTTATGAAACATACTATTATTAGGCCTACAAGTAAATTACTGTACCTTAGATTTTTATTACTGTATTTTAAAATTTGAGTATTATAAAAAATAACTGGTTCTATAAATGATTTTTAACTCTTGTAATAATAAATTAAGAGCACTTCTACGCTACATTGTATTTATTTTCGGTGATTCGGATAAAGTAAATAAATAAATAAAAATTGTTTTGTATCCTAACTATTAAAGTAGATCGTCGGAAGCGCAGTGGTACCTCAAAGGAAAAAATACACAATTAAAAACTCACTAATGAAAAATTAGTGGAAAAATCATATCCCAGCAGTGAGCCGGCTTCAATGAATTTTTTTTGAAGCATAATAAATTCAATCTGCGCATTGAATTGAGGCACCACTGCGCTTCTGACGATCAGTAGTGAAACCTTGTTATTTACTGGTGACTTCTCCTGGCTGTTGATCGCCAAAGAGCGTCAAACTTGATAAATAATTTAGTCTCCCCCTTTGTTGTTTATTAAAGTAGATGTTGAATGGTTATTAAGTAAAAATTTTCCAAAATGAATGTAAACAAAGGATTGACAAAATCTTTCTTCAAAATTCCGATCTCTGCTGAGATGGATTTTTACGATATACTTTGTTGGTGTTTACATTAGGCTATCTTATTTTTATTGATCTGAATTAGTTACCGATTTTATATCGGTAGAGGGCGTTAATAACTGGCTGGGGACTGGGTTTAAAGCAATAATTTTGTATAATCATAAGGTTTAAGAAATCTGTCAATAGTTTTTCTATTTTCTTAAAGTTCGCCTCTGAATTCCATGGAATCTGTTATTGTTGTAATAGTACACGCTTTCTATTACGTACATCCCAACAATGAATTTTAATTGTTATTACAGTCAGTCCCCTACTTACGAACGATTTCCGTTCCGGCAGCTTGATCAAAAGTCGAATGAAAAAGCAAGTATTACATTTATTTTGAATAGATAATTAAATAAGTAATATGTATACAGATGTAAAATAAATTGAGTAAATGTTTTCAAACGAGCACTCTTGCTACGGCTGTTTTTATCGTAAACACCATTTACGACTGTTGCCAAGAGAACAGAGAGCCTGGGTTCTATTTCTCATAGGCGTTACCTAAATAGTACTGAAAAAACAGAGGGGAAACGAACTTGAAGGTATGACAATGATCTATAAGTACATTTGTACATTGGTTTATGTAAGTTCTAGGTAAGTCTAAGTTTCTCTGTATAAAAAAAATATTCGAAGATTATTTGAAAAATTCAATTTTTTTTTTTTAAATGCTCGATTTTTTGAAACTTTGAAAATTTTGGTCCTAAGTGGAAATGTTCGTAAATCGGTTGGTCGTAAGTCGGAGACTATCCGTATCATTGTTCAGACCTAATAGAACGAAAGGATACATTAAATCTTAGTTATCTAACAATGGCTCACAAAATCTAGGACGTCACAATATTTTGCTTTATTATATTATCAGGAGAATGGACTTTAGAAAAAAAAAGTCTTGTTTAATAAATATATCCGCTTCTATTCCTTTCGTTAAATTGTAGTATTAGTTGTTCTCACATCGTGTTTTGAAGCACATTTTAATATTAATATTTTTCATGCAATTTTAATTTTAAGTGATCACGAAATATTTATTAAATAGATTTTTTCAGTACCTTCAAAAATTTGTTGTGCTTTATACATAGACTATACCGGTAACTATTAAAAAATATTTAAAAAAAAGCATATTCATGACTTACTTGGTAATTTTCGGGTTCCTACTAATACAAATATTTTTTTCTTTTTTTTCTTTATAGTCTTAACATAATAATCCTAAATAGTTCCAAAACGTATATGTATATAGAAAAAGATTATTTTTGTACGAATTTTCAATCTAAATTTTTCGAAATGAAAGAACGAAGAATTACTATAGTGGATTTCCTTTATCAGAGCTCCTTATAATATAACCCAATGTTTTTGTTTTCTTTGATAGAAATTGTGTGATAAGTAGAATGCGCTAATACAGATTTCTATTGGAAAAACAATATGACAACCAATTTGATACAGTAACATTATGTCACGTGGTTTATGACCTAACACTCATACGCTCTGTCTTTTAATCTAATTCCTACGTTGAGTATTTTGTATGTTATCATCATTATTCTTCCAAAAGATACTGGACAAAATAGTTAATACATTTTTTTAAAAATAATTGCACTCAATATTTAGAAATTACTTTCAATTTTAAACCGGCACAAAATCTTTTCCTGTCGAAATATAACCATTGTAATTTACGGACTACGTTCAGTCGCGGAGATTTACATTCTGCATCTGCTTCTGTATTATCAGAAGTTTTGCCACAGCTTTTTTTTTTCGTTCTTATGAGAGACAGGACTTAATTATCTTAACTACTGTCTCCCTAATACTCATTAGCTTAATGAAATTAATTAGTAACCAAAAAAATAGCAAATTAATAAAACTTTTTCAAACCTTTTTCAGTTCATCTAAGTTGGTAATTGTGGAACTGAGCGTGTGCAGATGCATTCCATACTTCCAGGCCCAGTTTTCAACTCTAAAAAATACGAAAAGAATTAAATATTAACATTAGAAAATTAATAGTTAAATACATAAATATTCACTAAAAATTAACAAAAATTAGATCAGATTTAACATCTATTAAATGATATTACTATTACGGTTATTGGATAAATGCGTAGTAGTTCTATATAAATGCAAATAATAATATTGCAGTCTGAAAAAACTAGGAGTAAAAAAATCAAGACACGTGATTTTGTCTAAAGGTTTACCATAAAAATTCCCAATTAATTCCACAACATCGTTCTGGCGACATCTCCTTGTAAGCTACAACTAAAATGTGTAATTTACATGCAAATATGGAAATACACGCAAAAGTTAGCGTTAAGTTAGTTATTTCCAAGACTCCCTGTAAAATGAAATTTCACTACAATTCAATTTTTCACTCAAATTCCACAAAATGTTAATAAAAATTTATATGAAAATCCTACTGTCCTAAAAAATCCTATTTAATCCTAAAATATCCTACTTTCTGATCTGAGTTTATTTCTTTTTCTTGGAAAGGGAGGGGTTCATCAAATCAGTCAATGTGTGTGTGTAGTAACTTTTGAACTGATAGATCAATCTTCTTAAAACTTGACATGCACATTTAAAAGAAAAGCAACTTTTATATGGAATTTTATCGTGTGAATCCTTGTATAGAAATAAGCGCGTGAAAGTAACAAAAATTCACATAGAAAGTATTGGAACAGAAACATCAAATTTTTATGGTTATACTAAACAATGAATTTAACAAATAATTCTGTCTTTTAATCTTCTTAATATCTGCGAGAGCATTTATATAAATAAAATTAATTTAAACATTTCCGATGTTTAAAACGGTTTAAACATTTAAACGGTTTAAACATTTCCGATTTCGTTAATTTTTCAAGAAAATGGAAAATGTTTACTGTTTGTATATAATAAGTATTATTATTAATTTAATAATAAACGGTTTATATTATTTACATGATTGTAAAAACAAAAAACAAAACTCAACATACCGGGTGTTTCATAAAGTACTGGAAAGTACTGGTGGTTTTCACCGCCCTTATCTTTTAAACTACTACTCATAAAAATCTGAAAGTTTTTATATAAAATCGTCAAACATCTAAGAGTTATATTTTCATGTTATTATTTATTCATTATTATTGAAATTCATTTTATTTGCGTTCAAACACCCCTAATATATCGTATTTAAATATATATTTAAATAACTGTTGTGATATTGTTTAAACTCTAAAAGCTAATCTAAGCACTTTTGTCATTAATTCCTTTGTTTAATTTTTAAAAAAAATGTTTTTTTTTTTTTGAAAATGCATTCTGAGAAATAACTTTTTGGGGAGACAGTCGAATAATTTTTTTGGATAATAATTTCGAGATATTGGGGGTGTTTGAACACAAATAAAGTGAATTTCAATAATAATGAATAAAACATGAAAGATATAATAACATGAAACTATAACTCTTATACGTTTGACGATTTTATTTAAAAAGTTTCAGATTTTTATGAGCAATAGTTTAAAAAATATGGGGCGGTGAAAACCACCAATACTTTCCAGTACTTTATGAATCACCCGGTAAAAAGAAAATACATTTCAAGTTGCTTCAGCAACTTCGAAATAATAATTAATAACCTGGTGATAATTTTACTACGATAAGAAATTACAGCTTTAAGTAGGTCGATATCAGAAGTAATTTAAAACGAATTAGCGAATGTTGATAACTACAAAAATAAATGTATAACTGCGAATAAATTCAGTTGCTAGCGTAATGATTTAGAGAATTGTGTCGGATGTCGGTCTCTGTTATTCGCTGATGTGATTTAATGCGCCAATGCTTTGGTACAACAATTCCAAATCGTGTTGTTTCCTTTGCATCACCACTTGGACTTGGTGAAATCATTTCCACAACGTCAACCACCGCATATCATAAACTGAATAACATCACAACCGCTGTCATGACAGTCCAACTTCTTCGAAGCGATAACTCTCAACAATTCAATCAGAAATCTAAGCTGAGTGAATTTAACACATGTAACGTGTTTTGTATTCTTTATTTGAAATTAATTTTAAAATGACTGATTTCCAGATCGAAAATTTTCCTAAGGAAGTGAGCCTCAACAAGTCAGTCAATCCCTTGTTTAGTATATTGTGTTATTCCATCCCTAATAACGTTTGAACCGCTGCCTGGAGCTTCCTGACTTTTGATATGTCTATTCAAATACTACAGACAATTAACTTTAAAAATTTGAAATTTACAGTGAATTTCTATTGATGTCTTCAACAAATGGGTATTAATCTTTTAGCTAATTCATTAATTTATGCGTGGTTTGATGTAATTAAAATTACTCCAATCTAGACAACGTAAGCATACTTACTTAATTAATCGTTTACAAAAATGGAAAAATGCATACTGCTTAAAATAAAATTAAAATTTATGTGAAAATAAAATGTTGTCAATTCTTGTGCAGCCTCGGTTTCTAAATTTTAATTAAGTTTTCTGCATGTTAAATTTCTTTATATATAGGTTATTATACCTTTTCAGTTGTTAGTTTTGTTATAGTTAAATACCTTTTTGTCCTATCAATTATTAGGAAAAAGGATTTTTGGATTCAGTACAGCACTTATTTTTTATTGTTGTTTGTTTGGTTCGGGGGTCACTGCCGGGTGCGAGGGTGACTTCCATTTGTGTTCACGCCTTTCTGAATTTATTATGGGGGTGGATCGAGCTGATGAGTCGCAAAAAGAACGAACCGGCCGTTCCCGATTCCCTCTGATGATAAACTCCAAGGCTGTATTCATGTACAGCCTTGGTTTCTATTTTAATTCATTTTTTTGCTCGTTAAATTTCTTTATTTAGGTTGTACTGCTTGTTCACAGCAGATATTATAATTTGAAAATAAGTGAAGGCTTTTCGTTTTTTTCTTTCAGGATTTTGTAAAAAAATAAAAAGGATAATATTTCTTAAGTAAGAAATTTTAGGAAATAACGCTATGAGGGAAGTAGGCTTTAAGTTCTTCAATATCTCTTTGTGAGTTTTTTATTAATTTGTGTGCTTTAAAAGTATCGTTAATTTAGATTTTTTGACGCAAACCGGATAATCGGGAGTTTACTGTATACAAGAAATGTTAGTGTTAATCATTGTATCCTCCAAAGTAATTTAAACAGAATGTCATAATTATTGTAGATTCAAGAGATATTAATTGGTTTTTTAAAGTATTATTCCGATAATTACAGCTACTTTTCTAGGGTTGTGGGGCGCATAAGATAATTCATGTGTTCCTGTTAAAACTGAACCCCTGGATGGATTTGCTCGAAACCTGACCTGCAGATTTTCTAAAAAGAGACAATTTATCTTTTGAATTTCACTATTTTTCCGTTTGGTCGTTGTCGACAAATGAGCGCCTGAAGATGACAAAAAATTAGAAAGAAAGGCATTAAAAAAGGAAAAGACTTTTAACAATGTATTAACAGTGCTTCAGTAATCCACTCATTTTCGCTTGCTTTGATATGATTAAAATTAATCGGATTTAGACAACTTAAGTAAGTAATGGTGATTTAAATATTTTATTCAAAAAGTAGACAAAATTGTGCCATTTGCGAGTAATGAACTTCAGGAACTTTTCGTTTAAAGAAATTTTCAGATTGTTTACAGGCTTCCGTACATCTGATATCAAATTTCAATGTATTCATTTAAAATTATAACATTGAAATAAAAAGCCAACATACTTGAGTAGCTTTTAAAAAAACATGTAACACATTAAAAAATACAGGAACACTACCGGTTTCGCCTCCATGATGAGGCTTTGATAGTAACAATAATTGCAGAAAGATATGGATATTTAAGTGTTTCAGTAGCCCCATGGGAAAAGATCAGCAGGACAGGTGGTGACATCCTTCGGCGGAAAAAACCGGGGCTGCTGAAACACTTAAATATCTGTCTTTCTGTAATTATTGTCACTCGTCAAAGTCTCATCATGGAAGCGAAACCGGTAGTGTTCCTATATTGTTTAATGTGTTAAATGTTTTTTAAAGCTAGTCAAGTGTATTGGCCTTTTATTTCAATTTTTATGAATAATGCATGCACGAAAAAAATTTATTTAAAATTTATTATTTAAAATTAGTTTGGTAATAATTTCTTCTTTCGCGGATGGTTAGGCCTTTCTAAATTCGATAAACTCAAGTGGATAGAATTATGGAAAGGAACGTTTCCTGGTGGAAAAGCGATAGGTGTCTGGTCCCGTGTCATACATAAAACATGCTTTTACCACCTGTACCTGGTGATCTCACGGGAATCTCGTTAAATAAATATCATAACTCTGTGTCAGATCATCGACGATTCACCAGGCGGTGTGTTGCTCTTCGATAGCGCCTTATCCGCCGTCGACACCTGCCGACTCCAATATACAGTAAATCCCGTGGACATCTCCCTCGCTTCTCGGCTGCCTTTTCAAGGGAAACAAAGCTTCCAACTCGTGCACTTATTTGATACGCTATTGTGACAAAATTCTAGATGATTCTACAAAATGCCAATTAACATTTGATAAAACCAATTACTTTAGTCTGGAACGAATTGGCCTGAAAAATAAAAAGAATTGGTAAAGTTTTTTACGTTGCTGTAAGATCCTGGAATGTAAGCAATGTACCTAACAATAGTCCACTGAAGTCTGGGACGAATTGTAGGGTTTTATGGATCATAACAAGAACGTTCTCAAAATGCTACAATAATCTATCGTCGATGGTTTGTCCGTCTGGCGTCAAATTGCTCTCACTTGCTTGATCTTATTGAAATTTGATATGTAACGACTTCAATATACAGTAATCAATTCCAGATTTCATCAAGATTATATTACAATAAGGGATTATAAGTTAATTGTCCATAAATTTTTCACAGTTGATGCTGCGACCACGTAGAACGTGCCTCCATCTACTTTCTACCTTATGGAATTTCTACTTCTTTTTTCAGCTGACAGATGGCGATAATACACAAGCTCATTAATTTAAAAAAAAAAAATCTGAACAACGAAAAGAGAACGCGTCGATTCTACGGATTAACATGCAAAATCTTCTTTTAAACCAGCTGTGCCACGTGAAGACAGAGACAAGGGCATATAATACATGTGAAATTTCAACTAAAAAGTATCTCCCTTTCAAATAATTTCTTCTGCGTTTTGGATCTTTTTGCATCTCTGTGAGAGAACTTTTGAATTATTGAAAAAACTTCAAATAAAATAAAAATTTACACTGAGCTATGAACAGACTCGAAGAAACTTAGCTTTATCAAAAACAAACGTTTTTATTTAATTAAGAATTTATTTAGAAATTAATATTTTTTCACTCGCTGTAACGACAACTTCCATTCATTTTAAATTGTATTCTACAAAAACTTTTAAATATATGTTTTCAATGGTGCAGTATAGTCTATTATTTAAATAAATTAGACAAATAACAAGATATTTTCTCATAGAAATCTAAATTGTTTTTAATATAACGTTCTACTAATTTATCAGCGACGATGAAATATACAACTCCGATTCTGTCGTGCATTGTAAAAAATCGTTAAACAATCGTGAGCTACTGTATGTAAGCTTAGTTTCTTTTTAACTGTTTGAATTGATCGTGCTTCAGTTATTATTTACAAAGTAAACAATACAACTTAACAATGAAAAGCTCATTTTATTCATAATTTGAGTTAATATCCAGAGCAGAATAAACAAGTCAATTCCCAGATTTTGTAATAAAACAAAAAATCAAGGCAATCCACATAATTTGCAATCTATCAAATGTTTGCGTTGTTAAAAGTGACACAAGCATTGATTGGCGCGCAAAACTAATTTATTCAAGCCGTTGTAATCTAAATTACAACGATACCAACGTGGTGAAGTACGATACCAACGTGGCCTCCTCGTTACACTATTCGCAAACAAACGTGTTTGCAGTAGATTTGTTGTCGCCTAAGCATTCTAGTGATCCGGAAACGGTCACAATGAACCCAGCGTATCATATTCGTTCACAGTATAGTCGATTCATTATAATCTCAATTTTGTCCAATTATCATTAGTATCCTGTCCTGGTCAGCGACTGAATAAAAATGGCCTCGATCGGAAGTCGATCATGAAGAGTTCAACAATTTATGACTACTGGAACTCTGACTCCCGGTTTGAACTATGAAGGATGTTACACAATCACGCATACATATACCTACACACAGACGTGGGAATGTTAGTAGCTCCTCCTAAGGAATCGCTAAAAATTGTGGTTTCCAGAGAATAACATTAATTTTTCCTCAAGTTCTTGGCAGGTCCTTCTTCTCTTTGCAGTCTAGCGCCTTAAGTTCTACTACCGAGACAACGGCGCTATATTACAGGAAAGAATCTACATAAATTCAACCTCTGAACGAAACTTAATTTATAAGTTATGATTGAAATTAATGGAAATCGATAACTCATTATAAATGGTTTTTCGAAGAATGAGCTCCGGCTCAACATCAGTTTCAGAGCTGACAGAATATTAAGTAAAATTTAAAGGGAAATGACTGTAGTCGTTGTTCAAGAAGCTCTGCATTAAAGACAAATACAGCAGAAGTATTTCCGTCTGTCACAATATCGCCATAATATTTTGTCCAAACTAGATAAATAGATATGTAAAGTTCCCATATTTTTTTAGTAGATCTTTTCTCCTAAAGCCTCTACTATTAAATATTTGTAACATCACACCAAATTTAAATGTAAAAAGAAAAGACGTGTAATCTTTTCGAAAATTTGCTTTTTCATATTAAATGTAGTTTTTACATTTAAATTTGGTGTGATGTTACAAATAGATAAATAGATTTTTCATGTCAAAATAAACGGTATCCACAAAAAACAACAATATATGAATATATAAAAATAAGTCAATCTCATCACTTCTAAAACCATTATAAAATTTATAAACATTTTAAAACCTAAATGGGAAAATTGTTAGCGAAATTTATGGTTAGACAGGCCGCACGTTTTCAGAGCTGGATTGAGAGAATCACCCTGAAAAGAATTAAAAGAAAAGTCAAATAACATTTTCTTTGTCTTTTCCTGCCTTAATACAACCGTCCCCCTCCCTCTTTTTAATGTAGCCCATCCTTTTTAGTGACCCGGTACACGAAAAGTGTAAGGGGGAGAAGCTCTTACACGTTCACTTTGTCTGTCTGTCACACCTCTGCAACTCAAACCGAACTGGAATCTTTATGAGTTGCAGAGCCTGGTACAAAAAACGAGTACTGGTCAGCAGCCATTTCCTATGCCATTTAGATGTGTCCAGTTCTAAAACCCAAAATTACAAGTTCGATAGATATGAGAAACCACAGCATTACAACCCTCGTAACTTATGTACGTAGGGGAAAATATGAGTTTCGATCTGCGGCAACTTCCTGTTCCGATCTCGTGTTAATAATGAATAAGATGTTGTGAAAATTCGTGTGAGTTTTGAGTGATTTTATTTATCTTATGTTAGTGTCATCGTATAGCAAATTGCGTTTTGGAGGCAATAGCGCAGGTTGCAATGTTTATTTTTTATTCTTCTATTTATTTTTCGTACATATACAGTAGAGTCCCGATTATCCGAGTTAATGTGGACCGAGACTAACTAGGATAACTGAAAAACTCGGTTCAAGCGGAAATTGTAAATAAAATAAATCGTGTAGGTTTAAATGTATATTTTAACAAATACAAAAGTTATACAGATACACCACATGCAATACATATTGTTACGATAATAAAGAGTTCTTTTACTTAAAAAGGTCCTTAATTGTTTTTTGTTTTACGTTACTTTGGCGTTTTTCTGCACCAATGTTTCGCCATTTTTTTAAGGATAACAGGATTGCTGGTATCGCTTCTTCTTGTTGCTCTATATATTCAATAGCACTTTCGATAGCTTTTAGTCCATCTGTATGGGAGATTTTCATATGTCGATTTTCATCGTCACTGTCTTCATCATCATCGCTAGATTCATTTTCCTTATTGACGATCATTTCACCTGTAATGTCTTGTTGTTTGTCAGCGTTTATCCAGTCACGTATATCCTCTTCGTTGATTGGTGAGATGAAGTTCAGAATTTTTTTCAGCAGTTTTAAAAAAGAAAAATGTAGAACCAAAAAAAAAATCCTAGAAATATTTGATAGCTCGGTTAAAGCGGAAACTCGGATAATCGGGGTTTTATTGTATTTAATATTCTTTAAATCATTATTTACAGAAAAAGAAATATATAAGATTTCGTGTATACTATGAAACCCACTTTTGCCTTATTTCTTTAGTTTCAGTGCTCTTTTCTTCTCATCCTCTTCTTAACTCAGGTGCAAGTATTGAGTTACCTATTGAATACTCATTGCATGCTACACCTTGTATTTATATGTGAATTACGTAATTGACTATCGACATTTTATGATGGTATTGTCAGTTGAATTAATAGAGCGTTGATCATAATATCTCGTATTTTAAACTAAATTTTACTGAAATTTCTGCAAACGAAAATGTTAAAATAAGCCTTATTGCTTTCTCTACAGATGGTTCTTCTAACATCATCAAGGCGACATAGATTTTTTTTTTTTTGGCTGTTAAGAAAAAAAAAACTATATAAACGGTAATTTTAGAAAACGGACCCTAATATTACCGTCAACTGGATTTGATGCCCGATTAGTAATGGTCCAGTTCATCTGAGTTCACGTCAATAGTTTAACCTTCATTAAATACAAATAAACAAGTGTGTTAGGGTCTCTGATGACAATGCTGCTCATAGACCAACACTATTCAAGCCCTACTCCCTCCCTTCAGTGTTCGTCATCGATTATATCCTATCCAGCAAAAGCACAATAAGTTATTAATGGATTTAATTATGTGAGTTCACTTATTAATGGGTTCCGAATGCATGTAATTAAAACGTTTATTAAGCCTAACGTAACCGAACAGCCATTAACCACCGAACCCCTGTTTCGTAAGCAATGGCATAACCTTCGTCTCAAGGTCACAGAGGTCATTCGGAGTGGATTTCGATGGACCTTAAGTTAGATCTTTGTTTACGGAACGGGTTGAGACACAGTCCTTAGAGATTACAATCAAATGCGAGTTTGATTCAGTAATTACTTAAAAGACTGCTACACACATTGTACGCTGAAATTAAAGTCTAACTTCAAAACTTTTTACAGCAAAACTTGCATTCTGCGCAATTTGATTTTCTGAAAAAAAAATTCCTCGTTTTACAAACTTAAATTGGTGAAACAAGGACTGACTTTAATCATATCAAACCATGCGCTAGTTAATGGATTAGCGAAAGTCATTAATATTCACTAGGTCCAACCCGTGAAATATTCACGGAAGTAAAACAAATTCCACATTTTTTGAAATACCTTGAAATTTTTCAAAAACACAAGATTGAAAAAGATGTTCTAAGCTCATTTTTAATAGGAATAAAATGTATAAACCCTGCTGCATTCGATCTATTTGCTTCTCCCTTGCTGAGAAAGTCAAATTATCTTTTTTCTTTGCCTTGCACGGGATTCGAATCGAGGACCTCCGTCCTCGCAGTAAGGAACTCTAATCAATGAACTACTGCTGGTCTTTAAAATATTCTTTCTCCGACTGTCTCCGCTCTCTCCACTTTGATGACAAATAAACATCCGTACGTTTTTTGCCTATTAATAGTATGATTTAAGAAAAGCAAAGATGTCACCCAGAGGTTTAAAACAATTTAATGAAAAATGCCAATCGATTTCGGTTACAATCTTGTAATCTTTTTCAAGTGGATGAAATTCTTACAATCCAAAAAAATAGTTTAAGCCTCACTATGTGCGAGTGACATCATTGCATTTCTTAAAGTAACTTTTCTGAACGATAAAAGATATATTTTCATTACTATTCATTGTCTATATGAAAGGAATGTTAACAGAATTAGGGTAGAAATCTACTATTTAGATTCCAATGCTTTTCTATAGAATTTTTGTTGACTTCTCGTGTTAATTTCTCCACGAGAACCCATTTTGAAAAAATTGATATATAAAGTTAGTCGTCTCTTGCCTTTAAATGTGCATGCCAAGCTTCTAGAAGATCCATCATTGATTCAGAAGTTAGTAAACCCAGATTGGTTTGATAAAGCTTCCTTTCCTTCCAAAGTAGACCAAAACTAAACAGTAACTTAAATATTATGTATATCATTTATTTTTCAATAAATTAAAAGACCACACTTATTCATCAAGTCTTTTTCTATTAGTGTTACTGTTTATTAGACTTTCAAAACCTCAGCATTCATAGATGCATTCTCTTCCAGCTTCCTTGATCTAATACTTCCTCCTGCAACTAATACTGTAAAACCCTTACTGTATACAAACATTTAAGCAGATTCTCCTCAATCATTTGCTCAGCATTTTAATCCAGTCAGACCTAAACTGAACATTCATCAGTTTTTCTTTCGCTTGATCGTATGTGTCTGCGTCTAACAAGTTCGTGGTCTGTAACTTTCTAATTTTAATGCCTTTATTTTACGAGCAGCGAGTCTATCTTGTCTATAAAACCGAGAGTCTAAAGTTATTCCCTGGAATAATCCTGTAAAATTGAATTCAATTTTACAAATCGTTAGCTTTTCATTTCTTTCAAATTCAGTATCCTTGTACACCTACAGATACGATTTCAACACGGCATACGCTCAGCTATCATTCCCTTACAGTTGAGGCCGCGAAAGAAAAGCTATTAATGACGTAATGTGCTTGTAGATTGATGTTTCCAGAACGTCACAGCGCCATCTTTTGCTAAGATTCATAACTGAATCTTATAAATATAACTTAAAACATTCTAATTTTTGAATTTTCTAAAGTTATTATTATATTTTTATATTATTGTTATAATTTAAATAATTTTATAATTTTTTAATTACTTGGTTTGGCTGTTTAGATTCGATGTAGCATGTAGAATGTCGATGTAGAATTTTCTGATATTAATTCATTTCCAGTTTCAAGTGCTGAATTCGTCGCAGATATTTGGTTTCTGTTGAATTCAGTCTTTCACTGAAGCTTCGAATGAATTGTATCAAGCGTTGAGTATTCATTCTCACGAATAATTTCGCTGATAGTGCCTGTAACAATATTTAAGACAAAATCGTCCATCCACCACTGGCTTTACACGAATTCGCTTCAAGCGGCGAATGGATGAGCGCTGAACATTCTGCCGCGAAAAGACCTTTCGGCGACAATTTTCTTAACCGTCTAAGCGGACAAATTTCTTACAACAGCCATTCTATCCAGCGCTTCGGAGATACATATTACATCACTCTTATTCTTGAAATAGTTAAAAACATTCCAAATTACACCCCCGACTCGTGTAACTTTTCCCTCGCTTACTGACAGGAACTGGATTTTTCAAAGACGCCATTTTTATGTTTGACTTCATGGTTTCCAGGAGAAAGTAAGTGATTAGAAATTGCCAAATAAGGAAGTTTTTCTCAAAATGGACTCAACTATAGAGGGGACTAAGTGTGCAGCGTTGTTGGGATGGTCAATCTTAAGTGTAGGAACGGCTGAAGGCCAAGGTAATCGTGCCAACGCTTAAAGAAATCAGTCTATTAAGGATTAAGGGGAGGGCAGAGACCAAAATATATGTGCTTATGTTTTAAGTTTATCCTAAGGAAACAATGCACCATATATGGAAATTCGTTGATAAATGGACAAGCAAACAGTAAAAAGAATATTCAATTGGAATGTTTACTTAAGTCAACTAAATATACACTAGCTTTAATTCATTCCTTAAGTTGAGAAATCTAAACCAGGGGTTTGTTGATGAAAATGCTATCATTCTTCAAAGCTTGACAATTAGACGTTACCTACAAAATTGATTCTAAATTGATTCTAAATCGAGGCATTGTTTGGATTGTGAGGTAGTCTGTAATAATTTCTTCTGTAGAATATTTGGTGATAATGCGTAATACCGAACCATTGGAAATTAAGAGAATATTCGAGATTTACTTTCGTCGGGCAGCGGATGAAGATGGCGAAGTTGTCAACTTACAGAAAACATGGCGGAGCTCAAAATACGAATCTATACTGTCCTGTCGTAATTTCATTATCTCAGTTGTCAGTTTAACTATTATAGTCTGGATTAAATTAAAGCGGGCATTAGGTTCAAGGGAGTGGGAATGAAATCCCTCCTTAACTTCAAAATGATCTCAATTTCAGCCGTCAATTTCCGCCATCTTGTATTTATCCACAGTCCTTCGAAAGACTGAAATTTTTTTTTTAATTTTCATAATAAAACCAGATAAAAAAAAACCAAATCCACGAATACGATTTTAATTAACTAAGTATTTCCGAATCGTTTGGTTGGAAAATAGCGAATATTCATTCGTAATTTGCATGGTTCGGCGATCTTCGTAATTACCTATCGTTTTCTTGGAAAATGGAAATTGTTAATTTCTTCCTCCATCTTCGTTCCTCTACACGTTGAAGTCTACCCATTTTCTGTTTAGGTGCAATCCGTGAAATATTCACGGAAGTAAAACAAATTCCACATTTTTGAAATATCGTTAAATTTTTCAAAACACAAGATTAAAAAGATGTTCTAAGCTCATTTTTTAAAAGGAATAAAATGTATAACCCTGCTGCATTCGACGTATTTGCTTTTCCCTTGCTGAGAAAGTCAAATTATATTTTTTCGATCTATTGATATCGTCATTACCTCCTGCTCTAAAATAATAGGCTCCTCCAATTCTGTGGCACACACACTGTAGCGCCATCTGGTGGTCGGCAAACAGACATCCGTATAGTTTTCGCCTATTATAAAGACCATTCCCATAACAAGAGCATCACAGACTGCACTACACGTTTTTTGTCGTGGTTTTAAATTCATTGTTTTTGTACAAATGAATACATCGTCAGTTACTTAAAATAAAGATATTTTAATGACAGAAATCGAAATTATCGTAGCCTGAAAAATCTATGGATTATCGACTTTTCTGTGCGAGATTACCAGATTTAACTGAAATAAAACAAGAATTCAAATTTTGAATAACATTTGATAAGGTTCAACGTGCTACTAATGCTCAAAGACTAAGAAATAAATCGGGAACGTAGGAAATTATAGAAGTCGTTGTAGGACAACGGAGAAAAGCGAGAAAGTAGGCATGATTTTAGGATAAAATTTTCATAAATCAAGTATATTTCACTTAAACATCTTTACAGGAACTTAAACTCCAAAGAAAATAGTAAATCATCGTGGTATTACGTCTGGGCAAGAATTTCGGTGGGTTTTCTCCTATTGTTCCACTATCCATCAAAATAAAGGCGGATCTCTTTTTTAAGAACGTATTTACCACATAAGTTCCAGCGCTGTAGAACAAAAAGTTTCTGAATTGTAATCAATGACGGATGGAGAAAAAAAAGGACTTCAGTAACATTTTTACCTATTTTCTTCTGTGTGCTCCTTTCCCTAATAACTTTGAAGCCAATAGATGGATTTTGTAATTTGGTATGCATATTTAAGGACTGTAGACGATATAACTTTTATATTTGAGATCTTTCTCAAGTGGGTTCCTTGTCAAAAAATTAGACAGAAATTCACTTAGAAAACCAATCGAACCGAAACAAAGGGTTTCTATGAATATATTAAACAATGACTATTAATCATTTTAGCTTATCCATTAATTTGCTTGTGGTTTGACATTGCTAAATTAAACGGCTTTAAACAAGGATTTGATTAATTTTTTTTCCAGAAAATGGAGAATTTGTACTCAGTATAATTTGTAAGTAAACGTACGCTTTTCTCTGTACCGTTTCCATAAATTTAAAGAATACTAATAAGAATAACATCTTAAGAAAAGTAGTGTTTATTAGGGGATTTCACACCCACCCAATTTCACGACGAGTGATTGGAGAAATCCCAGTGTCCTATTGGGATGTAGGCTACAAGAATGATCAACGAAAAACCCATTTTCCCTGAAAATATAGTAACTAAAAAAAAATTGAAATATTAATGTCAAACCGTGTGGATTTGCAATTGAAGTAGTCCATCAATCTATGTCGTTTCAAAGAAACTGCGAAATGTGTTTTTTTGAACTTCACTTTCATCCGTCAATCTAAAAAAATTACATTTCAAAATCATTACGGGAAGTGTGGATGACTGAAGTAAGAATTCTGCGTCGCCATTTTGAGATGCTTTTTTTCGTTCTATAACTCAAATTATACTGAAGAACATTTCAAAACTTCCTACGAGTATTTCGAGTTTGTTAAAGAAATGTTTTTTTTTTTTGTTCTGACTTAATTTATTACGATTCCTTCTTTTCTTCAGCCCGTGCAATGGTTTCGTAATTAAAAAAATATTAAAGAAAGTCATTAGTCAATTTTGTAATGACTCAGCATCGCATTTATTAATTTGTGACAATTTCAGGCACTGGTGAAAGTAGTTCGGTTCACTTCATTAAGAAATAAAAGTGCAGTAATGTTCCGCTAAGGAAATAAGGTCCCAAATAAAGAAGGAATGATTGAATTTGCTTCAGTGTTTATTAGATTCCTTAAGGGTAATTCTGAAATTCAGCCACTTTGGCACGTTCGAGGCGGACGGAAAAATCCAATTGCTTCCGTTTGTTGCGCACATGGATACAACTCGTCCCACGCCATCGTTTCAGTTAAGACTGACGTTATAACAAACAAAACAAGATAAATCTTAATCTTAAAGTGTTATTTATTTTGCAACGAAACGATTAGGAAACTTGTAATTAGTATATTGTAGAATTAATGAAAACCGCGCGTTAGAATCCCATCTGAATCTGAATTTTCTTAAGAACTAATAAATAAAAACAACAACCACGGTTATCCTGGTCAGTACGGCCAAAGATGAACCTCCCAGAATGCAACGCAGATGATAGATTTTCCTTTCCTGGCCTGTCGGTCACATTCAAATGTAAGAGAAAATGGCGGTCGTTGATTCACATTCAACATTTCGACGAGGAAAAGGTCTTAAAAATCAAGTAGGGAAATTATTCTTAACGTTGCTCGTCGATTTCAAGAAGATGTATGTGAGATTTTTGATAATTGAGATTGATATTTTCTGCGGAGCTTACGGCATTGATACTGGAGAAATTAGTCAATGATAATGTGTTTGCGGGTCCAACTTTCGCCGCGACGATAATAACTAAATGATTCCGAATCCTTTCCTTGCAAAGTAACGAAAATTTCAGCGGTTTTACGCAACTAACTTAATTTTTAGGCTTCTGATAGAAAGACTCATAATCCCGCTTCGTCCGTCCGTCTGTGGACAAGTATCATTAAAATCTCATTAAATTATCATTAAGCACAACAATCGCAACAGTTGCGCATTTTGCATTCGCAACAATCACATTTATAATAATAAGGAAATTAAAGCAATAATTCAACAGAAATTAATCAGAAGCCGTTGCGAAGCATTGTGATTGGTTTACTAATCGCTATCCCTACCTCGTTTAAATGCTACTTTTATTTATTAATTGGTTTGTTTTTTTTCCTATTTTAAGTAACTTGTCAAGTGCATTTCCAGGTATGATTAGGATTACAGTCATTTCCTTATATTGTAAACTTTCTTTTGTGGCGGCAGATATAAATGAAAATGAAATAACTTCACTGACCTATTACAAAATAGCGAATTGTAAAGGTTAATATTGTTATTGTCACTAATACTCCCATGTCAGCCATGTTTTAGCGAATCGCTGTTGGATAATGTGAGATGATGGAAAAGTACAAATAACTACATCTTGCTTTAACATAGTTTGCTTCGAAGATATATCAGCAGTTACAAGTATTTAGATATTAAGAAACCATTGTACCCAAACTGCCTTCTTTTATTAAGTTTTTAAATTTGGTATTCTTTGCCAGTAGCCAAAATAGAAGCACAGTATTGGCAAATTAGATCTCGTTACCATATGGGATTACGACGGACCGATAAAAATGGCTTCCTTCCAAATGTTTAGGAGCCAAATTAATATTGAAAAATGCCAGTCAACTTAATCGAATATTAATATCAAGAGAGTCTGGAATGCGATGGAGTCAGACACAGTAGAAGCTGCCCTGGGATTCTTTTAATCACAGCAGCAAAAGGTTCAGAATCGATAAACGGTTCGTTGGCCGCAACCCTTTAAAAAGGAACTGGTCGTAAATTGGCCAGTGTTCAAAATGAAGTACTGCGCAATCCCTAGATAGTCATTTTACAGACGAAAACACTGGAAAATATTAATCCAAATCACGTAAATGAAATAAATATCACATGTTACTTTGTTGAAACTGAAAGTGGAGACATGTCTTCTTGCGGTTTTGATTCTTGTCGTTCAATACACTCAGTTTTACCCTAATTTACTAGAAAAGAGCCTCGTTAAATCACTTAGTCTGTGTGTGTGTGTGTGTGTAAATATGTGTGTTTCCCTAATTACTTTTGAACTTTTTGATGGATCATCTTGAAACGTCGTATGTATATTTAAGAAATACAGATGACCTAACTTTTATACCTGAAATCTTTTCCACCTAAGCTCTTGTCTAGAAATTAGCCATGAAGATCACAAAAATCTTATAGAAACCAATTAGAATCAAAACATTGGATTTCTATAGAAATCTTAAACAATGAGAAGATAATCCATTACCGTGCGTGACTGATATGAAATATATTAAAATTAATCCGATTTAGACAATAAATAATGAGGATTTAATTGATTTTTTTTTAGATTGAAAAATTCTACTATTTCTTCTCAGGAGATATTAGAATTTGAAATTAGTTTTCGTTAAAGAAATTTAACAAAGAAATTTTAGTGAATGACTTTTAATGAAGGTAGAGTTTAAGTTATTCTTGTTACTTAACGGAGAAAAGTAATCTACAAAGCTAAACAAAAATGCTATGAACATAATAAAATTCTGCAACGTAGGATTGCTGATTTCTGGTCTTTGAACTTCAATATTAGAATTCAATTCAGCATTGGTAGAATAAGAATATCAGAAAGTGAAAAAAAAAATACTCACGTTTTTACAAACACACGTTAAATGATTATCGTTTGGAATCTAGCACAGCTGTTATCTCCTTATTAGGATTCATCATCTCAACGATGTCCTAATGCACTTATGAATAACGAGGTAACATCACTTTAGGAACGTTTCACAAATGCATATTAGATTATGTTATTAACGTCTAATTAGGCGTTTTATTGGATTGTATATTGTATTTAAATACCTCTTTTTTAAGAGAGTATGCGGCCGAAGTTTTCAATCTCCAATGATTAAAATAAACTTTTTTACTGCGAGTCCCATTGTTGGGAGCAAGAACTGGATCCACAATCTTCAGCACTTTCTCAGTTCTTCATTGACTGAGTATATCTGGCTGATGAATTAGTTAAAAAGAAGCAGCTGTGTGAGATTCTCACGTGAATGTCAAAATGCATCTTTTGTTTCACTTTACTCAGTATTTTAATATCGTGTCTTAACGGTATTAAAATCGTAAACGAGCATTGAATCATGGGAATATTTCACTTGAACATTTTTCTTCTTTGTTTGTCTATTTGTATCACGTTAAAACGGCTGGACGGATTTTAATAAAATTTGATACTTAGCTTATTCGTGGTCCAACTTGAACGGTAGACACATTTAGTTTGGTCTTCAGCTTCCCGTCCCTCAGAAATGAACCCCAAATCGCACGTTAAAACGTTGGTCTGATTTTCTTTTAAAGTTACAATGCTTACTTATAATCAACTTGAAATATGAGCACTATTACTTGATCTCTTCTTACCTCAGCCCTCAAATGCCTTCCCATTCCCAGTGCTGCATACTCAGTCCCACTACACGATGGACAGCT
Organism: Thereuonema tuberculata; assembly: GCA_023159025.1. Lineage (NCBI taxonomy): Eukaryota > Metazoa > Arthropoda > Chilopoda > Scutigeromorpha > Scutigeridae > Thereuonema > Thereuonema tuberculata. The sequence goes on from JAFIDM010000005.1 coordinate 27,124,116, forward strand.
GAGAATAAACCATAACATTTGTGAAAGTATCAATGAACAAACTATTTTGAAAACATATTTAAAACGTTGTAATACTTGAGCTTAAATCCGGAATACAAATACTCATCCAAACGTTCTACTTGGTTCTTTCACAATACCAAACAGGTAATTCAAAATAAATATTTGGTATTGTTTTTCATAATTTTTAAATCTAGATTACGAATGCCAAGGCGAAATATTTCGCTAACGCCAATATTTGAAATTCAGCTTTGATTGCGAATAAATATTGATTCAACAGTTGAAACAGGAAGTCGAGGGAAACCATATCTGTGAAAACCGGAAATGCTCTTGTTTAAATGAGAGATGACATCTGTATGAATTAAAACTGATACAGTTAGCACTAAAATATAATGAATGTTAAATAAATTCAACCAACTCTCCTTGATGTAATAAATAAGACAGACAAGATGGACCTGATGGGTCCTTGAACATGTTTCTGGCATTTTACACGACACCTCGAGAACTGGGCTATGATACAACGATCGTAAATCAGTGTTAATCAATAAACCCAAGTAAGTACCTCCCACTCATCACTTGTTAACTACAAGGGGTTTCCCTTTTATGCCAACAGCCACAACAACCAAATCAATACTACATTTTTCACTGCAATAAGCTTAGCATCATTTAAACCATAAGATTTGAAATGCACTTGTTTCAATGCTATCCAATTTGAATTTCCCAAATTTTAAATTTATTTTATTGAATTTCTATTAATGACTTAGCATGCAAAATCTTACTATTACACTTGAACATTCTTTTTCTGTTTGTCTGTTCATAAGCCATCACTCAAAAACGTCTGAACTTTGGTCTAAATATAAATGAGATTATTTTGGTCTCCATTCATACTCCGTCCTTAAAATGAAACCCCTCCTCTCGCTACACATCTAGTTTAATTTTTTATTGAATTTTATTAATTTATAATTTAGAAATTTAAGCGAGGACCGCCATCTTGCTGCAAATGAAGTGAATGTGTTGGTATACAGACATAATAGTTTTTCGCTAATGATATCCAACAAAGATGATTAATTTCACTTTCTTTTTAGTCTTCTGATAAGTCTTCTTCTTCTTTAACTTATAATCCCGGTTTGTCTGTCCATCTATGGACAAGTATCATTAAAATATCATTAAATTATCGTTATTATCATTAAAATATCATTAAATTATCATTAATCGCAACAATCACAACTATCACAATAATCGCAACAATGGCGCCTTTTGCATTCGCAACAATCACATTTATAATACAGCTCAGCAACAATCACAACAATCACAATAATCGCAACAAATGCGTCTTTTGCATTTGCAGCAATCACATTTATATCAATTATATTTTCTTATACGTATCAGAAGACGTTGCGAAGCATTGTGATTGGTTTACTAATCGCTATCCTTACCTTGTTTTTGTGTTACAATTTATTCGCCTTGTTGTTAACAGCTTTTTACTATGAATAGTTATTAAAATTGGTCAAGTGGTTTCGCAGTTATCCTGAACGTTTACAGATATTCATTCTACTATCCTTATAAAATTTCCCCAATAATGAATCCCAATTAGACAAGTGAAGAGATTCTCTCCATTCCCAACTAAAGTGTGGCCACCAAGAGTTGAGCCTTAGCCACGCCTCTTCAAACGAAGAACACATTTCACAATAGGGGTGAGGGTTGTAAAAGAAAAATTTGGGGGGAAAAAAAAAAACAAGATTAGGAATTTTTTTTAAAATATTTACTATTAAAGAAAAAAATTATTTATAAAATAATTATGAATAACATTTATATTGTCAAGAAAATATATAGGGAAGAAAAATCAAAATAATGAAAAAATAACTAGATACAATTGGTTAAAAATCTTTCAAATCAATAAAATTAATAATAATTTGGTCTAAGATTGGAAAACTATATAAAATATAAATTATTCAGTCGAATTAATTCGGAAAAATGTAATTCTGAAGCACTAAAATGTTAAAACTTTATTAATCGCTGACGGAATTGACGAGAATATTACTCTAAATTTTTAACTTTTGTTAAGTTTCTTTTCTTTTGTATTAGATAATTAACTATTAATTTATAGTTAATAATTATATGTTAATCTATCGGCACTTACATTACTTTATTTTAATTGTGAAATGAAACATTGTTACCATGAAGTGTATATATTTGTTACTTACATTAATTAATATAATTTATATATAATTACGATTTTTCATAATTTAAATAAATAAGAAACAGTATAAATATAACAGTTCTTAAATGGCAAATCAGTTTTATACATCGTTACAGTTAAAATATAACATAGTTATTATTGGTTGGTTGGTTGGTGTTTAATGGCGCAAAAGCACCTGCATAGTTATTATTTTATGTAAGAAAAATAGATATATAATGTTATATTTTATATCATCAATTCCTCTGTTATAACCAAGAAAGAAAATCTGTGCATTTCCCCTGAAAATGGAAATTATCACACTGACCCCTCAAATGACTTCTTCGACTCTTCGCCTACCACGTGACATAGGCGTGGCTAAGGCTCAACTCTTGGTGGCCACACTTTAGATCACATTTTGTGGACCATTTTAATTCAAAATCTATTGACAGTAGCTAAAATATGAAATTTTGCATGATCAAGTAGAAATCCATGAAAAATGCATAATCATATTTTTAACACTTAAAACTGTAAATTTTATTCGAATTATTTGGATTTAAAAAGTTGAAAAAAGCCATAAGAAAACCCATAACAAAAGCGCCATTACTTCTGAAACCGAAACAATAATTTGTAATTTCTAATAATCCTACAGCGTCGTAGTATTAGTCACTTTAAAATGCCTTCAATCTAAACATGTGTATATATTTATTATGCAAATTTTCGGAAATGATTTTAATTGTGCTCGAGTCGAGTCGAAGCCCGGCTTTTTGCTACTTACATGCTATTATCGCCGCTTAGTTCATACATTTTTTGAATTTATCCCAGATATTCAAAGGAGATTATCCCATATCCATAATATTCATTCATACGAAGTTTCAACAAGGTCTGTTCATTGGTTGAATAATTATTAAAGGGACCCACACAACTTTACAGACAGACACACAGCTCTAAGAATATTATGCCGTGCTGGCGTGGTCGTGCGGGTCTCGGCGGCGGCCAGCCGTGGCGTCCAATGCGCCAGTTCCTGGGTTCGAATCCCGGTAGTGGCATGGGTGTTTCACTTTCCTTTCTTCTGTGTTGTCCGTTTCTTCCCTTGGGGTTGGCGCCCCCTTGCGGTATCTAGCCTAAACTCCTCTGGTAGGAGAGCGTCCATACCCAGTATTGGGTGTTACGGGCGATATAGATAGATATAGAAGAATATTATTAGCCTTCCTTTATTTATTAAAACAGGCTCAAAAGACTAAAAACAAACAAAAAAGAAAAGATATATTTTAAAAAATCATTAATTGAAGATGTATTCAATTGTAAAAAACATATATTGGCATTATTTGTGATGAATGTTTGATGATTGTGATGAATGTGTAATCTTTTCTTAATAGCGAACCTTTCATCTTATTTTATTGATAATACAAAATTACATAAGACGTAAACTCTTGAAGCAATATTTGACCTAAAAAGTTAAATTATTAAAAAGTTAAAATATCACAGTTATTTCAGATTAAATTACAATGGAAAAAATTCAAAATGGCGGATACAAATGGTTCCGTGACAAGAAGTTATTTGTGAATAATCCACAATTAACGTCGGATCAATTGCAAATGAACACTGCCTCTATTTCTCCGTTCTTCAGAGGACCGTTCCATTGCGTGCTCTGTCAACTTACCAAATGCAATCTGCCAACAGTAATAATGATTTAGACCAACCCTGGCCCCCGTCCACAGACCATAGATAAGGCTTACTGAATTCAGACACTGTGATGACGTAATTTATGGTCTTCGAAGTCGGCGTTATGTTCTGGGGAAAAGGAAGTGCTCGCAAGGGGGGTGGAGACGAATAAGTTAAATGAATGGACTCTTCTATGATCTCGAACCTTTTCGGGGAGGGTGTGATTTCGATCGGGGCGACATCGATCTTGTTACGTGGTAGTACCAGATCCCGGACACAATGCCTTGTGGGTTGTCACTGGGACATAAAGTATGACAACCTCCCATACGTACGTCCCAGCACGGTTTGAAAATCAATTTTCAAAGAATAACCCCTACGCCATACTTTAAATTGCCTATTCTTCTGAATTTTGCTTCTGTTGTTTCTGTGAATATTTTCAACTCCCTTCAATATCTATTTAAAATTTTAGCCAACTACAACATAATTCATTAACTGAATTTTTTTTAGTAAAATTACAATTTTAACACATTGTATTTTTCATTGACTTACATTCTGTTTTTCTTTTAGTTGTCAATGAACAATTGACATTTTTTGTCTATTCCCAATAGAAAAACTAGGCTTGTGAAATCAGTTATCTGTATATGTGTATGTGTGTATTTTCGTAATAAATTTGAACTGCTGCGTGGATCTTCTTGAAACGTGATATGTATATTCAAGGACACGATCTGACTTTGGTATTTGAAATCTTTTTCAATGGTTCCGTGTCGAGAAATTACAACGAGACGATAAAATTTCTACAGAAAGCAATGAAATCTAATCAATGGATTTCTGTTGTATTTTATTGTCTTAAGCTGGGCAACACACAGCAATTATAGGCAATATTATTGGGACAATATGGCCCAATTTTATTGCTGACAACCGGGATCAAGCGCGAACACAGAGGGAGAGCTAAAGAGACAGCGTGTTTTCGTACAGAATTGCTATAGTATTAAACGCCGTCTTCAATTACGATGCTTTCAATATCAATTGACAAAATGTTGTTGTTGGAATTATCTGTTTTGGGCCGACCCATTTTGCTGATTTTAAGCCTTGTTTCTCAAAGAAAATGGCCGGCGTGAGTGACTGAATTTCCGATGTTCAAAGTCCCGCCTCCTTCGAAGTCAGCATTGTCACATGATTTCATTCGTTCATTTGATTCGCTTTCGTACCAGCAATATTTTGCGACAACTAAAATTGGGGCAATATTGTTCCTTTGGTACCGACAATAAAATTGGGGCAATATTGTTCAGTTTGGGACAATCAAATTGGGGCAAACGGTTGCCAGCAATCAAATTGGGCATGAATGTCCCAAAATATCGCCTCGTGTTCGCCCAGTATTAAACAATGAATTTTAAGTCCTTCTGCATCTCACCTCTGAGTACCGGGGTTCGGTTCTCTTGTGGATTTCGAGATGGTGGACGATCCGCGCTGGGCAGGTTTTCTCGGGGTTCTCCCGTTTCCCCTGCACTTCTCCCATCATTCTTTCTCAGTCTTTCTCAGTCTTTCTCTCATTACTTCTGTGGGTTAGTACAATAGATCTCCGGTCGCAGTGCTTGGCTTCCCTGCCACACACATACACCACATAAATCCTTCTGCATGGTTTGATACATTTAAAATAAATGAGCAGTGAAGTAAAAAAATGCAGATTTCGTTCATTGTTTTCGGAAAATGGAAGATTTGTATTTGTTGTATTCAGCAGTTATTAATTGAAATACAATTAATTTTCCATTTTTTCGTTTTCAGGATTAAAAACAATAAGAGATCTTAAGAAATAATGTATTAAGGAAAGTATACTTTACGTTCTCTGGAATTTCTTGTTCTTTTTCTCTTTTTTATTTATTTATTTTTTTTGAAGTTTTTTGAGTGATCTGACCTTACAGGTCTTGGAAAATTGGCAGGTCAACTCGATTTGTCTTCGTTTTCGCAGACTGACACAAAACATGTCAATAAAACATGACGCTTTTGCTTAATCTTGAATAGAAAAAAAAAATCCATAAATTCCTTTAAAATTGTAAATTGGCCACAGAGTCTAGCGTATTTAGACTGCATTGGATCTTGCGTTTATCATATAAGGATGGGTTTTTGATCTGGTTACGTGCTGTTTCCCTGACAGACCAGATAGCAACTGGATATCCGTTGGCCAAGTCCAGAGGCCAAGGCGACCATTGAACGGGTGAGTGCCTTCCAATCCGATTGCGAGTTCCAGTGCAGCGCGTGGCCACCAAAGATAAAACGACCCTCTAGCCTCCTCCTGTTCACTTCACTTCATTGGCTAGAAGCGAATTTTACTGCGCAGTATTCCAGAATTATCTGATAACCTTCAGAATTCCAAATAAAATGACAAAATTATTCGTGATTCTAAATTGCCTTTTAGAATAATTCTTTGTGATACTTTTAGCAAATCAGTTACTATCAAAAATTTCACATTTTGTTTTATATTGATAATTTTGTTTCGTATTATTTAATACATAATGCAAATATAGTTATGTGGATATAATTATATGAGTACATGTGAATATTTTCATTTTTTAACTTAAAATTTACTAGGAAATTGTGGCTTATGAAATGAATCAGTCTGTATGTGTGTGTGTTTTTCTGTTCGTCTCTCCCACTTAATAACTTTCTGTATGGATCTTCTTGAAACGTACTATGCATATTTAAGGATGATAGACGATCTAACTGTTATATTTGAAATCTTTTCCGAATGAGTCTTTGTCGAAAATTTTCGCAGAGCAAAAATCGCCATCGTAGGTTTCTATGGATGTCTCAAACAACACACATTAATCCTTTTCGATAATCCATTAATTTGGGGCATCTGATTAAAATTTTTAGACAATTTAAGCAAATAAAACAAATTTAAGTATTGGGTTGACAAAAAAGTTCGTTTTTGTTTTTTTTTACCTAAGTTGGCTCTAGTAGCCCTTAGGTGTCTGAAGAAAGGTATCCCACACAAAATCTAAACTGCGTTCTTAATACCGGTGTGAATCATATTCTTCCAAAATAATCTAATCTAATATAGATTTAAAACTCATAAGTATTCATTCAATTGATAATCCTAATCAAAAACCAACTAATCTCATAAATAATAATACGATTTTTAACCAAAAAGGTAAAATAATTACACTATAATCTCCGAATACTAACCAAGATAAAACTCTTCCCATAAAAATTCCCCCCTAACATTAAATTCAATACAGGTAGTCCCATCGATGTATTTACATCTCCCAGTCCATGACTTCCCTTAAATTTTCAGGCTCCACTTACAACATAACCAACTAATCGAAAAGAATATCTTACAGTTTTCCCAGTTGCTAAAACCCATACTATAAATATAACTGTATTAAAGTTTGATATCATGTATATTTCCAAACTTATATCCTTAGAATAAAATCCAGCTAAAAAAAGTATCCCATACAAAGGTATCCTTCATCATTCAACACTATTTTGTATTAGATAGCTGTATTAGATTGTATTGTGATAGCTGTCATATCAGAGTGCATCTAAAACGAAAACTGATTAAAATTGGTGAATTTTGTGTCAATTTAATTTATGCCAATTTAACGTTGAAGGTGAATACAATAAGCAAGCAAGATCGCATGTTTCTTTGATGACCAGGCAAAAACTGTTACTGCTTGGCTGGGAAGTTCTGATTCATCCGCCCTATTCACCAGACATTGCACCTTCGGATTTCCATTGATTTCGGTTTTTACAAAAGTCTCTTAATGGAAAAAATTCAATTCCCTGAAGGGCACCAAATGCACCTGGAGCAGATTTTTGCTCAAAAAGATACGAAGTTGTGGAAAGGTAGAATTGAAGTTGCCTGAAAGATGGCAGAAGATAGTGGAACAAACCGTTGAAGACGTTATTCAATAAAATTATTAGTGAAAATGAAAAATGTGTCTTTTATTTTTATTGAAACCCGAACGAACTTTTTGGCCAATCCAATACTTTCTTCAGAAAATGGGAAATTTTTGCAGTTATTTTACAAATAACTGTAGGCTGTTACAATAGTCGCGTAGTACCTGGTTTTATCCCCACCCAGTTTCTACAAAATTTGTTTTTCGTTTCTGTAAATTAAAGGAATATAATAAAAATAAATTGAAAATGACATTTTAAAGAAAGTAGGACTAAATTCGTTCAGGTACTTCTTGTAAGATTTCCTATTAACTTTATTTTCTCGTCCTCTCCATTTCGTTCGACAATTGCAGTACTGATTTAACTTTGGAATTCTATGTAAATTAAATATTAAACTTATGTGATATTTCAGTGAAACCAATTGATAATAAAATGTTTTTTTTTGCTTTGTAATTAATCAATCTTTTTTATGCAACAGTTGTTAATAGACTTAATTTACCGAGAATCACTTCATGTCCAGGAGCCTCCACTTAGATTATATCAGTCCGAACGATAATCTAGTAGTAACGAAGCTTTAACCTTATTTCTGCTTATTTGTCCTCAAAACCTCTAGAAGGCCAAAGTGAAACCCAGATCATGGTCAATGTGATCAATGAAGAAATTTGGCCGAAGGTAGTCTACAATTTGGCCAACTCCAAATCTATAACGTCCTAGATTGTTATTTTATAAATACAAAGAATATTGCGACATTTTTCTCTATTTTCCAAAGTTTTCATCATTGCCGAGTCCTATTACGAGTTCTACTAAAGAAATATCATAGTTAATTAATAGTTTGTTGGTGGAAAATAAAATACACAAAATTCCATTATTAATACCAATGCCAGTATTCATGATTAAAAAAAGAATGATTTATGATTTATGATCATATTTTACTCTACGTACATTATGTCAAATGTATATATATATATATATATATTATTATTATTATTATTAGTTACATTTCCATAAGATGCTTTTTTTTTCCTTTCTTATGAAAGCATTATTAACTCTAAGGTTCGAATTTGAAAATAGGAAGACAGTTCATTAACTCCCCGTGTTTGACCTATTAATTACTACGATGCTTTTATTACATATCGTGATTTATATTGGGTAACTGTACCTTTAGTATTTTGCGTTTGGATTTGGCTTTAATTATTCATTTACTAAAGGAGGTTCTTCGCACGCCGGCAGAAATTATTTAGAAGAAGTCAACATCACGAAAACTTCTCATTACGGAAAATCAAATGCCAAGAAATAATTGATGGAAAACAAATCCACTGAGAAATAGGATACAAATTATTCAGATACTAACTTTAAACTCACCTCCAAGTAATCAATTTTGTACATCATGTCTATAACCTCTTTATTGTTTATATAATAATATTTGAAGATTTTAAACACAAGCCTATCATGATACAACATAAACATTTTCAAAGCTTTATAATCTGGAACGAAATGTAGAAGAGATAGAAAATCAACAATCTTTAAGAATAAAGCTGATATTCTTTCCTACCCCCTCCTTACATTTGCACATGCATTCATCATAACCGTCCTATCTTCAGCCACAAAGGTTCTTTCTTTTATTTCAATGTTATAGCATCGAATACTATTAAAAAAAGAATTTTACATTGACAAATGTTATAAAATTTCTAGAACCATATCAAGTAAGACTTTATTAATCTGTGCCAAATGGGAATGTCTTTCCATCTTTCCCCTTTTTCCTCGTAATGTTTTCGTCCTGATTTAGCCTGTGTTTTGCCGACTCCAGAGAAACCTGCTTGGTGCCTGTGAAAATCGATTCAGGACAATGAGCTGCTTCATGAAGAATCGTTTGAAAATCCGTAAAAACTTAGTAAACATTAAAAATACTGTAATCAATTTTACTCTACATAAAGGAACTCTAGCAACTCTGTATATAGCTTTTTCTCCAAGATTTCCTTTTAAAAATTGATAATGATTACGTTTTGCTAGTATACAACTTACAACAAGAAGTGGCTAAAAGAACTCGAAACTTATTTTCCTTAAAAAGTTGCGAGGTGTTTTTTAAGTCGGTCTTATTTAAAATCACAAATAATACAAATGAAAGGTTTTTCCTTATTTTAGGCTTCTGATAGAAAGATTTATAATCCCGCTTTGTCCGTCCCTCTATGGACAAGTATCATTAAAATCTCATCAAATTATCATTAAGCACAACAATCACCACAATCGCAACAATTGCGCCTTTTGCATTCGCAACAATGACATGTATAATACAGTTTAGCAACAATCACAACAATCGCAATAATTGCGCCTTTTGCATTCGCAGCAATCACATTTATAATACAGAATAAACTTGAGGAAGCGTCATCTGATTGACGTGAAACCGTGTTACTTGTTTTAATGTAACTTTATTTTAATTGTAAATAGTCTTTTAAATAAGTTATAATTCCTTTTTTTATGTATTAAATTATTTGAGTTAGTTTTAAGCAGGTGCGTCGGCTTGGACATTGTATCTTATTCACATTCAACGCATGTTAAAAAATTATTAATTAATTTCATGAAAATCTGTCGCATGGTTCTAAAGTTGTGAGTGTTGCTCATAGTCATTGATATTGACTGATTTTATCACTTTCACTTTCATTGTAAATTACGCTATTACTAAATAATATAAAAATCTCCTTCAATCAATACATCACAATTTATAACTTTCCGTTTCTCCCTATCTAAGGATTTATTTTTTCATATTAGTTTCTTTGTTTTGAAAGAACATGACTAAATCTTATGATTTGCTAACCAATACGAACTACAATTTTATTATGCAGGAGGTTGACATTCAAAAATCCGACCATCAATAATCCGGTTCCTTCAGATTTCCGGCAAGGATTTCTGAGCGCAAATTCTGTAGAACTATTTTATTCAGTAGAATAAAACTAAACTTCTGTAGAACTGTTTTATTTAGTTGGTGAACATAAAATTTCATATGCTTTTCATTTAGTGTTTAATTTTCTTTTTTAAAGGACTATATAGGTAGTCATTTTTTATTAAATAAATATAGCATATATTACCATAAAAATCCGGCATTTTTTATAAATACGACATTCCTCAGGTCCAGAGATTGCCGGATTTTCGAATGTCAACCTGTAGTAATAAAGTTGATAACTAATACAGTCGAAGAACAGAAAAAGCTACGGTAAAAATTTGGCATTAAAATGTATTTTCTGTAAATAATGAGCAAAATTTGATTACATAAGGCGTGTTTGAAAGACATATTTGTTTCTCAATGGTATGTGTCCATTGGAGGATACTTGATTATATAGGTTGTTCTTGGAGGAAAGTCATTAATAGTACATTGAGGCCTTTTTCATTTAGCAACTTGGTCTCCCTGCAGTAAGTTACCAATACAACTTTCTAACAGTGAAATTTTAGTTGAATAACTGTGATCCTTCTGGTAAAAGGGTTCTTTCAAGTGACTTTTACCAACTTCCAACGACTCTTGTACCTGATTGGAGGATCATTCTGTGACAGGCCTTCAAGGCTCTTACGATCAGAGACGATACAAAGACACGACACCCAATGCAGTCACAGATAAGATAAGACCTGTTTCTTGTACCATTGAATCGGGATTTTGAGAAGTCTTGTTCGCGTTCGCTTCATTGCTTTTTCTGTCTCTTCTTCTTTTTCTTCTTCTTCTTTGCTTATCTGTGACCCTCGAGTCAAACCTTGAACCACAAGACCTTGCTACAAAATATTAAGAAGAAATCCGGAACTCTAACACGCTTGATCCAACAACAGTTAAAATTAATCCGCACACATTTCTGATTCATTTCCTTAATTCAAAAAGCAATAAAAGTAATACAATCGCATTGAAGTTGGCAGGAATGTGCGGGAACCGGTAACTCTTGCAGTTTTCACAAAAAAAAAGAAATAGTTATTCCCGAAACTATTTCCTCAGCTTTCTAACGCGAACTGGAGATTGAGCATGAAGCATTTGTAGGGTCAATTTTGAGGACTGGGGGAAAAGGGTGGAGACCAAATTAAAGGTGTCTAAGTTCTAAGTTGGACCATAAAGAAGCAATGTACCAAATTTCATGTCAATTCCTGCACCCGTTTTAATATGTATGCACATATAAAGAAGGAAAAATGTTCAAATGGAAAAGCGAGGCTTCGCAAGATCAATCTGTTTTTCTTTTGTTGGATGTAGAGTTAGAAACCTCTCGGTTTCAATACAATTGACCATATCTTAACATCTGCAGTATCTACAATTGGGATTTAACACACTTATAAAAACAATATATTAAAAAATTTGCACTACATGTTGCGGAATCCAAGTTCGAACCATTTCGTCATGATTTTGTAATCTACATATCCCGCAATTTATAGCATATATTTTTTTAATATATGTGTTCTTAATATAAGTGTGTTAGGTCCCAATTGTAAAAATTGAATTATCACACAATTGAATATAATGAGAAATCTACAGTATGTCTACACCATAGAAGGTAGACAATTAATATTTTGAACACTTACTGAAATTTCAAAGAAACTACTATGCAGTATGTGATATAAATAATAAATATTTCTTCTATGTATTTGGCTTCAGAGCAAGGAGGAATAAAAAGATACTATACATCTCGGCTACAGACTGTATAAGTAACATATCGTACCTCCATAGGAGAGCTACTTGAAATGTTAAAATTTTTCTTTTGCTTAACCTTATGTACCATAATTCTTTATTGTAACTTAAACAGGAACAAGAATGTAATTATGTCTCACTAAGATTTCCGCAAAGTCTCTAAGGTAGAATACACAGCCACAGGCCAGGAATTTGACAAGTCAGTGAATTCTATGACCCGCTGGAGCATTGAAGCAGAGATCCGGCCTCCAAAAGCAATTACTCTTTGCAATTGAAGAAGCCACGTGATACGGTGCTGAAAGACTTTTCGAACTGCATTTCTTTTGTGTAAAGGTTGAAATACGATTGTCCGAAATACTCCATTAATCAAAGTGCCAAAAAAAAAGAAGAAAATACACAGAAAAGGAAAACTGGTTAGAGGAGATATATTTAGAAGATGAACTTCTCAAGAATTAATTTACATAAGATTTGTTTAAAATAGAACAAGAAATATAATTGTAATTATTAATCGATGAAGGAATGCGAAATCTCCCTTAAGTGTGTATTTTAATGTTTTCTAAATTTTAAAATTTCATCTGGTGTGTGTTGTGTGAAATTTATTTTATAATGTTATTTAAATGAAACTTACGTAAAAATATTGTATTTTAAGATATAATGTGAAATTTTGAAAATTACAAAAGTTCCTAATAACTTTTCCATCTGCATGGAAACATAATGTATTATGTGTTTGATTTACTTTCACCCCTAAGTAGGCATCAGAGAAAAGAAAATAGATGAGATAGGTCTTAGAATGTAATTATAAGTCTATATATGCTTGTGCATCCGCCTCTAAACATATCCAAAAACTATTTGTCCCAAAAAGCTGACATTTTATAAAAAGTTTTAGAATCTTTTAACGACGATCCTGTTAGCTTTGTACAAACAGATAAGAATCTATTCACCAAAAGCCGACAAAATACATCGACTTTAAATTTCATTATCACAATATCAGAAAAAAAAAATCTTTGAAAACTGAGTATCTTTGCATAATAGGCTCTTTTCCTAAACGTAATCTTATACTGGTAGATAAAAAACAACAAGACGAAAGACAAATGTCCTGCCAGATCCGAGACTTACCATACTTAGGATATATATATATATTTATAACTTTGCAGAACCTCGCCTCATTCGGCTACGTCCGAACAGCTACATATAAAAAAGTACCGAATTCCACAAGAAACATAAAATCCTTTTGTAAATTAAAGATGAATGCGAAGTGCACTTAACGTTTTTCTTCTTTTTTTGATCTTTCAATTTGTTTGTAGCAAAACAACCTAAAACGAATGGACAGATTTCGTTGAAACTTGATACATATCCTATGTATGACCCACTTGAAGTTTAGGCCCATTTACTGCAGTTTGGTCTCCACTCGTCTTATGTCCTGAAGAAAATGGCCCTGACTAAAATGGTTAAACGGATTTCTTCAAAGGTATGATATCTATTTATGGTCCAACTAAAAATATGAACAAGATTATTCTGGTTGTCCCTCTCCCCAGTCCAGAAAATAATTCCAGCGTAGAATGTTTAGTCCTCACTACGAAATAGTGCATACTTTATTGAAATATACTAATTTGTGTAAGCAAGCCACAAACACATAAATAGGCCTAACTCCAAGCGAAGGAACAGTTCCACCTTAAGAATTTTTCTAATTGCAGACCGCGTTTGTAAGTTAAACCGTTGTCGGGTCTTTCACATCATCGAGACGAAATATTTCGTTGCAGGAGGGAAAGTTGAGGGCAGAATAATAAACAACCCTTCATTCCTCGAATTCAGTTCGTGATTCGTCAGAAGAATTTAATCTGCGAGATTCCAAAGTTCCTACATAGCAACGAAATCCGTAATTCCAAATAAACCTGGAAAAGAAGCAACAAACAGAGTTTTCAAATCTTCTGTTCCGAAATGACTTTTTTGGGGGGTTTCTTAAAGGTCATGTGAATATTATCAGCGCAAGGAAACGTATTAATACAGAGGGAAAAAGAGAGAACAGCTCAGTTCATCGATTGATCAACCAATAAGCACAGTAGTATTAATTGGCTGTTATCCACGCCCTTTGCTGAATCAACAAGGTCACTGCGGTGGACTTAGAGGGGAAGAAAAAAAGAAATGACCAATCAAATCGGAACTGCTAGTTTCAAAACAAGGTTGTGTAACCAACGCTACAGGAAACAGGTGAAGCGAAAAGACGGAGGAGCAGTTTTTTTTGTTTACCTTTCACTCGCAATTTGGACTCCGGAAGTAGCAAGTTTGTAGAGCGATTTTATCTGAACTTGTGAATTTTCATCGATAAACAAATTACCTACTTTAGTTTAAAGAAATTATTATATATTTTAAAGGTATATTCCGTCTTAAGAAAGCGGTTAATTCTCAAAAATTGTCGGTCTTCCGGAGTCAATTTCATTTGTTTACACAGGAAGTCCATCCTATCCGATTTGTTTACACCGGAAATACATTTGAGTAATGTTTGCAAACGCATTGTGAATACCGTGAACTTGATAAAACTCCATACTGATAAGAGAAAGCTGACCTATTCCACATCTATTTTAAATTGTCAAGAATGCAATGCTGTCAGTGAGAATTTATAAGAATACTTATTATTCCTTTCCAAGGTTAATGTGTAATCGGTTATATAATGATTCGTTCATTGTTAACACAAGTGGCGTAGATAGAATGGCATCTAAAGCACTTCCGGAGTAAACAAAATAGACTCTGGAAGATTGGCAGCTTTTGCTAAATTACTGATTTCTTAAGTTAAAGTATCTTGTTAAAAATAAACAACAATTCTGTGAAATAACGTAAGCAATTTATTTATTTAACGAAAATTCACATACGAAGCTGAAATGGCAATAACTTCCTACTTCCGGAGTTGAAATCATCAATTACAAATTTAAACAAAAAGGAAAAAAAAATATTATACACGAAATCATACCGATTGCGTAATGTTTCATTTTTGGCCACTTGCTATGAGACAGAAACCGGAACTCATATTGTTCTCTAAGTCATAAGATTTCTAGTAAGGTATCTGTTATGTCTGTACGACTTGGACTGTAGGAGGAAAGACAGACGTACCTGTAGAAAAATAGAACCTTCTTAAAAGCTCCCCCTTCCCATTTAAACTTTATGTACGGGGTCTCTAATATCACAAGTATATCAGTACGTTTAAGCTCTTGAAATACAGAATAGTTATAACAAGAATGTTAAAAAATAAATGTAAAATTCAACTTGAAAACATGTAAGAAGGTTCTATTCGTCCATCTCTACAACTCAACTATACATTATAATACAGAAAACACAATTTCTTCACCAAACATTGCTGTACTTCGCAGAAACTTGCTTTTCTGCTTCTTCAGGCATGATTCGTACAAAGAAAATAGAAACAAAACATAGAATAATTTAAACAAAACAAAGATAGGCAATTAATATTAATATTAAAAATGAAATTTATCCGTAGATGGAGTTTTTTAATTTAATTTAATAGGAGTACAAGATAGAATATGAAGTACAAAGATAGGCAATGTTTACAATCATTGAAAAGCTTCATAATTTTTACAATGATATTCAAGAGCATTTAGAAATAGACATCCTGAAGTATCTGATTAGGCAAACCATTGTATAACACTTGGACATAATCCAGATACATTAATAATAGTCCTATATAAAAATATATTTGACACAATCACAATATAATTGAAGCTTGTGTTATCAATAGTTTTCATTGTTTCAATAAACAAAAAGGTATGGAAATAAGACCATTTTTATTCGAAAAACTCAAAAAGCATTATAAAAATTATGAAGCTTTTCAATGATTGCAAATATTGCCTACATTTGTTTAGTTAAATTGCTTTGTACGAAATTAGACGATAAGCTAAGCCTGAAGAAGCAGAAAAAGCAACGTTCTGCGAAATATAGCAATGTTTGGTGAAGAATTTGTGTTTTCTGTATAATAATTAAGTAATCAACTATAAGTTGTATAGAGACGATTTCAATCGAAAAACAAAGCAATACACCCTCATTCTATCTCAATAGTTAACGAAAAATTCTGATTGTTTATTAATAAAAATTAGGGTCTCCTAGGGACCCTATCTCCTATTTTTCTCCCTATTCCCCACCAACCACTATTTTTTTCTTCTATAAGAAATAGACACCACTCAATAACTTTCTGCTTGAATTCATTCTTTTCTGTTCCATTCGATTCCATTTTCCATCTGTCAATTCTTTTTCTCTTCCAAAACTTCCCTTTTATTTTCCATTTACTCCTCCTACATTTTCTTCCAGGTTTTACATCATCATCATCGCTCTTTCCCCCTCCTTATTCAATTCGCCAGAAGAGGAAAAATCGACTTTCTCATTTTGTCTTCCAATTGTTCGATCTTAGTGGTGAGATGATTCGAAAACCTTACAGATTATCAGGGGAGTGAATAAGAAGTACAATTAGAATACTCTACATTTCAAAACCAGAAATGGTTAAATACTTAATTGGTATTTTCATTTACTTAATAGTAACTCTCATTTAACAGGTTCGGAGCTACCTCTAGTCTCGCACTACATAAAAAAGTTACTAAACGTACAGTAACTCAGAGAAAAATATATAAATTAATATAAAATTGCGTAAATAAATTATAGCGTTGTTAAGATAACAATAATTTAAGACAATACATTAAAAAAAATTAGGAAACTGCAAATCGTAATGTATTTACAATTGGGACCTAACACAATAAAAAAAAAACACATATTTTAAAAAAAAAATCTTCATTACATGTTGCGGGGTCCAGGTTCGGACCCCTTCGTCAGATGACAAATGGGTTAAATTATACATACTTAATCACCACACGAATATAATGGAAAATCATAACGTATTCTGATGAGGTCCCGAGCCCCTAACAATTAACTCATATTATGCTACGAAAATAGTAAAGTGTTAATTAAACATCACGAATGATTGTAATTAAGGGTTAACAATTTTGGGGGTCTTAAAGTGCTTTGCTTGCATTTTTGGTAAAATGTATTTCTGGTATTTTTTTTAATAAATTGTAATACTTATAGTTCTGTTTCATTGAGTGCAGCTTCTGAATTCATTTGTAACATACGCATAGAAAATAATCGACTATTTATCTTATTAGACTGTATTTTTTTTAAGAAATCACCAAATCAGTCAGTCAGTCTGTGTGTGTGTCATTCCGTAATAACTTTGTGAACCCTGCATTAATCTTCTTGAAACTTGACATTCATATTTAAGAGCAAGAAACGATCCAATTTTTATATTTGAAGTTTTATTTAGCAAAATGGATTACTGTCAATGTCATAAACATTGGATATTAATCTCCTTTCGTAATCCTCTGCTCCAGATTAATTATGATTAAAAGTCAGACAACTTAAGTAAATAATATTTTTTTTTTTTTTTTTCAAAAAAATGAAGAAAAAAATCTTTAAATTCTGTATTCAGCAAATATAAAAGAGCGGAGATTGTTTTGTACTTTGTTTGAGATGTACTTTGTTTGCAATTTTAGAAAAAAAAATGAGAGAAAAAAAAAAGAAAACAAGATTTTGAGAAAGTATGCTTCAAGATCTTTCAGAAAGTTCTTGTTATGTATTAAAATATTATAAATGCCTATATTTGACTTTTGTGTTTATAAACGAAAGCTGTATCCTGTAATCTGAAAAGCTTCGTGTGAACTCGAAATTTAAGCCCCTTCGTAACGGGAAGGAGGGGCTTATCGTACGACAGCTTGCTTAACGACCGTCGTTTAGGAACCAATTAGGTTGTAAGCGAAAGGATCCACTGTTTACAAAGTATTCAGTGCACGGAAAATAGCAATGGAAATTCTTCGAGTTCCACGCTAGGCTTTCAAATTGATTTGGAAAGCTTCCGGGGTTTCAGTTACATGTTGATCTGTCTCGCTCTCCACGTTACTTATTATTAAGTCTAATTTTATATTCGTAAACAGCGCTCTCAAGTAAAAGGGCCTTAAAAAATAATAACTAAGGGATGTAATGAAAAAAGGATTTAGTTGACGATGCTAACTTCCGAATATATTTATGGATATCCTTATAGTAAGATTCAAATGACTGAAACAAAAGATCGTTTATATAATGTTATATATCTTCTATATTTAAAACAAAATGTATTTTTCTTATCGTGATAACGAAGTTTTTAGGTGATTCTTGTATTAGTATTTCCAATGCATTCAATTTCTATGAAAATGAGCAGAGATATCATTTTTTATAAGTTATCTATCATTATAATTTTCCCTTTTTAGAACAAAGAAATTTTGAATTATGGTGAATATTGCATTTGAAAACTGCTGTATTTTTGGGAGATTCTACTACTCGCTCCATTGATCGGATGTGGATTGAAATCAACAGACATCTTTGTTTTAATAATTATCACTTGCATCTTCGTAACAAACCAATTAAAAATATATTAAATTGTTTTTCTAAACTTATTTTTTTCTCTCTATGAGGGTAAGACATTTTGAAATCTTTATAGTGTTTGTATGTCGTTATACGTAGATAATTGCTTTACATCACAGGGATACCGGACATGTAATAATGACGTATAAACCAATTGTTTTTGGCCAACAGAAGAATAATTATTTAGGGAAATTCTTTGAATCCATCATTATTAAAACTAAAAGTTGTTATAATAATGAAGTTTCTATTAAAAATGTTTTGGATTATAATTTGTAAATCACGTATTCTATTGTTAAGGTAATGCGATTTTCTTTTAACTTTGAAACAAGATGTCAGTGAGGTTTATTATTATGTAATCTGATTATTAATATACGATGTACTTTTGTATTCTGAGGTCCGTTAAAGGTCTATTTTGCTTATATTTCTTGTCTGATGAGGAAGATGTAATTTCTTCGAAATATGTCACTCCTATTATGTTTATAAAGTTTATTCTGTTTTTATATTGGTATGTATGGTCCTGGATTCCGAGTTAATGTTATTATTGCACCTTAATATTGTCATCTTTTATCACTTCTTTGTCTCTAGGTCCTTATCTATTGATCGAAAGCAACCTTGAAATGACCAAGCATTACTAAAATTTCAAATAACCCCTACTTTAATACCACTATATTTCATCTCTCTCAGCGAAAGACTTCATCAGGGGATGATAGAGGATAAGAAATTAGCTCTTCTTCCTCATAATCAAAAAAGAAAGGACAATTGAAGGAACCCATAATAAAATACAGAAATTTACGTTTGCGCATAGTAATTAAAAAAATTGCGGAAAGCCAACACACAAGATTAGTTAAAAAAAAAAAAAAAACATTACAGACAATTAAAAAGTTCACAACAGGTTTCGCCTCCAATACGAGGCTTTGACGAGTGTGTTGGCTTTCCGCAATTTTTTAATTAACAGAAACGTTCTTTATAATTACGGTGTATAGCTTATCTTGTAGAGATTGTGGTAGCGTCTATTTTGGAAGCACAGGTAGGACCATGAAAGAAAGATTTGCTGAGCACATTACAGCCTTTAAGAATAATAGCAAGAAAATTTCTGTTTGGGCAGAAAACTGCATAGAAAATGGACACGATCCGGACCCTATAGTAAAAATAGAATGTAAAATTTCGGACGAAAAGGAGAGATTAATGCTTGAATCTTGCTTAATTAATTGGAAAAAGTATTAATAAAGAGAAATTCCTAAAAAATAGCAATATTTCCTTCGGTTATATGAAAAAGTTCATGAAGAAATAAATTTATTATGGATTTGATGTATTGTTATTAGATGATTGAAATTGTTTAAATGGTTATTAGAAGTGACTGTTTTTAGCATGATTTGGACTTATTATTATTAGTATTAGGTAAGTAATGAACTGTCTGGATTGTTGTTTTTTATGTTTGTTTAGTTCTTTTTGTATCCAAAATATGTATTTATGAGGAAGAATTTAATTTCTTAGCATCTATCATCACCTGAAGAAGTCTCTCGCTGAGGGAGATGAAATATCGTGGTATTAAAATAGAAGTTATTTGAAATTTTAGTAATGCTTGGTTATTTAAGTATAATGGAGAAGAATATTTTAACCTTGAAATGAATTATATATTATCTTTATTTTCTTGCTCATCCGTTCGTATTGCTTATTTCTTTATTTACTTACTTATATTTTTTTAAGCTTGAACTCGTGCACGTTAGCTTGGACGGCCTTTGTGTTGGTGGTGTTTTATGAGATGAATTCCAAGTGTCGATCAATAGGCGTTTGCGCCGTCAGACATACTGTCGGGCGTCTTGTGGTTTCTGGACGACAACCAACCTCTGGGCCTTCAACAATCCTAGAGGGAGTTCGTGACATCAATTCAATCAACGCTCGTGCAGCTAAAGGCCAGATGAACTGCATTGAATCGTTGTTCGTAAGTGATGTTGTCTTCTTAATTACAAAGCTTCCTCTACAGCCTTATATATCATGTTCGTCAATAGAGAAAAAGAAGCACAAGAAGGTCTATAGACATAAACAAAATCTCAACAAATAGTGACCCATAAACCAGTTCCATTTCCAGCTTTATGTTTGTAAACAGGGTGATTCCAAAAGGTGGGTCAAGAATTTTGCTTTAGGTTTTACTCATGAAGCCAAACAAACAAGTTCCTATAAACAAGGATCCGGAAATGAATAGTTTCCGGAGAAAAACGTATCAGGATTATTGGTATTGGCTGTTAGACATTCGTTATTTTTATTGTTATTGTTGAAACTGGTAAATCAATTTTTTATTTTCTTTTATTTTAACAATATTATAATATTATTTTAACAAATAAGCCGATATTCAAATTACATGTGGGTTGTTATGGAAGTCATGGCTTCTAAAAAAATTAGCTTAGAACATCTTTTCCAATCTTGTGTTTTTAGAAAATGTGGAATTTGTTTTACTTCCGTGAATATTTCACGGGTCGCAACTAGTTGAATCCTTATTCAATGTAGGTGTGTTTGTTTCTTGTTTTGTTTTGTTTTGTTGGCATAGTATGATGCGAGAAAATGTATTGCAAATATCATAAAATAAAACACAAATAAACAAAATAGGGAACGAATGATTTAATAAACGAAGTTAAATAAAACACATGTCAATAAATTAGTGAATGGGAATGAAGTTAAACACGGCTGAAGCAACAATTAATTGTTTTTTTCCAATAAACACAACAAGACCCTGCTGACAAAAACACAAGAAACAAATAGATCTACGTTTTTCTAGAAAAAAAACTATTCATTTCCGGGCCCATGTTTATAGGAACTTTATTGTTTGGTTTCATGAATAGAAACTAAAGCTACATTTTTGAACCACCTTTTGGAATCACCCTGTATATTGAATAGAAAAGCAATAAATCATTATAAAGTATAATTATTTACATTGAAAAAGTTGCAATAATGAATTTCCTATTTACAGGATTAGTTGGTGCCGACGCTGTCATATCAAAGCTTTAAAATCTTCACCTATTTTTCTCATATTTTTCACATATTTGAAAAGAACTATTTCACTCCCTCTCTTAGTCCTGAGTGTCCATCTAAATGGTATTCGAGAAAACGCTACTTCGTCGCATCTTTACGCCTTGCTATACTAATGGAAACAACCTCTGGGCCTAGTTCGTTATTTGTGATAAATCTTGACAAAAGACAAACAACTGTCCAAGGTTTAATAATTAAAAAAAATCCGATCTTGTAGAAATAGCGAATTTGTAAAAGTTGCTTAATTTCCTAAAGATATCATTTCTTAACGATGCTTTTTGTAAATCAGACTTAGAGCTTCATCAAATAAGGAGTCTTGCTTGATGATCGCCAGTGAAAGTGAAACTTCTGCCTTAATTTCATCTTGGGAGTTCAGTCATGTATTTCATCTGAAAGTAGTTTTGTAAGTTACAGTGATTTTTCCCATCTTTTAAAATAAGTTAAGTGTGACACTGTGCCATGTAACAAGAAAAAGTTTATTGTTTATTGTATTCAAGTCCATAAAAATCCTTTAAAAACTTAATTTTTATGAGGTGTATAAAAATACATAGTTCTTGAAGATAGCAGTTCGATAAGGAAACGAAATATCAATCACACTTCAACACACATTATTTACACAGAAAAATGATCAAAAGGTAGCGCCACCAACAATTCTTGATTTTTATACATTTTCTTACATTTTCCAAGCGAATATTCGGCAATATAAAATATAAAAAAATCCTACAAGCAATAGAATAATAAATAATTAAATTAATAATAATAAGAAGAAAATAAGTGCGAATAATTACACTAAAATAACTTAAATACGAATAAACATTTTAAAATAAGAATCTAAATATACTAAACGGGGCAATATAATATAATGGTTGTCGTGTTTCATAATGGATGGCAATTATGAAAACTAGTTTTCAATTTCGATTCTATATATTCATTGTTTAGCTAATAATTTCAATTATCCAATTCCACAATCTTAAATTAATTAAAATTCCAGGATAGACAAACAAAAGGATAAAGCTATTTCATAAGCCCTGAGCTCTAGAACAGTTTTATAGGAGCAAACAGTTGTCAATCAACGTGTTTAACCTTTCAAATTTAATTCACATTTAATAAAGCAACGGAAATTAATGTTAATTGAAGACATTTTCTAAACAAGAAAAATGTAAATAAGGGCAGCACAAGAATAAATAAATTGCCTTTCTGATTCAATTATCGGAGGGAATCGGGAACGACCGTTTCGTCCTGTATGGAACTCATCAGTCCGATCCGCCCTCCCTGATAAAAAACCCAGAAAGGCAACAACTTAAGTGAAGGCCACCGTCACAACTGGCAGTGATCCCCGGAAACAAAAAAAATCAACAAAATAAATATTGTGCTATTTTGCACAACCTAAAAGCTTTACCTAATAAATGTTAGGATATGAAGGTTTTTAATGGTAAAGAAATTAAAATTCCAACAAGGCGAATTACCTAAGGAAAAAAAAAATTTAGAGCACGTTAATTTTTTTTCCTGAAGACATCTTCTGTTTAAAAAAAATATAACAATACCTTAAGATCATCTGTAGATATAAAATGATCATTTCTTCGAATTCATGAGGTTCAAATGATCAAAATTTTCTTCAGAAACTTTAATTTAACCAATCGCAAAAAATTAAACTTTCGCCTTAAATCAATTTAAATGTTTCACAGTTCTTGTTTTGCTGTTTTTGAAAAAAAATTGAAGGTTTTATAAATTTATTATATCTTAAAATAATGTACAAACAAAGATAATATCATCTATTATGGTTAGTCAGTCCACTGTAAATGTATGTGCATGTATGTGTACGTATATGTATACATATATATATTCTACATCCTCCAATAATCGCTGGAGTCTTCCTGAAACTTGGCTTGTATATTTAAGGTCAGAAAACGAGCTATTTTTTTAAAATTTAAATTCTTTCTGTTGTGGGTTCTTATCGAGAAATGACATAAATATGAAGATGATAAAAATTCCCTCCCCAAAATTAAATTATGTCATATAGTTCATATTTATTAAATATTTTGATATTGTTTATTTTTATTTTTTGATTATTATTATTTAATTAGAAAGTAAATATGACATACGATTTGATGACCACAAATTTTATTGATGACAAGATTACCTTTGCAATATAAGAATTTTCACATGTAAAAGCTCCTTAATTTTTTGTATATTTTCTTATTTGACGGTAGAACCCCCCCCCCCCTCACCAATAATTTTGTTCTTATAATCTTTTATATTACAATCTAGTGGAATTTTATATTGCTTAGTTAAACTTGTAACTGCGCAATGTCAGTTTGACGATTAGATAACAATAAAACATTTTTGCAGATTCAACATAATCAAAGTAGCAAAAAGTCCATACAACAGTTCAAACGCACACTTATTGCCTGACTGCAATATTGCCTCATTTCTTAGAAAATTAATTTAAAACGTTGATGTTTATTGTAAGCAGATAACAATAAGGATTTTGGCTTGAAGTTCAATATTTGCTATCTGAGAATGGGCTTAAAACCAAAATTTTTCAAGAGAAATTGGTAAAAGTTTCTTTCTTTTGCTTTTGTCATAAAGTATGTATGTATGTTTGGGGGAATGAATTAGTTAGTTTTTATGCACATTTAGGTACGGATTCAGGAGATTTTAGCTAGAGGAGACGAGACAGAGGTAAAATGCTCTTTAATATACAGAATCTTCCCATATCATTAGGCTCAAAGAATAGTGCTGTGTATTGTTACTGAGACCACTGTGTGCCTTTAAGGACGCTATCTCCTTTGACCTGGAAGAAATGCAACCTTTCAACTTGAGGTTGTCGGAGTCAAGTGCGAGACCACTGAAATCGCACAGCAAAGGTTAGTTTCCGTTTCCAAGTGAGTTGGAATATGGCCAACTACTCTTTCACCCAATTACCTTTTTAGGTTTGCTGCCATTCACGATAATGCATCCTGTTTCGAATGAATACAATCCTTAATGCCAAAACACAGCATCACCGGCTTGTTAAAGACAATACCTGTATCTACACATAAAAGAGCAGACGATTGTTTGCAGAAAATCTGTCTAAATGCTGCTTAAGACTTCGTAAATAACAAGAGAATTAGATTTAATATGGAAACTGCAGAAGAACCGTATGGAAATCACAAGCTCAGCTCCTTTGTACTGCAAAGACATGGATCCAATTTACAATACAATCTCATGCGATTAAATAATGAAACTAATTACGAAATTTGAGATTGATGGGGATAATTAAATATTGAATTTTCTTCACTCAACTTAAAACTGGATTGCAAACATAGGTGAGCAGAACTTTTTATTTTGTTTGAAATTAATTTCATTCCGACGTTTTCAAATTATACTATAGTTCTTACATTTTCTCCCATGAATTGTACTAATGGCAAATGGAAGTTAATCATTATTTCTTTCATTTTTCTTCATTTTCCTCGTAATTTCATCAGTTTTTGTTTAATCACTTATATATCACTGTTTTAAACACTATATTTGAGTACATTGTTAACATTCACTATTTTTGTATTATTGTCGTTTTTAAATTTCACTATTACAGGATAATAATGATATTGAAACACTTTTTTACTGTAATTTTCAACTACAGACTTACGACCATCTTAAATACGATCACAAGCATAGAATCCTCACAAGAATTTGGAGTTGCATCCGACAACCAGCCATAATCGCTTGTAATCGCAGCCATAAGTCAGGCATTGATCACAAGACTCCCTCACTAATACAAGAAACGATATTATAAATAATGGTATCAAAATATTAATATTTACAGCTATAATTATTTTATTTATGTATGTGTGTATTGTTATATGTTATTGTTGACAGTTTCTCTTTATTACGAAATTATATAACACTATAATAATAGTTTGTATAACAGGATAGGGTTTCTTTCATCTCTAATCCGAGCTTGGGATCTACTGTCTTTGCCTTGTCTAGCTCTTGTATCGTTCACGTAACACTACATACATTGTAGTGCACAGTCCAGTACTCTATAAATATATTACTGTTGTGGATATTTAAGCAATATAATTAAGTAGTTTGCTCTACTTTTTTTGCATATACTTTAATTGCATATACTTTTTTGTCTATTTTATTATAAGTATATTTTGAAGTGTAAGGTGTTTGGATATATGTGTGACTATGTTATATGTACTATGCATGCATTTCTGACATAGTATGAACTGTATATGAGTTTCCATTTTTGACGAGTTCGTCGCAAAATAAGCCTGTCATTCGTGAAGGCCTATCTACAGGTTGCAATGAACAGTGCTAAGTACGTTATTATAAAGATTTAATTAAAATAAAGCTTATTATTGTTAGCCATTTAACAATGGTCTGGAAAAATTTATAAAAACAGCTATTATAAAATTTCATTCTTCGCTCCTGAATTTTCACAATTGTAATTCACATTTCTGGCAATTAATACAAGAGATTGGTTGAATGTTTGTTAGCTGTTGAAGCATAATTTAGCAAAGAAGGTTTTCTGTACTGGCCAATTCAAATGCTTCAGTTTCTGTTTGATTGCCCAACAATCTGGGAGGGAGAAGGATATTCTAATTTTCGCGAATTTAATGATTCACCAAAAACAAATATGAAAAGTTATATCTTTCGATTGAAGTATCAGTAATGGTTATTCGAACAAAGAACAGTTTTGCATTGCCGTAGAAATCAGTAGTAATGGATTGTATTATAAACAACAATGAATATAAAAAGGAATTTTAAAACTTTAAAACTGACTTTTAGGCTTTGAATGAAAAGAAAAAGTTTTTTAATAGCATAGGATTTACAACGTTCTGGAGTTACGTTACAACTCCTATGAAGTGAGATAAACCAAATCAGTCAGTCTGTGTGTGTGTGCGCTCCAATAACTTTTGAACAGCTGGATGGGGTCTTCTTGAAACTTCGCTTGCTTACTTAAAGGCAAGAGGCGATATAACTTTCATATTTGAAATTTTTTCCGTGTTGGTCTTTATAGAGAATAATTACGTGAAGGTGACAAAGAGAAACATTTTAACTTATAATTATATTTTTATCCATCTCTTGAACAAGGGATACTAACCCAGCTTTTAATTCTCTTAACATCTACGTGAGCTTTAATATACTAAGCAACTTACGTAAATACTGCTAAAATCCAATAATTTTTAAGGTTCTGAAAGGAAGCCTTACAATCCCGGTTTGTTCATCTGTCTGTGGACACGTATCCCACAATGCAAAGCACAACAATCACAACAATCGCAACAATTGCACCTTTTGCATTCGCAACAATCACATGTATAATACAGCTCAGCAACAATCACAACAATCACAATAATCGCAACAATTGCGCCTTTTGCATTCGCAACAATCACATGTATAAGACAGCTCAGCAACAATTACAACAATCACAATAATCGCAACAATTGCACCTTTCAGAAGCCGTTGCGAAGCATTGTTATTGGTTTACTAATCGCTATCCCTACCTAGTTTGTTTTTTTCAGAAAACGGAAAATTTAAATTGTTGGTGTTTAACGTAAGAATATAATTTAAAAAAAAAAACGATGTGTCATTTGGCATTTGTGTTATTTTGATTACAAAGAGAAAAATTAAAAGGAAAGTAGAATTATTCTTTCATGGACTTCTTATATTGTACGTTTAATTTCGTAATTGGAGATGACAATTCTCTTCTGAATTGATTGTTATGATGGGAGGGGAGAACAAGAGGGGAGGCTACAAATCCATCATATTTCTATTAGTCAACCACACAAAGTATTTAATTGGAAGTAACCAATATCATTTATTGATTTCATAGCACATAAAATTCTCGTTAAAACTAATTACAAAATTTAATTAAAAGCTTCAAAGTTAGGTATTGTGCACTTTTAGAACTGGTTCACTTCGTCAAGATAAATTCAACAACTGAAAACGGAGATTCTATTAGGAATTCTTAGGAAGTTTACGAAGCACTCTTTCTCAGGACTGTGCGTGATACAAAATGGCGGAAAACGAAATGGAATGTCATTAAGTGTCTTGCAAATGAGGGGCATTCCAAAATTTAAAATTATGGCGGGGGATTCACATCACAGCATCCAACCCTGAGGACCACAACAGTTAAATCTGCGTATACCAGTAAAGGTTGACAATCGAAACACTGAAATTACAATAGGGGTTATAAATTACTATTTCGGATTCTACCATGTTAATCCGCTGACCGGCAAAAGAGTGCCACATACATCTGAAAATTTTCTTTAAACTGTGCAAAAAAAATCACGAATATCCGTGAATGTTATTATGGAAAGGTCTTTTGAAAATAACAAATATACGTCGTTATTCTCACGGTACTGCATTTACATAACTACCAGAAAGTCATTCAGTGCTTCACTATAGAATTTCATCTATTTTTAGTGGGAAGCTTATCAACTGATGTCATGTATCATTCCGCCTTCCAATTATTTTTTTCATATTTTGAACAACTACGACAATAGACTCCCAGAAATAATGAAGTATTATTGTTCATTTCCTTATATGGCAAACATTCTTCTGTAAAATTAAGATTCACAGAATCTTTGGGGGACATAGAATTAAGATTTGTTTTTGTTTTTAGTTAAAGAAGCATTAAATATAATAGAAAGAACGGTACAATAAAACAGAAAATATCATAAAATTAAATATAACGATTTAAATTATAATAAAAATATAATTTAAATTCAAAGAAATGGCGAATATATAATAAAGTTTGTAATTCGATAAGACTGTCTGCTATTGTTTCTGAAACCGCATTTTACTTAGATTCGTCTTGAAAAGATGTTAAGTGATTAAAATTTGTAATTAAAATAGAATCAAATATCGTTTCGGATAGTATTCCATACTTTGATACGTTTCCACAAAACATTGTGAGCGCTTTTTTTTAGAAAGTAGCATAATTAATTAATTAAGAGATAATTGCTTTGTTTTCTTAAATAAAATATGTATAATACTACAGCCGGTAATTTAATTCTAGGCTGTAAAACACTCTTATTTGCATGTAAGGATCTTATCTTTAAGTCTTCTTTCTACTTCTGTTTGTAGGCAAGAATCAACTGAACTATTACCCTCACTCTTACGCTATCTTAAAGTAAATAAGACGACCATTTGTATATTTGTATTTTTGTCTTATACGAAATGGCAGAAACTCTTGATCATATCTGGAAATACGCTTAACCGTGTCTATTGAAAATATGAATAAAATAATCAATGAACAAGTGAAGTTGATAATTAAATAATAAATATATTATATTTTTTTTATATCATTTAATAATAATATTTAACAAGCCCAAATATAAGGAATTGCAATAATATACAAGATGGTATTATTTTCACATTCATTAATGAACAGTTTACATCAATTCATTTTTCAATAACAGATGTCACTGAGATACCCGGGAATGATTAATCCATTACTAATTGCATGCCCCTTTTCTATCCTTTAATGACCTGAACTGTAAGATAAGTTTATTGTTTAAATTTTAAAGATAAAAATATGCATACATTTACTTATAATTTAGATTTATTGTAGATTATCAATACAAAAGAAGAATAGTAGATACAAGGCTGACATTGCACAGAATTTACTGGGGGAGCAATGAGACAGAGAAGATACAAGAAGCTTATTGGTTGACCTTACTCAGAATTTACTGTGGGACCAATAAATGAAGACGAAGAAGATACAAGAAGCTTATTGGCTGACTTTGCTCTAACTTAGATACTTCAACAAGCATAAAATCAATAACGGTAGCAGTATTGGACGCTTTCCTTTGATAACTGCACACGATAACTGCATTTTAAAAAAATCTAGTCCAAAAATTACAAGTGTAATTGCTTTGGTTGAATCTACACGTAATACCAAGAAAAGGAAATTCCATTAAATTTTGTAGACCGTGGATTTGAAGTGGATTAAATTGGAAAAGAAAAGAAAAACAGTCAGAGATAAGATTCTTTGTTGACTTGAGCGCAGTCGAAAGGAAAGAAAAGGTCTGTGAAGGAAAAAAAAAAAGAGAGAGAAGAATCATATTTAAGAAAAGAGAACAATTGTACGATGAATCTAATGGCATTCTAGACATTCCATCCAGAGCTGAAGGACCTGAAAAACAGGACGATGCCAACAACACAACTCTTTTGGAAGCTCATTACTCGGAATACAATCAGGTGCTTCTCCAGGTTTTCGTAACGAGATTGGACTGAAAACAGAATACTTCATAATAGAGTTATGCTCTTAGACTTAGGATTTCAGATCAGATTAAAGGTTGAATGTGCTAATGGATTAAGCAGGTAAAAATGTTAATCCAATCTAAATTTTTAGCATAATTCAATATTGGATGAAATAAGTTTTATCAAGACAAAATTTCAAAACAGTAATGGTTTAAAGTGAAATTGGAATTTATTTTTGGACTTATTTAGGGATAGGTAAGTTGGTATTTTAACGATATTTAATGCAATAAATCCTCGGTTCCCAAAAGAAACATCCATTTTAAGTTTTCTTGAGACCGTTATTAGATAGTAATAACGACACTGATGTATATTTCGTTTCTATTAGGTCACAATAATAATAACAGGCCTGGGTGCGGAAGAAAAACCCCCAACTCAGTCCTATTGTGTGAAATACAAATATGATAGCGATTATGCAAAGATAGTTTTATAAGGAAGTTATTATTTTACTATATAGGATTCGTTGTATTTGTATTGCACTTGTACTGTATTGTAGAGTATTGTATTGTACTATGTTATATTATAATTAATAACTAACTTGACTTGAAAAAGGTCCGTCGAAGGGACAGAAATCGGTTGTACTTTATGTGTTTTAATATATGCAATTTTTCAAATCTACCCTGGTGTGTTGGCTTATTTAGTTATTAATTATAACCGTGACATAACTTAAATATTTCTTGATATTCATATTGTATTGTAAAGTATTTTATTTGTATTGCATTTGCACTGTACTGCATTGTGCAATATTGTATTTGTATTCTATTGTACTAAATTGCATTCTATTGTAAAGTACAGTCGAACCTGTCTATCTCGAACCTGTTTATCTCGAAAACCTCTACATCTCGAAATTTCTGAAATTCCCTACATTTACAATCTAAATTCACTGTATTCTCCATGTTTATCTCGAAAAACTGTCCTTCAATACTTCTGTATCTCGAATTTCGGATAGTGTAAATTACAAAGTCGATACCCAAACACTACCCTTCTTCAACAACAGGTTGAATCTCAAGGGATTCGCAGCTCTTTGACAACCTTAGAAGGCTAACAGAAACAAAGAAAGTTAGACGTCAAAAGTCATTGAAAGACTATTTTTATTCTCAAAGGTACGTATGTATTTTAAAAAATGTTATAGATGTACCTATAATTAATCTGCGATCATACCACTGTCTTTTTCTACAACAAAAGCAATTAAAACGTTTATCTTTAACTTTAACTTTATCTCGAATTTTTTCCTTTCCCGTGAGATTCGAGATTGAATTTGTATTGTACTATATTGCATTGTATTGAACTGCATTGTATTGTATTGTGCTATATTGTATTGATACTTCACCCGTACGGCTAAGATCTTGACGTTTATCAGTGTTGTTGGTCGACTTTCAATAATAAACATTCACTGTTACTCATCACAACAATACTAACAAAGATACATTAACATCATTGTTCGTCTCATAGCAATGATCGAAAAAATTTAAAGCGAATTCTACAGCCATCTTATAAGGTGGCAAACAATACCAATAATGTATGCTTTTATTTCCTGTTAGACTTTTGTAAAAATTGATATTAATTAATAATTTGACAGTGACCAACAGGAAAAAAAGATACGTCATAACATTATCGGTTTCCTAACAATGATTCATAGGAATCTGAGAAAGGCTACAATAATTTTTTTATACAACTTACCTAAAAATTACATTCAAACAAGTCACTTGTTTTATAGTAAACACAAAATCAAGTGACCTCATACAATTTGCAATCTATCAAACATTGAGTTGTTAAAAGTAGCTACTATTCATTGACGCTCAAAACTCATTTATTCAAGCCGTTGAAATTCAAGAGTCAATTTCCATTGGTCTCCTCGGTCACACAAATGGGCTTGCAGGAAGGCTGTCGCTGCTAAGCATTTCCAGTAATCCGGAAACGGAAGTGGCTATATTGGGCCAAGGGAATCATATTCGTTCTGTGTACAGTCGATTCAGTACAGATTGGACAAAATTGGGTTCTGTTACCACTAATTTTCCTGACCCGGTCAGTGGGCACCTAAAACAGGAACTTGCCTGGACCAGAAGTCGGATTTTTCCCCAAACGTCAGGCCTTGATGAGTCTAACAAAATATATCGTAAGTATGGGGTTCCAACTTAGAATACATCTCATATCGTAACTCAGCTGAGGAACGGATACAAACACACACACATACACATAGACATTGAAATCACATTAGCGGGTTCATAAAAAAAGGAATGTTATGTTTACATGAGTCTATCAGTCTGCATGTTTGTGCGTTGTTCTCGAATCACTTCTGAACCAGTGACTTAATCGTTTTTGAAAGTTGACATGCAATTCGAAAGACAAGAGATATTCTGAATTTTGAAATCAGATTTGATTTTATAAAAAATTTGAAAACTATAATGATCTGTATATCCATATAGAAATAAGTGGTTTTGACTGAAGATAGAAAAAGAAAGTCAATTAGAAAAATTTGCTCAGTTTGTCTGGATGCAGGAGAAATCTAACTTGGTCTAAGTTTAATATCAAATCAAGTTTAAAATGTCAACTACACTAGAAATATAAGCAAGTCATTAATATCAATTCTTAACAATGGTGGTGGATATGAAACGCACCGAAGTGCGAGCTGCGTAATCGAAGCATCCGTGTTCCAGGGAGCTCTAGCGTTCCCAAGATGGTGAACCCCTAGAAGACTCCATAGAATTGCAAGGGAAAGATAGTGAGGTGGTTTCCCATTGCCTTCCTCAGGACGCCATTAAGGAATGACGTCAGGCCGAAGAGAAAGTGAAGAAGAGACTGACAAATACAGGAAAGAAAGCTACGGCCGGGAATCGAACCGGGTGCCGTCACAATGCCCCCACGGCAGACCGCCGTCAAGACCGCTCGGCCACGCCGGCATGGCTTTCTTAAGAATAGTTAAAATTTAAATTGCGAGTTATCTGATTTTGAAAATTAAGCCTAATCTCGGCTTCGCGTCATTACACCACCATCCTCAGTCTAGAACTCTTGGAAAATAAAGAGATAGCTTCGTTTTTGATGACTGTAGTCTATAGTGATCTAATTTCTGTCGATAAAGGACAGACGGAACATAAGACACTAATAATGTTTGAAGCTTTGCCGAAATGTAATACAAATAATAGAAAGAAAGGGAAATGAAAGTGTAGGGGGAAACATTAGACAGATGTAGGAAGAGGAATTCCAGAAAGAATTCGTTGTCCGTCCTTAAAACAGGAATTTGAATAGCGGCAATGAATCACAGGAGTTGGTTTCTTTTCTTTGCAAGAAGACAGCGAAGATGACGTGGAACACACTCACAAAAAAAGCAGGACTTTAAACAATGAAGTCAAAGGAAAGTGGAAAAGAAGCTGTGATGAGATACGACAGTCAGCAATAGAAGACGGCGCTTGGACAAAGGGATTTTTCAAAAGCAGTTCAAAACACGTTAAAGAATCACTACTGCGAAAAAATAAATAAGAAAATAAATAAATAAATAAATTTTAGATATACAACATTTCTGAAACATTTTGAGTAATGTAATGTATTAAAATTCTCTCATTTTTTTTGTCCATTGCCTTCGTTTTGTAAAGTTCATATTAAAGTTTAAAAGAGTAACTTTGAAACTAGGATGCAATATAGAATTTGATAAGAATTTTATTCTATTTACTACAAAATACATAAATAGACTCTTGCACTATACATTTGTATCTATAAGATATCGTAATATAGTTTTCATAATCATGTAACTTTCTCTGTAGTAGATTGTTTAATCTATACTATTAGTTATCTGCATAATAATATTTACAACTTACAGATAATTTTATATTTAGCATTCCAATATGCACTTAGCTCCTT
The DNA here is from genome assembly GCA_023159025.1 of Thereuonema tuberculata. Classification (NCBI taxonomy): domain Eukaryota; kingdom Metazoa; phylum Arthropoda; class Chilopoda; order Scutigeromorpha; family Scutigeridae; genus Thereuonema; species Thereuonema tuberculata. The sequence goes on from JAFIDM010000005.1 coordinate 27,158,078, forward strand.
TATCGAGGAATACTTTGACGAACATGGTTGCTAAGCACTAAGGTACAAACTTAGAATTCATACTCCACTGTGATGTGAAACTTTTACAGAATTTTCTAGAAATATTGGCCATTCTCAACACTGGATCGTAGCACAATAATTAATATAATAAAGTCACTTTTGTATTAATACTGTTCTTTAATCATACAATAAACACGCGACTGACTATAAAATTTAGGACTTCTTTTAGTGATTCTTTTATACCAGTGGAATTAAGACGAATTTTCGTTCATTTTGGAACAAAACGATTTCGCAATACGTAATAGATAAGTAATTGATGGAAAACTCTGGGGACTTTTTTTTTTTTTTTTTGTAGTTTTTAAGAAAATTCGAGATTTAGTTGGAACTATTTCGCGGGCGGCGGATGTGGACATTTTCAAGGCAAGAACTTGTAGCCCCGTTAAGTTACGAGCAACAAACCCACCTGGCGGGAAATTCGTAAGGTCCCTTGTATGATGTTTCGTTTAGAAATAAAACAAAAAAAACCTCAACATTTTTCTTTTAATTAACAATAGGTTAGGTCAATTGAGGTATGATCGTTTCCAGGTTGTTTCGTTTGGAAATACAATCGAAAAAAAAAACATACTTTTTATTTCGGAATGATCCTCATTTTTGCAACTTATCCGCCATTCTCAAAATAGTATCAAGATCGTCATTTTCCTTATTTTACAGGAGTGCTTCCTCAAAAGAGTATCAACTAAATTTCTAATTTTCGTAAAAACTACAAAACACAGTTTTCCATCGATTACATATTTCGTATTTCGGAATCATTTGGTTCCGAAAAAAAGAAAATTAGTCTTAATTTTACTGCTCTATGCTCTTAATTCTATGCTCTACACAATTACCCAGTTTTCTTTTAAAAATGCTACAGCAATACATTATGTTAAGGTTCCGATACAAGGGTGTGATGTCTTTGCTTGTAGCGCCATCTAGTATCAGCGATATCAATTACGAAATTGCTTTATGGAACCTTAATACATGAAATAACAACTAAAATCAGTGCAAACTCTTCAAAAAGCTGCACAAAAAATGTATACCGTATCTTTAAAATGCCGCTGTGCTAAGTTCTGTTTAATTCTGAATAATGCAGAGCAATGCATTTCTTCTCTCTTCGGAAATGCTTTAACAATCCAGAATTGATTTTTTCCTGCAGACGAATTGCACGTAACTTTCTCGCACCGCGGAGGCAGTTTCGAAATTTACTACAAATTAAATTCGGAATTTCATCTTCATCTTTTCATAATGGAGTAGAAGCAAAAACAAAAAAAAAAGCCTGACGGTCTGATTTAATATCATTCGTTAAATGAAATCATATTTCAAAAACTTCACTACTTCGCCTTCTGTTTCGTGAATGTATCAGCTTGAAATCATGCTTTTTATATCATTTTTACAGTGGAGCTGTAGGATTTCCGACGCAAATGGATGTTGAAATACGAAGAAAAGGAAAAAAAAAATATTGGTTTTTTTACTTTTTACTTTTTTTAACTGAAGGAAACAGAAATGAAGAAATTAATGTGAATCTAAATATCTAATACCCGAACGGAGTTCGAAAAATTAGGGAATAACGAAAAATGAAACAGGTAATTAAGGACTTTTGTTAAGTCTGACATTTTTTGTAAGGTTCTTAATTAATCTCCACTTTAAGACTCATGTTGGGTCTTTTAAAAAACGATTTACTCCCGACGAGCAATTTGTAGAAGATTACATTTTCCAACGAAGTTTTAAATCATTAAGAGACAATTTTAAAGTAGTTTTGGAGTCTTTTTTTTGGGGCGGAAGGGGCGTAATTTGAAAGTGATGAATTTAATTGTCTCAAAGTATTGATACCTCTTCGCATTCTTTTAGTACATATATCTTTATCCGCGTGACTGATTATCTAGTTAGATATCATTTGCAGAAACTTGAGTATGGTTTTATGCAAGTACGTCAAGATAAAATGTACGCAGCAGCATTTTACGCAGCAGCATTTTACGTAATCACTAGACGGTTACCCGTCACTTCACCTCGCATATGTAACGGAAAACAATATTTTATTTATTCAAAAAACAAATTACATCAAGTAAACTAAAAACTAAAACTTGAAACTAAGACGAAAAATAAATTAAACCTTAAATTCTAAAGAATACAAGCAATAGAATATTGACATCCATTTGTAACAGTCAGAAATTTTCGCAGTTCAGTTGGCCAAGAATAATTCTGCTGCCTGGCAACGTGCGTGCGAACTTTAATTGTTGCGGATATACGCATACAAGCTGTTTTTAGTCTTCTGATAAGATCAGCAGACTAATTTGTCTGTCCCGTAGACAAGTATGATTAAGAATCTCATTAAATTATCATTAAGCACAACAATCACAACAGTCGCAACAATTGCGTCTTTTGCATGCGCAACAATCACATTTATAATGCAGCTCTACAACAATCACAACAATCATAATAAATGCAACAATTGCGCCTTTTGCATACGCAACAATCACATTTATAATAATAAGGAAATTAAAGCAATATCAATTATATTGTCTTATCAAAAGAAGTTGCGAAGCATTGCGATTGGTTTACTAATCGCTTTCCCTACCTTGTTTTAATAATTGAAATTGGACTTAATAGTTAAGGTAATACTTAAGCCAAAAGTTAAGTAAAGGATTTCTTTCAACATTAGGATTAAATTATCATAAATTGTTAAAGAAATTTCCTAAAAGAAATTCAGAACCTACTTTTTTTTTAAGGTATATTCCTTAAAATATTATTATTTTTAATTTTTTTTTCTTTATTATTTTCTTCATTTACTATTTTAATTTCTGTTTTTGTTTTTAAAGTTGTAAACAACAATAAAACGAAAAGTCTATTTACTTATAAATTATAATAGCTGCTGAACATAGCTGTTCTAATAAAAGTTCAAGTTTTTGTGTTCAACAGTTTTTTCCATCTTTTATGAAAACTAAAGAAACTTTTTCCGTGTGATTATTTGTCGAATAATTAGCGCGGGAAAGTGATAACAATTAATATAAAAAATCATTTTAATCGAAACAATGGATTGCTATCGTTGTCTTAAATAAAATACATCAAGCTGCTTAGTAAGCCTATTAATGTCTACAGGAGCATTCGTATGATTCGAAATAATTAGATAAAGAGATCTGATTTCAGTAAATATAAGAATTTAATTAATCTTTTCGAGAAATAAGCAAATATTTACTGTTTGTTTTTTAGCAGATAATATAATTTAAAACAAATAAAGACTTTTTAATACTTTAAGAAAAATGCACGATCTTAACATCATAGGAACCATATTCTTTCATGAATTTCATGCTAAATATTGCTGTTTTCATTTTGGGTTTGTTAGAACAGAAGTCAATGTTTGAATTTCAATTTAGTAGCCTATAAAAATAAATAAATTCCCAGCATTTAACAAAAGCAAACAATGAAGCGTAAGGCTTTAATATCAAACAGTTGCTGTTCAATTATATAAACAAAATGTAATAGTTTATATATTTTTCATTACAAAGTCAATAACGCATAAAAAACTATTAGCTACTCTTAAGGCCGCTTTAGATGCGCCATTTATAAGAGCTACCTGAACGCCATCGGATGACCATCGGCTGATGGCCAAGATATTGCCTCCGTTGCTCTAATATGAACAGGTTCTAATTTTAAAGAACACTGCCGTCCATACATAGCAGCAATCTAATATCAGCGCACCTGGTGTCGAATTGTAGAACTTAAGTCCAGTCGCTATTGTGTCAGTGCAATCGAAATTATTTACTTCAAAATTGATTTTCACGAAGAAGTCATCTTTTTCGTATGTTTTCGTGGATGCTTCCAGAAAAAGGCTACATTATTAACAAAAATCATAACAGAATTCCGGCTTGAAAATCCGAAGCGACAAGCCGATTGAATTCTCGAAAAACATATCGTCGCTGTTCGAGATTCAACGAGAAATATCGAAACTAAAAACAAAGAAATACAAAAATATGAAAAAATGAAATATATATTTGCTGTTTTAATTAATTAAAAACATTCTCTCGCCTATTTAATGCATTGAGTAAATGATTTATTCTTCGGTAATCTACCCTTTACATTGCCATTAGCACTGCTTATTCAAATGAAACGTCTAGAAATAACCTTCAGGTTCATCGTAAAACATTGCTTGCAGTTCATTTTTTCCTTGGTTCAAATTATAGTTTGATAACTAAAGTATAAAGAAACTTGTCTCTGCTTTATCTCTTTCTTTGTGTAAGAGGCTTCTGGATTCAGGCATTAAAAAGTTTAAGTTTAAAGCGACCATATTCTTCCTCTGACTAAAACCGCCATTTTGAATTTGTTTTTCAAAATAAAAAATCTTCTGAAAACAGCGATGGTTGTTAGGCTACTAACATTATCAATGAAAAAGTAAGGAGTTTAGCATAGATTATATACTTCTAAATTTTTGTTAAGTTTTCTTATTGATAATTATTTGCTAGTTTCGTAGATTTATCAGCAGTAAATTAGTAATTAACTGCCATCGTTTTAAAATGCACACAATTCAAAGTTATGTCCATAAAATTTGAAGATAAATTAAAATTCGAATAATGGATGAACCTATTACTAATGGTTGACGGAATGACAATTATTCCAAATAATCCATTTCGAAAACAGCAGTGAAAGAGAGAGATAGAGCCCGCGAAAGGAATGTAGACTGCCATTTGTTAGTCAGTGGACACAACCATCAGCGCATTCTATAGGAAGGCTTATTAACTAAAACAAACAAAAGGTCAGCAAATTCCGTGCACGTCCATCATTTATTCTGAACTAAGAACAGTCGTGTTAACAAATGTATTGCAATTATAACGAAATCAGTTTTAAAAATAGGTTACTTCTTCTTTCTTAGGCAAATTCAAAATTTGGTTATGAGAAAATTCATTGTATTCGGCTTCGAATCGCAAAATAACTTTAAAAATCTGACTGGCTACAGGAATAGATAAAAGGTAGCATTACAAATAAAATCCACAAAAATAGAATGCATCAGCAATTGGAATTTCTTAATTTATCGAAAGGGGAAACCACGAAACAGTGTCTATATTAACAGGCTTTAACAGAAATTTCAAATTATTTCCGATTTGATGTTTTATTCTTTCCGAATAAGAAAAAATACAAAGCAGACTCAAAACAAATACAGTGCAACTCGGATAATTCGAACGTCTTTAATTCGAAATCGTGGTTAATTCGAAGATTTCTCTTAGTCCCTTGAATTTCTTATTAAATCAATGTTAAAAAATCGTGGATAATTCGAAGTTCAACTTCCTTAATTCGAAGTTTTTTTATAAAAAATTTCGAACCATAACGACTTTTCGGCGTTTCATCGTTAAGAAATTCGACACGTGACAACTGAAATCTCCTTTCCGCCAGCGTTCGACACGTGACGCTTCAGACGCCATTCGAGCTTCCTGCTGTCAGTGTCACCATGTCTTTTAGTAAACCACGCGTGTACAAGAATTTAACGTTCGCTGAAAAGGTCGCCGTCATTCGCGAGGTGGAAAAGGGTGTGATGAAGAAATGCCAAATCGCCAACGAGTACGGGATAGTGCCGAACTTCGTCGGTACATTGAAGGACAAAACAACGTAAGTGAAGCTGTTTTCCTTTCATTAAACATGCTTGATGATTTTGCTAACCTTAAGCGACTGAATTCTACAAAACAATCAGACATTGCACAATTTTTTGAAAAGCTGTAAATTTCTGTATTGAATGTAATATGTACTGTAGCTTAATATAAATCTTATTTTGTTTACATACATAGTGTTTAAGTCTTTCATACCATGATCTTTCTGAATAAATATTTACTTATTGACAGAATAATCTTTTCAAGCATTCAGTGGACCTGAAATTAAAGTTAAAAGATATAACTTGTTTAATTCGAAGTCTTGGATAATTCGAAGTTTTGTAGTGGTCCCTTCAGCTTCGAATTATCCAAGTTGCACTGTATATATACTATGTATGAGAGAATGACATAAATGATGGAACGTTCCAAAAGTGGTTTCCGAAATATAAAGCGGGCGATTTTCCTTTAAAAGATGCCTTCGCAATGTCATCGACCGTCGCTGACGAGGCTAGATCGAGGGAACTTTCGGTTCAATCTCATGTATCACATTAAGTAAGAAATTCATTAAATAGAATAGTCGAATCTCTATATATAAAAAGAGAAGTCCTGACTCACTCACTCACTCATCAACGCCCAACCCAAACCCTTGGACCTAGAAAGCTGAAATTTTGGACAGAGATTTCCTTTACGATATAGAGAAGGAATAAGGCCGGATTTTTCGAAATTCGGGAATAAAAAGGATTTAAAGTCCTCGCGGCGAGGAATGATCCTCCCAGAATGCAACGCAGATGATAGATTTATCTTTCCTGGCCTGTCGGTCACATTCAAATGTAAAACAAAATGGCGGTCGTTGGATTCACATTCAACATTTCGACGAGGAAAAGGTCTCAAAAAACAAGTAGGGAAATTATTCTTAACGTTGCTCGTCGATTTCAAGAAGATGTATGTGAGATTTTTGATATTTCCTATTTTTGATAATTGAGATTGATATTTTCTGCGGAGCTTTCGGCATTGATACTGGAGAAATTAGTCAATGATAATGTGTTTGCGGGTTCAACTCTCACCGCGACGATAATATATACGTTCGCTTTAAAGTTGCCTTTTGGCGCCAACCAGCAATACAACTGAGTTATCCGGAAAAGGCTACATCCGATCTCAATATTAATTTGATAAATAAAGTTGTTTTTTTTGTTTGTTTTTTTTTGCTATGTATGCAAGGGTTCCTGTACCCGGCTAATTATAAATAAAGAATTTAAGGTTATTCAAATATTACTGACAATGAGTAGCAGTTTTTCTCAGTAAGAAAATAATAAAACTTTCCTTAGTTTAAGCCTAATTGGTAAGTGAGACTCATCAGATCAGTCTGTGTGTCCCCGTCCTAATAACTTTATAATTGCTAGATAGGTCTTCTTGAAATTTAGTATGCACATGAAAGGCATTGGGATGATCTAATTTTTATATTTCAAATATTTTACGAGTGGGGCGTTGTGGAGAAATTAGCACTAGAAGGCGAGAAAAATCTCCATTGAAAAGCACTGGAATCTAAACAATGGCTTTCTATCTTATTTGTATTAATATTTCATTGTCTTAAAACGGCGAATAATAATACTTTTAGCTAAGCCAATATTAGCGTGTAGTTTCGTGTGATTCAATTAATCCGATCTCGATAATTTAAATAAGTAAAGCATGTTTGATTTGTTTTGTTTTGTTTTTTTGTTTTTTTTCAGAAAATAGAAATATGTACTGTTTAATTCAGCAAAAGTTATAACGAGAAAATAATTTTATATTTTCGTTTTTGTCATTTTCGAAACTTCGAAAAAAAAAAAAGAAATTAAGAAATCACATTGTAAGGAAAGTAAATTTTAAGTTAAAAAATAAATTTGACCATCCACCTCCCCCTATTAAAAAGTTAAAAAGAAATGTTTAACAGATTAAAATTACATATAGACACAACCGGTTTCGTCCATCTTTAACACATAACTTTGACGAGTGACCCCTCAAAGATTCACGAAACCGGTAGTGTCTGATGTAATTTTAATGTGTTAAACATTTCTTTAAATTTTGATGTTAAATCTTATTTTTAAATTATGTCTTTTGGCCAAATTTACTTTTTCCTGTCTATGCATACGTTCAATTTATTATTTTATATTTACGTTCAATTTTCTTTGAACGTGTTGTTTATGTATAGATTTTATTTTTTAAAGGATTTATTTTATTCAATAATTGATTTCACATGAATTTACAGCCATGATTAAATACTATGATTATTTCCTTTAATGGCAGACTTTCTTTCGTAGCAGTAACTGTAAGGCTTTTGTGATTTACTTTAAAATGCTTCTCTACAAATAATATTTCTATTGTAAAGCCTCTTTAATCACACAATCCGTATTTTTCTTCATTAGAAATGTCACTGACTCGATTGCAGAACCTTTTTGCAGAACCAATTTCGACTCAATCTGAGTAATTGAATCTTAATCAAGGCTTTTCAACTTCGTTTTACGCCTCATTGATCTGAAAACGAAAAGCTCTCGAAGAACTCACGTTGCCAAAGCCACTTCAGGGAAATTAAAGATAAAAAAAATGAAGCACAACGAATAATGGTTAAACCTCTTTTATTGAATAGATATTGTCATAAAATTTTTAAGTTACATTTGCATTTCGATTTACCTAGAGATAATATCATCTCTATATCAATAAAGCAGTTTGTTTGTCCAATTGTTTGGCTCTTTATTTGTTTGTTCATCATTCATTTTAAATCGGCTTAAGCTACAAAAACCAAAATTGATGGGAACATTAATTAAAACATTAGGTAGATTTTAGCCAAGTTTGGTTTCGATTCGATCTTATTTACCAAAGCTATTCCCAAAAATCGATTGAACACTAACGACGCATTTGGAAAAAGACCTATTGAAAAAAAAATCTAAATTATTTATTTTCGGTTTCGGTAATCGGCGGCCCTAACTTAAACGGATTTATTATTTCTTTGTATCCTTCATTTCAATAATTTAAAATAAGCTAAATGAGCAACTGTCAGTGATTAAAGTACATAGCAGTTCCGATTTTGATGAAAGTTAGATCACTGAAATCCCACACGAGCAAATTTGAAAAGAAAATAAGACAACAATATGAGCGTCTTAATCGGCCCCTTTTTAATACATAATAGCAATTTCTCTTAACAAATTTATGGAAACATATATAAGGTGTTTTTTTTAAGCAATCATGTAGGCACCAATTGATAGAAAAGAACTAAAATAATAAAATTAACACTCACACGACGTTTCAGGACTCTATATTATGAGGTCCTGAAACGTCGTGTAAGTGTTAATTTTATTATTTTAGTTCTCTTTTATCAATTGACGCCTACATGGTTACTTAAAAAAAATATATTTCATATCAAGGCACATTAATATTTTATATTTATATTTTATATTTATATTTATATTTTTATTACATATAATGTAATTTATGTCTATCTATCTATCTATCTATCTATCTATCTATCTATCTATCTATCTATCTATCTATCTATCTAACCAAAAAATTAGGAAGAAAAACTAAACAAAATTTAAAATTAATATTTAAGTAAGTATTGCTAGATAGGTAGGTAGGTAGATAATACGAGGTAATATCGGTAGATTTTTGAAAGTTACTATTTTTTAATTGCCTTTTCTAGTCTACAGTAAACGTCTAGATCTACAATATTAATATCTTGAGATCTAATCAATTCTGAAGTGTGCCTTCAATTAGGAATCTATTATTATAAATTAATAATAGTTGAACTTGCATTTAACATGTGTTAAATTATAATTCATTGAATAAAAGCACAAACACACATTAAAATTTGAATCTAAAATTTTAAAACATCTCAAAAATACCTACTACAGGAAACCGGTTTTGTAACCTCGTAAAGTGGTTTTTCATCAGCCTTCTTTCATTTAATAAATTAATAATAGATTCTTAATTTAAAGAACACTTCAAAATTCATTAGATCTCAAGATATTAATATCAGTAGATCTTGACTTTTATTGTTAAAAAAAAAAGGCAAAAAAAGGATGCTAATTAAAAAGTACTAATGCGTTAAAACTTACCGATAATATTAGTTTTAAAAGATATAGTGTTTATATGAAATGTTTTCCATTCTCCATGATAATAAGAGGAAGAAGCGTTATTTATTAATAACGAAAAATGCTTAAACAGAAATAAAGGTAAAGAAATTGATATACTATGCGTAAGATTAATAAAAGATGAATTTGGTAAACTAATTCCTAAAAAGAACAATATCTTTTAATAAATAGTAACAATGGTTGTAAATATTTTGTTATATAAACACGGTTAATGTTGTATTTTAATCCTTTGTATTTAATTGTAATCTGAAATAACTTAATATTATTGAGATATATTATTATATTATTATCTACAACGAATGTCATCAAATTGTTATTATCAACTTATTTGCTGTTTTACTGTTCTCTTATAAATCCAGATTGACCATTATTAATCCAGAATAATTCAGTCGTAATTTTCATGTAATAGGATAAGTTTCATAAAAGGATACAGGATAATAAGTCCAGAAAATTCTCTTAGAATGTTGAATCTTTATTTTTTGAAGAGTTAGTTTTTAAGAGTTTACAAGAAGAGATTTTACAGGAATTAAAATTATGGTAAAGAATAGACTATGAATAGAAATTCATCCAACACACTAAATAAATTTAAATAAAAACAAGTATTAAGGAAAAAAATAACAATTAAAAAATACACAGCATATTTGGGAGCTTTCGGGCTACCTTTGCGGAGTCCATCATCTCTTGTCTGTTTAATAAATTCAGCTATTGTAATCTATCTGTAAGTATTCTATTATTAATCCTATTATTGATGTTCAAAAATAAATAATACTAAAAACTAAATTCTGAACTTAGACGATAACACACATGATAAGATAAAATTACAATTAAAAAAACAACTAGTTTCGCTGTTGATATTGTGAAACCTCTTCAGGCAACATGTCAATGTTTATATGGTGAATGTGGATGGCAGGGAAGCCAAGAAATTCGACCGGAGGTCTATTGTACTAACCCACAGAAGTAAAGACAGATCGACAGAAAGACTAAGAAAGTATGGTGGTAGAAGTGCAGGGAAGACGAGAGAACCACGAGAAAACCTGCCCAGCGTGGATAGTCCACCATCACCAAACCCACATGAGAACCGAACCCCAAAGTACTCAAAGGTGAGATGCCAATTTCTTAGCGACAACGCAAACCGCGCATCAGCAACATGTTACAATTAAAAAAGGGTCTAAATTTATACAACTCTTATCAGAAACAACCGCAGAGAAATCAGTTGTTTTTTAATTGTAAGTATATTACATTTTTATCTTATCATGTGTGTTATCGTCCATCAGCTTAAAATTAAGTCTCTTGCCATAATAAAAACTGAATACAGATACTAATAAAACTGACTATAATTTCTAATGCATATTATATATATATATAAAACGTAAAATAAAAAACATCGGGCTATTAATAAATGGCCTG
>JAFIDM010000005.1:27176914-27210722 GCA_023159025.1 Thereuonema tuberculata
GGGGGGGCAGCAGTTCGAACATTATTGGGTGGCCGATAGGACACACAAACAGATACTGATTTCATAAGCCTTACTTTTTTAGGGAAGTAAGTAATATTTTGTAAACACTAAAACTCTACTTTACTGCCCATCAACACACCCAGCCCTCTTGTGAATTGAATTAATGTGATCGTAGTCGCACCATTCCATTGAGAATTTTTCTCTCGTTGTTATTTGTTTGTCTGCAAATCACATTAAAATGGCTGGGCGGATCTTCACAAAACTTGATAGTTGTTTATTTAAGATCCATTTTAACACATAGCCATATTTATTTAAGGTTCCATTCCCTCACATTCCTAAAAAAAATGATCCCTAAATGTTAAAGTAGACGGATTATTTTTTTAAAATTTGATACAATGTTTTTTTGTTTTTTTTCTAAATGTTCACCAGTCCTGTTAGGTATATCTATAAAACATATACCTGTATTATAGGTGCTGATCGATTGTTATATAAGGTTAATTAAAGATAAATAGAGTTAAAAATTTATTATTATTTTCTCATCAATTACATCGCTGATTAGTTGAATTTTAATGCAGCTGATATTTTACAATTTTTTATTTCATAGTTTTCCCGATTAATTTGACTAAATAACTTATATTTTATATAGTTATCTAGTCTTTGACCATAGTTATTATTTAATTTTGAAATATTAAAAATTTTTAGCCAATTTTTTCTAGTTCCTATATTTTTATTATAATTTTCTTTTGCTCTTTTAACTTGATAAATATTTTTTAGAATGGTTTTATAAATAAATTTTTCTTTTATAGTTAAGATTTTGAATATTTTTCTGATTTCTGATTTTCTGAGTTTATTTAGGGTCAACTAAAAAATAGGGCTATTTATGTAAGTCTCCCATCTCAAATGTTCTCCTAAAATGGTGAACTAATTTTTTTTAAATTTGTTTATTTATACATGCTTATGTATGATCCAAAAAAAAAAAAGAGGACGATTCTTTAGGTCTGCAAACCATATCCCAGCGCTGCATGCTCAATTCCCATTAGACCATGGACAGCTAATGCATATCTAATCAATATATTCACTTAGTAAACGAAAAAGATCAATACGACTATGCACAAAAAAATAACGATCAAATAGTGCAGATGGCACTCCTGAAGACAGCGCAACCACTGAAATTTAAGCCTATGTATAATGATCTTTGCTTTTAGCCCGCATACTACTGATGAAATTCCTTTCTGGTTTGTGTTAGTTCATTCGATTAAGCGTGCTTCGCCAGGCAATCATTACTGCAACTGATGAAAACACTCAGCTCATGAATTAATAATTGTCGCTATAATATCCCGCTTATTTTTTATGCAAAACATTTGACTGAGAAAGTAATAATGAACGTGTTGTTTCCGTCTCTCTGTATTCATTAGCATAACATTCCCTCATTTGCTTTCTTAAGTAAAATTGCAAATTTCCAAATAGTATTCCGGATATGCGGAAGCAAGATGAATCCCGGATATTCAATTAAATTAAAACGGGAATTCCAGCTTAATTAGGCTGAAGATAAAGAAAAAAAAAGCTTTTTAGTCTAATTTCTTAGAAAGTTGGGGCTCATAAGATTACATAGTTAGAATGTATGTCTTTTTATTTTTAATGTTAATAACGTTCAAGCCAGCGAATGGATCTGTTTTTGGAACTTAGCATCTATATTTATGGAGAAGGGAATATTTAAGTTGTATTAGAAGATTCAATGGTGGTGGATCCTATAGAATTTGGGCGGAAGATGACAAAAAACTTTTTATAGAAAAACTTAGAACCGAAATAATGATTTTATGTCCATTTCTAACAATGCATTAAAAGCATTTATTAATCCCTAATTGTATTTTATAATATTCTTTTACGTCTTTGGCAATGCAGAGGTCACTATAATTCAATGTACACTTGGTTTTGGTTTTATTTATCATATGGCAATTGAATTTCACAATGATATATATATATATAATTTGAATATATATATTTTTTTTAATCTAACAGCTAAATTTATATGTTTCTTAAAGAAAGTTAAATTTATAAATCAGTATATCATTGTGAATGTGTGCCTGTATACATGTGAATGTTTGTATGTATCTTAACAACATTTGAACATGTTACTATATCTTCTTAAAGTTAGTGTGCATTTTTAAAAGCCACAAAGAATGATAGCTATACAACGTCCAAGATAGCTGTACAACAACGATAAGTTTATGAATTTAAAAAAAAAATGGTGCTCCCAAACTTATAAATGTCATGCTTTATATTTTTCATCCAAATATCAATTCAAAACATCATCTTCTTATATAAATATGAGATTCGATTTCGTGGATAATTCGACGTAAATTGAAAAACATCGACTTTTCGGAAAGCTCTAAAAACAATTCTTATCCTGGACCGTAGAAGTAGTAGCGTTTGTTATAGTGTTCCTTACCTAAACTTCGATAAGATTTTAGCTTTTGATTAATATCCGAGATATACTGTACGACTAAAAAGTATTCGGACACCAGTGGTCGGGACACGGATTGCTCCTGAGGCACCTATAATATATGTCGGTCCCAGTTTTGCATCGATGACAGCCTGTACACGTCTGGGAAGACTTTCAACCAGGTTTTGATATGTGGTCGCAAGAACTGACTTCCAGCTGGCCATGTCAGCTGAAGATCGTGAAGCGAGATTCATCACTCCACAGAACGTTTTTCTACTCCTCCACAGTCCAATGGTGGTGAGCTCTGCACCATTGCACCGACGCTTCGCATTGACGGCGGAAATGTTCGACTTGTGAGCGGCCGCACGGCCGTGGTAACCCAAGTAGTTAAGCTCTCGGCGAACAGTCATGCTGCGAGCGACAACGCCTGACGCATGTTGGCACTCTGTCGTCATCATTACCAACGGAGACTTGCGATTTTGCTTCCCTACTCTCTTCAGGGTTCGACGGCTACGATCAGTTAGTTTTCTCGGTCTACCACTTCGTGTAGCAGTCGTTTCACTGCCTCGACGTCTCCATTTTACAATTACATCACTCACAGTTGATTTCGGCATGTGCAGCATGTCCGCAATTTCCCGACCCAAATTCCTACAACGGTGGCATGCGATTATCACGTCACAAGAATATTTTATCGGGAACGCTGATTTTTGACCGCTCAAACCCCCACTAACGCTTTGATAGAGTCCGATGACGCATCAAACCTCCTGACCTGCCCGATCCACTTCGCCGAAGGGTGTCCGGATACTTTTGGCCATACGGTGTATACGTCACTATTCCTTACTAGCTTGCACGAAGTGTACAAGAAGTGTAGCACTGTCTGTTTTTGTTTTAATTATAATGATTCTCACGGAGTAAAGGGAGGATCAATACCTACTGTTGAAGACAACAAAATTCCAATGTATTGTTTCTACTGTTATTCTATGGGAATTTTTTTTCACCCTCACGCGCTTATTTCTCGATAAGGACCTACACGGGAAATGTTTTAAATATAAAACATACTTCGCTTCTTATCTTTAAATGTGCATGTCGAGTTTCAAGAAGAACCATACAGTGGTTTGTAAGTTATGAGGGGACGTGAACATATACTTTCTCATTGGATAAACCTCACTTACCTAGAAAGATAGCAACTAACATAAAAATTCGCAAACATTAGCTTTAGAAACAAACTTTAAAATAGATTTCAGACAACTCTAAATCTTCTAGAACAGAAAACTGATTTTCTACCAATTGGCATTGGTGATTTATTATAATCTTCCGAAATGATGAATGGTTTATTCAAAGCAGATTATTCGTTTCTAATGAATGCTACAGAGATTTATCGATTACTGTGTTCATCTACAATTAGTGATAATAGTCGATTGAAACACGGAATCAGTCGACCGTTACTGGACGATTCGAGGTAGGCAGGCGTAGCTTCACGACTGCAACAACAGTACGGTATCTGTGTTTTCTGTTTTATTGAGCAGTGTTGTACTTAAAAGTGTTGTACTTAAAAAAAAATCTACTTTCTTTCAAATATTGTTCCACACTTTTTTTAATTTTTAAAGCAGTGAAAACAACACAAACAAAAATTTGAAATGCATATTTGAATAATCTCAGGCAGTATTTCAAAACTTCGCAGCTGCGCTGCATTTTAAATTCTGCTGAAGTTATTTCTTGAGTTATTCCATGAGATGTTGTATTAATTTCGATAAAAACTATAAAACTTATCCAACATTTTTTTCTTCAAAATCGTGGTAAACTAATAAATTAGGAGTTTTCCTACATTGCTCAGGTAATGGGCTAGAGGAAGGGAATTAGTACACTATAAACAATCGACCTACTGTATAGATCCCTTTTTTTTGTTTGTTTGAGGGATTTCCCTACTCCGGGATGTGATTTACTCGATATTTCGGCCCGGTGCCTCGGTCCTTCTTCTGGATATATACAGTAGAACCTCATTATAACGGACCTCATTATAACGAACATCGCTTATAACGTACAGTTTTTAACAAAATATAATAATAATAAAGGATGCATATGTTTACCTGACGAGTTTTACATTTCCAAGCAAGCGATTAAACATCGATCATTTAATGAAAAAAAAATTTTTACGTGCCCGATGATTCAAAGAATTGAGTAAGCAAACGAAGGCACAACGCTACAAGGTTCTACTGTATATATATATATATTTATATACTGTATATCAATTACATCAAGGTGGCGCAAATCTAACAACGGAAGTTGTTTGAATTGCGCCCATCTTGATGTATTTGATATATATCCCGAGAAAATCTATACATGGTATCATGTCCACTCCTCCTTCAAAACCAAACTATACGATATACATATTGTCAATTTATGCTTTACTGAGCAGTGGTGTTCAACTTTAAAACAGTTCATGTCCTCTCTGGGACCAAACGCTAATCCTGTCAAAAAAAAATCGATCTTACATTAAAGCTTATCTCCAAATATTTTTAAAATGAAGATTATCTCCAAATATTTGCTTATTAATCGTATAATTTAAAGCTACAACGTATTAACGTAGTAAACCAAAAAAAATTCCCTAAATGCCTGTTTTCCTTGAATTGGCAAAAGTCCTGTTTCCTGTCTCCTTTTTATTCCATTCTCAAATCTCACACCTGTTCTCGTGAGATTCGAGAGATTTAAACATCGTAAAAGGGACGTTGAAACTCTGCTATGTTTAACACTTATTTTTCGGTTAAACGTTAAAACGTCAATTAAAATTGGGACCAAAATTGGTTCGATAATCAAGCGTATACAGTATGATAATATCGAGTTTTTAGAAGCAAAGTGTTAAAAGGCCTCTAATTAAATTGTACATACTGTAATTCAAATTTCTCAAATTTCGAAATTTATAAAAAAAAATTTCTTTATTTTCATGATTTTTACATATAATTCTGTTAGAAATATTAAATTCCCATAAACATTTTCTGAAATTGTTTGTTATTACTTAGAATATGTTAATAAAAATAACAATTTAATTACACTATAGAAAACATTAAACTTATATTTGTTTCTAGATATATAATTTCTAGATATATACATATGATTTAGCAAATATTAACATTGGTTTGTTAATATTATTGTATATCGTAAGCAACATCTCTAAGATTAAATGTACAGTAAGTCTGTGTACGTATGTACAATAGGTTGTAAAGGATTTATAAGAAGTAATATTTTTCTTGTGTTTTAGGTTGTTTTATCCAATTGCATTTTTATTAGCCAAATTTTTAGTTCCTTTAACTAGATATTCGAGTTTTGTACCAAATATTCTATTTCATTTTACTAAAAATATTGATTATGAAGACTATTTCTATATTACACCAGGATATCTGGAAATTCGGCGGTGGTTTAGATAATAGACATCATATTGCATTTAGAAATTCTGCAAAACAATCACCTCTTTGCGAAAAAGAGACAGGGAAAACCTTGCGTTTTAATTGCGTGTTTTAATTACAAGCTTTTCATTCCTTTAAGACTAAGTTAAAATAGAATTGAAACCGAGGTGTTTTTATTTCCCTTTGTGAATGGGAGTATCCCGGCTTTCTATTCTGGTAGGAGAATGATCCAAATTAAAGTATTGCTTTAACCCATTGGGAATGTCTGGTCATCAGGTAGCAACAAACCACAAACCAAGCGCATTAAGCAAAGTTAAAATTTAAGCCTAATTCTAACGATTATTCTCAGGAATTATGGATTCACTTTCATGAATGACTTCACAACCACAATTCCTCTATCTTTAAAAAATGTAATAAGTGAATCCTTTCTAGATTGTGGTCAGGGAAGAAACAAAGACATACAACAACTCAAATCTAAATAAATAAATCTTTATTTCTGATCAACAAGAGAATTTAAAGCCTAAATGTACAAAGATTGTGATTGTATAATCAATAACCGTATATTTTCGAATCAAAGTAGAAGGTAACGGTTGAATTAATGGTAGCAGAATCAAATGAATACCTAATGATTAAAGATTAGAAACGTTTTACGTGTACTGGATTTTTTTAAACGCAATAATGAAGCCAATACACCTGATTAATTTAAACATGCAATTAATTTATATAAATTATTGGACTTATTGGATTCCTTTGTATATCTTGTGTTTTTTATATAAATTAATTGTATGTTTAAACTAATTAGGTGTATGGCTTCATTAATGCGTTTAATAAAACCTAATGATTAAAATTGGATTTAAAAGCTTAACGGATAAATTCAAGCAGTTTGATCAACAAAAAATGAAAGGAATTCATTATAATATACCTTCCAGAAATTTCGAAATGTAATTTTAATTGTTCTGATTAAAGAATTTAGTTGAATAATTCTTTAACGTGTGTGTATATTAATTTTTTTCACAGGTTTCGCACTTAACACACATAATAAAAATAAAGTATATTTACAGTTAAAAAGAGTCCATACTAGTTTCGTTCTGCTAGAATACTAATGATGCACACTGATGATGCCCTGCTAGCAGGACGAAACTAGTATGGACTCTTTTTAACTGTAAATATACTTTATTTTTATTATGTGTGTTAAGTGCGAAACTTGTGAAAAAAAAAAAGAATTTAGTTCATCAAAGCAAACGTAGTTCAGTAGAATAATAATAATAATAATAATAGGAAATATTGTAAAATACTTTTTATGGTATATCTTTATTCTATTTCCATAAATTGCTTTAATAACAAGAATGAATATTTTGTAACTTGAGTAAATCGACAGTCTACATTTTCTATCGCCTTCATAACCAAGGCTGCGAAGTTGGAGTCGCGTTTAGTAAAAACAGTAAACTCCCGATTATCCGCGGAATTGGGTGTCGCGGCAACCACGGATAAGTGAATTCAGCGGATAATCCGAAATAGGTCGAAAATCAACACAAAAATGCTTTTAACACGTTTTATTTACATTAAATGGCAATACATACAGCTACAGTATATACATCATAAACAATTATTTTATTTTAAATTATTTATTAATTTTTAAATTTTATTATTAAGGGAAGGCTCTCCCGTAATTTAGTGTAACCTGCCGGCCTAAACTCCGCCCACAAGGTCGTAGTTTAAATTGTTTGTCTATAATTGTCTTCACTTACTTTGTTAGCCTCTTTTATTGTTTACCTTATTCTAGATTTAATTTTTTTTAATTCCATAATTTATTGTATAGTAAAAAAAATGGAAACAGGAGAGGTCCGCGGATAATCGGGAGTTTACAGTATAATATTTATTTACTTAAATTCTGGAGTGAGTGTCGAAAGCTTTTTTTCTTTAAGACTGTATATCATTTCAATGGCTCTATAGACGCAAAAAATTTTCTGTACTCCATAACTGTATTGAAGCTGTGTTCAACCTATTATAGATCTACTACATTAATTATCTTTAAATCCTGATATTAAGGGTTAATTTCTAACATGGGAAAATCCTCCTCTAAATTTACCTTTAATTTTACCGCACTACACTCGTTACTACGTATATTTTCATCTTTCGAAGTAAACGTTATCTTTAACCAAAGATTGAACCCGATAATAGGTTTCAGTCACTTTATTTCACCCTATTTTTCCAGTTTAAAATTTAGTCTTTAGCCTTTCAAATTACTTTAAATTATTAATATTGGACTTTGTATTGATCACCTTAGCGTTCCGGAAAATAACAACTCCAGACTCATAACTTTAAAGGCCTAACAAAATTTTACTAAATACTGAAAATAAAACCTAACTGCTATTACTAGTAGTTAGCGAAAATCTGTAAGTTTATAATAAAACAATAAAGATAAAAACGCACACAATTAAAAGATCCACTGAGCTGTTTTTGGCATTTTGGCAATAGCTCAGTGGCTCTTTTAATTGTTTGCGTTTTTATCTTTATTGTTTATTACTAACTTTTACGCACGTTAAAGTTTTGCCAATCTGTAAGTTTATTTGTTTGTCATTCTTTCACACCTCAACGACGCAACGGAACGGAATGAAATTTTGCATGTAGGTATTCTAGAACACGGAGTATGATGTAGCCTAATTTTCATTCCGGTCGATCAAGTAGTTCCCGTGGGATGAATGAAAAACTTCCCAAAACTGTCCATAGATCGTGCTATCGCAGTTGTCAATGAATGCTTTTAAAACATTCCAAAAACTAGCGATAGATGGCGCCCTTGCCGTTTTAAATCGCGTCACAGATCTGAATAAATATACGATACGATTAATTAATACGTTGGATTTCAATATTGTACTGCATGTATTGTTTAAAATTTAAACTTTAATTTACTTTAGTTCTACTGGCCTCTCATCTCTGAGTATCGAGGTTCTGTTCTAGTGTGGGTTTCGTTGATGGTGGCGATCCGCGCTGGGCAGGTTTTCCCGGGGTTCTGCCGTTTCCCCTGCATTTCTCACGCCATCCTTTCTCAGTCTTTCT
This sequence comes from Thereuonema tuberculata, assembly GCA_023159025.1. Lineage (NCBI taxonomy): Eukaryota > Metazoa > Arthropoda > Chilopoda > Scutigeromorpha > Scutigeridae > Thereuonema > Thereuonema tuberculata. The sequence goes on from JAFIDM010000005.1 coordinate 27,185,816, forward strand.
CTCCGTCTGTCGTTGCGTGGGATAGCTCAATATATCTTTCAGGTCGCGGTGCTCGGCTTCTCTGCCACCCACGTTCTCCCCCAAACTAACTAACTAACTATTTTCAGTTCTTTATTTTACTGGATGTAATTTAGTGTTTTGAATAAACAAATGCAAGCCTTCCAGAGCGAAGCGATGGTAGCAGGCTAGTTAATTTATAAAGGAATTGCTTAAAGTAAAATTTTTAGTTTAGACAAGCAGCTTCTTTTGCAAGAGATAGTTTAGATAGCCTGCAAAGACGAGTCCACGCTTAGTACTTGATATATGTGCATTGCATAAATACATATGTATTTTTATCTGAATATCACACATTAAATATTTCAATTAATATACATGTATATCTTCGAATTCTTCCAAAGTTTTCAGGAGAAACAACTCAGGATTATCCCGGTTTTTTCTGATATTAGTCATGGAAAATGATGAGAGCTACAGATAACAGTAATAAACATCACAGTTTTCGCTTCGTTAATACAGGGGTGACAAAAAACTTTAAGGGATGAGCAATATTACACCTGCGTGATATTATAGGGAAGATTCAATCCAACTCATGATGTTCTAGTATCATTACAAAAAAAAAAAAAAAAGTTGCTGTTTTTCTTCCTATACGTGAGAAAAAAAAAAAAACCCTGAGAAAAAAAAAAGACTTTCAGAAAACAAGATTGGTATGGAAGATGGCCACCTCCCGCCGCCGCACTGCCGCTACGCCTGTGGCGACACACCTCCTGACTTCCACCAGAGCATTGATTTCTGGGCGGCAGATGCCAGCTATCGATCCCGCCATGCGGATGCAGTTACCATAGCAACGACAAAGCATCTGCAGCCTTCTTGCCTCTACCCTTTGTAACGCTAGGTGGACTGGTCCGTTCGTCGACGACGGCGGCAGCGGCGGCGACGACAGACAGCGCCCTCGCGAGGAGAAAAGGAACCGAAAAATAAGAAAGAAAAACCTCCCAAACTACCTCAGCGGAGACTCGCTCGAAGCGAAGTCGCGCAGAATGGAAAAGGGTTCGGTAATTTAATACAATCAACAAAGTAGCCTTGGTTTGTTGTACGTTTCTCAACCTTTCAGTTAAAACTATTACAATTCTAACAAAAATTCAGTAGGATTAATTGTGGACAATAACAAAATAATAAAACAACTTTCTAATGAAATAACTTGTTTAATTTTAATTATACATTTTCTAAAATGACGAGATGACATAATAAAAAGCTACAGAATGAACTTGAAGCTTACTTTCCTTCAAATAGTATTCCTTAAAATTCCTTATTTTCTTTATTAATTTTCATAAATATAATTTTTTACGAAATTATGCAAAAGGAGACGCCTCCTTTTATTTTTAGGTTATAATACTTACCCAATACAAACTTTTGATTTTCTAGGAAGATACTCATATTTTGCAAGAGTTATCTTGCTTTAAGGAAGATGTAGTCATTTCAAACTATGAGCAAATTAATGACTGAAGGAAACGAAGTAACTCGCATTACTTAAGACACTGATGTAATCCATTATTTAGATTCCAATGCTTTTCTATGGGGATTTTTGTGGTATTTAAACGCTAACTTCTCAGCAAGAACCTACTTGGAAAGTTTACATCTAAGATTTCAGTTATAAACGTTAGAAACTGTTGAAAACTGTTTATTTCCTTTGTGTTTTTATTTTGAAGATAGATACTGTTTTAAAGGATGTCAGAAACATGTCTAAAGAGTGAGTTTTTGGGCTTCATTATTTGTTTGTATTCTTAGTCGCACGCTAAATTGTTTTAATAAAAGTTAGATCTTGTATAGTCCATGAATGTATTTACTAATTTTCAATAAGATTCTTCCAGCACTTTACGTTATTTTTGGGACACATTACAAACACACGTATACAAATTGACTTATTTCTTGAGCCTATCCTCCCTAGGAAAGAAAACTTAAAAAAAAACTTCGAATGAAAATAAAAAAAAAAATTAAAAAAATTGTTTAATTTTTAAAGTCTTAAAATTGCCAAATATGCATCAAAAGTGACGTTCAAAGTAGGAGAAGAGCATTATATGTAATATTATAAACACCCTATAAATTGTGAATTTAGCATTTTCTCAATAATATATTTTTTATAGAGCTAATTTGATAAACAAATAATGCGGCCCAAAATTTATTTTACAGTTAAAACTAAAACATCCGTTTACAACGCTGCATCTTAATGCCTTTTTTTTTTGGTAAAGGCCGATCGGAGGGAGTTATGCTGCTTGTGGATATTTGTTTTACTGCTTTTGCAAGTTTTTTTAATAAGTTTATTTATGGCCGTTAAGTTTAAGTAAAGACAAATAAGCAGACTGCATGAAATCCAGTTTATTTACTGATTTTGGGCAAAAATAAAACAAAAAAGTAATAAACAAAATAGTAAAAATCAAATTGCATTGTTATTTTTGTTGCTTGGCATGAATAAGTACAATGCAAAAAGCGAAGTCTAGGTAAGTTCCCATCATAAGGAAAATCTTTACACTAACAACAAGTATATTAGTTCAATTTAATTGTAATGATAATAACAACAAAAACAACAACAACAACAATAATAATAATAATTGGTCCTTGACTCGCCATATTGTCTTAGCTGGGGAAACCCATGGTCTGAAACTTTTTCGATATAATAATAATAATATAATTTATAGCATCAAGCTTGTTGTTTTTGGAATTCGTGCAATCAGAATCCGAATGGGATTATGGTGAGATCTCATGTCAATCTGATGCTTTCCCACCTTACCCCCGCCCTCAGTTTTTAGACACCAAGTACCCCATTTGATAGAGGTATCCCATATAGACCACTTTAGAAAAGAACCCAAGAACTTTCTATATTACATTAGATTAGATTACATTAATTGAAAGTGGGTGGCATGACTGCCGAGCACGTCGACCTGAAAGATCTCTTGTGCTATCCCACGGAAAGAAGGACACACGGGGAGAAAGACTGAGAAAGGATGGTGTGAGAAATGCAGGGGAAACGGGAGAACCCCGGGAAAACCTGCCCAGCGCGGATCGCCACCATCAACGAAACCCACATGGGAACCGAACCCGGTACTCAGAGGTGAGAGATCAGTGTCTTAGCGTCATCGCCAACCGCTCGGCCTCCTACATTTATATCTTATAAATATGTCTGCAACAAACATTTCGTAATTCTTTAAAAATTCAGGCAAGTTGTGATTAATTAACTGAATAATTGATTTCAAACAATAATAATTAATAATCAAGCTTCAGGTGCTGTATTCATAACTGTTCAATTAATGAATTTAATAAATATTTTATGAATAATAATTACATCATTACAATAATTGAAGCTTCTGACATTTGTAGTGATAATGGAATATCCAATACTATTTACTTTTTATTGTATTTATGTTGAATAAAAATACCGAAATCTGTAGTATAAAATGATTGAACTAAATCTTGCCCCAAAATTATTCATTACTGACACTTACGACAAGTTTAATCATTTGCTTAATAGAGGAAAGTGCACTTCTGCTATCTGAACCTCTTTTAAAATTATATTAAAATGGCATCTTTAATTCAGCAATTAAATCTATTGCTGAATTGAAAAGGAATTGAAAATGGCAGTTTAGGTCCTGTACCAGTAGACCACTAGGCCACAGATATACATATATAATATTGCAAACAAATTACAAGAAAGGTGTTCAATTCGGGGACGGGCTATTGGTAGGTGGTTATTCAACAACAACAAAAAAAAAAGTTCCATCGTTTCTTGGAATCGAAGGGAGAGGTTTACAAACAGTACTGTAGCCCTCCAAACACAAAAATATTATTTCTTCCAAAAAAAGGAAGAAATATAATATTTTTAATTATTTAATTATAAAATTTCCAGATGCAATGGGAGGGGGTTTACAAGCCAAACCCCTCCCCCCTCCAATGGCACGCCAGTGATTTCCATAGAGATTTCATAGCAGCTGCAGTACATTCTATTTTTTAAGTTTTGCTTATTTAAATTGAGGGCATTTTAGAGGATTCGTTACTAAGCAACGAAAGCTTTGTGTAGTAAATGGTTAGAATTTGCTTAAATGTAAAATTTTGCACTGATCAAAATATTTTGCTTATTTCTTGCAAGTATATGAATGCTTTTTTGAAAACTACAGTTTGATTACCTTTATAGCTTTGTCTTAGCAATCAAACTAAGGAAACTCGATACAGCGTGAATACTTACGTGCATTTACACCAGATGAACCGGCAGCAAACAGAAGCACTCTCAACCTGACACGTGAAATTTCAGCTTCCTTTGATACTTACTCGTTAATTTGAAACATTGATATTACTGTAATCAGGCTTTAAGCCTCTTTTCTAGAAGATTAACAGTGGACTAATTTTTGAATAAATCCTACCTACCAATAAAGTTTCAGCATTCTAATGTTTATCATTTACGTTTTATAATGTCAACGTTTTTCTTATGTAGTTTTTTCCCCCCAAGCTTCATCTCTGAGTTCAAAATCTAATAAGGTGAATTTAAGCTCGTAGCATCAATCTACTTCCTGTACAGGTGCAGTCTCAGCACTGGTGCCAAGATTTCTGTGATTTATCATATCTACATATACAAGGAGATTATAACTATACATATTGGGTATATCTACATATATAAGGTAGGAGATTAAAGGAGTACGAGCGTCGGATCGGCAACCTGACCTCAACTTAATCCCGTTGGTCAGGAACTACCGGGATCCTTATCTCCCACGACCCAAGCCTATATTTTTAACAAATATAGTATAAATAGATGTAGATATATTTGCAGAACCATTGCTATATGAATGATAGCTTTTGATAATGAATATTTTTGATATAAATGGATGAATAACATCGCCAATTTAACCTCCACAAAGTTAGATACAAACTTCATTTGTTCATTTCAGGTCTAGACAATATTATTAAAATAATATTTCTGTAATTGTAAAAAATTTTCTGTACCCTTATCGTTTCTCAGGTCTTTTTCACTTGAAATTCCCAAAAAGACCTACCGTAACGTTTCAGTTTCTAACAAAAAAGGTTTCAATAAGATCCTCTTTCATCTTAAGTTTACTCAGGGGTTGGAATCTTTTTGGTTTTATATAATCATATCCGGACTAGTACCGTGAAAGTCGAAGCAAAGCATTTTTTTTCCCACCTATCAATGTACGTAATGCTTTACAACTTTTAACTTAAATTCTCCGATCTATATTTAGTTTCTAACGTAATCACAAGAAAACACTAAAATAAATAACTAGAAACGTTTCAATATTATTTTTAATCACAAAGTTTCTCTTTTGTCAAGAGAAACACAGAGATCTGTTGTTTGGCTGTGAAGATCTATGAAAACATTCTGGTGAAACGTAGTACAGTAGAGCCCCGATTATCCGCGGAAATCGCAGATAAATCGCGAAAAAAGACTAAAAATGAAGTGTAAACACGAAAAAAAAATATTTCAGCATAAAAACTGCGTTTTATTATACAAAAAACCTAATATGCAAAACTTTTAAAATATGTACAGTACAGCAGAAACCTTTCTGCAGAGCAAGAGCCTGCCACTCATCCACAAATTCCGAGAAGGCCTAGAGGATTACGATGCACAATAAACCTGTCAGTAATTTTCGACCTTCGCACTGTAGGGCCTATTGTACTTTCCCTGTTGTTGGCTTGGATTAAAATTGGTGTTTTTGAAGTTCGTAATTAAAAAATTTTTTTCGCGGCACTCCGGATAATCGGGGCTCTACTGTAGTAATGTGCTGCACAGGAGGCAGAGTACAAAGCGCACACGAACTCAGGGGTACGGCTCAAAAGCACAGTATACTTAACTATAATATATTTGGAAGGGGAGAGTATGTAATATTTAAAATGAATGCTCACTTTGTTTATTCAAGAAAAACCCTATAAATTTATCTAACTTATGTTTATATGATTTTCCTGTATAGTAGTAAGAATGTTATTTCATCAGATGTTGAATAGTATATGATAAGGAAAAATTGTGATTTCAAGAGACAATGAATATTTTGAAGATACCTGTATAGTAATGCCTGCGAAGTTGGTCCTCCCAAGTCACAATTAAAAATACATAGACATTACGATTCATATTTGATACATGTGTTAGAGAAAAAAATTTGTTCAGAAAAAAAAAAATCGCTTTAAACTATTAAACTATGTCCCTTGCAAAAAGAAAGGCTGCTAGCCTAATTGAATCGCAAATGCTTTCCAGCCTCTGATAGAAATTACCAAATTGAATTTTATCCTGAATTGAAGGGAAACTTGTCACAAATTCATTAGAGACCTCTCAAAATGTTTTCCAAAATCGATGGCGCGTAGCTAACTAAAATATCGGAGAACTAACCATTGTCCAGGTAGTGGCGGAGTTTTATTAATTCGTAATAATTTAATGTCTATGGATCGAAGCTTCTTTTTATTTCATGTGGGAAAATATTTAGTGTCCACTATAATAAAAAAAATTGTGTAAATTCTTGAAATATACCAAACAAAAATGTCAAATTTTTAAATGCCATTTTATTCGATATTCTTTATTAGCTTATATGTAAATCTGTGTTATCACGATTATGAATTCTCATAACTAATGGAAAAACAAACAATATGACCTTCAAAAAGAACTTAAAACCTACTTTCCTAAAAATGCTTTTATTTTATTTATTTTTTCTCAATAATATTTTTTTCTTTAAAGCGGTGAAAACGATCCAAAATGAAACATCAGGTACACTTTTCGTTTATCATTTTCACCTCTTTGTTTTTTACCAAGAGGTTTACCAAATAATGTCTATAATGTCTATCAAAAAAGAAAAATCCGTAGATTAGGTTAGATTTGTCTCAAGGATCACAACCCTCAGGGCACATAAGATAAGGCTCAACCTTTCTTTGACCAATGGGACTGAGACGAAATGAGGTGGTCGCTCTTACCCCGGGAAAGAAACCCGGTACCATCCTACAGAGGGCTGGGTAGACCCAAAGACACGATTGACGGAAAATGGAGCATGGAAAAAAAATCCCTGCCCACTCCGAGACCGGGGATCGAACCAGTCTCCTCCAACCCGCAACCAAGCACCTTACCACTCGGCTACCGGACCCACACAATTCGTAGATTTTAATATTTTCTGGAAAAAAATTAATTAAATCACAATTATTGATTCCAATTGGTTAAAGCCTATTAATTTTAATCATATCAAGTGAAATGGATTAGCTAAAAGATTAATATTCAGTGTTCAAGATTATAGGAATTGTCCGATGTAAAAATTTACTAACTAAAATCTTATTGGCTACTTAATTTACGCCACCAGATGGCAGCAACAGTTCTATCTCACTTTCAATAGATATTAGTGTAGGTCAAAAACCAATAAACCGCGGCTCTTTAAAGGATGATTTACGGCTTCTCTCAAAAATAAAAAAATCATGATATTTGTACTCGCATCACACTACAATGGCTGAACCGAATTCCTTGGTGCTTGAGTCAGAAAAAGCTGCCATCAACGCAGTCACCATTGGTCCACAAGCTGTATTTAAACTCATATAATTCTTAATTTTATTTCACTTTTTAAAAGATTTGTTACAAAAAGCGAAAAAGATCGTATTCTTAATGTATTTTTTAATGTGTTTATGAACTTTTTAACCTTCAATTCTGTACGTCGGCATTTTTAGTTTTAACTTTTATTTTTGTAACTGTCAAAAGTTGAATTAAAAAAAAACAATTCTTGTAAAATTAAAAATAAATACCAAAAAACAATGTATTCTTCATTTTAATATTTTTACAATAGGGGAGTTTTCAAAATCTTATATTTATTAAGCAGTGTTGTTTAAATACTAACCTCGAAGAAACATAAAATCACGGTTGGTAAAAAAAAATTTGATTTATTTTGTAATTCTTTTAAGAAATTTCCCCATCTTAAAAAAATCGACTATTGCACGAAGTGACTCGAAGAATGCCGATCCGTTACTGACGTCTTGGATTCCTTGGCGGGAATTTCGTTCTGTTTTAAAAATATCACGATACAAAACAAAAACAAAAACTGAACAAACTGAAATTTTTTTTAAATTTAAATTAGTCACTTTAAAGCCGATTCTTTATTATTCTAGCTTGCAAATGGCTATTTTAAATTAAGTAGCCTACATAACAGTTGAAAACGACGGAATGAATATATATTATTTATGTATTTTAATAAAATGTTTTTCAACCAATTACAATCATCGGAACAATAGGCCTAATAACAGAAATCCAGTTTCGACATTTTTGAAGGCGAAGCACATTATATTAATCAGCTCTTAAACCTAAAAGAAAAATTAAAAGAAAAATTAAGAATTGAGGCAATATACAATTAATATGAATTTAGTAATTAAAATATGAATGTAGAAATTTGAAAATACTTGACATATCCATTTCTTCTGAGGCTCATTTTGAGTTTTTTTTTTCATCCATGCTTCGTGTGACATAGTTAGGATCACACGCAGTCATACAGCATTTTCTCAAAATTATTTTTAGCGGCCCTTAGGTTATACAGCTTGCCTGTAAAACAAAGGGGACCGCTCTTGCTTTTATGCTTGCTGGGTGTCACACTCTGTAGTAGCCAAACGGTTTTAGATATTATACTGAAACCTTCACCATTGTGTTCAGCATCAAAAAGTAGGTGATCAGAAAATCAAACCTCTAGGACCACTCCCTGACCGGATGTGGGGAGGTCAAAAGTCGGTGCTTCAATACGTTTTTTTTTTTATCATATCTCAGCAACAGTTTGTCTGGCAAAAGCAATGTGTTCAGAAGGGTCGATATTGGGGGGAAGTCTAACGCCATTTTCCTCTTTATCGGAAGCGACCACTTTTGACCCCCAACTTCCGGTTTGCAGTAAGCGTTCATTTGGTTCATTGTAAACGCTGGTTAGTTCACTCTACTTCTGTTTATAAAATTGTGCGTATTACGGGGCCGCTTTGACACTGTCTAAAAAGCATTAATTATCTTGTTTATGTTTTAAAAGCAAAAGTCCTCAAACACTACTACTGCTGAATAAAATAGATTTTTTTGTGTTTGTGCATTATTTGCATTATTATCTGTATATTTGTAAAAACTTGGAACTCTCCCATTAATATTATATTTAAATTAATAAATGCAAGCTAACTAAAAAAAAATGACCAAATAGGCATTCAAAAATAAAACAGACTGCTAGGAAGTGGACATATATAAATAATTCTGCTTAGTTTTATAAGAAAAAGCACTGTCAAGTTTCTTAAGATCTGTTTTATGTTGGAATGTGTATTTATTTATCCAATCCTTTCTTTATCTGAAATTCTGACATTTCTATCAATCAGCTTCCTGTTTCAAATGTTGCTACTTCCGGTGACGATACGCACAGAGGAGTTTACAAACGAGAAAGGGGAGAGAATGTAGCCTCATCGATTGCTTTCAAAAATGACTTTTGAAATAAAATTGAAACAGGCCACAAACCACCATGATGGAAATACATTTTGTCTTTCATGAATCTTTACAAAAAAAAATCCCTGCCAAATTAAAAAAAAAGCATTTATCAAGAAAATAAAAATAAATTTCCCGCCCTATTACCTTCAGTACGCTTTTAAATATAATTTAAAATTATTTAAATTAATAAATAATTTTCTAAGGAAATTAAAATTAACTTCTCAAAAATCATTTTTAAATAATTTCCTAAATTTAAAATTGCGATTTTAATTAAAAAAAATTGAAGGAGCGATCTAATATTTCGAAATTTCACTTCTTAATTAGTAATATAAATGTAGTTAAATTAGTAAAGAAATCCTAATATTTATGAAGGTATTCGAATATTTCGAAGCCATTTTGTTGGAACGATAGAAGAACTGCATCAGGATTGTTGGCCTTCATCAGCTATGTAAACATTCAATAATCCAGAAACTAACAGTACATAAAACACAAAATGTAGCTTTATTTTCTAAAGCTCTTCGATAATTGAATTTAACATTACATTAAATTTCTTAAAATATTACTTAATTTTAAGAAAGATTTATTCTTGAAATTTATAAAACGAACCTCCAAGAAATAAATCAGCCATTTATAAAAAACATTTTTGAAAGTTTTAAATTTTTTAAACTTAAAATTCTGGCTGAGCTTGAAGTAACAAACGTCCATTCCCGGCGTTGCTCGGGATTTTATCCCCTGTTCTTTTGCCCGGAGACAGGTCTTAGAATTCGCTCAAACATTGTCAAATGGATAACGAGTTTCTTTTCCGTATGTTAAGACGGTCGAGTATCAGACTAGCGTTGTTAACTTCACTTACTCCAATACGAGGTGATCGCAAGAAGCTTTACCTTCTGTGCTGAGAAATTCACTGGTGGGCATTGACTTGATAGTTTTACTTTTTACTTGAGAACAGTGCAGGAATTTGATATTGAAGTTTTAATAATTATTTTTCAATGGCAGATGTTTTAATATTACTGTATAATGTTTTTAGTTTTCAGTCAAGTCTCGAAAAGTTGCATGATTCTCTGTAATCTGAAATGGACGGACAGTGCCTTGAAGTTACGACCTTTTTAATGTATATTTTTAATTCAGTAATTATGAAGAAGACGAAAGTTCATTATTGAGTTACTACAAGAGCCTTTGATAAGCAGGCGTAAATTAAGAGCAGATACGGTGAGTGTCTGATGGCCTGAACTCTTGGACACGTCTTCTTATCTGCAATTCTCCGGAGAGGCATCGTCTACAACGAGGTCTTCTGTGATAAGTCCCCGGACAGACCTCCTGTCGCGTGGGAAATTGCTAAGCGGCGTGACCGGCAAACTACCTCTACTCCCAGCCCCTTCCCTATAAATTCTCGCTAGCAGTGTGTGTACGCTACCGTTACCATGGAGACGCCGACAATTAGTGCTACAAGGAAGGGGTGGAGGAAATACTGTATTCAATGGAATGTCCGATTCGGCGCATCGTAATGGCGGAAAGACACCTTATTAAATTTCCTGTACTATTTTTCCGTTTCTTATTTTTCGGTGAGGCCATTCTGTATAAAGGGGTTTTCGTAATGAAAACTGGAAGCTGTGCCCAGGCAGTTGACATTATATACAACGCCGAAATGCTAATTGCAGTCGGCACATGTCCAAATAAATTCGGGCGCCGCCTGTGGAGCAAAACATTAAAGACATCGTTTCCTTTTCAAAATCCTCTCAACACTAACACTAAGAAGTGCTTGAAGTGAAGCTTCAATTGGCCTTAAGACATTTCACGCATCTGACTCCATGAACTGCGGATTTGAAAAATCATCAGATTAAAATGTAAACCAAAGAGAGAAAACTATCTTATTTTCGATACCTAGAAAATGAATGTGATGTAGAGTGGTATTTTAATCTGCTTCCTATATTTGAAATTTCCTTTATGAGCCAAAATACGGAAGCCAAGTTAGCTTGTTCATCACAAAAATATGAAGTTTACTGTACTGGAGAAACTAAGTGACGATTAGAAAATTGAATATAAGAACACAAATATACTAAATCTTAAACAGATGTCATAGAATGGATAACACATAAAAATTATTAGAATTAAAAAGTTTTTATAAAGAGCGGAGAGGAGTGAATGAACTAAATTAACGATTAAAAAATATATTAATAGTTTACCAGACATATAGATATACTAGATGTGTAAAAAATATATATAATTTTACATACAGGATGACTACACACCGTATAGAATTAGTTATAAAATACAGGATGAACATAGATATTCATTCTGTATGTGTTTCTTCTTATATAATATTATAGTATAATATTGAAATTTTAATGAATGAAATTTTACCCTTAATACTAACCTCTAGAAATGATCAGGAAAAAAAACTGAATATATAATAACTAAAAACAGAAAAAGTATTGTTTGCAAGACTGTCTTCGATTTTTGAATGACAATTACGGAACAGTAATGTAATAATGTGAGTCTCCAAACACGAAACTATGGAAAAAAAGTAGTTAATAAAAGTAGACTCTTAAATACGAAATTTGATGTAGATCGATGCATTATTTTTAAAATTTTAAAATCATAATATTTAGACTTATATTTTAAAGCAGAATTCTTGAACACCAAAATTTAATCCCATTTATAGAATTATATAAAGGCTGAAATGTTAAGTTTGGCGTGTCTTATTTTATACATAAATTTTAAAACACTGTAATGATTAGACGTATTAACACCTTTTTTTTTATTTGTACGTCTCTTGCATGACTGTTCCATTATTATCATACGGAGAAATATATAATAATGTTAAATAACGATTATTTTTGTCTATCTATATTTAACTGTACACATTTTAAAGAGATTTTTAAAATTTGAAAGCTAATGATTTCGAAACAAGGGTTCTGAAATCGCATTTAATGATGGCTTGGGGGGGGGAAAAAACCTCGAATTAAACAAAGTATATAAAAAAAATGAAGCTCCGTTTTCATTTAAGTTCTGTAGATAAATAGAATACCCCTCTATTTCAGCATCTCAACATTATACAGAACAACCCCATTTTTATGTTTTTCTCCCCAAAGAGGTCCGATTAATAGTTCTACGGGAGAAAACATGTACATCATACAGCGTAAACATTGCTTCATTTTTTTTTTATCTCTTTGCACACACGGTTTTGGATAGTGCACATTAATTTGAAACGCCCTGTATTTCCAGACGTGCGACAACAAGATGGCTGATTTTATTACATCCTCGAAAACATGTAACGCAAATTCCATTGCCATTAAAAGTATGTGTGTGTGTATTTGGGTATATGGAGGGGAGAAAAAAAACAACAAGGCTGAAAAGTGCATTTGTGTCACGTGCATTTTGAACGTCGCAACCAGAAATTGTACGATGAGTAATGACTGCTTTCTTTGCATCAGGAACGCACAGTCATCTTCCAAACAGAATTTCCGCGGCGCCTACAAAGAGGGTATTAGTAGGTGGTGTTTTATGGACACTTTCAAAAGGAATTAATGCCTCGGAGGAGCAGGAAAAGCTTTCAGAATCAAACCTCACTGAGATTTATAAACTGTGATTTTAACAAGCAAATAAGCTGTGCCTAAAAGAATTTAAAATACCAATCCATTAAAAGCAACGGGTAACTGAAAATTTCAGCTTGAATTTGATTATTAACTTTTAGTTAAAATAATAGATATATTTATTTGTCTCATCTCAAAAAAAAAAAAAAGATATAACATAAGACAGTTACAAATAAGTAGTTTTAGCAATATTTTTGTTTTAAACACAACTAAACGGGGGCTATGTAAGTAATGAGAATGACACGAACGTAGCCCCGTGAACCCTACTCTCGTTGGACTCCCTATGGCCTGGAGGCTCGGAGAAAATACGGCCACTGGCCGAGTCAGGCGCTATGCGCAACAAACAGGAAATATACTAAATTCCTATGTAAAAAATTCGTAATTGAAATTCAGTAAATTATTCTTTTAAGTTATTTAGTATACAGTAATTTTGACAGCATTCTTTTCTGCTTTTAACGTGAGTCTCCAAACACGAAACTCTGGAGAAAAGTAGATAATAACAGTAGACTCTTAAATACGAAATTTGATGTAGATCGATGCATTATTTTTTTAAATATTTCGACCTATATTTTAAAGTGAACACCAAAATCTATTCCCGTTTATAGAATTACACAAAGGCTGAAATGTAAAAGTTCGGCGTGTCTTATTTTATACATAAATTTTAAAGTGTTATAATAATTATATGTATTAACAAAAAAAATTCTATTTGTATGTCTCTTGCCTGACTGTCTTATTATTATCGTAAGGAGAAATAATAAAAAGGAACAGAAAATTATAATAATAAGGAATATGGTACAGTTTACTACCATGTAGTATAATCACTTAATTTATTCTAACTCTATGCTTTTTAAATTTTAAGATAGAATGAGTTTTGCATTTAAAAGTGCTCACTGAAATTTAAAGAATTTCCTGCAATGCTCAAATACTTTTTCCCGCTATCGACGATTTCACTGAATCAAGAGTTCAGTTCGTAATTTTAAATTAAAACATTAACTATTGATAAGTCCAATTAAATCTTAATTTAATTAACAAATGACTTTTGAAAATTTGCAAAATTTGAAGCCAACATGATCTTCAGGCTACTGAAAAGATTTCTAGCAATGTACCCTTAGAACTTTGTCCAGAAAGTGGACAATTCTTGTGTCACAAGCTGTCATCACAGCTCGCACGTGGAACGAAGTTCAGGACAAAAAAAATTAAAAAAAAACAAAAACATATTCCTGTTGCGAAAGGATTTGAGACGAAAAAGAAGAAAGGAAAAAACAGTGATACAGAAATAGATTTCTTTATGAAGTGTCCTTTCCGTGTTACAATTTGATGAACTGACGGCTTTAAGAAATGACTTTCAATTGTACTGTCAAGAATGTGTACTGATATTACACTCTAGATTCCACTATTATACAATCTTTAATAATTTCTAGATTACAATCAGTATTAGTTATGCTGAATTTAAATGTTTACCTTTCAATGTATGGCATATTAGAAAATAAAGGAACGGAGTATCAGTATTATTATAAAATCATTATTTTATGAGTTTCATTATTATAATGAATTGCGTAGATTTTAATTTATAGTGTTGGAAATTACAACATCCAAAAACATCTTACAACGAGTAATCATAGTAAAGTTTAAGGATTTATTTGTAATTTGTATACGTTGATCATTATAAAAGCCTTTCACAGAGACCTGGGTATTCGTAATTTTCAGGAAGGTCATATTTTAGTATCGTTTATATATCATTTTTTATCTATTATTTTTAATGTTTTCTAAAATAAATCATTTTTGAGTTCCAAAGATTACTGCGTTTTAAGGGCAAAGTACCTTTTGTCATTTCTTTTCTTTATCTCATTACATATTGGTTGGATGTACACCAAAATCAACAGGGATCGTCATCGTAACAACGTAAACCTATATTTAAAATTTCAGCTTCCTAGGATATGTAGCTTTTGAGATACCTTTATCACAAAGAATGGATATACAACTTTAAACTTCGGTTTCAGATTTATTGTTGTAATCTTTTTTTCCTTCCCGATGTAAGGATATGACAAAGATTAGTTCAAACTAAATAATATTCTATGGTAATTTCTTAACATCGGCGTATCTAATATTTCAAAATATTTCTGCCGAAAAAAAAAAAAGACACATATATACATATTTTTTTAAAATTTATATTAAAATTACAAACACACACACACACATATACACGGATGTTTCGGTCAAGTTCACATTTAAGCATCATCGCCAACAGAATCTTTAATATTTTAATTTATCTTAAAACAAGAAGTTGCTGAAAGAACATGGAGCCTATTAAGTCGTGAAATTATTTTTTTTTATTTTCCATTACGAAAAATTTATTTATTTCCATATTCCAATTCAAGCTTTTGGACCATCGTGCAGACATTAATAGGATTACTAAGTGTGTTAATATCGTTGAATTTTTAAAATTGTTTCGGTAACAAAATATTTTTCGATACAAATTTTTTTTGCCTTCTCTGATTTTTTTCGATCAGGGCTCATTTGGAAAAAAAAATTCAAATAAAAAAATAACATTGGATTGTCTCTAGTCGTTAAATATGCACACCAAGTTTGAAGATGATTTTATCTAACGATCTACAATGTTTCTATAAGGGTAGGTTTAAAATAAAATAAAAAAAAAGGACAAACGCCTTTTTTTTATGGAGCATCCAGAAATCAAAACAAATAAATGTTACATCGTCTCTCTTAATCTTTACGAGGAAGATTTATCCAGGAAGATTTATCCAGCGTTTCAGGAAGATTTATCCAGCGGCTAAAAAGTTATTCGGATATACTCAAACACCCCATGATTTGTTGAACTTCACTTCCTAGCAAAGGAAGCTAAAAATATATACACACGTTAAATGTGTACTTATATTTGTAGACGATCACAAACATCTACATACTTTAAATGTTAAAATAATGTAATAATCCAGCTGGATTCCTGTGTACATTGCTGCAGTTGACTTTAAAAACCCTTTCATACGTAATTTCAGTCAGGGACTGCCCAGTTCTTCGTAAGACGGCAGCTTTAACGGAAAAAGAAAAAAATCTGGGAAAAGACGGGCAGTTCGGCAATGGTTCCCAACACACGATTGGCTTCTGGCCAGTAGCTTTTCGCAAGCAGTGGAGGCAAAAAGAAATATTGGGGATGGGTTGGTTGTTTTTGCTAACAGTCGACCACGATACCTTCTGTGTAAGGAAAACGAATTACTGGGATTGCAGAGAGATTCACCTGCAGCGGCCGACAACAAAATAACTGCCGTGCTTTGGCTGTGAATTTTGGTTAAATTCTCACTGACAAGCAAAAAGTAAAAAACTGTTTGTAAGCAAAATTGTAATTCCTTTCCCTTCTATACTTTTATTAATACTAAACCTTAAAATTGTAACTCAGAATTGATCAGTTATTTTACTATAATAGTTGTTTAAATATTTTAAAAAAAATCCATGTTATAATCAGAAAATAATTAATAGGCTTCACATATTTATTTATTTATGTTCTTATATATTTCGTACATCACACACACATTCACTGAATAGCAAAACTTAAAAAAAAGTTCGCTGCAAAATAACACTACACGCTTTTTAAGTAAACAAATGTTATGTCAATATTAAATTTGATGATTATTATTAGATACTTTACTGATCATGGAAGTCTAGTATCTTAATATTCCACTTGAACATATCTCTTGTTTATTTGTCCATTTATCTGCTTGTCTGCTAAAACGTCTGGCCGGATTTTCACAAAATTTAGTACTTAGCTATTTATGATTCAACTTAAAACTTAGAAACTTTATTTTTTTGTGTTTTCCACGCGAATGCCTCAAAACAAAATCCCTAATAAAATGGATGAACATATATTTCTTGTTTATGTTATTGCGACGCTAAAATTAAGCATATTTAACAACTATAAAAATTCTAAGTTTGTACTGAAATACTTGAAATCTTTTCCATAATGTATTTTTAAATATTTTTATTTTAAAGACTTTTTTACAATTTTTGATATGTTTGATGATTTCTTATTCAATTAAATGCAATTTTAACACAAGTTAAGTTTTTATCCAAAATAGAAATCTGCGTACTGTTTGCATTCAACACATATTATAATTTAAAAATAAATGCGAACTTTTCATTTGTATCGTTTCTACAACTTACAAAAGAAAAATAAAGAAACTTTAAGGAATAATATTTTAAGGAAAGTATGCTTAAATTCTTTCAAAATCTTCTTTTTATTTCAAACTCCAAATTTTTTAAATCATAACTGATCATTGTTTTGTAGTATCTTCAATGTATGTTCTCTATTTCGATAATATACAGTATACTCTCGATATCTCGAACTTCGATATCTCGAAAACCTCGATATGTCGAAAAATAATTTTTCCCCTTGATATCACATATTCATCTAATGTTAATTTTAATTCTTATGTCGAAGAGTTTTCACTCAAAACCTTGTTATGTCGAATATTTTTCGAAGTAAAAAATTAATTTTTCCGGAAAAATCGTCGTTTAGTTGTATTGAAGCAAATAGGGGTATTTTAAAAGAAATTCTAGCAATGTAAGTTCATTGTATTTGACTAATTCTTTTCAATTTAATGTAATTATTTTCGACTACTTTTAAAAATTAAAATTATCATTGCTGTATTTAGACTTATTGTGAACTATCATTACATATTTATACTTATTCTCATTTATCAAGACTCTAATTTTTAGAATATTATTCCATATCTTATGTTTTTATATGAATTTTATGCTTTGGTTATGACCTTGTTATCTCGAAAACTCGCTATCTCGAATTTTTTTTAGCGTCCCTTCGACTTCGACATATCGAAGTCTGACTGTATATATATCAAACAACTAAACAAAATTATTAGTTTTTTTTTTTTTTGGCTTTACAATAGTTTTTGGTAACTTGGAATTAAGGCTTCTACAAATAGCAAGTCACATACAAAATCAAGTTTTATTTGTCTGCTTTAAAGAATTTTCACATTTTTTTCTTTGTGAAATGCCTTCACTTTTTATTTTGTTTCCACTTCTCTGTAATAGTTCTTTATTATATTTTTCATAGATTTTTTTGTCATTTGTTCCTGTTCTCTGTTTAACACAAGCATTTGCTGTATCTCGATAAAACTTTTTTCTAACCTGATAATTTTATTGCAACGTGGCCCAAGGGTCTTAAATTATTATCTAAAACCGCAACACTAATAATGAAATTATTTCGCTATTTATTTAATTTTGAGAATTAATTTTTCATTATTTAAATTCCCTCCTTGGTTTTTTTTTTTGCTTTTGTAGTTCCCTATTTTTTTTATTTTTTGCTGAAGGCCTAACAATTCCTTTATTTTTCTGTCGAATGTTCTTAGATTTCTCTATAATTCTTTTCATAAAAACAGCTCTTCATTTTATGTGAGACATTATAAAGACTCGATTGAAATGGACACGACAAAAGGCATTACATGTAAATGTAAGGCATTACTTACATTAATGTAGGCTAAGTTTGAAATTACTCCTGAAGAATGTTCAAGACATGAGACGAAATATTGAATAACGTTATCTGTAGGTAAAGCAGAGTAAATGAGAAATGTTCTCTTTTATTTTCATATGTTGATCAATTGCATTCTATCTGTTATCGATTTGTTAATGATGTATTCGTTTCGTTTTAAAGTGGGTCAGTTGCATTCGACTGGGGGTTAGAAGAGCGAGTTCAATCCCCAGCGTAGATCGAGGGTTTTCCCAAGATTATTTCTCCTGGGAATGGTCCCTAGGGTTCTCCCAGCCTTCTGTAAAATTAGAGCCGGTTTCTTTCCGAGGGTCAATTCGGGCGAATTCCAATGATCGTCGAAACACCTTCTCCTATGAGCGACGAAGGCTCGTACGGAAATACCTACCTACTTATCTCAAATTATTTTTAAAAATTAGTATTTCAGAATTTTGTGAATTTTTTTTCCTGGCATATTAAAATCAATAAGATTTTTTTGAAACAACCCAAAATTCCGCTTTCTAGGGAAATACAGTTTTAAAAAGCTATCGTTTTCGACTGCTGGCATGTGTAATCTTTTGTAATTAAAATTACATTCTGAAATTTTGTCCAAAGCTCTGTACATCTACTAAGCAAAGTTGTAAACATTAGTCTAACTACCTTAAGCCTAACTTGTGATAGCTATCTACCACACAAACACAAAAAGCTTAGCAATTGTTAGTAAATTTATAATTGCACATTATTTTAATGACTTACTAATGACTTCCTTGTATCACCACAATACGCTGATTATTTCTTAACGAAAATGTTAATAAAATGTATATTCTCGAACTGTTTATTGTGTTTTTCAAGATAGTTTGCCACATATGTAGTTAATTATCAAAGCTATTTTCTTAGAATACTGTACATCTTGTCTTTCAAGGCTTGTCCATTTCGTGGTTTGAGTTGAACAGCGTATAACTCTATAAATGACAGAATGATCATGCAGTAATTAAGAGGAATTTACGATGAAAATGGAGGTGAATAGGGAACACAACTTCATGTTCGTTTCTCGTGAAAAATCATTATCTCAGTCTAATCGACTCCATTTGGTGGGGGTGTTCAACCAGCTGGGGCAGATGGTAATGAAACTCAAGAGCATGGACTCAATATCAGCTCAACTTCAATCAAAAACCATCTATGCAATTCTGCAATTTTCATCGAAGGATCTATACTTTTTTAATAAGAAAAAATATCTACGAACTAAAGCAGCAGAAACCTCATTAATTTTATGAAAAACACCCGAATTATTAATAAGAAATAAGTTACTGTAATTTAGACAAATTCGAAACTACGAGAATACCTCATATTTCTTCTAAATACCACACATTCCTTGATATTTCAAAAGTGTAAGTTTACAGTTAGACAGGTTTTCTCGATGATTAACGTCTGAAGCGAGATTCACGTGAAATCACGATAATAGCCTCTTCGACAGGTTTCAAGAAATTTTGACCATCAATAATAAAAACTGAAAACACAGTCTTCGTTCAATTTAATAGCAAAGAATAAATAAAAAAAAAATCATTCAAAATTTTAGATGTGCTATTTATAATTGAAAAAGAAATTTTATCAACTAATTATGAGTTAATTATTTATTATTTTATTCAATATACATTCACAATTTAAGTTAAGCAGAACTTCGCTTATTTAAAATGAATATTACAGTTTTGAAATGAGAGAAATTATGTTCTAGACTTAAGTTACAGTATATCCTTATCTTAATTATTCTATTAATCATTAAGTTCATCGATTATTGACACCAAGTAAATGTCACAATTGTTATTTCTTTTCGTTGCTATGAAAACAATATTCTTAATCAACAAATAAAAAAAATGCTTTCTCTAAGCTTTTCAAGAATTCTGAAATCCCATTTCAGACAACTTCATCTGCAAAAAAATAACATTTATTAAAAAAAAAAATTAGTGAAAACTTATTTTTATGGTTTGGATTTTTGTCTGTCAGGAGATTTCCCAATAAAGAGAAGTTGAACTGGATTTTCGTAATTGCTTTTATGCATGCAATCAACCATACTACTAGATCATTTATAGTACAATATAGCACAGAGATTCCCAAACTTTCTTGCGTCTGGGTGTTTTAGTGTCACATCATTTTTTTTTATCCCTAGGCATATAACAAAATTTCTTAGCTCACCAGTATGGGGAGAAACTATACAATTTCCTGTGTGTGTGTGTGTGTGTGTGAAACTCTATCCACAACCCAAACCGAGTGTCAGAGCCATACCTTCAGCCATACCTTGTAGGAGTCCGCATGGCCTGGAGGTTTGTGGATAAATCCGACTCCGGTTCAAACCAATTCCGATTTCAGGTGACCGGGTCAAGATCATAGTGTTAAGTGGACAATGTTGGTTTATATACCGAATCACTACGCTGAGGAAGAATATAACATCGTCTAACATGTGTGACCACATCTGACTCTGGTCACTAGTAACACTTGGGTGGCATCAGTTCTCCTGCAAGCCCAATTGTATTGCCAATGGTATACCTAGGAGGCTGCGATGGAAATTTTACCTGACGCTTGAATTGTAACGGTTCGAATAAGAAAATGAATAATGAATAATTTTAACGTTCTAGTGATTTTAAAAGGAGAAAGTATTTAAAAATTACACTTATGTTAATTACAAAATAAAAAAAAAATGAGTTTTGAATAAAATAAAAATTTTGGAAGTAAATGGGTTTTGCGCGCCAATTAATAGTACTGACATTTTTAACAATACAAGTGTTTGGTAATTTGTTTGATGGCGCTTAGTTTTGTATTTACTTCAAAACTGAATTTTCCTGTTATTATTGCTTAATCCAAAGGCAATAGGGTCATTCCACGTCAAATCACCTGATGAGTTCACAACACCAACACAGATTTTTATGAAAATTTATTTGCATGTAAAGGGTCATAAGATAACACATTCTGCAAAATATGGGATTTTTTGGTTAAATATTTGCCGAGATATGAATTTTTGAAATTTTTTTGTGCCACGCCCCTTTTTTGTCATATTTTCTTGAATATCTAATCTCCTAATTAATCAAATGGAACCAAATTTGTTTTCCCCTAATATTTTTTAATGCTGAATCCAAAAATTCCAACCAAATTAGTCTAGGATTAATAGTTTGTAGTAATCGAAAGCATGTAAGCATTTAGGAAAAAATTTAAATGGCCATATGGGACAACATTTAAATATTTGAAATTTTTACCCAAGACTAAAAAAAGGTCTAAAGTAACTGATAAAAAAAATCAAGTTGGTGTTTTGCTCCTGAGCTTGGAAAAAAAAATCGCAAAGTTGGTATTCTTTTTGATTCGCGACAATTATCATTCGCAACAATTATTACTTTGTCACTGCATATTTATTTAGTAAATTCAAGTTACCCTTGCTTTAGTTATAGCTCCGTAAGCAGTAACTCTCACTGATAGCAAGTAAAACCCATATTTTCAAACTGATTCAAACTGAATATAGTTTGAAAATACAGCGATTCAAACAGAAAAATCACCCATTTCAATGGCCGATGCTAGGCGGCGTAAAAATCCAAAATATTTGGATGGAATTTTTGGATTCAGCATTAAAAAATACTTGGGGAAAACAAATTTGGTTCCATTTGATTGATTAGGAGATGAGATATTCAAGAAAATACGTCAAAAAAGGGGCGTGGCACAAAAAAAAAACTTCAAAAATTCATATCTCGGCAAATATTTAACCAAAAAATCCCATATTTTGCAGGATGTGTTATCTTATGACTCTTTACATGCAAACAAATTTTCATAAAAATCTGTGATGGTGTGGTGAACTCATCAGGTGATCTGACGTGGAATGACCCAATATGTTGTTATGGAAATGAACCCAACTCTTAATAATAGCTGGAAGCTCACTTGAGAGAAGGTATTCAAAAAATAATAAAACAAATTAACTAATAAGTAAAATTGATAATTAAAAAAATAAGTTTATATTTTAGTTGACAATACTAACATAGACTTGTCCAAGATAGAAAAACAATAATATCTAACACTGCATTATTTTTTATATTCACGCATAAACAGTTTACAACAGCCAGTTTTCAACATTGCTTTGGAATGATTAATCTGATAGTTATTACTACACCCCTTTTGTCTTCTTTCGTGAACTGAACTATAGTGGTACCTCGGGTTACGAACTTAATTCGTTCCAGAACTCGGTTTGTAACCTGAAACATTCGTAACCCGAAACATTGAAATCAATGAAATAGAGATGATCCGTTTCAAGATGAAAGAATCGTTCCTTTTTATTAATATCCGGTTGTTTATCTGTCAAAACGCAAAGAATACGTGTACTTAACGTATTAAATAAAGAGAAAGAAAACAACCAAATAAATTAAATGGAAAATAAAAAAAAGATTTAGTCTATCTTTTTCACCGGGAAGATAGTTGATTTTGCCTTGCTCTACTCATTAGCATTTGTTACACACACGAACGGCATTTTCATGTTTCATAATTGTTTCTTTCTTTATCTCCACTGTTACACGTTTCTGCTTCCTAGCAATACCACTACCGTTCTTCGGACTCACAATTGATGGCGTTAACAATGAAAATAATAAATAATAAGTGCCACATAAGAAATCTTTTACTGCCGTAGAAAGGTCAATGAAAGCGAGGCTGCGCATGCGTGCATAACTAGGCTACTAGGCTAGCGCTAAGCGATGTCGATACTGCGTGGCCTTCGTTTATACTGTATGCGATTGTTTGTCTCCAACGTTAAACTTGCTCTCTCTCTCTCTAACCTTCGTTCGTAACCCGAGGCACTGTTCGTTACCCGAGACAAAAAATTTTCGAAGTTGTTGTTTTGTAACCCAAAACGTTCGTGATCTGAATCTTTCGTAACCCGAGGTTTCACTGTATTAGTATTAGTATCTTTAGAAAGATTATTTCACTTAAATTAAAAGAAAAGAAAAACAACATTTGTATTCCAACCTTTTTTATACTTAATTTATACATTATTGTTATTTTTACTAAGAAGGGCCATTATCTTGTTGACTTTTGTTTACTTTATATGTTTCTTGGAATCACTGAGCTGTACGATACTGGGCGAATGCAGCTGATGAAGGGTAGGAACCCTGAAACAGCTGTTCTGGATTCCCGGTATCGAAAATACTGAAAACAAATCAGTGAATCCCTACTTATGTGCATGAATGTTTTTTATTGTGATGTTATAATTATTTCCGCACGTTAAACTTGTTGTTAAACGTTTGTATTTCATTGTCGAAAGTTTAACATACCTGACAACGTACAGTTTAGGAAGCACTCCTGTAGCCGAAACCTCATCTTTACAATTGATTGCTTCAGAATTTAAAGCAGAATTTGATGTAGTTATAATAATGATGAATTTCATACATTTTTTTATTTACTTTTTCAGTTCAACAATAAATAAACACATTACTATCTTCTAGAAAACTCTACGTATTGCCATGTTATTACATACAATTACTGTTCATAGCATGCCAGATGTTTTCTTTTTCACTTTTCGTTTAAAAAAAGTGTGAAATTTGTAACGTAAGGTAGGCTTCAATTGGAAGTCCAGTACCGTATTTTAGGCGGTCTGGAAGGGGCCCGGATTTCAACTCCCAGCGGTGGTCATGGATTTTTCCAGTGTTATTTCTTCTCGAGACGGATTCTAGGGTTCGCCTACCTGTCTGAAATGAGTACCAATTTATTACTCCGAGGTTAAAGGTGAGTAGGTGGGTGGACCCTCTGAACTAGTCCTGTTGGTCGAGATATTGTTTAGCTGTGATGTTTCCTATTCAGCAATTACTTATTTCTGCAGCTATTACGATGGGCTAGTAAACGCTAGATTATATGCTTTTACAGGTTGAATCGAAAGCGGTGACTGCTTATGGAAATGGGAGCGTTTTGGTCAGACATAAATTGCTTTGGATGAAGCCGCTGAAACAGATTAAGGGAAATGCCGTGTGAAATGTTCGCTAAGGATTCGCCGCAACCGCAGGCCTACGTGTTGTGTTGTCAACGGAAAGATATTGGCAAAACAGGAATCACTCTAAAGTAGCGCTGATCCACCAAACAACCACACACATATTGACAGCCATGTTTATATCTATCGAACTACCTGACGCCATCTGGTGTAAATAATGAGAATTAGTTTTTTTCTTTAATAGCGCTTCAGATAAAGTAGACTTAAAATACGCAAATTAACAATTTATTCTGATAATATCAGGAAATAAAATAAACTAAGCATAGCTGAAGATATGCTTAGTTTACAAACTCCACGGCTTGCAAATAACATTTAATAACATTTAAAAACTAATAACGAACTACAAACGAACTACAAACTCCATGGCG
>JAFIDM010000005.1:27211122-27323345 GCA_023159025.1 Thereuonema tuberculata
CGCCATGGAGTTTGTAGTTCGTTTGTAGTTCGTTATTAGTTTTTAAAACATATTAAATGTTATTTGCAAGCCGTGGAGTTTGTAAACTAAGCATATCTTCAGCTATCCATTGCGTAGTAGGGAGAGAGCAGAGGACGGAGGTCAATTTTGGGGGCTAGTAGATAGATACCAAAGTAATTGTGCTTCAATTTCAAGTTTTTGATTAATCTCATCAGCAAGTTAAGAAACCATTTCCATGGGATCAGCTTTTATAAAAACTGCCATCTGTCATTAAATTGACATTGCCCCCCCAAAAAATTATCACCGTCTGAGAATAATTATAGAGTATGCCATGTCAGCTTTAAAAAGAAAGAACAAAAAATTCTACTAAGAAAATAAGCTTAACGTGCAAAGGATGTTGTTAAGAACAGGGGAAATCTCCCATCATGCACCAAAGAAACCAAAACAAATTCATGTCTAAACCTTGTGGACGAAGTGGAGTTTGGAACGGCCGTTTCGTCGTTTTTACGAATCTTCAGCCAAACTTACCACTTCGAAGACAAGCAATGACATAGAGTATTTTTCTTTGGGTGTTTGTTTCTGTCGTAACTCACAGCCGGGAGCTGATGTGGGTTCCACTTACGTTCATGCCTTCATTGCTTGTCATTGAAGTGGTAAGTTTGGCTGAAGATTCGTAAAAACGATGAAACGGCCGTCCCAAACTCCACTTCGCTGACAAGGTTTACGCATGAATTTGTTTTGGTTTCTTTGGTGCATGATGGGAGATGCCCCGGTTTCTTAAAAAAATTCTATTGTAGGTATGTAAGCGGCACATTAATTTCGATTCACGTGGTCTTGAGGAATTACAGACTAACAGAACGAAACTAACATTTTTATCATTGTTAGGCCTGAATACTGAAACATTGGCTTGTTATAGATTATTAATAATTTTTAGTTTTACAATATGACTGATATCTTAATATTATTTTTCAATATTTGTCCTGAAAGCAATTTTTAATGTTAACTGTCATTGATCTCCAATCAAATACCAATACGCTAATAAATGCCTTCGTTTATTTCCCTAATTTCTTCGTCATATTTTTGTTCGTTTATTTGTATGAAAATTATCACTGATTGAAGTTTTACACAAAAAAAGTTTTGGGTTACAAAATTTTTTTGTAATCTGAAACATGTCAATACTTTTTCAATTTTTTAACTTTTTTCATGTTTGAAGAGTGTGTAATTGGTCATTATTTGTTTTCTTAGCCGCACATTAAATTGTTATAATATATTTTGTTTATTAATTTTTTGTATTAACTTGTATTATTTTAAAATTAGGCTACTTTTTAATCTCTTTAAAATTATCACATTGTAGATGAATGAGCAGATAACAGTTACGTAGTACTTCTGCTATATTAAATAACTTTATGAAAAAAAGA
The DNA here is from genome assembly GCA_023159025.1 of Thereuonema tuberculata. Taxonomy (NCBI): domain Eukaryota; kingdom Metazoa; phylum Arthropoda; class Chilopoda; order Scutigeromorpha; family Scutigeridae; genus Thereuonema; species Thereuonema tuberculata. Next base: position 27,212,541 of record JAFIDM010000005.1, read on the forward strand.
CAGTTGTTTATCGTACTATTTGAAACATTCTAAAATAAATAAATTAAACAAATAAATAAATAACTGTTGTCGTTATTCCACTAAAAAAAAAAGCATTAAATAAATAAAAAGTCTATTTTAAAACCAGATATAGTTCTTTCTTTAGTCTATGCTTATACTGGACACGACCTAAGAAACTCCCAAAAGAAAGACAAAACAAAAAATGTTTATCAACAAATCGAACGATCGCAAATATACAGCTAAAATGCAATAGTGTTTAAGTTTTAGTATTTTAAGTTTTTAATATAATTTATTCATTCTGTAGTAGAGAGTATTTATATAAAATAATTGCCGTTTCTGATCTTGTAACTTGTAGGAAGGGTATAGCACAAAATATTCACGTAATGTCATAACAATGAAGTCAACAATGCCAAAGCAATGCAGCAATGCTGTAAAAATGCCCAAAATATAAACTTAAACAAACCTACAAACCTAATCGCCCACTAAAATTAATTTTAAACGAACTTTTCCATCTCCTCACACACATGCAATTTCAGCAGATTTTGTTGTTTAAATTGCCCAGGCAAAAACAAAACCCAGGCGATGTAAATCCAACAGAACTCATTTATCAATAAAAATAAAAAAGCCTCAATGGGATACAAGGTTTGATTATTTTGTTTCTGAAATAATAATTCTTTTTGAATAACAATATTGCACATTATAATAATTTATTTTAAAATAGAACTATTAACAAAAAAACATGTGTTTGCTTTACTTTCTTTTCTTTAAATATAACCATACTTCATTATATACGAATGTAAATTTTATATAAGTTTCCAAAGTCATTGATCAAATATCAATCATATACTGTATGTGAAATTTGTGGAAAATATTCAAAATTTAAAATAATGACCTTAAGAATTAATAAAATACTGTTATTATAAGTTAAGAAATATTTATTTGATTTATATTTGTCACCGACAATATTTATGCTAAAAATATTTGTGTGCTATTAAAATAACTACAGACCGTATCTGAAACATACTATTCGTATTTGTGCTTTAAAAATAAAGTTATTTCTACTTTAATATGGATACGCAACTAATTTTAATGTAACAGTAAATTTAGTAATAAAATGTGATTATTTTGATACTGTAAATGATATTATAGTATGGATTAGCTATAAGCAGTGACCTGTTTCTTAAGCTTATTTGTGCTTTGGGACACTTAAATGCGGGTAAAGCAGAAAAAAAAAATTGATTATTCAGATCTGATGGAAAGGTGGTCAGATGTGACGTCACTTATGAACTACCCCCAACCCTCCGCCTCCATCATGGCGGCCGCTCGATACGAACTCGCCCCAGTGACAATTTGCCGGGAATAAACTAATGTTCGGCCGCTGTTATATAAATACTCGAACACCACAATGCCATTCCCGATTGCCGTGCAACTGATCTAAATCGGGACAGGCAGTGGCAATACGAGACACGGAAAACAGGAACAACATCAAAAAAAAAGAAAAAAAAAAAGAGGCTACGGTCTAAAAATGCAGCAAAGTGGTCTACTTACTCTTGGTGGGGGATTTCGGCGGACTGCGCGTGCACCGATTTGGGGGGTCCGACGATGGTGAAGAGCAGAGAGAGGAGCACGAGGCCGGTCAACGCCGCCATGCTCGGCCGGGTCCTCCTGCTCGTCTCCGCGGTCGGCTACGATGGCTGCTCGGGTCTCGGCCTGTAAAGCAACAGAGGCACACGTTAGAGCTGCGCAGAGAAGAGTCACGCACCGGCTGCTTCGGTAAGGTTAGGCTGCCCTGCTCCGCTAACTTCTCAGCTGCACTAAGCTTGAAAACAGCTATTTTTCCTTAAACTCCCGGATCTCGTGCCTTGTCAGTTATTCCGTTATCGCGCCCACTAATGGCGTGCTGCCTTCAATTTTTTTTTTTTTTTACTTCGATCGGGAAGCTACCGGGATTTTTTTCTTTTAAACAGTACAGAAAGGGGAAATACTGTAGCTGCACCGTAAGGCAGCCGCCACAGACGCGACGACGGAAAACAGGATTGTACTCAGCGGAGAAAGGGAGTTTTCAAGCGGATATGGCAGAGGGCAGCACCACCTTCAGAAGCGAAACTGAAAATAGGTGAATCATCCAAAGTAATATGAAAAACACATTACATGCTACATACCAATAAATAAAATAAAATAAGAAACATTATGCCTTAATAAGGCAAAAAAAAAAACCCTCCACCTCAAATTTCCAGAGGCTTTCCAGAACTAATGCTGGATCGCCAATGTTAACTAATAATATTATAAAATACATGTAACAATCAAATAAAACTTTTAAAATAAACATATAAAATATAAAATGACATTATAACAAGAAAAATTAATTTTAAGAAATAAATATTTTTTTAAAGTAAATTATGAAAACTTATAACAATAATGTAATTTATTTAATTAATTAGAAACTAACAAATTCAGTGAACCACAAGGATATAAATCCTTATCAAACCGGTTCTGGGTGATAAATTATTATTAGTTGAAATAAGAACATTTAAATAAACAATACATAACTATGTGTGTAAATAGTAAGTTGAATAATGGAAAAAGTTGTATATATTCTATAAATTATAAATTTATTCCATTTTTGTTTGTTTGTTTTGTTTTTGTTATTTTTGTCCATTTTTCATGATGACATAAACTTTTATTATTATGTTTTTTAAGCCAAAAAAGTATAATTAATTTTATAATTAAGTATTTAATTAATTTATGCAATTGTGCTACTAATTTTGTTTTGTGTTATAAAAGTAAATAAGCAATTACAATTATATTTAAATAAAGATGATAATAATATTAATAATGAAACAATTCGAATTAGTCATACTACATTGTACAGTGCTTCTATGACAAATAAATAATTCAACATAAAAAAAATTAATATTTTATGATGGTATTTATATAATAGTGCTTTATTTAGACACATGTTGATGGGACTACGACACTGATAAAAAATAACGGTGTTCCACTACAGGCCTTCGCTTGGGTGCATGGCAGGTTTAGGCTCCCAACCATCTTCGACCAACGAGACTAGCGATAGAATGCAATGTTGAAAGGACCCACAATAGATAAGATCTCAAATATAATTTAGTTACCGTATATTTCGGCAGATAAGACGACCTTCAGATAAGACGAGATATAAATTTTCGTCAAATTTTTATAGTTTAAGCATATATCTGCCCTAAACGATGACCCCCAAACTATCAACGGCTTATGAATTCAGTTTAAATCAGCGATCATCATTTTGATAATAATACCGTTTAGCGTATGCAGAATCCCACGGTAGCAAAGCCCGGCTATTCCTTTCAAGTCGCTTTTCAGTAGGCATGCCGGCCAGTAAACGCTACTGCGCATGAGCAGAATGCGTCACAGGTCAGGAATGGAAAGGAAAAAGGAACCTGTGAATCGTGTGAATAGTGACGTAGAAACACATAGAAGCACGTGCTTTTAAATACATTGATTTGAAGTGAGTGTTTTGTTTTGTTTTATAATGATTTTAATTTATATAAATTTCACTTATTTTTTTTGTATCTGTCGTATAAGACCACCCCGGATTTGGGGGCCTTTTTTAATGATTCAACTATCGTCTTATCTGCCGAAATATACGGTAGATCAATTTAATTAGATTTTAGTTAGATCGTATTTATTCTTAAATGTTCATACCAAATTTCAAGATGATCCATACAGTGTTGAAGCAGTGCTTCAACAGTTATAAGGAGTGGGAGGGACTAACATTCACAAACAGACAGACTGATTTCATAAACCTCCTAGGAAAGTGGACTGAGAATTAATATAAAGACAAATTAATATCGCTATGAGTCATATATTTTTCTCACTGTACAGCATCGTTAACCGCTAATAACAATAACTTTCAGTTGAATTCATTACAAAATAAGTTAATTTTCTGATTTTTTTTTCCATATTTCATATGAATTATTAATAAAGGTAAATTTGATGGCGAAATCGGTTTAACTTTAATTATATTAAGCCGCTGATTTTGGATTAAGTAATTAGTTATAAATTGTTTATAATTATTTCTGAATTCTTTTGTTTCTAGTTTGTTGATTGCTTATAATCATTTTCATGTGAGAAATGATATTTCTTGTCATGTTGTTTACATTTCAATTCCGTTATGAATGAATTGAATGTTTATTTTATAATTCTTTGAAAACGTATTGCACATGATCCGAAACATGTAGATTTACCTTGATTTAAAATGTTCGTAACCCATTTCTTGTGTTTACATAAATTTAAGTATTTAAAAAAATAATAGAAATAACAGAAATCCATTGCTTAGATTCCGATGCTTTTCTATGGAGATTAAGTGACTTTCTAGCGTCAATTTCTCTTGACCCACTTGAAAAAGATTTCATATTTATCACCTACAGTCCTGAAATGTGTAGACCAAGTTTCAAAAAAATCCACTGAGTAGCTCAGAAGTTAGCAGGAACAGGGAGACAAAATACACGGACACACAAGCACATACTCAACAGACCTGAGTATGTCATAAGTGCCGTTTTCTGAGCAAAGCAGGCTAAAATTGGTTGTTTACTACTAAATAATGGATATTTAAAATCCATTTCACGAAGAGTTTCAACTATTTGTTATAAGAATATTCGTTGAGATTATTTGGTAAGATCATTCAAATTTAAATAATTTAGATTAAAAGTTAAAATACCGTCTGGGATTCTAATGGATCGACAGATTTCGCTATTCTTTGTCGCTTGCTTTGTTCTTTCAAAAACGGTTCCTTCAAAATTGCCAGATAATTAGGGATCGTGCATTTGTTGAGATTATCGGAATCGAATCCATTCTGGTGAAAGCGGAGAGGTTGTTGCTTTCCAAGGAGCTGGGAATCGTCTTTATGGCGTTTGCTGAGCTGTCGTTATTGGTTGGTTAAATGTCATGTGTCAAGTCCGTCGTAAGGCTGACAACGACTCAGGGCAATCAACAGTTAAGGCCTTTTCATTAATAACGGCTCTTTTAGCTAAGGAATAGGTCTTAACACAAGAACAGCTTCTTCGGTTTTCGTTTAGCACTAACTGATGGAATTCTGAGGCTGTGTTTTGTTGATATCGTAATTATTTCTGTTAATTCACTTAAATTCTGTTCAATTTTAACCTATTTTTCAATTGGGAGGGAGGTTAATCAAATGAGGCAGTCCCTACTGCGTGTGTTTGGGTATTTGTCTCTATGGATAAATGTGTGAGCGTGGGAAGGTGGGTGTTTCCACTTCTAATAACTTTTGAATCCTTAGGATCTTCTCAAAACTTAGTATGCACATTAGACGACTAGAAACAATCCGGTTTTATATTTGGAATATTTTTCAAAATATTTCTTGCCAAATAAGAGAAGATAAAAGCAAGAGAAGATAAAATCTGGCAAGAGAAGATAAAAGCATGGATTACCAAAGAAAAGCATGGAAATACAAACAGTGAAAATTAAACCCTTTAATCTATTGGTTGAAATTAATCCTTAAGAACACTTTAAGTAAATAAGCTGGATTTAATTCAATTTTATCGGAAAATGGAGAATTTGTACTGCAAGTATTCAGTAGATATTAGTAATTTGAATATGAAAATTAGCTTTTCGTTTAACATTTCACAGTGTTTTAAAAATACTTAGAAATAGTATTTATAGTAGACTCTAATTTCCTTCAATTTCTGTTCTTTATAAATTTTATGTATTCTTATATTTTAATGTTTGTTAAATTTGTTGTTGTTCCGTTCTGTAGATGCTAGTGAAAAGGCAATTTGTGAGAGAGGCTGGCAAACACGACTTCACGAATTCTATTGGTCAATTATTTTACTGCCATCTGGTGCTCGTAATGTGAAGTGTTGTCTTATCGGCAAAGGAAAAACCAATCACAGACGCCATTTGCAATTGGTCGGTTGCTCAAACAAAAGGACCGTTTTAAGTTATTATTGTCAACTAGTATATTTAACAGGCCTAAATTTGATAGATACTACCGTAAACAATCCAATTACTGCTATGAAAATAAGAACTCTTATCGGTATTATTGTTCATAGATAAAAATAGTGCTTCTTAGAGTATACAATAATTTTTTATTATTTCAGACTTTTTTTTTCATAATTTTGTCTACAGCATAGGGTCAAAGTTACATCCAGGTGCCAACAAAGTAATAAAGTTACTTTTTAAGCAAAATAAAGATTTTAGTATTTCAATATTAAGGAGAAGTAGCGAAATACATTCATTTAAATATCAAAACAAACAAAAGATTAAACATCGAATCGAAAAAAACTGAGGTATTGTACTAGGGGCAAATCTATCTTGATAATAAAGAATCTTGTTATTACACAACGTCATTACATACTGTTAGAAAACTTCTTTCTTTATAGTCACATAAACAAGGTATGTTTATGTGTGGGTGGTGAGTTCGGCGACCGTTGGTTTATTGTGCTATCCCACGGAAATAAGGACAGATGGAGGGAAAGACTGAGAAAGAATGGTTGGAGAAGTGCAGGGGAATCGGGAGAATCCAGAGAAAACCTGCCCATCGCGGATTTAGTAAAGAAAACCTGCAGTAAAGCAAAACGGAGCTGCTAAAAAAAATTGCAAAAGCATGGGATTCAACCAAAACGACATAAGGGTCTTAAAACTCTTAACCGATCTCGATGATTTTTGATGTTTGATCGTACATTAGTCTAGTGGAATCAAGTGTCAATGCGAAAAAGCGAATTTAAGTAGATTTACATAATTTTCTTGAAATGTGCCTAATTAAGATTTATATAAGTAGAATTGTAGAAAGTACTTTTGATCTCATAACCATAAAAATAAAGATGCAAAGTTATGGACTGTAATTTATAAAATAAATTAATACGTGCACTCAACAGTTTCTCGGTGATTTTTTTTTTTTTCTTATTTTCAAAAAAATTTGCAAACCTGTTGTCAAAGAAAATAAAGCTGATAAAAACTGATTTGAATAAATTTTAAAATCATTATTGCAACACAAATATTACTATTTGGGAATTAAGTCCTCGTGTTTTGCAAGAATGGCGATTTTAAAAACACAAATGTCTAAGACATCTAGCGGATATATTCTGAACTAAGTGTTTTGAAAAAACGCTATTGCAAAAACCATGTTTGGGAAACAATGTTATTCTGCCTGTAAATCTAATTCTACTGCTACGAAAATCCCGATCTCGGCTTTCATTGTTCTCGAGGACCCAAAGCGGTTGCAAATTATTAACCGATTGGAATACTGCATATGGATGGAGTTAAGGAACGCGAGGGAGCAGAAAGGCAGAAATATGCCCCACGAATATTAAAAAAAAAAATTTACATTCTTCAAAAAAAATAGAGGGAGAAAAAATAAAAATTTGTTGCTTTTTTATCTCAAAATAAAAATAATAATTAAAAGTTATTATTATAATAACTTAAGGGAGAACTTATTAATAATAATAAAAACTTTTACTTATTATTATTATTAAGTCCTCCCTTTTATCGATCTGTGATTTTATTTACTTACAGTGCAAAATTATTCCGCCCATATTCTCTAATAGTAAATATTTCTTAATAGATTTTAAATGATTCTATGTTTTCTTCTGTTATTCTTTTTTATATTCCTTTTTGTATTTTTATATTTCATTTTATGTTTCTTTGGTAATTTAAGTGAACAAGTATTAAAGCAAGTATTAAATTTTCATGAACTTTATCTTTAATATAAATTCTTACAATTCTTATATTTGAATGATAGAAGCTGACAATATTTTTTAAATACATCTCAATTTATTAAACTTTATAATTGATATTAATGGTTTTATTTAAGTTTTTATTTACTGTCTTTAAAATTTTTTCAAAAATTTTTGCAATAACTTGTTCAATTAATTTTTATATTAAAGAAAATTAATAAAAAATTATGCTCATAAATTAAAACAGTTTTGTTTTTTTTTAATTTTTTTATATTTTTGAAATACTGTTTTGTTTATCGTATTTGCCTATTGTTAATTTTTTCATTTGACATGTAAAATATATATTCCGAAAAAATAATAAGTATAGTTCGTAGTTATAAAAACTTATTTATTACGAAATAATTCCATCTAATAAAAGCAATATTTCGCAGGATATGACTTTTCCTGCTTCGTAAGGTTACATTTTGGAAAAAATAAATAAAAACGAAGCAAACGCAACAAAGAAAAACAAGGTAATTAATGCTTTTAGACAGTGTCAAAAGCAAAGCGGCCCCATAATATGCACAATTGTATAAACAAAATAATTAAAAGCAAGAGCATATAAATGTAAGACCGTTCTCCTTTATGTTTTACAGGCAAGCTGTAACCTAGGGGCCGCTAATACAATGCTTAGTGCATCATTTGGATATATTAAAGAATTTATTAAACAATACGTTTGTAGATATTAATAATGACGTCCTGTTGGCAATTGTTAATATTTACCATAAGTCTTCTTAATTCTCCCTCTTCTAGACATTCTATCTATTGAAAAGTCTTCAAATCTTCAAAATAAAACAAAAATAAACGTATAAAACCATACATTTATTGAAATAAATATCTCTTTATTTTCGAAAAGACATGACTTCTTTTCTTTTTCAAAGCCGAAAAACAACAATAATACGTTACAAACAAGTAGAGGAAAACGATACAGATATGAGACATTCATGAAATTGTATTGTTACAACAATACTTACAAATGCTATTCTCCTAATCCTTTAATTTTCACCTTATTTTTACAATTTGAAATACATATATTGTTAAACTCTTTGGCCATTTCCACAATAAATTTGTTTACATTAACACCTTCATTTCTATTAATATTTATCTTTTTGGTATTTCTAATTAGTAGACTTTCCATGGTTTTTCTCGTTTTACAATCTTTTTCAATACATACAATTTTGATTTAAAATTAAATAAGGTGAAAATTAAAGAATTAGGAGAATAGCATTTGTAAGTATTGTTGTAACAATACAATTTCATGAATGTCTCATATCTGTATCGTTTTCCTCTACTTGTTTGTAACGTATTGTTGTTGTTTTTCGGCTTTGAAAAAGAAAAGAAGTCATGTCTTTTCGAAAATTAAGAGATATTTATTTCAATAAATGTATGGTTTTATACGTTTATTTTTGTTTTATTTTGAAGATTTGAAGACTTTTCAATTGTTAATATTGTTATGTAGGAAGCATCAGTATTATTACTGTGTTAATTGTTATCATTATTACTAACGCTGCTACGGAAAACGTTAATTGAGTGATCAGGGATTGGTCCTACAGGTCTGATTTTTTTTATGTGGTCACCTACTTTTTGATGCTAAACACAATGGTGAAGGTTTCATTCTAATATCTCTAACCATACAGTGTGATAGACAGATAACACAAAAGCAATAGTGGTTCCCTATGTTAACTGTAACATGGGACCGCTAATAATTCAAATACAACAAAGAGAACATATTCCTCATTGCTTTAACTTAATACAAAGAGAACATACTGCTCATTATAAGCAAGATGTTCTCTTTGTTGTATTAGAATTATTTTTCTTTAATGCGTTTGCTTCGTTTTTATTTATTTTTTCAAAATGTAGCCTGATGAAGTAGGAAAAGTCATATCCTGCGAAATATTGCTGTTATTAGATGCAATTATTTTGTAAAATACATATTTTTTAATTTTTATTTATTTTCATATATAAACAGCCTATTAAAAACTTCAAATTTATTCTGAAAATATATTAAACAAAAAACCCACAAACACCATCTTCAGTATAAAAACTTCTTTAACTCATTATTTCAAGCTCCTCAGCGGAGATGTTCTTCAGGAGAATAGGAAAATAGAGAAAACTAAACACTCTTCTGTTCCAAAAAACAGAACCAAAGCAATAACAATCATTAATCATTACAATCCTGACTACAAACACTACAAACTTAACAACAAAGATATTAAACATTATAACCATGAAATTACTCGTTACCCAAACAAAGATGCGTACATGTTCTGTTTTTTGGAATAGAAGAGAATATTTGCTTTTCTCCATTTTCCTATTCTCCTGAAGAAAATCTCCGCTGAGGAGTTTGAAATATTAGTTAAAGAGGTTTTTAAACAGCCTATTGTTTAACTACAATCTTCTCTGTTTGGCCATTTGTTTGCTTGTATGCGCATCCTGCTAAAACACTGGGCAGATTGAAATTTGTTACAATGCTATTTATGGTCCATCTTGAGATATGAGCACAATTACTTTGATATCATTCCTCTATGCAGTTCACAGAAGTGATTCCCTTCTCTCCCCAGATCGGCTTACATAAGTCCACGTAGTTATGTATTAATGCTCTCGATTATTTATTCGAAGTTATATAAAGTATTGCATATAAATAGTCACTACAAGAATACTGAGAATCAACAAAAGGAAAAGTTATTTCTAAAATGAATTATGTTGTAATATTTCATGTATAAAAATAGAGTAGTAAGAACCTTGTGTAAATCAATTTAATTTAGTCTTAATTCGGATTTAATAAAACTAATTAACCAATTAACCATTCAGATAATGTGTACGTATTTTATATCTTATTTTAGTTTAATAATTTAAAAACGCACGAAATCACTGATATACCCTTAAGTAGAGTATTCACTATTCCTACTCTGCTTATTTCACCAATTTCACTCTATTTCCTGCTGCTTTGTAGTGAAAAACCTGTGATCGTATCTTCTTAAAACTCGAAAACCATTAAAACATTTTGTCTAACGCATTTTCTTACAGACCTTCGAAGTTAAGTTCTCCACTTTCTATCAGTAGCTGCTGAGTACACATGTACTGTTAGAATATACATAATATTGAATATTATTGGAATAAATATATTTAACGTACGGATGTAATAATAACAAGATAGTGGACCAATACCACACTAAGCATTAAGAACAAAAACATAAAAATGACATGTTTCGATGAGCCCCAAGAAACGGCTCACGTCATCAGAAAAAAAAGACATGTTTCGATGAACCCCAAGAAACGGTTCTCGTCATCAGAAAAACCGAACTAAAATTCAAATGAAAAAGCAAGGAGCAATCAGCAGCAAAGTCATGTGATGCACGACCTTGACCTTTTTCGTTTGAATTTTAGTTCGTTTTTTCTGATGACGAGAACCGTTTCTTGGGGTTCATCGAAACATGTCATTTTTATTTTTTCTTATTATTAATGCTTAGTGTAGTAATGGTCCACTACCTTGTTATACTTAATATTATTTGTACAATACTGAATAAATAGCAAAGATTAATTTTAGAAAAATCCAGACAGATTAGCAACTGAATAGAGATAAGGAATTAGTAGGCCTACATTCGAGGATTTCCTTGTTGATATTAAAAAATATATAAATATATACCGAATATTTGACCTAACTTATAATATTGTATAACAGTTTTTAATAAATTCCAGAACGCAAAAATAATAATATAGAATAACTAAACATCTAAAAATAAATCCATCATATAAATAAATAAAAAATACTGAAAAAAGTGTGCATTTCTTTTTTTAAGAAACTCCCGGACAGAATAAAGTGTTCTTAGCCGGCTTTTGTCGCGAAATCCTGTTTAGCGCAGCAGATATAAACGTCGTATCGATGTATTTGATCAATGGTGCGATCGATATATCAATTCTTCTATTCAGTTCGTGCGATGGCAATACCACTTCCGTTCAAACTCCTTATTCAAATAACAGATATTTGATATGGCATAAATTTTCCTTTTTGAATAATTATTGTATTAAATTTAAATAACATACGTGAAATGTAGATTTAACAAGCTGTGCTATTTCAACAAATTGCACTGACGTTTAAATCCAATTTTGTTAGGCTGCAATAAATAAAGAAATATAATGAACTACAAAATTCGGAATATTCATGTCTTTAGATTTCTTTCTCGAAATCTTCTGGTTTAAGACAAAATTAGTGACCCCTTTTCCTTTCCTCTCAAATAACTTTGAGGAACAAAAAAAATCTTTGCATTTTACATTAGCCTCCTCCCCCCGGCATTTTAACTTGTACGCTTTCAAACACAGGTTTTGTCGAATCCAGAAGATTTTTTTGTTTTTGTTTTGTGACGAGTCTAGAGCAGTATTTCGCAAACTTTTCGTCTCCCCTCTCCCCGAACACGTTTTATTTTGAAATGAAAGAGCATTCCTTTACAGTGCAGATCACAAAAGAATACTAAAGGGGCGTGGCAATTACTAGTGGATCCATTTTTTACGATCAACAAAGCTATTGTTGAAAAAACTGAATGCTGTAAATTATTCGTAAATGCATCTGTCAGTAATGATGTTGTATTTGAAATGGAAACAATGACCACTCCGAACTAAAAACAAGACCACTGGTTTTTTGTTTTGTTTTTTTTTTTCATTATTAATTGATTGCTTTTCTTTTTATACTTTAAATGATTATTTATTTATTTATTTCCTCTGAGTACCGAGGTTCGGTTCTCATGTGGGTTTCGTTGATGGTGGCGATCCGCGCTGGGCAGGTTTTCCCGGGGCTCTCCCGTTTCCCCTGCATTTTTCACACCATCCTTTCTCAGTCTTTCTCTCCGTCTGTCATTATTTCCGTGGGATAGCACAATAGATCTTTGAGGTCGCGGTGCTCGGCTGTCAAGCCACCCACGCTCACCACATTACATTACATTACATTATTTATTTATTTATTTATTTATTTATTTATTTCTGTTCTTGTGGTCAAATATCTTTTGAGGTAGCCATAAGGCTGCCCAACTTTTTGTATCCCATAATTTGTTTTTGTTTTTTATTTTTTTGTCTTTAGTTTGGATGGCACTCCAGTGCATTATTTTTCGTTCGCCTTTTGAGTTGTACACTGGCTAAGTAGACCTGGCTGAGGAGAGTCCAATAATCTGGAAACGGCCGTCCCATGGTCTCAGCTTGACTCAAAAGGAATCTTAATTTTCGTAATAATGTTGTATATTACAGTCGGACCTCTATTTAACGAACCTCTATTTTGCGAATTTCTCTATTTTGCGAACTTTTCTTTGGAACCAAGAACATTTTGCTAATTTCTTCGTAAAATAACCTCCAAATAGCGAAGTGCATTTTCTATTTAACGAACCTTTTTCGTGGTATCTATTTTTTTTTTCCTCCTTGAAATGTTTTTATTCTCAACATTCCCTTAGAGGAAATGAAAAAAATGTGGATACAGCTGAGGGAAAAAGAAGAAATTAACGATGATGTGCTGATTGATGATTATCTTTCACTTGATTTTGAAGTTGAGACCTCGGAAACACTAACTGAATCGGATATTTTGGACAGTGTGAAAAATAAAAACAATACAGCTATGAATGGCGATGAAGATGAAGATGATGAAAATGGAAATGATCATGATGCAGAAATAAAAAAAAAAAACCTTCTTATGACGAAATGCTAAAATCATTTGAAACAATCCGACGCGGATTACAATTTGAAGAAAATACTGAAGGGGTTTTTAAAAAAGTGCATTGCAAAGATGCGAGACGTACTATGAGTGAAAGCACTTTCAAAAAAAAAAAAAAACTCAAGACCAAATTAACAGACTTTATTAGTAAAATTTAAGTACGCATGTCGTAATGTATGCTTTATGTCATTAAAATTATTTTAATAATATTTTTTTAATAATATTTATTGTTTATGTATTTTAAATCTGTTTTATGTAGTTTAAAGTAATTTTAAAAGGTGAATCTCTATTTAACGAATTTTCCATATAACGAACTTTTTTTCGGGGTTTAGCGACTTCGTTAATAGAGGTCCGACTGTATTATAATTCCGTAAATCTTGGATCCACATTAGAATTGTAAATTCAAATATAAATTTACTTTTTATTAATTAAAATTACTTATTAACTGATTAGATTAATTTAGATTTTGAATAACTTCTGTCACGTGAAGTCGAGAATTTTTATTAAGAATTTGGCTAATTTTATTATTTTTAAACTAGCAGTGAAAAACGCTTAAATCTCTTCCGGAGGAAGGGGGGGGGGCTAAGTTTGGAAAGCAGAGATCTTTGATATTCTTTAAGGTAACAATACAGTTCTTTTTTTTCAAGAAAAAAAAGGCATCTCTGAAAGAAAATTTAAAAATAAAATGCTATTTTGTTATTTGCACACCTGACAGGAAGATCCAACGGTCTTCAGGGGATTTGGAAAAGATACAAGAACAAGACTTCATTTTGACGCCCCGAAGGAGCATCGAAAAATAATAAAAACCTCGTTGGATAGTCTCTGTGCCCATTTCCGATTCCACATACAATAAAAATGTCGAATCCGGAAGTCTAAAAACAGCCATTGTCTCTTACCGACATTTCCAAAATGGCGATCAACTGGTTGATCTTTCACTCAAACTAAAGTCGATGTATTGTTATGATTGAATCGTGAAATATTAGACTTTAACTACTTAATTGGATAAATAAAAATAATTTTAAAGTTATACTTTAATAAATGAAAGAAAAACGGTTGTGCAAGATTTAAAATAATCACTGTTTCATTTATAGGCCTATGTGTTTCACTCAAGTACATCAAAAAATATTAATTTGTAGTTAATTCGTGGTAAAACGTAAGTACGGCAGCATTTATTTATAAGAACACAAAGTTTGAAAGCTCTATTCATTGTCAATTTATTCTCAAATGATTATCAGCAATGGCAAGTTTAAAAAAGCCTTAAAAAGGAGATTGACACATATAGGCCTACAATTGTAACCATCGAAAAAAAATATCAATATATTAATCTTTTGCTATTACTTACAATATGAATGTTATCAATATTGGAAGAAAAATGGCTTAATTTCTATTAAAGTAAACGATATTAAAACAAAATAGCTACTTTAATGGCAGAGAAACTTTGAGCTGTAGGTAATGGCCCTTTCCCAAACCAGGGAACAAGCAAATCTACTGACATCAGAAAGATAGCTTTCACTATTTTTTTAATAAAACCACTTTTTACAAATAAACAATCTTCAAGTATTTCATCTTTTCATTACATAAATTGAGAGATATAATGAGTAGATTCATTAAAAAATCTTACTCATATGTGAAAGAAAGTATTGTATTTAAACACATTCTTTAGCGGTGAAGACAGTTAGTAGCCTGGGGAACCAAGATAGCCTACTACCACTAGAACTGTCTTCACCGCTAAAGAATATCTTTAAATACAATAGTTTCTTTCACATACCGGTATTGTTTACATTAAATTACAATAACACAATGTTTTTACATTACTACTCTCACAATAATTTTCATAATTTACATTAACAATATCATGATACTTTGCACTAATTTACTTACAATAATGTATTTCCCTATGTCTAATATAAATCATCTACTTAAAACTGTCTTCAATATTTCTCATGATTTTTTTTTTAAAATTTCTTACCGCATCCTTTCTATTTGCATTCCCCAATCCTTATTAATACACTTCTAATTATGTAAGATTCTATAATGAATCTACTCATTATATCTCTCAATGTAATGTAGAGATTAAATATTTCAAGACTGTGTATATTTGTATTTATTTCTCAATAATTATCGGAAAAAAACCTTCTTTTAATTTTTTACAGTCGTAATAAGATAGTAACGTATCATTCAGCTTCAGTGATATTTAATTTTTCTTATTGAATGTTTTTTTCTTTGGTTGTCTATTTATGTGGGATCCGCTAAAATGGCTAGTCAACTTTTATAAAATCTGGTACGTTGCTTACGGCCCAAACTACAGCATTGGGCAAAACAAACACTAGTGAAACGTTCCATATCCCACCCGATAATGGGGAGTATCCGAGTGTCACAGTCTATTTGGTATAAACTGGATAATAACTGATGTTAGATTTTTAAAAAAATGGATTATTATTTTAATGAAATAAATAAGATTTATATTTTCACAGACTTGCCAAAATAAGGAAAGTTGTTCAAATTCCAATTTACGATAGGAAGTGACAAAAGAACGTTTTCCAAGAAAAAAATCGTTTAATCCTGCCTGGAAGTCCACTGACGTTAGATATTCGAAATATTAAGAAACTAAATCAAATAAGAAGTGAAATTGATAATTAAAAAAATAAAATTTGTTTTAAAAATAATATATATAGATATATTACCGGCTTATAATTCGCAAATTATAAAGGAATTATACTTATATACAACATTCATTACGAACAGTCTTACAACAGTTTTTCAACAATAGATTTGTCACTGAGATGGCTGGAATGATTAATCCATTACTGACTGCATTGCGTTTTTCAAACGTTCGTCAAATCCATCTTACAAGCTAAGTATCTAACAACGATCTCATCGATTTATTTCAATTTTTTAAAATAAGTTTAGACCAATGTCTGAAACTTAACTCTGCCGGCTTATAATTCGCAGTTACTCGTGTTTTACTTTTCGGCAAAACTGTCATTATATTTCTATTATAGATGCCTAAAACACCACCCTATCTACTTTATTTTCGAAAAGCACACATGCGCAGTTACTCGTGCTTACATTTCAGATCAATCACAAAGATTTCGTTGTTTTTCTACTAAAAATGTATGCTTGGATAACAAGAAAGAAGTGTTGCATGGAGCAAACAAATGGGAAATCATTGAATTCTAATTGAATGATGAATTTATTCTATTCATCGATGTGATAATGAGGTTGTACAATAAAATGATCAACATAAGGGAATACAGAATAATATGCAAATCTTACAAAAGAAACTGAAGTACAACCTTCCACATGACATTCTTGCAAACCAATAATTGAAAGAAAGATGATTAACACTTTGAAAACTTGTTAAGTGCTTTGATGTTGAATAACCTGAACTTTTGCCAGGCAAAGTTTCTTATATCCTTAAAAGCAGAGAATGAAATCTGATTGTAGATTACCAACGCATTTCATGATAAATAATTTATTCACTTAATTTAATCTTTGTTTCGTTTGCCAATTAAATTCTTGAAAATTCAAAGAAACTTATTGGCAAATTAACTAACAAGCAAAAACGTGTGTTAGCGAGAGGAATCAAAAAGCACATCACTAGAGAACCACAACTTTGCCGCGAGTTCCTCTAGCACTGTTCACTCTCACACTGACTCTGCTTGCTACGCTCTCTCTTTTTATAGCCGTTTTTTCCTGGCAAGCATGAGTAACTGCGCATGCGTTCATTCGCGAATGAAAACTCGACAGGCTTCTGTTTCAGACATTGATCTAAACTTATTTTGAGAATTTGAAACAAATCGGTGAGATCACTGTCAGGTACTTATCTTGCTAGAGATACGCTTTTGGGGTAAAAAAAACGTAGATGAAAAAGCCAAAAGTTGATAAAAATAGGCCTAATAGTAATCTTGATGACATCTGAAACTCTGATCGCAGCTTTTCTGTGTAGGCAGCGTGAAGGCCACAATCATTCTCTCAAGATATTAAAAGTACTAAAGATTAGTCTTTAGAAATATCATTTGAGCTCCCTATGGCCTAGAGGTTTGGGGAAAATCTTACTTGAGGTCCACGCCATTATCGGTTTTTTTGACCACTGACTGGGTCATCTGACAACGAATAGGATACGCATCGAACCAGTACGGCAATTTCGAGTTCCGGGTCATTCAGAATGCTAGGGTGGCAACAATTCTCTTGGTATGCCAATGGCGTACAAAGAAAGTCATACTGAAAGTTGTCCTTACCTTAAATTTGCAATGGTTTGAATAAATGATTTTTGCGCACCAGTCAGTAGCTCTGACGCTTACAACAAAGCATGCGTTTCACAGATCGCAAATTGTACGGGGCCATTTGGTTTTATTTCATCGTATTACAACACTGATTTGCAAGACCTGCATTTGGATAACAACGGTCTTAAGTAATCAGTCATCTTTGGATCTCATTAAGACCTTTTGGCGCCAATGATCACTCTTTTATATCAGTCATTATTTCCTTAGAAAGTGAGGATCGTCAATTACTCAATCTCTCCTAATAACGTTTGAACCTTAAGAACATATTTGATTTGATTGATGATTTGATTTGAAATAAATTCCAACCATATCTAAAGCTTGTCCTTGTAAATAAATTTTACTAAAAGTAAGAATGGAATAATTATTATTTTTGACCCATATTAAACGCCGAAAGGCATTTAAAACTCACCTTTGTAATCTAAACACTGCGCTAACTTGTCAACGAAGCTTCTACGGAAAAAATGATTTTGAGTTTCGAAATCAGCATAAACAACTTAGTAAGTATGCCATATTTCATTAAAATGGGTGCAGTGGTAACAAAATTATTTGGTTTTGAACGTATGTTTTGTTAGAATTTCAGTTGTCTAGGTCAGTTCCCAAGGATAAAATTTCATGGAACCAACATGGAATGACAAAATGAACTAATATTTCATCCAATTTGAGTACCCTTGATTCAATGGTACCATTGAGAACCCTTGGATTTATCTTAATAGCTTAATTATATTGAGTTACAGACAGACAGACAGATAGACGAACTTAGCCATTATATATATTTGATTTGATTGATTTGATTGATGTGCTGGTTTGTTTCTTAAGTTACATGATTCTACAGCACGTTAAATATTTTTGATTTGAACTTTTGAACATCTGGATGAATCTTCTTAAAACTTAGCTTGTCCATTTATGAACAAGCTACGATCTACCTTTTTTTAATCTTTTCAAATGGATGTCTTAACAGGAGGTGTTAATTCACTTAGTAAATCTCTTATTATTTTCACGAGTTTTGATGTCGTTAATTTTAATTGGGTTTAGATAACTTAAAAAAGTATTTTCGGAGTTCATTAATTTTCACAAAAACTGAAAAAAAAACCAACAAAAAAACTCTACTGATACTTCTTAATCCCTATAATAATATTTCTTGAATATACTCATATATTTCATTTCTTTACACCAGAAACTTCTTCAGGTTAAATGAGGACAAAAAATCTTTTCCACTTCCTCTCTAGAATTCGTAGATATTTATTGGAGAAATAGTGTCGACTGAATATCTCTCTCTCTACATACAGGTTGTCCATCAAGATATAATCCATCACTCAAATAAACGTAACTATTTACATTTCTTTTTAAAAGCAGCAAATTTTCAAGGAGAACACTCGTCTCCCCTTTCTCAAGCCTTGAAAATTTGCAGCTTTTGAAAATAAATGTAAATAGTTACGTTTATTTTGAGGGATGGTAAAGATTTTATTTCGATATTATAGGAAGAATGAACTACAAAGTAAATATGGATCAATTGTGTATAAAAAATTATTCTTCTAAATTGAGAAATCATTTACATAAAATTCATCTTATTCTGTAATGGCGCTATCTGCTTATTTGAAATCCAAGCCTATCAATCCATAATTCGTTTGCATTTGGAACTCATGAAGCCATAAAAAAAAAGATCATTTTCCTTCATTCTTATTTAAATGCTATCAAAGGGTAAAAAAACCTGCAATATCATTATTTTCTCCCCCTTACGAGTCATTTATAATAATTTTCTCTTCTACTCACAAATTGGACTCCAACTTACGACTATGAAGCCTTTCTAACAATGAAATAATCAATGAAAAATTGTACCTTTCTTAAATAAATTTATTAACTTCATATCTTCCTAGACAAAGTTAACTCATCAAATCAAATTATACATAAGTCAGTCTGCCTCCCCTCCCAATAACTTCAGAATCACTTGAAATTTAGTATGCATGTAAATAGACTGTACATGATCTCACATTTATAACTTGAAATGTTTTCCAAATGGATCCTTGTCGACAAATTAGAATAATAGCCTTCTAGCTAATCATAGCTAATAATAAGCTAATTTATTTTTAAATATTATTTTTGAAAATTAGACTTAAAAAAAAGAAATTTTAAGAGATAACATTTAGCGAAAGTATGGCTATAAGTTCTTTAGAAGTTCTTGTCGGTTTCAGAGATAAAAATAGATAAGATATACGTAATATCATCAGCTTTTAGCATTTCTTAATTTCTCAAGAATAGGAATGGTATTGTTATGAAGTTCTCGCAGCTCTGTTATACTCAAAGAGTCAGTCAGTCAGTGTGTTGTTTGTGTGAAATTCCCTTTAACTTTTGTAGGATGAATGTACTTGATAATTAGAGGAATATTTAAAGAATAAGATGACGCTACAACTTTTGTACAGTACAACTTCGTTTATCCGGACTAACTGGGACCAAAGGCAATCCGGAAAATCGAAAATCCGGATAATCCTGGTAATATGGGTAATAAGAAAAACAAATCCTTAAATAAAACAGATTTATCGTTTATTACGATAATAAACTTGTAGCTTCAACGCCCTGTGCCACTCTAGTAAAGTTTTCTTAAACTCGACAAAAAGCATTTTATTACCATAATTTATTGTACAATCTATGCAGGAACTGTACATTTAATCAAAATAAAAAGCGAATGTTTGGCGTACTTATAGTTATGTTCTTGTTATCATAGTTAAAATTATTATCTATGTGAACGTTAAATAAAAAAAAAAGTGTCTACAAATCTGATCCGGATTATCCGGAGATCCGGATCAACGAGGGCCGGATAATCGAGATTGTAGTGTATTTGGAATCTTTATTCTGTATCTCCTTTTCGAGAAGTTAGCGTGTAAAGGGAACAAAAATTCCCTTTGAAGTTAGAACCATTCCTACCAAACCGATCTAACAAATTTTTATCGCTAGATCTAACAACGCTTATTAATCCTGTCAGTAATCCACTAATTTGAAAACGCTTTGATATGATTGAAATTAATGGGATTTAATCCAAAAATAATTCAAAGGATGGGTTATAAACATAATTTCATATTATTTAATATAACTCAGATACATGTTTCGGATGTGATTTACATCCATTTTCATATCTGACGAACCCAAATCTGAATACAATCAACAATTAATAGATAGCATACATTTCCAATAAATTTAAAACAGGCATATTTTAATTGAATTAAATCCTGCAATGCAAGATCATTTAATGCAGAATCCTACTCATATATTGTCCTCAAAATGAAAGTTGACCGGCGGAAGTTTGAACTGCGCAGCCCTTCCGGTAGCTGATCAATTATGTT
This sequence comes from Thereuonema tuberculata, assembly GCA_023159025.1. Taxonomy (NCBI): domain Eukaryota; kingdom Metazoa; phylum Arthropoda; class Chilopoda; order Scutigeromorpha; family Scutigeridae; genus Thereuonema; species Thereuonema tuberculata. Next base: position 27,233,578 of record JAFIDM010000005.1, read on the forward strand.
TTCCTGTCACGATGGACGCCGTCGTCTGTTTTCACTGAGAAAGACATGTTGATAATGCCAAATTAAAACTTCTCTCGACTATTTAGCGTTATTTCAATACCATTTGCTAACAATAAGTATTTATATAAATAAATATGTTATTTATAAATACAATGCTGTTTTGCAAAGTAACAAGCCTTTACGTAATGGCGGCGTCCTGTCATAACATCAGACGGAAGTGCCTGACCAGACTAATCGATGATACATGCGCAGATATCACAAAAACAGGGCGGCCATCTTTCATTGGGAGGACAGTAATTATGCAATTTAAAAGAAGTTAAAATTTTTTAGCAAAAGATGTTAACTATTACAGATTGAAAATAAAAGATGCATTGTTAATTCAAAAATATAAGAAACAATTAATTAATAGAAAACATGAGATTTCAGATGTAACAAATTTGTTAAATATTCAGTTATTATAAAATATGTATTTTTAACTTTATTGAAAATATACGATAACCATTAATTGTTTAGAGTATTTAGTTTTAAATTTGTGTTCGCCAGATTTGAAAATGGATGTAAATCACATCCGAAACATGTATCTGAATTATATTAAATTATATGAAATTGTGTTTATAACCCATCTTTTGAATTATTTTTGTTTTAATTAGAACAATAGATTTCTTTAGTAATTTGTAATGGGATTTGGATAGCTTAAGTAATTAATGAGGGTGTAATTAATTTTATTTCAGAAAAGTAAATAAAGTACAGTAGACTCTATCTTAACCGGCCTCGGATTAACCGGCCGTCGGTTTAAGAGGTCGTCCATCTGCTGCTTTGTGACTCACGCGGTTTCCCACGCTGTGCACGGACAAGTCACCGCTTCTTGTCTTGAACTGATTGTTTTACCGTATCAATCAGTCTCACGGTTGATTTATGCCAGTGAAGACGTGAGCTCGATTTTGAGTGAGTATTTTTCGCGAGTGTATTTATGTTTCTGAAAAATGAGTTCATTGAAAAGGAAACGTACTGTCTTTACCATTGAACAAAAGCTATAGATAAAGATGTAAAATTATATATTCTTTGTCTCGCTTATTGACCTTTTTCATATTATTAAGCAATAGAAGTACATTAATTCAGTTAAAAAGCTAATTTAAATGTATTTTCGGTTTAACCGGCCATTTCGCCAACCGCCTAGGTTCTTGTCTTAAGCTTAACGGTTAAGAGAGGTTCTACTGTATACTGTTTGTATTCTAGAGATATTGTAATTCAAAAGTAAACGAATATTTTTCATTTATGTTATCTTCCCCACTTTAAAATAAAGAAAAATAAAAAAATGCAATACTTTAAGGAAACTGGTATCACCTTCTTTCATGAACTTCTTGTGGTGATTTTCTTTTGGTGAATATATAAAATGTAAGAGCTGTCTTTCAAATAATAAATTATTCATCTCAAACGGCATTAAGGAAAAATTCAAATAACTTACGAAAATGGAAAATTTTAAATAATAATTACCAATTTTTCAACGTTTTCATCTAACGTAATCGTAGTGTTCTTTTCTGATTCCATGGTGCGTAGGTAATTTAATCCCTACAGCTAATAAAAAACAGCAGTGCACTTGAAATAGGTCGTTGTGGGTTTTAGGGACAGAACAATCTCCGAGAGCTCCCCCTCCTATCGTATAATTATTTTCTGTTTATTTTTGTGTTTTCAAATAACGCTATTGGAATTTTGCATAAAATTATTGCCAGCTAAACACCAAACAAGGACTTTTAATTCAAAAGTTAAAAGGATTTTATGTACAGCCCTTGGAGATACAGGCCCCCGACATCAAATTCCGGGCCCAGGTACCAAATGCAATACCGCGCCTTTCCCCACCCTCCCCATATTATGAACAAAATCATAAATTCTTAGCCAAAAATATCGAGAAAATACCGCACGATTTCATACCTCTTCAGCAGGGATGGGCAGACTTTTGTAAGGTAAGGGCTATCTGAAGTATACTCCAAGTGCCGCGGTCACCTTAAGACTAAAAAAAACGGAAGCTCCAAATCCACAACCAAAAAAACAAGTAATCTCCAAATCGACAACCAAAAAATAAAGAAAAGGAATCTTCACATCGACAACCAAAATAAAAAAAAAAACAGACAGCATCAGACTTTTAAATCTCACATGCGGTCATCCCAAAATACACTATAAACATACTGGATCTCAGCCCGAGCCGTGAAAGGCCGGGCCCAGGTGCTCAGGGACCAACTTACCACCCTACCCTTGTGGGGACCCTGTGGAGATATATTATACGTTCCAACAGTTATGTTGGGATGAAATTGAAGTCGTAAAGTCAAATCCAACGCTTTGCCGCCTTTAAACTAGGTTAAGATACCTGGTTCCCATTTTTCAAAGGTGAACCTGTGTGAACCCAAGCACTCATTTGTAGGAGAAACAACCACAAAAATCCCCGATCTGAATCGGTTTTCACCCAATGTTCCTGCTAAGATGCGAGAATGAGCTCTGGCGTAGGCTACACATCTCGTCCTGACACCACAGATTTTTGGCTCAGAGCAAGAGCAGGCGATGTACTGATGAAATTTATTGTTGAATCTTAAAATAAAAAAACGATTTTTATTTTTTTTGGGAGGGGGGAAATAAAAAAAAAATATAATACAACATTATTACCTCTATAATGTCGCGTTATAGTGCTACTAATCTCCTAGAAACTAATTTCGCGATAGTTAAACGAAGGCTCGCTTATAACTGTGATGCTAGTACCTGTTTTGGTTCACGAAGTAGAATTTTGCTTACAATACACCAAAAGCTGAGAAGGAACAGCCCTGAGCCTACACTACTAGATCAAAACACATATCTAGTATTAGAGAGAAATTATAGAACTAAAAAGATAAAAAAAAATCCGATGGAAACTTTTGCCATTTTTAGCTTCATATTTTCGGTCTCAAAACTCCGCATTCTAAAATTTCCTAAGACGTCGACGATCCTCTGGAAGTTTAACACTGAAGGTAAACTTGTAATGTAATGTAATGTAATGTGGTGAGTGTAGGTGGCAGGGAAGTCGAGCACCGCGACCGTTAATCTTAGAAACCTTGTTTCTTTAAAGTCACCTAGACAAGGTATGTTTGTGTGTGGTGAGCTCGGCGACCGTTAGTCCATTGTGCTATCCCAAGGAAATAAGGACAGACGGAGAGAAAGACTGAGAAGGTATGGTGGGAGAAGTGCAGGGGAAACAGGAGATCCCCGAGAAACCTGCCCAGCGCGGAACGTCCACCATCACAAAACCCACATGAGAACCGAACATCGCTACTAAGAGGAAGTTAAACTTACTATTATTTTTATAAGTTAATTTTAAGTGATTTAAAAAATGAAAAACCACTGATATTAAAATCGACTTTCCTCTCATGCTTGGTCTGAGTGGCTAAACAGCAGTAAGCCGACCCTCTTCTATCCTTATCCTTATCCTTATCCTTATCCTTCCTCTCATGCTCGATTAAATAATTATTTTCTTTCTATCCTGAGCCCCCTCCCGGGACTGCAATACTGGTCAATGACGAAAAATTCTTTTCCAATTTGTACATATAATTCACATTTTTTAACAATATATTAATAAGATTTATGAATTATACAAGTATCAATACTTTCATTGTCAAAATATCATGTAGAATACATTTCTTGCGTGAATACGTCAAGCGGGTAGTTCTTTACTTATTAATAATTTTTGGTTATATATTTATGTTTAAAATAAAATTTTATATATAATTTTTGTTATGCTCGTTTACATGTAAATATTTTTTTTAAAAAAAGTTCTTAATTTTTAATATTTCATCAAAATAAAAAATGTGCTAATCACACCAATGCTTAAAAAAAAATGGAGATTTTTCATTTTCTTTATTATTAAAGTTGGTTCTTTCTTAAATTATCTCGTTTTTCTTTTTTTTTCTAATGTTCAATATTTAAACCATTAGTTGACTTCCTACATCCTCTAAGTGGAGCAACTACAATTATTTTTGTTTTCTATTTGTTCTGATTCTTTTTTCTGTTTACAATTAACATTACTAGGTTATTGTTAGGTTATATTAAACCTTTACATTTATTTTTCCTAATATATTGCTAACTATGTGAAAATTTTCGGAATGATAGGTGTATACTGCTTGACCAAGCAATAAAGACTGGTAAGTAATTATTCCATAAATCTCTCTAATTCTCTTTCTTGTGTACATAATTATTAAACTTACACTCACCTCCTCAACTCAAAAGAAATAAATACGATATTCATGTAGAATGGCGAATTTTCGGAATTTATTTCGTTAATTCCTTTTACTAGCCTAATGACTCAAAAACTGTGGAAACAAAGGATGTGCATGAATACAAAACAAAGTAAAGGAACAAATGTATGATATAGAGGTCTGAGCGACCAGTAAATCACGTGACCAGTCTCTTTCGTCTGGCTAAGCAGTGCTTTTTTTTTTTTTTTTATTTTTCCGTCCCCCCCACACACATATTCAGCCCCTTTCCTACAAAAGAGTCTCATCAAAATATTTAAATCAGTATGATTATGAAACCTAGCATTTGGATGTTTGGATGAATCTTGATAACACCTGATATGCATGCTAAGGACAAGAGACGATCTGTTTGTACAGTAGTAATTTTTTTTTCTATTTGAAATCTTGTCGAGAAGGTGCTAGACAGAAAAGAATAAATAAATAAATAAATCAAGACGTAAAGAAAAATCACTAAAATTGAAACAGTGGATTTTTATAGACACTAAACAAAGGGTATTAATCTGCTTATTAATCCTCTTAATGTCTGCGCGAGTTTTAACGGGATTAAAATTAATTGGATTCAGGCTATCCTAAGTATACAAAACGGATTGCATTAAATTTTTTTTCTGAAAATAAAAAAAAAATCAATTATTTATATTCATCAGCTGTTGTAATTAAAACAAGAAAAACTAAATTCATATCGTAATGAAACCATTCCGAGCCCGTACATGGTTCATTTTCGGTCATATCCTGTGAGACAGGAATTGAGCAAGACCGAAACTCGTATTTTTCCCCACTTATACAATAAGGTATCACTCATGTCTGTCCGATTTGTAGTTTGGCCTGTATACAACTGGTAACAAGTTTCATTCTTTGGAACTTCCTGTAATACAGGAAATGACCTCAGACCGAACTCGTATTTTTGCCCACCTAAATTTAGGCATAAATTTTCTAATAAATTACTCACGTCTATCCTATTTGATAGTTTGACCCGCAGAAGTGGTGACATGTTTCATTTTTTGACCACCTCCTATAAGACCAGAACTCTTATTTTTATCAACTTCTACAAGTCATAAGATATAACTCATGTCTGTCTGGCTTATAGTTTATTTATCGGCGTATAATTAGCCGATTTTCTTTTCTAAAATTTAGGGCTGAAATTCTATTTGCGTGTTATACGCATATACTACATTTATTTCAAATTTTATGTTTTTTACTCAAACTTCCATATAAATTAGGGTATGTGTTATACGCCGATAAATACGGTATATTTTATTTCTACTATTTTTTTTAGCAATCCTTACTAAAAAAGCAAAAAAACAATTAAAAGCCGAAAAAAAAAATCAATCTATTAAAACTTAAATAATAAAAGAATTAGTTATTAATTACAAAAAAAAATATATTTAAAAAGTATAGACATTAATATTTCTTTTAAATATGTTTTCCCTATAGATTTGTGAGACAAGCAACTTATTTTTTTTCCCTTCTATTCGCGAAAAATCAATTTGAAGATTGGGAATCTACTGCAATGCCACAAGACGATACTGTCCTGTCTCCAGAGGGAGACAAATCATAGATTTTCGTCGTCTTCCGGCAAATAGAGAGCGATAGGAAGAAAATAAAAAAAAAAGAAGTGTCGTCTTGAAGCCTGCTATTTCCGTTTTGCTAAGGCCACCTGGTGTCAAGTCGACGCAATACAATATTGATTTCCGTTCAGGTTTGTCTGATTGGCTGTACTCTTTTTGACTAGTTCTCATCTCCAAAAACGAATCATAAATTACCCTAAATTTATGAATAATCATTTTCATTTATCTTTTGTCGAATTTAACGTACTTTGTAAATGATGTTTCACGAATTGAAGAAATAAACAAGGTAGGGATAGCGATTAGTAAACCAATCACAATGCTTCGCAACGTCTTCTAATAAGAAAATATCATTGATATTGCTTTAATTTCCTTATTATTATAAATGTGATTGTTGCGCATGCAAAAGACGCAATTGTTGCGTTTATTGTGATTGTTGTGCTTAATGATAATTTATGAGATTTTAATGAGATTTTAATGTCCTCATAAACGGGAATATAAGTCTTCTGATACTTGTATCAGAATACTAAAACTATTCAAATAGTAAAACTATTGACGTATAACAGTTTCGAATATTTCGTCTTCCTCTTTGCCTGCAATTATAAACGTTCATTTTGAAAATAAAGAAAATATAGATGACGATCCATCTTTCGAATACATTTTTAAAATTTTTTTAGCGGATCTTTAATAAGTTTCAACTTTTTTTTTAAGTAATTAATAATTTTGATATTTTTGCTTATTATAGTTCTTTACCTTTCAGTTCGATATGTACCAAAAATCAGTAAAAACCAATACAAAACAACAAATAGTTATCTCTGAAATTTCAACTTCCTAGGTTATGTCATTTTTCAATTAATGTGCCACCGAAGGACGGATTTACGCATTCAACTTTACGTTAAATGGTTTCGAATTGTTCTTATTTTTAAATGTCATTTTTAATAACTTTTTAAGCGTTTTTGTCAGGCAGGTATTCGAAAGTTTGCACGCCAACATTAGCTAAATCGCCTCCTGAATTAACACCACATAAATTTTGTAGTTAATTTCGCGAAACAACTGAGAAATCCACAATCGTGTATTGGAGCTAATGTACCAACTGTTGTATTTCACTCATAACACAAACCGCAAATTAAGCTGTGATGTAACCCTACATCAAATAACGTCCAGTTGTATCGCAGTTCCAATTCTACGTTGCTTCTGCACTACTAGTATCTGTAGTGGCTATTCACTCAATTTAGCAACGCTACAATAGACTACAAAGTTTTCTGAAGAAGAATTCATATGCAAGGCTGGAGAATATTTTAATCTTTTCAGAGCTACCTGATAACTAATAAAGATGAAAAGATCTATGCAAAAATACTAAAAAATGAAGGATATTTTGAACATTGAAAAGTCTGTGTATGAATGTAGTAAATTAACGCCAACGCACATTTATTTAAATTAAATAATACATACAATTAAAAGACTTTGACCGGTTTCACTAGCGAAAAGAACCGTCTCCTATTCTCAAGGTTAAGAGTTCAAGGTACTGAATTCTTATATTTCGAAATGGAAGATCCAATGTAAGTGTTGAATGGCATCTGGATGCCACTTTGCTGAATTAGGCTTATTTGCTTCGACGTCAACGAACTAACTCTTTAAGAATATTCGAGATAAGCTTCGCTGCCTGTCTCTAAAATGCGGAGGCGTTGTGGCGAGGGGAGGGCGTTGGTCTCCTAAAGTAGCTCGCTGCACCTTAACTCTCCCCTATCAAATGCTTAACAGTAAAAACTTCAATAAAGCAGTGACGGCGCTCGTAAAAAATGTGCTGCTTACTCTTTCGAAGATACAACTATATGCCTAACGAAACAATCAACAACAAGAAGCCATTAAAGCCAATGGAGGCAACCAACTTCCATCTGGTTGAAGGACTTGCGTTAACAGCAACAAATCATTTGCAGGAAAACCGACGCGAAACATCCAGAAACTTTGTGTTTTGAAAATGTCAACTACAAAATCGACGAGAAAGAAAGGGGAAATCAACCAAACGTTATACGGTGATGTAACCGTATAAAGTCCTAAAAAAGTTTAAACTTTAATATAACTGTAATGTAAGTTCTGTAAAAGATAGATTTAAGTAAGAAGGCTTAACGTGCATTAAATAATATGAAAATGAAAAAAAAACTCGAGAATGCACAAATTCGTAAATTCGTTTTGCTTTCAGGCATTGAGCCATCATCGACAGCAATCTGGGACAGCTGTTTCGTCCTTATTAGGACTCATCAGCCAGATTTAGCTTCGATGATCAAGTTCAGAACGCGCGAGTACCTATGGTTCCTTCTCGCGCTCTCGGAAGTGGGACCCGGCAGAAAGCAAACGACGATATAAAAATCGCTGTAACATGTACAGAATTTATGCATTCTCGAGTGTTTTTCCGTTTACATATTACATTTAATGCACGTTAAACCTTCTTACTTATTAAGTTTTCGCCTTGGCGTTAGGTTTCTCCTTTTATTAAATGCCTTTTGTGCCCAGCGCTCAGCGGGCGAACGTAATTTTTCTATACTTGTTACAGCGATTTTTCTATCGTCGTTTGCTTTCTGCCGGGTCTCATTTCCGAGAGCGGGAGAAGGAATCATAAGTATTCACGTTGTTCTGAGCTTGATCATCGAAGCTAAATCTGGCTGATGAGTCCTAATAAGGACGAAAAAGCTGTCCCAGATTGCTGTTGATGATGCTCAATGCGTGAAAGCAAAAAGATAGATTTGTAAACATTTCAGGAAGGTAATAAACTGAGTCGGCGAAGTCTTGTACCCAAGTTAAGGTTTTTTCTTTGTTACTGTGTTGTCTCTTCGTGTGTGCATAATGCTAAAATTTCAGACAGATTTCCGTAAATTTAGGTTAGTTGTCCATTTAGTGTCCAACTTAAAAATAAGCGTTATTTACGTGTTCATTTCCCTCGCCATCCTTCAAAATAAAACTTACTAAAATGCTAGACGGTTTTTCAGTAAATTTTGTGTGAGGCTTGCTGATAGTTCATCTTCAATATAATTACAAATATTGTGGTTTTCTCTCCCCAATCCCTCAATCCCATCCACCGCTAAAATGCTAGATTGATCCGTAAAATTTGGCTCTAAGCTTAGAGCACATTTATTTCATCTTTTCACCGCCATCTTTTCAAATTTACTCCTCGCCTCCAATCACAGCAAGGTTAATCCCCATTTAGTCTCAATACATTCGGTGTGAATTAATCTGAAGACTGTTAAATATCAACATAATTCATCCCTAAAATACTAAAATATTTTACTGTATTTAAGATCTATATTCTGCATTAAGTTTCTGTTGAAGTATTATTTGCATGAAGTTCTCTCTGACCTTTTTCATAAACATTTTAAAATGTTTAGTCACCTTCTGTTTTTCCGTCTTTACCCTACCTATGATGTGAAAAAGAATTGTGCAAGTATTAGAAGTTGAACTTTTAGAGCTGGATTATATTATTTAAAGGAACTTGTAAATATAAAAAATCTCCAATACAACGAAAAAAATACAAATTGAAAAATAATTCTGTAATTCGTTATAAAATTTTAGCGATCTCTCAGGGAGAAGATAGTAGGGTTCAAGGCTGGTGTCTTTGTGCGTGTAACGTCCTTCACAGCTTAAACCAAGAGTCATAGTCCCATGAGTCACGATAATTGTACTCATTTTTATTGGAAGTTCGAATAAAATCGGACTTCTGATCTAGGCCACTTACGGTTGTAGGTTGCCATTGATCGGTCAGAAAATCATGATAATTGTACAAAATGAGGTTCTATTTGAATAGAATATGCTTAGAATGAATATGATATCCTCGACCTGATGTTGCTACTTCCGGATCAAGATGTCATTTGGTTACTTACTCAGAGAATGGTGTAAAAAGGTGTTTAGACCTGCTGAAAAACCTGCGGGCATCTCTCCAGTGAGAATGCTTGGTCAGCAACAACTCTTCTGGAAGCCCATTTGCGTGCTACTGGTTACCTAGGAAGCAAATGGAAATTATACTGGATTCTTGAATAATATTAGAATGGCTTGAGTACAAGAGTACTGCTTAGATTTCTATGAATTTCTATGGGAATTTGGTCTATTTTTGGCGCTAATTTCTGAATAGGATCCACTTGGATAAAAGTGAGTTCATCAATAGTCATTGAATATGCAAAACTGGATTTCATCCAGTTCAAAAGTTGTTGGAGGAAAGGGACACAAGCACACACAGACACAGACTGAATAATTTGATGAACCTCAATTTCAGAGATAATAGATTTGAAGGATTACGTTATTTGTTATTCTTATATTTTTATAGTTTGCTTATATACGATTTGATATTTACTGAAGTTCACAATATAGAGTAAGTTAAGGAACATCTGTGTGTTATTTTATTTTATTTTTCGATATAGAAAGCCGATTTGCGAGAGGTCAAAGGTTATTGGTGATTGGAAACAACTTCTCTCAGCTTTCGAGCAGTTGGTCGATGTAAGCCTGATACAGAAAATAAAACCGATCATCCATCACCAAAACTAACTTCTATAAAGCACTTCTATTTAAAAGTGATCTCTTGTTACAAGTGAATTGTTAATACTTATCGGTCAGTTACGACAGAATACAAAAGAGGTATGGCAATTAGTAGTGAATTCATCATTCCAAGTATCTCAGCGACATCTGTTGTTGAAAAACAGAACTTGTGTAACTTTTCAAGAATGAATGTAAAAATGTTGTCTATTTTATAATTTCTTATAGCTGGGCGAGCCCATATCCTAATCCTAACCACTATATAAAAGTGAAAATCTGTAAGTTTGTATGTCGTTCAATCACGCCTGAACGAAGCAACGAATAGGAATGAAATTTTGCATCAGGTAGTCTACGACACGGAGAAGGATATAAGCTACTTTTCATCCCGGTCCATCAAGTAGTATCTGTGGGATGTATGAAAACGTCCCAAACCTGCCCAAAATGAAAAGCTTCCCAAAGATCTCGACAGATCGTAGTTTTAAATCGAGTGCGTTTATGGAGATCCTTTGCAGACGCTGAACACGATTAATTCACGAGTTACCTGATAACTCAATTAGGCGATATTTACAGTGATTAATATAGGATACGGGTAATTAATACGTTGGATGTTGTTTACAATTTAAACTTTAATTTAGAATAAAATGGGTTTTTTTTTTTTTTTCCCAAATATTTTCAAAATCCAGAATTATATTATCTAAATTTCTTCTTCAAGAAGTTCCTTCTAAACTCGTTTTGTTTGAAAATATTTCAAGTGTGGGGGTTTTACGATAACGTTTACTAATTTCTAATGATCACGTGATTTTTTACCAACTGCGGAAGGTTTCAAGTGGTAGAGTGTGGAGAAAGCCACAAAGGGCTGGGAAGTTGTATATTCTCCAATCTCGATATTAATTTGCTAAATAAACGCAGCGTTTTTTTACGTTACAAATGCAAGGCTTCCGGAGCGAGACAAATGCAAGGCTGGCGGCTAACAGGCGAGACAGCTGTCGAGACAGGTTTTTTAAATGTCTCAAATTTCAGAAGATTATATTACAGACTTAAAATTACAAGATTTATGTGAAATAGTTTAAATAGTTTAATTTGTTGAATTGTAATATATTTGAAACATAATTCTTTCATGGTGAAACTATACTGGAAAATAAATACAGTAGAGCGTCGATAATCCGGACGTGACCGGACCCTGTCCGGATTATCAATATGTCCGGATTTTCGAAAAGAACCAAAAAAGGTCGTTTGAGTTCATAACAAAAAGAAAACTTGCTAAAACCGTTACTAATTACCGGTTAGTTGGCGTTGTTTTGTTCGCTTCGCGCCAACGGAAGTAATTTCCGCTTCCGTTTCAGACCGGATCTTCCTGTCACTTCCTGTTCAACTTAGCTGTATGTATTCACTTCATCGGATTTTTTTTTCATCGGATTTGAATCCGGATTATCAATGCTCTACTGTACTTCAAGAATTTTTTTTATTTTTTTATTTTATTATTATAAAGAACGATAACTGCCGGCGTGGTCATGCGGTCTCAGGCGTCGGTCTGCCGTGCGGCCTGTGTGCCGGTACCCGGGTTCAAATCCCGGTCGAGAGCATGGCTGTTTCATCTTTTTTCTTCTGTGTTTCGTCCGTTTCTCCCCTGGGACTTACTATCTCAGGGTTATTTCTGGACGGGATGTGAATCTCATCCCTCTCCTGGAATTTCCTAGCCTCACCCTGACGTTGTCAGGTAGGGCTAGCCCGTGGTCCATACTGAAACAAAGGGAAGGGATAAAATTTTGAAGACTGGAATTGAGGAACAGGTAGAAACCAAAGTAATTGTACTTATATTATAACTTAGTCCATAATTAACAAACACCGTATTAAATTTTTTTAATCAGTCCATCATTTTTTATTGAAGATGGGAGAGGTGGGAGATCAAAATAAATGTATCTTCTTTTTTTTTTTAAGTTGGACCTTGAAAATAAAAAAACAAACAAAAAAAAATTATGGAAATCCATTCAGCCATTTTGATGTGATGTCCGTGTATATAAAGGGACAAACAAAGAAGAAAAATGTCGAAGTGGAATTGTAAGATTTCAGATGAGCAGTCAGATGAGCAGTTAAGTACGACCTTACATAGATATTAAGATTTAAGATGTTATATTATGAAAAACATGGCATAAACAAGTATATAAAAGAAAGTTTATCTTTAATTAAAAAAAAAATTGTAATACTGTCAAAAACAAGGCAATAGCAAAAAGAACAGAATGAAATATATCATATAGAAAGACAAGATATCATTCTAAGAGGTCTTTAGGCGCCGCAGACTATCATTCTGACTACTTTGTAGTCGGTAGCTTAGTCCTTCTATCAATTATCTTACACTCGGATAAGAAACCCAGTCACCGTTTTACTGAGGATTGGGATTTACGTTAAAGCCCATAGGAAAGAATTAAGTCTTCGGGGATTGAATCCAACGCCTCCAGTTGACTGCACATTTCTCAGGAACCCATGAAAAAATTTCCAAATTTCCAAAGTTTGTTGTTTCCGAAATTACGCATACCAAGTTGCAAGAAAATCTATTCAACAAATCAATCGAAAAGAAAGTCAGAATGAGAAACGCAACATTCACACACTTGGGAGTTTATTCCAGGTATCAGTGGATCACTGCTACATGGTTAACAATGACTATGACGTAACTAAAGGCTTCCAGAATGTCACTTTAGCACCTAAACAGTCACAGAATTTTGAAACTGTTAAGACTGTTTTAGGTTAAGAAGTATCTCTTCACTTAATTTCCTAATACAATTTAGGGTTGTAGGTATAATGAATAACATTTGATGCTTGAGACAGTGTTAAAGTTTCCAGTTAGTTTCAAAATTACTCAGATGTTACTGGAAAATGTGTTAATTGCTACTGCGATGAGCACTTTCTTAATAGCGTGTGGTCTAAGCACAGGGTTCGTGCCTTTTGTGGTGTGTAGTTTTATGATCCTATTAAATTCTGTAAAGCTAAACGCTTCGTTAACCTACAAACTCCATTTCATTATCCTTGTATTGTATTTCTCTTTGGAGTTTTCATTATCTCAATTTACCATGAATATATAAGACTCTAAGCTAAAAAAAGGTCACTGACAAGTCTCTGAATTATAATTCCAGCCAAAACCCATAAAGATCTTGAATAGTATTAAATTAAATTTTGTTTTTTTTAATTATTTCGTACAAAAGCTAAGAAAATAAGATATTATGAAAGTCAGTATATATATACTGTACAGTTGTAATTTAAGTTTGATAATAAAGTTCAATGGATTGTATTGTTAATAAGGAATAGATATTAAACATACATCATAGAGTGATATCTATCACAGTCTACATTACTATTAGGGGCCGTAAGGTGGTAAAAATTCTCATTAGGAGGGAAACAGTGAGATCTAACGATGAGGTTTAACCCATTAAAGTTATAACAATAGATTTCTGTGGATATCTTATTAATAATCCCCTTATTAATCCTCTTAATGTATGATTTGATATTAATCAGATATTAAGCAACTTCAGTATTTGCAAATTTAATCATATATACAGGGTGATTTACGAAGATATGAATAAACTTCGGGAGCTCATTCTACATATAAAAGTAAAGGAAAAAAGTTATATAAACATAGGTTCGGAAATACTTCGGTATCGAGTTACGGCTAGCGAAAGATTTCGCCTATAATGTAGTATCCTGGGTGAAATGAAGACTTGCTGGAAGTCTGGGAAGGTAAATTACGGGGCGAAATCAGTGGTTTCTTATGGTTGTTGACCTGAAAAAGCGAATGAAACATGTCGCAGAACTGTATCTCCCAGTGGTTTGAAGCTTATCCCACATGGAACCTACAAAAAAATTGGCAACACAATAACAGCTGTTCAACAATAATGTGAATTGCGTTGTTTTGATTTATTGAGAAAGCTAACAACTGAGGTGTAGTCCATGTGCGTATTGTTGTACTACATTATGGGCGAAATCTTTCGCTAGCCGTAACTCGATACCTAAGCATTTCCGGACCTATGTTTATATAACTTTTTTTCTTTACTTTTACATGTAGAATGAGCTCCCCACAATTTCTTCATAGCTTCGTGAATCACCCTGTATATATATATGTATATATTTTGGAAATGGAGAATTTCTACTATTTGTATTCAGTCGACATTATTACTATTATTATTGTTACATAAAAAGGTTAAAAAAAAGAGTTTTATCATTTGTGTCGTTTTTACGACTTTCAAAAACCAAAAACAATAAAAATAGACTCTAAGTTCTTTCAGGAATTCCTTGCATTTTGTTTTGTTAATGAACAATGTTTCAGTGGGTTGAATCTTCAGTCAGATTGATACATAAACAATCAGTACTATTGTAACAGTTTTGTATGTAATATTTTTAGATATCATTTATTTGTATTTTTTTTATTTATATTTTATTCATTTTAATCATTAATCCTAATTACTGATGTTCTGTTTACTTTTAAATTCTTTTCCGATGCAGCCGTTTAATTTAAGTTCCCTTATGTTTTTAGCCAATCAAAATGTATATTTTTAATTAGTCTTCCAATCAAATTCTTCAATGTATAATCCATTAAAACCCATGTTTTGATTTAATAAATTAATTCAGTTCAGTTCCAGAAGTTGACTCGGTGTCTTTCGCTCCCAAAGACTTTCCCACAAACACCATTACAATATAATTACCATACATGATAGAAGGATGGTGTTAGTCAATACCTAGACTCGGATTTATGAATCTTTACTTAAATTAAAACTTTCTTGCCAATTCATTACAATGATGTTCAAGTATAAAAACACAAGATTTAACTGGATTCAAATTAGTGACGAGAACTTTTGACCTACTGAAACATTGTTCATTAGGTGTTACTAATGTTAACCGTTTGCATGAACTAATAATTGAATAGGATTTGAATAGATGTCTGTTTTACTTAAGAAACCCTTCTACAAATCTTATAATATCTTATTGTTTTGGGATCTTTATATAGCTTGCAGGACTTAAGTACTGTGGGTGGCATTCCCAACGTCACATTAGCTGCCCGATGTTTCCCCGCATGCCCCACGCTTGAATGGAAGTTTACCCATCGCTGAGCAATGCAGGAAAGCACTACTTCGCAATGTGACATTGGAAATGCACCCGACAGTACATTGCATACAATACAAGAAAGACGAGTTCCAATTTCGAAATTATGAAAAGAACTTATTAAACATTCGTGTTCACTTAAATTAATGAAGTGAATTTGTATTTATTTTCAGCCAAAGACAGAACAGGAAAGGACAACAGCAAGCCTGCATAGGGACATGGCCTAGTAATGAAAGTGATCCATTTGAGGTCAGAAATAGATTAAGGGGGTCTTAATAAGGAATAATGTCTAAGGGTCCACCTCTCCAGCTCTTACCGTTTCATAGATAACGCCCATGTCAAGGTACAACTTTGATTGCAAATTGCTCGGTCATCGTAGTAGGTAGAACTCTGGTTTTTGTTGCATTCATCTGCCCTGGAGATACTGATTCTAACAGTATACCACATGAGTATGCCCTCTAAGTCATGATTTTGGTGTAGGTACCTCTTAGGTTTATACATATACCTCTTAGGTTTGAAGTTCTAGCATTTTTCTAAGTTGGTATACAGAAAACGAAAGTCTGCGTAGGGATATGGCCTTAGAGTGAAAGTGACTTAATAGTGGGGAGACAAAATAAATAGCGGGGACAATTGGATCCACCCAATAGATAGTATTCTAAGAGAGGATCATTTTATCATCTAGCACCCAAATTCGGAAACATGGGTTCACCCTTAAATTCGACTTCAAAGTTAAAATTTCACTTGACAGATATACCAACTTAGGAAAGGCTAAGAACTTCAAACTTGGCATGCATGTACACCTCAATATGTACCATTATACCACGTATAAACCTAAGCGGTACCTACCCCAAAATCGTGACTTATGGGCCCATAACCAGCTGACCATGTCCATGTCACGTGGTTCTGGGGTAGTTGGGGCGCATACTATTAGAACCAGTATCTCCAGGACAAATGAATGCAACAAAAACCGGAGCTCTAGCTACTACGATGGCCGAGCAATTTGCAATCAAAGTTGTACCTTGACATGGGCGTTATCTATGAAACGGTAAGAGCTGGAGAGGTGGGCCCAAAGACATTATTCCTTATTAAGACCTCCTTAATCTATTTCTGACCTCAAATGGATCACTTTCACTATTGGGCCATGTCTCTATGCAGGCTTGCTATTGTCCTTTAGAAAACTTAGGGTTTGGACATGAATGTGGCTGTATTCAAAACATGAATCAGACTTGAAATCAATACTCTATTATCAGAATGATTCGAGATCTATTATACACTATTATGTTACACCTCTATTATATACTATAAATTTATATGAATCCGTATACTCGTAGCCTTCAAAGTAAGTATAACGAAATGACCCTAACTGCTAATCATGTCTGGAGGTCCACGGAAATTACTAAATGTAATCATAAAACAAATCAATTAATAAGTAAATCTTATAACTAAAAATAAAGTCAATACT
Source organism: Thereuonema tuberculata (assembly GCA_023159025.1). Classification (NCBI taxonomy): domain Eukaryota; kingdom Metazoa; phylum Arthropoda; class Chilopoda; order Scutigeromorpha; family Scutigeridae; genus Thereuonema; species Thereuonema tuberculata. The sequence goes on from JAFIDM010000005.1 coordinate 27,250,479, forward strand.
TGGATTTGTAATAAAAATACCCCTAATTTATAAAGTATATAATATCGCATTAGTTTTTATATTCTTTCACGAATAGTTTGCAACTTTCATTTTTTCAGTAATAGATTTTGCTGAAATTCCTCAAATGGTTATTCCATTACTACCTACTCTTTTTCTATTCTTTAGTGAACTATAACAAAAAGGACTCGAAATCAATCCATAATTAAAAAGAAAAGAAAATAAGAAGCTTTTCCTTGTAACTTACATGTCTGGTAAGGAAAACACCTAATGGGGAAGTTTTTTTTCTAGTTTATTAGTAACTCTGTATCTTTTCCTAAATTTTATTGCTAATTATCGGAAATCTATAAATAAGCATTGAAAGTAATAATTGCTGGCGTGTCAACTTTTATACTTTCATGTAGTTCCATCGGATTAAGTTCAAAATGAATTAAAATTACTTTTGTCCATAAATGTAGAATAAATATCACATCCTCAACTTCTATACCCTAAGCAGTTTAATTTCACTTCCAAATTTCATTTTGCATTGAGTGCTTTCTATGTAGCCATCCCAAGCACTTCTTTTCTTTCCTTTATCTTATTTATTCTTCTCTTTCTTCCGCTTTCCTCTTATCTGTGCTAGACAAGCACCACCACAACTAAAAGATTGGAAGCTAAAAGATATGTGCTAAAAAAAAAAAAAACTCATCTCGTTAATTTATAACATGAGGTGCTCAAGGAACTGGCCAGACGGAGTGTTCCATAAGAATTCTCTTTCAAATAACAGATAATGTACTGTTGCTATTATTCATTTAAGTAGCTTACATCCGGCCGATTTTTAATATCAAAGAGTACGCAAATCAATTACCTAAACGCCTTAAACATTTTAAGTCATATTCTTTCTGTTCTAATGCTTTTCTGTGGGAATTTTCGACGCCTTCACGCGCTAATTTCTTGACAAGGACCCATAGAGAAGGTATATCTCCTCCTGTTCTTAATTATACATACCAAGTTTCAAGAAGATGAACCGGTATTAAGAGGGAAATAAAAAAAATACACAATGGATATACGCACACCTACAAACAGACTCAGCGATTTAATAAACCTCACTTTTCTGGGAAAATAGGCTAAAAACGATGACTCCGAGTTTGCAAATTATAAGAAGAATCTAAAGCAAACAATAAAGGGTTTTTCCATTGACTGAAAATTAATTAAATCAACAAAATTATACGTTAAATGGATCTACATCCAATTAAATTTAATCAAAGAAAAGCAGGTGCTTAATGATAATATGGATTAGTATGTTTCATAACTACCTATCCCTTACCGATCTTTGAACTTATTTTTTTTTATCATTTAAACAATTTTGTTTCTTTTTTTTGCAATGTTTTCTGTATTGTAATTTTTGCTACTTTTCCTTTCAGATTTCTCTACATGGATCTAATGGGAAAATTTGTTAATCTTGAAAAGAGACCGTCCCTTCTCCATAAACATTTAAGTCAAGTTTCAGGAAGACCCGCTGTCTAGTTTATTATTATTATGTAGAGTAAAACATGCACACATTGATTTCAGGAACCATACAAGAAATGTAATCATGTTTTCTCAGCTAGGGTTTCAAAAGGGTTAAGGAACTCCCTTTATAGAACCTCTTTGGGGGATGGAGATATTGGAGGCAACGATTCCCCGTCCATTGGGATGAAGTTGGAGTCATGTGATCAGTCCAATGCCATCCCGCCTCAAATCCCGGAAAAGAAACCAGGAACCATGTTACATAGGGCTGGGTTTGGAAGAGAAGCACAGAAAGAAAAATACCCTATCTCTGTTGGAAATTGAACTCGGTTCCTCCAACTCGCAGCCCAGAGCCTTTCGGGCCCACTATCTCAAGGCTAAAAGAAAACTAAAGTAGGTAAAACTAACCAAAAATTAGGAAATTCTTGAGGAATGAAATCTGTTCAGAAATATTGCGGTTTATTCCGATAATTGCAATGTTTAGCAGCATATGTGGTTAACCATTTTTCTGTTTCATGTCAGCATCGGATTCAACCCCGGAAGTAGCAAATTTCAGCTTTGTTTGTAAATTTTCATGAAAGATTTATTTAGTTATTATTTACGGTAATATTATATCTTTACTGTAAAATAATAAATAAAGATATAATATTGCTGTAAACAATAACTAAATAACTGTAAATATAACAAATAATATTGTATATTTTAATCATTTACGTCGTCCTAAGAAAGCAGGAATTAATCAAAAAAATTATGCTTCTTCCGGAGTCAATTTTGTTTGTTTATACAGGAAGTGCTTTAGATCCCATCCACTTATTCGAAATCGATTTGTGAAACTTTGATTTAGTTTCAGTTTCAGTTAAGGACGCTAGGACTTCTAAGACGGAAAACTCTATCACTAAATACAGTAAAGCCCCGATTATTCACGGAATTGGGTGGCAAGGGCACCGCGGATAGCGAAAATCGCGGATAACCCGAAAAAAGACTAAAAAAGAGGTGTAAACACGAAAAAAAATATTTCAGCATAAAAACTATGTTTTATTGTACAAAAAACATGTAAAACTTTTAAAATATGTACAGTACAGCAGAAACCTTTGCTCTAGCAAGAGCCTACCACTCATCCACAAATTCCGAGCAGGCCTAAAGGATTACGATACACAATAAACCTGTCAGTAATTTTCGACTGTTGCCTAAGATTAAAATCGTTTTTTTTTTTTTTTTGAGGTTTGTAATTAAAAACATATTTCGCGGGACTCGCGGATAATCCGCACCGGGAATCATCCGCTCCGGATAATCGGGGCTCTACTGTACTTATTTGTTTAAAATGTAATAAAGTGATCGGAAGAGTCCTAAACCAAACAGAAGTGAAACCAATTGAATGGGTGAGTTGAAAAAGGTACATATTCCACAAATGTAAACTGTTGGAAAACTAAAAAAACTAATGTTTTTACAAAAAAGTTTTCTATTATCGATTTATACCTTTAAGTGAAGTGAATTCATTGTTCTTGTAAATATATAGATATATAACTTTTTATAGCTTAAAACTATGAAAATATATCTCAGTGTAGTTTGTCAATTTTGTGGAATATATACCTTTTTCAACTCATTCATTCAATTAAAACTTGACAATATACATACTTATACATGGGGAAGGATTATGTATATTATGTATATTAGGAAAAATTATTTTGTATGTACATTTCTAACTCATAGCCTATACTTACGAGTTTAGCATTTCATAGATTTCATTTCATTAACTACACTCGTACAATATTTTGAATCAGTAAACAGAATAACAATAAATTAACTTATATTGCAAACCTCAAAACTACATAAACTATATACACAATTATCTGACACTCCTTTCCTATCAAATTTGAAGTCTTTGTAGAATAAAACATATTTGTATTCTTATTATTTAATAAAATCGTAGAATTTGCAATGGCGCTTCAATCCTGCAGAACATTTTTCCTCTATGACTGTAATACATTTAAACAAAATTCCTTCTTCCTTCTAGAAACGCCTATTGATCTACCATAGATTTGCATAGGAAATGTAATAAAAATGTAATTAATTGAAGAATGAAAAATATTAGCCTTGAATTCCCAGTAAATAAATATTATTAATCAGCTACTTTGCACACTAGTAACAACGCTGTATAATCGGACAAAAATAATTTACATTACCACAAGATGATTCGCACCAGTTCAACTGACGTAAATATTTGCTTGCGAAGAGCTTTTTTTTGTTTCCATTTTTATCTAGAAAATACTCATCGTTTCTTCAAATTTTCTAATTTTATGCTTAAATAAAAAAATAGTCAACTTTAACTGAATACAGTAGGGTCTCGTTTTACGACCTTACTTTCTCGAATATTTGGTTGTAAATCGAATCGTCGTAAAACGAGTACTATTTAAATGGTTTAAATTGAGATAGGTTCTTGGGCCAAACAAATAACTCAATCAAACAAAGATTTCTTTAGAGTATGATATACAATTTTAATTTAATGAATTATATATATATATATATATGCAAAGATAATTGAAAAAACATATCATATCAATCAAGTAACTTTTTGAATTAAATCATCAACCCATAGTAATTGTTCCATTTTTTCTACGTTAATAATTGGTAGTGTAATTTTGATTTGATGCGCACAATTGTGTACTTTTCTGTGCCGATTGTTTTATTTTATCAGCGTTCGCCGTAATTGTTGATACAGTAGCCGATGTCAAGCCGAGAGAACTATAAACATTGGCGCGTTCCTCGCCAGCTTCCATTTTTCTGATCAGTAGCATTATATAGTCCTTTCTTGTTCTTTTCACTCTTTTTTGCAAAAGAGGACAATCTGTCTTTTTGATGGGTGGAAAAAAATCCCAATCAACATAAAAGAACTAAAATAGAAAAAGAAGAAACACATGAACGCGGGATGAGCTAGAAGTGCTCGAAGCAGAGAAAGGACGCTTGAATTGCGACGGTGATGCAGCACAAGTCAGGAGTACTCGATCCGACTCGACAACAGCCGTAAACGTAAATCGTTGTAAAACGAACCGTCGATAAACGAAACCCTACTGTACTTTATCAGTAGTCCTTAGTGTACTAGTAAATGTCTGTGCATTAACTGAATAAATTATTTTTGATATACAAAATAAGAAATTCTTTTCATTAAATGTCCTTAAAATTTATTTTTTCTTTTAAGTTATAAAAACTATAATTATTAAAGATGTACTACAATTGCTTTTAAATTATAATATCAGTTGAATATAAAAAATAAAAATTTCTCATTTTCTGAAAAAAAAAAAAAAAAAAATTATTAAATCCGCAGTTTTTACTTAAGTTAATCGATAAATTTTAATCCCATCAAAGCACGTGGAATTAGTGGATGGCTAAAAGGATTATAGCGATGGTTACGGTATCATTGTATTCTTTTCTGTGAGAATTATTCACGTGCTGATTTCAGACAGAGATCCAAAGACGCACAAATATTCAATTACAAAAATATGATCAAAACTCTTGTCTCTAAATATGCACGCGAAGTTTCAAGAGGACTCATCCAACTGTCCAGAAGTTATTAGGAGTGAACACCATACACATATACATATATACATACACATACAAATACACACCAGACTACGAGATTTGACCAGCCTCATTTTCTGATGAAGTTACACGAAGGATGAGTATAATACTCTACCTTATAGTATTGTAACGTTATCGTAACATTACCACATAATACTTTAATTTTACGAGATCTTTAATTAAAAGTCTGTTCTGTTTTTTTAGTTTCTTCAGAAATTAGCAAACTAAAATAAAAATATTTTTCTATTATTATTTTCTGTATTTACACATTTTTTAATTTTCCATTTTATCTTTACAATGAAGATTTTTAAACTTATAAATCAATTTCCAATATGCTATCGATTTTTTTTTAAACATAACTTTTTTTTAAAATTTTATTTCAGAATATTAGAATTCTAATTTCAATATTAATCCCAGAAAAATATTATTATTGAGCTTTAAAACCCTAATTCTTATAAAAAAATTATCTTAAATCGTTCGTATATTTTCTCAACACTTCGTATCAAAAGTGCAATGAAAAATAAGACTTTAAAAAATAAATTTAATATAATTCGTGATTGTATGTTTTAAAAATTCTGCCTGGATAACAAGGAATATTTATTTAGATAATTTCGAAGAATTGAGAATTTAGTATTAAGTCTTAAAACGATATTGAATTTTTAAATGACAGATTATAACACCGTGACGCTCTTTAATGGGAGAATCAGTATCGTGTTCAGTTTAGGTAGAGAGATGGTTACTGCACCTGTGAAAGCATTATTCTATAACGTTTTTTTAACATAGAAATAAACAAAACTCAGGTAATTGCGCTACTGAAAAAAGACTTAGTTTCATATTTACCTTTTATGGAGTCAGATTTCTACCTGAATTCGAGTCAATGTTTGTCGTTAGGTTCGGTCTGTAATCCACTAGGCCTTTGCGAGCGGTCGTCTGCGTCGGAGAGAAAGGTGGTTTTTTACACTTATATAGAAAGATCTTCCTGTACGTCGTCCCGCTGGAACTGAAGGCGGAAGTAACAAAATAAACGAAGAAACAAACCCAAAATGCCCGACACACAGAGGAATTAGAGAATAGGGAGAAAGAGAGAGAGAGAGAGAGAAAGAGAGAGAGAGAGAGAAGCGGCGGCTTGTGAGGAAGGCACACGATCCCAGCCTGCACCGCAACTCCAGGATCAATGCGGCGGCCATCTTTGGGCCCAGACTCTCGCCAGTGGAGAAACAGCCCATCCCTTTAAAATGGCGCCACAAAATTAAAATGAGGGAAAGGATTAAAAAAAAACACAAACAAACAGAGTAAATAACTTGAAGAAATCTAACAATAAATATGACGTGATATAAAATTGTTTAATTATCAAACATAAGGATTTTAAAAAAATAGAATTTTCAAAAGATCCAATAGTTTAGAATCACAGAAAATTTAAATTGTGTTGTTTTTATTCAAATGATTTTATTTAATATTTAATTTCAATGATCTTACCATCGTTTTTTTTATGTATATTTTCCCCCCATATATTTATACAGCAATCTAAATAATTTTTTTACGGAATCATATGGTAATAATCTTCTTTCAATAATATTAAAGACACAAGAATTTAATGAAAAATAGCTTTAATAGTTATTTTATAGAATAAATTCGTATAAATTAAGAGATTCTTAATAATTGTTTTACTTGCATATGCACGATGAAATAAAAAACAAACAAAAAAACAAAAAAAAAACAACAAGAAGAAGTTACTGAAATAATTTCAAGCTTATTTTCCTTACAATATTTTTATTTAATTCTTCTTATTTTTTTTGATGTTTCTATTTATTTTTTTTAAAGTCATGAAAACGACACAAACGAAAAGATGACGTTTCTTTTTAAATTAAAATATCTACTAAATACAAAACGTTGATGTTGGCTCAATGTGCGAAGGCATATTTGTTGCCCGGTGGTGAGTTTTTCTCTCAATTTACATATTTTCTAGAGATGGGCAAAGTCGTCCTTTTTACTGAACTAGTTCTTTTGAGATCGTTCTTTTTATTGAACTAGTGGCAATAATTTTTTTTACCGAATTTTTACCTTTAACAACCAGAAAAAGGTTCTCAAATACATTTACAACCAAGAAAAAAAAAAAAAATCTCAAATACTTAATATAAAACGAAATAAACCAATTCCCTTTTCACGAACTAGTTCATTTGAACTAGGTCGTTCGCGAACTATATAGTTCTTTTCATGAACTAGTTCATTTGAACTAGGTCGTTCATGAACTATAGTTCTTTTATACGTTAACGAACTACCCATCCATAATATTTTCTAGTTTTTAAGAAAAAATAATTAACTGGGTGAATCCAACTGAAGAAGGTTAATAACCCTGAAACAAACTGTTTTGGCTTCCTAGTGTCAAATAATATTCCAAAAGTAGTTCAGTGATTTTATTTGTTGTGCGTTTTTACTACTGTAAAACAATAACTAAATCTGCATTAAATTATCTAAAACTGATTAAATAAAAAAAGTTGTGGAAATTATTGGAGTAGCTAAAAGAATTCATGACAACCGTTTAAGACATTGATTGAATATTGCAGTTCTAAATGCTTCTCTATAGTAATGTTTGTCGCCTTCTTCCGCTAATTTATCGGCAAAGATCCGTGTGAAAACAAGATTAAAAATATAAAATTATATATATATATATATATATATATATACAGGGTGAGCATGAAAGAATGGTGGGGTTCCAAAGACGTGTAATGCCGTTCGTACAAATTGTTATGAGTGCATAGTTATACGCAGATGGTCAAGTTTCTGTTTATTGACTCCCAATATGCTCACTCAGAAGCGAAAAGGTTAATAAGGACAACGTCGTATCTGGGGGACACAGCCACCACATGCAGTACTTGAGAAGCAGCGTTATTCCCTAAGGTGTTAGGAAATGCTATCTGTGCTGTATCGTGGGGAAAGTGTACACAGCCTTTTTTGTTTGCATCTGGTTCCATCTATCAGGATATATTGGAAAACTGATTGATTCCTATCTTGGACAATGATTACAATGACTATATTTCCAACAGGATGATGCTCCCCACACCCTACTTCCATCTTGATGTGAGACGCCTCTGGATTGTGTTCTTCCAGAGCGTTGGATTGAATGTGTTACAGATGCATACAACCATCTCCCGCAATGACCACCTCCGGACGTAACACCATGTGACTATTCGGGAATAAAAGAAATAATTTATTTTAATTTTGCTATGACTTAAAATTCTATCTAAATTTAAGCTCACACTGAAGATATGACGAAAATGTTTTTATTATAGTTTAAAGTATTTTAGCTTAAAATATTGTATTTAAATTTTCGATTGACCATCTTCTAGAGTAGCTTGTATTTTTTTCTTGAAAGTTTGGAAAAATTTGAAAAATTTGAAAAAAAAAATCAAAATACATATGTAGATCTATATATATATATATATTTAAATGCTGATGGAATTTACTCGCATTAATTGTAACCTATTATCATTTGATGTTATTTGAACTAGTACGAATCGAGAGCTAGATGTATTTACTGTTAAAAGTACTTTCACTATGTGTTTTTATTTCCATGTATTTATTTCATTGAAATGCCCATTCCATTAGCAAATTGACATTTAATGATATAAGATTCTTGATCTGTAATGACCTCCAGTATGCTACGAAGAAGTTATGAGATCTCATTCTAAACATGGCCCAATATTTCTGATCCGGTCGCTTTCTAGTATCATGATTTTTCTGTTCTTAATATCTCAGTTTAGTTTTTACGTCTTCATGATCCTTGTTTAGATTTGGAATCTTTACAGTGAATACATGTAAACGTGAAATTGCCTTCCGAAGTGTATCTCAATATTCTACTTTAAAAAACAACTCAGTATCAAAAGCATACATCATAACATTCTATAAAATTAGATACTTCTTTATTTTCCGCCTATATTTCATCTTTCTGTGCATAATGCATGAACAAGAAACCAATGCCTTCTTCACTTCACTAACAGCCTTCAAACGTGACTCAGCTGTAATTCGATTAATAACGGACTCGGAATTTTAAAATTTCGTTGCTTACACATTTCTATTAATCTGGAATAAGAATATTTCGCATCGGAAAGGGCTACAACGTACTCTTCCCACCAATTCGGTGCTCGTGGAGCCATTCGAACACACAACACTAATGTACATATGTTAACAATAACTGCACTCGTTTAGCAACAAAAACAAACCACAGGATGTCCGGTTCAATTCACGTGCGCATAACATTGCGATGTTGAAAACGTTCGTATAAACGTGGTCCAATCCTCCAAGAGCAAGATAAAGATTTAAGGAAATAAAACAATATAGAAGATTGCATTTTTTTTTTTACGTTCATTCATGAGTAGTTTACAACAGTTCAGTTTCCCAACAAAAGATGTCGCTGAGATCCTGGCATGATTAATCTATTCTTTTGTAATCTGAACTGCAAACCTTCTTCTATAATCAATCTGAAATTCAGATCTTAACAATTAGTATATGCTTTTATTTGTTCGAGATTGAAACACACTTAAAATGTAAACCAAAATAATGAAAATCATCTTGAAAAGCAATAATTAAAAAAAACCAAATAAATAAACTCCCTTATGAACTGTGCATGATGTTTTTCTATGCCACTTCAAAATTTTTCTTTTGTTTTCCGCTTGTCTGTTCGTACGAGCATCACGCTAAAACGGCTGAACGGATTTCCATAAAATTATTTATGGTCAAAATTAAAAGTGGATCTATGTTTTGGCCACCAACACGGCTCTCATCCCTCCAAAATAATCCCTAAATCCCTCTCTTAAAATAATGAAATGATTTTCATGAAATTTGATACGATACTGAGTTCTGGATCAACAAATTTTGAGCACGATTTTTTTGCCATGCACCCTCCCCTCCAAATCTAGAAATAGACCGCTCAGTGTTGAATGCTCAGACTCTACTATAGGATGGAAAAGCTGAGCGCATATTTGATTGACTGATTGATTGTGGTAAATGTGGGTGGCAGGGAAGCCAAGTACCGCGACCTGTAGATCTATTGTGCTATCCCACGGAAATGACGACAGACGGAGAGAAAGACTGAGAAAGTATGGTGGGAGAAGTGCAGGGGAAATGGGAGAACCCCGAGAAAACCTGCACAACGCGGATCGTCCACCATCATGAAACCCACATGAGAACCGAACCCCGGTACTGAGAGGTGAGAGCCCAACATCCTAGTGACAACGCCAACCGCGCGGCGTTGAGCTCATATTTAGTTTATTTTTTTTTGTGTGTGTAGATAACGCATTTATATTTATATACACTACATACAGGGTAATTCAGAATTGCATGTACAAATTTCAAGGTGGGTGAAGAATACAAAACAAAGTACATTCGCAGTGGAACGTATGTCTACCAACGTCACCTAAATATGCGAGAGGGTATACTAAGATTCAGAAATAAATAAAAGACAACAAGTAAGGCAGATAACATGTCTTTACAGTAGGTGCTCAAAATTCCTTCTACCAACAGTAATACTCGCCACACGCTGGATTGAGGGAGAGCAAGGTTATTTTACGAGCAACTGCTCGTGTACTTTGTACGTGGATTGCATTCAATTCGGTGTAGACATCTTCCTCCATGGCGTCGATTGTTGGCGATCATACCAGTTTCCGTCGAATGAGCCAGTTTCTCACAATCTCTCGTGCAAAACCGCTAACATTTGATTGGGTGCACATCTGTTAGGGAACCGTTCACGATACAGTCTTACAGTGGCTCTACCGCTTCCGTTCGCCCTCTACTTGCATATCTGCCCTCTAAGCATTAGTGAAGCGATAGAAAAATCGTACTAAGTGCTGCCAAACAGTGCCCTGAGCATATTCGGGTAGCGTTTACAGACCAACCGTTCCACTATGAATACGGTTTGTTTTCCTGACCAACCTTTACGATTTGTTCAGGGAATTTTGAATCACCCTGTGTACGCTTAGCTATCCATCGCATAGTAGACTGGGTATACAGCGTTGGGGGAGATCAATTTTGAGGAAACCTAAATAATTGCATTCGTATTGTAATTTCGACTCTTAAATAAATTTCGAGCTAAATTTTATGGAAACCTGTCCAGTTGTTTTAAAGTAAGCAGACAAGTGAACAAACAGAAAGAAAAATGATGAAGAGGAATGGTTAGATTTGTTTTCCATAAGAAACAGGTTTGTTTTGTTTTTTTTCTTTGGGGTGGGGGTGGGGGGGCAATTTTCTGTTTTTTCCGGTGGCTTTTCGCTATTTTTGCTTTTATTTTGAACGGATCAAAATTCAATCTTTTCAATCGTTTCAATCAAAACGGAGCAAACAAAACAAATGCTAATTGCTAGATTTCAAAACTTTCATGTTGATTTAGGAGTAGGATTGAAGTTCAGGCCTGAAAAGGATACAAAAGGGGCAATGCAATCAGTAATGGATTAATAATTACAGCTATTTTAACAACATCCAAGTTGAAAAACTGAATTCTTGCTTTTAAGTTATTCGTGAATAAATGTAAAAAATAATGCGATCTTGTATAATTATTTGTTTTTTCTTATATCTTGATAGGATCCTTATTTCTAACAATAATAATAACAATAATAACAACAACAATTTATTGCCTTATAGAAGTTTGTTAATACGTAATAGATATCACTGTGACTTCCCACTGCCTACAGATTACACGTCGAGAAGACAGACAGGGTTTCAATTATAGACAAGAAAATACAAAGAGCATTTACTAATAACATATAATAGAGGAAAAAATGTAGCACAAAAAAAATTACTAATAAAATATAATGGAGATAAAAAGGAACAATTAATTTGTAATGGAAGTACAGAATAAAATTACAGATATAAAGACTTTATATGTGGTCATATATAAAATCCTTATAAAAATAACTGAAACAATGGAATACATAACTAAATGTTTTCATCTGAATGATGAACCGCAATTTTTCGGGTAAGAGGTTAAGCCTAGCTCAAATGGATAAAAAGTAAAGAGAAAACTAAAGCTACGCGAACATCATCCGATTTTGGACCAACTTAGTTGGCCAACTTTAAGTTGGTCCGATTTCGTCAGGTGCGAACACTAGCCAACTCGCAACTGAAGTCGTCCGAACAACGTTTCAAACCTTGATTGATTTGCAACTTATGATAAATATTTTTTTTTAAATTATTAGCCGCTATGGAATCTAAGTTGATGGTATTATTTCGATGCAAAAGTAACTAACGATCAACAACCAAAAACAAACCATTCTTCCCTGGCAACAATGCCTATTGCGTCGTAACTTTTGCATTACCACTTTAGCGGCTATTCCATAGTTCCAAGCGTTTCCCCCAGCAGCTGTGGAAAATCCGAAAAAAATCGAGGTTTTGAAACCTCTCTGATAAATTCTGCCGCATACAATTACTGCATTTCAATATAAACTTTATTTATGCGTGAAAGAAACTCGCAATACTCTGATATTCATTGTGTGGCCTCTCTTCAAAATTAAACATATTAAAAAAAAAAAAGGCTAATTGCAAATCCTGGCTTACGGAACCGATAGGCGCAAATTTCAATAAAAAAAAAAAAAAAAAAACCAAGGCTGAACCTAACCTGATTTAAAATAAACAAAAGATTTAACGTGCCACAGACATTAAATCTTTTGTATATATCAGCTCACTCTCCATCGCTTAGTGGGGCTGAGCTTGCAGAACTAAGAGACCCTTTCAAAAATAGGAGGGGGGGGGGGACAAAAAAAAATCCGTTCTCATATTTTAACTTAGATTAAAAGTATTATATTAAATATTGAACAATCAGACCATATACTTTTGCGAGAAATTTTGAGGTTTATTTTTAAAGAGTGGGAGGGGTGAAGACATAAATTAAGGTGCCTATATTTTGACTTGAACCATAAATAACCCTATATGCCAAATTATATGGAAATCTGTCCAACCATATTAATGTACTTTGCTGTCGAACAAGCAAACTGACGAAATGACAAACGTCAAAAGTATTTCGGTGGAATAGTGTGACTACGTGCTCTGTAATAATGTATTAGAATTCATTTTTATACTGGAAATCGTTTTATCTAATTCTTTTTATTTTGCAACCAGTTTTTATAAAAAATGTGAGTTTAAGGTTTAAAATTGTATATTTTTATTATTATTATTATTATTATTATTAGCGGAAGGACCCGAATGTATATTAGTCGTCCTATACATAGGAGACAAGAAATAACTAATAACATACAAACGTCGTTTTTTGCGATAGATAAATAAAGGAGATAAATAATTAACATTATTATTGTTTACACAAAACTAATTAACTAACAGTTACTTGCTACGAAATTACATAAAACAAAAAATAATAAACTATAATATAAAAATAATAAAAAATAATAGCAAAATATTCCAAGAAATATTGCCAAAACATACAATTTCAAAAAAACAAAAAAAAAAATCAAAAATCGTAGGTGCCTGTTAGCGCCAGAAAAAAATATCTTATTATGGTTGTTTTCCAAGCGATATAAAAATAATTTAAAAAAACAGAATTTAACCCTTTACAAAACCGCCTTAAAAACTACAACTATAAAAACCGCTCAAAATTAATTGGATGGTTCAAAAATTATAAGCGATAATTTGTGTTAATTTAAAGCGCGACATTGAAAAGTTGCAGGGAAAGTTATGTTTCGATTTCGGTTTTTAAATCATAAATTCCGTGAGGATTTTTCATTGCTCGAGTACCGAAGGTAATAAACTGATGCTGTTTTGCAAAACCCTCTCTGATATACTACCTACAGAATGGTGAAAACAAAATTCCAATCGGTGCAGTAGTTTTAAGGGAATAAACATTTTTGCGCTTTGCGCTATGTACATATAGATAGATAGATAGATAGATAGATAGATAGATAGATAGAGAGATAGATAGATAGATAGATAGATAGATAGATAGATAGATAGATTTTTTATCATTAATTTCTGCTCACATTTCGAAAATGGTTTCAAATTTAAAAACTTCACCATTTCTGTAATCTTTCTGTGAAGTTTTAAAGAATGACTACTCCATATATCAAGAGGAGAGTGAATATCTAAATGTGTAACCTATTGTTTGTCAGATTTGCCAAATTCGAATGCAAAATAATAAAAGGACAGTAAACTTTATTTTAATGCTTTTTTCTTTTTAATATGTTCGTTTGTTTCGTGAAAGTAAAACAGTTTTTTTTGTTTTTTTGTTTTTTTTACTTATTATTATGAAATTTCAAGAATGATCTAAAATTCTCAAAATACTATATTAACGCTCTCGTTTCATTTATTTATTTATTTATTGATAGGCTGGCAGGGACTGTTTTCTTAGAACTTTGAATTTAGTTGAAATTTTCTAAAAATAGTTCATGGCAGAAATACTATTAACTCAGCTTTAGACCAGACCTACTTTTTCTTTGATAGTTTAGTTTCTTTACAATCCATTCTGTTGAGAGAAAATAATCACAAAACATCAACTGACCTGTGATGCTTCGAAAGTTGAAAGCAAGAAAACAAATTCCAAATTCATTTCAATTTGATACTTGACGAAAAATAAAGAGGTGGTGTTCAAAAGAGAATTCTTTGTATAAGTTGTTTAGTTTAAATAATCTTTGTCTTCATCCAATTAAAGCCAATTTGTTTTCTAAAATAGTGGCTCTTAATCCTTATTACAGGATTCGGGTGACCGCATCATTATCAATGGAGAAAAGTGATTTCCGTAGGCCACATTAGCCAATCAGTCATACACATCACCAGCTCACCTATCTCCCGTGGTGATTCGTACGACTAGACCATCTCAGCCTCCATTGGATCCTCAAAATATGCTTTTCATCACGTTTATTAATAAGAAGTTTTTCAAAGAACTTGAAAGTATGTTTTTGAAGTATTTTTCTTAAAATATTCCATTCTATTTTCCTCTCTTTAAACAAAAAAATTAAAGATTCCCGCGAATAGGCCTTGACAGGCATTTGGGGCAGCTGAGGTAAGGCTCCCAGCACGGTGGAAGTTGGCGTCGGGTCCTATGGAACGAAGTTGGGGGGGGGGGGGGGGGAATCAGCCGGGAATCGAACCAGCCACCTCCAACCGCAGCCAAGCGCTCTTGCCCGCTCGGCCCCCGGGCACACAACAGAAAAATAAGATCCTAAAAATAACGTAAACGAAAAATCTTCATATATTAAAAAAATAAAAATTGGACTCAGAGAACTTAATCAAGTATTCGTGGATTTAATGAAAAAAAAAAAACTGTGCTGTTCAGATATAATTTAAAAAATTAACATCTGCTGAATAAGAATAGTAGTTTTCATTTTCTGGAAAATAAAAAAAAGTACTAAAAATACTGTGGGCCTGGTGGCCAAGTGGTTAGGCGCTTGGCTACGGGTTGGAGGAGCCGCGTTCGATTCCCGACCTGGGCGGAGGGTGGGAATTTTTTCATGCTCTTTCTCCTCCAAACGGCTTTAGGGTCTACCCGGCCCTCTGTAAAATGGGTATCGGGCTTCTTTCCCGGGAGTTAAAGGCAGGCGGGCGTCGGGCCGGCCACTCGGCCCCAACTTCGTCCTGTAGGCTATATGTCGGAAGGCTAACCTCCTGCGCCCCAAAGGGTCTGTTTCAGACTAGTTGAATGGAGTACTTTAACTAACTAAAAATACTAAAATGAAAATATTTTACACATATTAAAGCTTGCGCAGAATTTAAGAAGAATAATACTCGGATTAATATCCTTTGTTTAACTTCTCGATAAAGGAAAGATTGCAAATATAAAAGTATAGACAGTCTTTTAATCTTAAATATATAGACCAAGTTACAAGAAGTTTCCTCCAGCGGTTCAATAGTTATTAACATACAAACCTCACGCACACGACTGAGGGATTTGATGAGCCTCATTATCATCAAAATTAAGATTCCCATGCTCCTTTTGTTAAATCATTTCTCAATTAGAAAACTCCTATCAGCCCCCCACCCTGCCTGAGGCCATTTTTTCAAAAATGGCTAAGTTCCAAAAATAAAATTCTGAATCCTAATAAAATCCTTTGAAAAATAATGTTAGGTAGGGTAATTCCTTTGAAGATTCTTGTCTTCAAGCGACAACTGGGCCCACCTGCTATGTTTTGTTTTTGTTTTTTCTTCTCTATGGAAGTTGCCATTTTGAAAAATACTTGCGCATACAAAAAAGTAGTCCTGAAATGAAGTTAAATATTATTAAACATTCACAGTCAGTTTTAAAAACATAACATGTTACCAATTGCTCATCACTGAAGTATTGTCTAAATGTGCTTGGCACATATCAGCTTTTATTTGAAGTCCTGTAGATCGTTGATAATATGTTTGATAAAACCGAGAGCTTTATTTTTCTTGGATCTAAAATAGATAGAGACGGAACGAGTTAGGGGGATGTGAGGAGAAGACTTATGCTGGGTAGAACAGCGATGACAGCCCTTAACGAGATATTGAAGGATGGGGATGTATCAAGAAGGACCAAGATAAGAATCATTAAAGCTATGGTCTTCCCTGTTAAGATGTATGGATGTGAAAGTTGGACTATAAGAAAGAGTGAAAGAAAAAAGATTGACGCCTTCGAACTTTGGATCTGGAGGAGATTGCTACAGGTCCCCTGGACTGCAAAAAGGACCAACCGGTCTATCTTGGAGAAGGTGAAGCCTGAATGCAGTCTAGAGGCACTAATGCTTAAACAGAAGCTGACATATTTTGGATATGTTATGAGAGCTGATGGATCAATGGAGAAGACAATAATGCTTGGAAAAGTCGAAGGAAGCAGAAGGAGAGGAAGACAGAGAACTAGGTGGATGGATGGAGTTAAGGAGGCCACGGGGATGATACTCCAATGTCTGCGGGACACTGCTCGCGAAAGGTCAACTTGGAGAAGGATTGTTCATGGACTCACCAGGAGTCGGAGACGACTCGACGGATCATAACAACAACAAAAGATCGTTGATCTCATTTAGCGGCTCATCAACTGTAATCGCTTTGGTAGAGCGTTGATGCACACCGTCCCAAAGTTGCGTACTCAATATTTTAATTTTAAGTAACTAGGTCATCCCCCTGATTCCCTCTGGTAAGTATGAGATAATTCAAGTGATAATCCACGAATCGATTCCAAGTGATTAAGGCAAAAAGTGATATTTTATTCCTTTTTGAATGAACTTATTACAGTATTTGATAGCGCGCGAACAAATAGAATAAAAATAGGATTAGATATTAGGGGACCAGCAGTAGTCCAATAGTTAGCGTTCCTGACTGCGAGGACGAAGGTCCTCGGTTCGAATCCCATGCAAGGCGGAAAAAAACATTAATAAAAAAAGAAACTTTTATAATCTGACTTTCTCAGCAATGGAAACTAATAATTAACAATTGCGTTGGACAGACAGAGAAATAAAAGATTTTAGAAATAAACAGCAGATTCATATAAGTTAGTTTTTTCTCGTAAGCGGACCAGAAACAACAAAAAAAATTATCAGTTTTATTTCTTTAGGCTTTTTTAAAATTATTATTTATGATTTTTCAGTGGCATATTTTCTTTAACTGCGTCCCCAATCCCTGAAAACTTTTCATGAATTCTCTTCTAAGACAACGTTTCCCAACTTGGGTACGGGGAAGAATGTTCGGGGGAACGCGAAAAAAAATTGAATAATGGCGGAAAAAGGCACATATGTCAACAGTGTAAGACAAAAGACAAGGTAAAAGTTTTGAAATAATCCAACGCTACAGTGAGGAGTGGTGCGGGTTTTTTGGTTATTGACCAATGAGAAAAGCACTCGTTATCTCTCCCTGAACAGTGTTTGACGACACTGTAAATCTATACACATTGTTTGTTCAATTCATTATTTAAATCCCATTACTGACCCATTTATTTTCAGTTACACATACAAAACTGACACAACAACAACTACGTTAATTACAAACATCTTGCTAATACTTTGGGTACATTTACGAAAATGAACTGTCAACGAATATTCAAGTGAAAAAAAGGTTGGGAACCCTGTTCTAAGACATCAATTCCAGGATCTTGTAGGTAAAAGAAATAAATATATGCATAGAAAAGCAAAAAATTCCACAGAACTTGCTTTGGAAATGCTACTGAAATTTGGAATTTTTGCCTTAAAAATGTTAATTCTAAAAATTTATTTACATTTTTAAACATCAATGGTTGACACCAAGTTGTTTACTAAATACATCCTAGAACAGCTGTTTAATATGGCGATCATCAGCTAGAAGCAGTCACCAGTAAACAACCAGGTCTCGATATACAGGCCTGTAGGAAATATTGGAATAAGATATTATTTAAATTTTTCTTTGTTATTTTTGTAAATCTTTAAAGTGACAAAAACAAAAAACCTATATTTTTTTCAAATTATGATATTCTACTGAATACTAACTGAATCAAATTTCCATTTTCCAAAAAAGATAAATAATTAAAAAATCAATTCGCATTATTTACTTAAATTATTGAAATTACTTTAATTGAAATCGTAGGAAACCTCGCGGAATGAATTAAAGATTTATTGGTCATTCCTTAAGACAATTTGATATTAACAGAAATCCTAATCCTTAAATATGCAAACCAAGTTTCAAGATGATCCATACAGCGGTTCAAAAGTAATTAGAAGACACACACATACTGATTTGATGAAGTTCACTTTCCTATTCGAAACTAGGCAAATGAAGTTCAATTTATCAATTTTCCGTTAGGTATCTTTTCAAAAAAAACATTTCACTATCAAAACCAAGTCAGACACCTATTTCTTTATACTCCTTTCCTTTAAACCCAGTCGTGCAGTTTGTTTTACTCTGTTATAAAGGTGATAGCTTAGATTTGAATACTGTAAACGATATCAGAGCCTTCCTGTTCCCGTCGCAACCATTTCCAGACCCTGGGCAGCTAACTTGTGTGACGTCACAGCAGTCATCTACTATGGAGGTTCGTTCCATTACGGAGGACGGGAACGGGTAGAAGTGGCGTTGGCTGCAGAATGGGAATAGACATTAAATATGAGGAACTCGCCAAATTAAAGCCGATCTCATTGCAAAATAAGCGCCATCGGTCTCTCACTTTTATTTGGCCAATTTAATGCCAATGGTTTGGCGATTTTCTCTAACGTCTATCGGAAATGAATGACCGTAACCTCAGATCTTTTCTGTATTAATAAATTAATAAAGCAAAAGAAAATGGTAAGACGTATCTGCTTACATTATGAAAAAAAATTCAATTTTGTTTTTCAAGTGTTGTTAAATTTGAATATTTTAAAACTTGAATGAAAAAAAACAATATTAGGGTTAAATAAAAATATTATATTCCTGATACGAACTAAGATGTATTCTAAAACTGTTGAGTGATTTTAAGTTATATAATGTAATCATATAGAAAATCAATTTTAGTCTTCTGATACAAATCCCAGATAGTCCAGTCGACACAGGTTTTTCGACCTTCCTCCGGTTTTTCCTCACTAACTTTTTTCCCGTACGTCATACGGCAAAGGCATCCCTATAATGTTTTGTAGAGCGTTAAATTTCCTACAATTTTTACTAATCAAAAATGTTTGTATGTCAATTCGTTACTGAGATATGGCACTTCGAAAAAAAAGTAATTTTTCAAAATTCGCTAAAAAAAAGGACAAAAACTGCAGAATTCCCCCTTATTTCTTCTGTTTTACCCGAATTGTGATGAAATGTTGTTGTAATTATGGTTCCTGGTTACAATCACTAACTTTGGACACCCCCCTCACCCCACCCCACTCCCCCTTTCCCCCACCCAATCCCAATTCACAAAAGCTAAGTAACCAGGAACCATAATTACAACAACATTTCATCACAATTCGGGTATAACAGAAGAAATAAGGTGGAATTCTGCAGTTTTCATCATTTTTTTAGCGAATTTTGAAAAATGACGTTTTTTTCGAAGCGCCATATCTCAGTAACGAATTGACATACAAACATTTTTGATTAGTAAGAATTGTAGGAAATTTAACGCTCTACAAAACATTATAGGATGCCTTTGCCGTATTACGTACGGGAAAAAAGTTAGTGAGGAAAAACCGGAGGAAGGTCGAAAATTTTGCATCCCCCCCCCCTTCCTCTTTTCGCACAGGGTCCTCGAGGTCAAAAACTTGAGAAAATGTTATGAACCACCCCTGAACAAAATCCTAAAGTTTCATTAACTTGCGACCTCTTTCCACCTAACCCCACTTTTTCCAATCTGTCGACTGGACTGTTTTTTTCGAAGCGCCATATCTCGGTAACAAATTGACATACAAACATGTTATTGAGGAAAAACCGGAGGAAGGTCGAAAATTTTGCAGTTTTCCACCCCCTCCTCTTTTTGCACAGGGTCCTCGAGGTCAAAAACTTGAGAAAACGTTAATTAACCATCCCAGAACAACATCCCAAAGTTTCATTAAATTCCGATCTTTTTCCACCTAAAACTACCTGCCGACTGGACTAAGAAGATTTATTCCGTTTTTGAGGACAAGTATCATTAAAATCTGATTAAAATCTCATTAAATTATCATTAAGCACAACAATCGCAACAATTGCGTCTTTTGCATGCGCAACAATCACATTTATAATAATAAGGAAGTTAATTACAATATTAATTACATTTACTTATCAGAAGACGTTGCGAAGCATTGTGATTGGTTTGCTAATCGCTATCACTACTTAGTTTAATAAACAAGAAGCTTGAAGAACATGAAGCCTACATGCATTAAAATGTGAATTCTTAGACTTTTTTTTTTGAAATCGTGAAATAACATCAATAAAAACATAAGTTTACTTTGTTATCCGCTGACTACAAACAGTATAAATTTTTCATTTTCTGAAATTAAATATGGAATAATAATTAACGCACAATACTTGCTTAAGTTGATCAAATTGGATTAACTTTAATCATATCAAACTGGGTGAAAATAAATGGATAAGCTAAAAGAGAATTTAAATCAACAAAATGGTAACTACGGAAGGCACAAAGGAACCAAAATGATTATCTTTCTTTGTGCCTTTCGTAGTTACCATTTTGTTGAATTATTCAGCACGGAAACTTTACAATACCTTATCCCGCCGTGTTTAATAGTTTTGTTTTATGCTATAGATAAATTCCTTTTGTGCCTACCGGAACGCAGGCCAGGGATTTGATATTTTTTCTGTTACTGTGTATTTTCGGTTACGTTTTGCTTTTGTGGGGTCCCGCTTCTGGGAGCGAGAATGGGATTCGTGTATGTTGTCATCTTCCTGTCATCAGTGGAGTTGGCTGATGAGTCTTAAGGAGGACGAAGCGGCCGTTCCAGACTCTCCCCGGTGACAGCTCGAGGTGCGAAATCGATTTGGTTCCGTTGTGCCTTTAGTAGTTGGCATTTTCCTCCCTTTCATCGACTTTGGCCAACTATGGACCACGGGCTAGCCCAATCTGACAACGTCAGGGTGAGGGTAGGAAATTCCAGAGGGGGGACGAGATTCACATCCGTCCAGAAATAACCCTGAGATAGTAAGTCCCAAGGGAGAAACAGACGAAACACAGAAGAAGAAAGATGAAACATCCATGCTCTCGACCGGGATTTGAACCCGGGTACCGGCACACAGGCCGCACGGCAGACCGACGCCTGAGACCGCACGACCACCCGGCACTGCTGGTTGGCATTTTATTAATTTTAATTTTCAATTATATGTTGGCATTTAATTAATTTAATCATTTTAATTCATACACGTTAAAAAAAAATAATGGTTACGCTTATGCTGAATTATTACAGTTCAGTTCATGAAAGAATAGCTTTTGATGACGTAATTTCGTTATAGATTGATGTTTCCAGGACGTAACATCGCAATCAATTGCTCAAATTCATAACTGAATCGGATAAACATTACGAAAACATTCTGGTTTTTGTATTTTCTACAGTTACGAATACATAATAATAATTAAAAGTGAAAGAATTACAAACGTTGCACACTATTCCCCTTGCTTGGCTATGCAAAGTTTGTCCTTTGTTGGTCACGCTTTTGAGTATCTCAAAAACTTTTGAGTGTGGGCTGGAGGAGCCGGTTTGAAATCCTCTGCGTATATCAGGGATTTTTCCAAGCTGAATTCTCCTTCAGATGGGTCCAAAGGTTCACCCAGCCTTCTGACGAATGGACACCCGGGTTCTTTGCAGGGGATTGAAGGCGGATGGGCGTCGGGCATTTAGACCTAATGTAGGATACTTTTTAAAATTAAAATAGAAATTAGAAAAGAAGCCGAAAGAATTTAAAGCCTCCGTAAGTTGTTATTTCTTAAAATAATTTATTTTTATATGTTTTTATTTATATACGTAGTCGCAAAAATGACAAAAAACGAAAAGCCTAAATTTATATTCCAATTATAATATCTATTGATTACAAATGGAACATATTTTCCTTTTTCTGAAAAAAAAAAAGGGAGTGACAGCGATTAGTAAACCAATCACAATGTTTCGCAACGGCTTCTGATCCATATAAGAAAATATAATAATGCCATCTCAAAGTGAAACCATAACAGCTTCCAGAACTTGTTTAATTTATAATAATAATGGGTGAGACCAAATTATTTACAAGTGGAACAGCTCTTTCACGCTCGTTGGCGATCATCAGCCAGGAGAAGCCACAGTAAATAACAAAGTCTCCGTATGAGGCTAGTATGAACAATACATCGGAAGCGCAGTGGTGCCTCAAAGGAAAAAATACACATTGTATATTTATATATTATTTAATTTATATTGAATGTTTGCTTTAATTTCCTTATTATTATAAATGTGATTGTTGCGAATGCAAAAGGCGCAATTGTTGCGATTATTGTGATTGTTGCGATTGTTGCTAATGATAATTTAATGTTATTTTAATGATACTTGTCTTAATGATACTTGTTATAAGTGAGATGTTGCGATTGTTGGGATTGTTGCGATTGTTCCTAATGATAATTTAATGATATTTTAATAATACTTGTCCACAGACGGACAAACAAGGTCAGGTTATCAGAAGCCTAAAAAGTGACTCATAATACCGTCTCTCGACAGTGAAACTAGTCGTAATTGTACATTATAAATTTTTGTATAAAAGTTTTTATCAAATCTAATCAGGTGTACGGCTGAATTAAATATACCAGTGCAATGAATCGACACTGATCATAATTCGTAAAACAGATTAATTTTCATTGTATCAAATTCACGTACAATGGATTAAGGACTGGATCTCCCTTGTTTAAGATAATGTGATATTAATAAAAATAGGTTAGAAACCCATTATTTAGAGTTACTAGGTTTCTATGGGAATTTTTGTCGTCTTCTCGTCGAGGACCCATAAGCAAAACATTTCAAATACGTAACATTGCATCAAACCCATAAAACATTGTTATAAAAAAAAGTGGTCTGGTTTTTATTAAAATCGATAGGGATCTTCGTTATAACAAACCACGTCTACTTCTAAAATTTCATCTTTCTAAGATGTATAGTGTTTGAGTGAATGTGCTTAGAATAGCAAGGGGCAAGTGGATTTAGACTAAAAATTGCAATTTTAAAAATCTATCCTGCAGATATAACTTTGCTTAAATTATATCTTAGAAATAAATATCTTAGACATACAGTAAAACCTCGTTAAGTCGTCACTCAAGGGACCAAACATTTTTGACGATTTAAGCGGAGTGACGATTTAGGCGGAGTGGGCATTTTTGAAAAACGAAACAACAAAAAAAAAACCCATGAAGTAGAGCATTTTCATGAATTGCTGTAGGATTCGGTGAGAAAAACAAGATTTTCAGAAATCAATTCATGCAAATGAATGAGTGGGAAAAAAAAAAAAAAACTTTATAGTTACCACATTTAATCGTTTTAAAAGAAAGGCAAAGTCTGTCTTTGAAATGTTCCAGTCAACCTTTCCTGCCGCCGAAATCTTCAATATTCAACTCCTTGGCAATTTTCATGGCTTTTTCTTTGAGAATCACGGCAGAAATCTGCACATTTTGCGATCTGGCATGTTTTAGCCATCGAACTAAAACCTCCTCGATCTCGTCAAACTTCAATTTCCTCATTCTCTTTCTTTTCTCTTTGCAGTCAGCTTCTTCAATTACTTGTTTCGATGAAAGAATATCGTTTAATGTAGTCCTGGGAATATGGTGTTGTTTGGCAAAAGCTGTTTTCGAAACATTTGATTTTTCAAAAAGTGCAATTAAGTCTTTTTTTTATTTATTTAAAACAGAACGAAATAAGTTATCGTTTCCCTTGCATGTTAAAAACGTAATCGAACCACGAAATTGCAAGAGAAAAAAAATAGCCCTTTCAGCGGGGCTTACTCGTTATGAAATGAAGTCACACTCAGGAGCGGTCAAGAAAAACGTCTACATTCGACAGAGTCGCATCGAGATGTGTGCTTTGAATGATTAGCAGCGAGATTCTAAGAACCCGAAGGGGTAAGAAAGGAATGAAGTGACAGGCGTGATCGAAAATTCCCCGAAAAGACTTGGCTTTCTTAAAGTGAAGGGGCGGAGCTGAAAAGACAACACGATGGCATGCAAAATGGAGAAGAAAGATACTTTTAGCCATTTTTGAGGGTGACGAGTTATCCGGAGTAGAATTAAATTTGATGACTGCTAAAGGAGGGATATTTTACATTATTGTGTATGAGACCTTGTCGGGACCAAAGGAAAATGACGACTTAAACGGAGTGACGACTTATCCGGGTGACGACTTAACGAGGTTTTACTGTAACAAGATGGTATTCACAGAATCACAAGTAATAATATATTAAGCAAACACAAATCATTTACATGAACAATAGATATCTTTTTTTGTTTTAAATTACCCACAAAATAACTGAAGCTCTGAATAAAAGATTGATGAAATATCCATGGAAAGATTGGAGAATGCTGGGTTTGCAGTGAAGGACCTGCCCTTGGCAGAGAACTATGAATGAATGAATCCATGGTTAAATCATTAGTGAATATTGTAGTTAAAAACATTTGATTTAAATATTGGTTTAATATTGATTTTGTGCGTGTCCGGTGGATTGGTAGGATGTGTCTGTATATATCGCTAAGTCTGTGAACCTATCCACTGTGGGGTATCTTACTAACTGGTCTATCTTGTGGCTATTTCTATACATTACTACGTTTGAAACAAACTACCCTTCTTGAATCTTTTATGGAAAATATTTTATAGAAATATTTTTTATGGAAAGATATTTATCTTTCACTAAGTATAATTGGGCCACAGCAGAGCTTATTATTTTCCATACCCAGCCACCGATATATTATATATCTATCTTTAATTGCTATAATTAAAGTTGCTTAAATAAATTGATAAAGACTGTTTTCACAACACTTGAAAATACACATTTATTTAACAGCAATTCACGTATAACTTAATTCTTGAGTAATGTTCTTGTCAGCACACACAGTACTTGAATTTTAAAAGTTATGTCTGTAAGATAATCTTCCTATCCTATACTTCTTTAAATGTTCACAGTTCTGATCTCGTAATGACTTTTCATCTAGCGAAATATAATTGTCCGCAATGTATCTAGAAACTCCTTTCTAATATTAAAGCTTTTCACCTAGCGTTCTAATTCTGCCCCCTATGAATCTAGAAATTCTATTTCTAACTTACTAAGCTTTCTCACCTTGCGGTATATCTAATTTCACTGTAACTACAGAAATGATATCTCTTCTTTATTTTATAAAGTTCACATTAATCATTTCACCTAGTCAATAGGCTGTAAACTGTTTATCAGTTCTTGTAATTATTTCGATGAACACGATGATCTAACATAATTATAAATCTTCACTTCTGGATATCTTCTCTTTATTCTTGCAACACGAATAAAAGAATAAAAAGTCTCTACTTATATAAATCCTCGATATATCAATACTATAATAATTATCTTCTAATATTCCAGATAATTCTTCTTTCTTCGGGATTACCAGTTAAGCAGCCATTTTCGAACACTCTTCCGTTCGATAATATTCCATCCAGATATTTAAGTATTATACTTTATCCTTTATAATTATTCTTGTGAATTATTCACACCGGCGATGGACTGTATACCTAATGCTACAAATACAAAATAGAATTATTTATTAATTCCCAAATCACTCTGAAGCACTCAAATATTTTTTTTACACGTGGTTAGCTTTTAGGCCTATTTTATTCTCCATTTATATCAGTTACCAGTTCGACTATTAACACAGAAGAATTACTCATCTTCAAGGATCCGAGATAATTCCTATTCCTTCCTATAGTCATCTATCGATATTATATCGATCTTCTATTTATCTGAGTTCTTTATTGCTTCAAGATTCCATTGGTATAGCCCCGTCCACTATTCCGCCGAATCATCGTTCATCCGCCATTGTGTTTCTTTATGGCTCGTCCATCTTCAACTCATTTCTCATTCCATTTCTTGCATGCGCCGTGTCACGCTGTCGCGAGCTGATTACACTACGGCATTGTTGCAATTATTGAAGCCTTTCCAATAATAAAAACTTTATTCTCTTTATATCTTGGAGAATAATAAAAAAATCACCGCTGTGAAATGCAAGTTGAAATATTTTAGATTATTATTCCGATTCACAATAATGATTGTGAATCTCCACAGATTTAAAAAAAAATCTTAATTTCCTCCGTCAGTAATTGGTTGAGAGATTCTCAAACTTCTTCAGTTCAGGCGCTTCTAGATCTAGATAAACATAGTCATGTTTATCTATCACTCTGCAATCTAGAGTTCCGCGTTTCCTTCGAGAATGTGAATATTACATGACGCAGTTATCCACAGTTACGTACAGTGGAAACCACTGATTTAGTTCCTTTATTTATTGTGCTTTTAATATTTACTGACAATAAAGTATCTTTATTATTACCATTATTAATTTTAATCTTGTTTTTTTCTAGAAAGAAGGTAGAATTATGAAATCGTTGTTTCTGTCTGCTTGTGTGTCATATTCACATTAGAATCCTGGGAAACATAACTAGAATTTAAAAATAAAACCTGTAGATACTTCTAGATCATGTAAAATCATCATGAATCAAATTTTTTATTTTAAAAAATGAAAATAAAGGAATGGTAACGAGATTAAATCTTTTTACCAGGCTTGTGTTAACTCACAATATCTGGTGAAGTTAATCTGTAAAATTTTTGATAATATTTATATTAATTATAAACATCAAACTATAGAAAAAAAATTAAAAATAAGAATTAATATAAAATTTTAAATATTGAAGAAAAAATTATCTATAAGACTATTTTAAGAAATTTTTATAAGTGAAAAAAAAGATAAAGAAAATTATAATTTCAGTAGTTTAACAAGATTTGGTTGGCTACAAGCATTTAATTTTTCAAAAATTAAAAATAATTTTGGTTTAAGAACAAATGAATATACTTCAAAACTTTTTCGTCAGTTGAACTGGGAAAACTATGATAGCAATAGTATTACAGCAATAAAAAATCATTTAATTTCTGATGTTATAAACAATAAAATTATAAGAAATTTTTAATTTAATCTAAATTAATTAAATTAATCTTTATGGCACAGATTAAATTTCCAACACCTATAATACTGGAGTAATTTTATAATACCGCTAATAGGACTGGTTAACATTTAAAAAAAAAATCATAATATAATATAGAATGCGTGGTTTTTAAAAGTTTTTTAACATTAATTATTCTGCTATTTTGTTTGTTTTCGATGCTACTGTGTTTGTTTTGAATTGTGCAGAAATAAATTTGATGAGATATTCTACTGGTATATTGCAGAAAGGTAGATTCTCAGTTCTTAGAGGAACTCATTTCTCGTTTTCCTGTAGGGTTTTTATATAAAACCCTAAAACTGAAAAATCTGAAAATGAACTTGTCCAAACTGGATCCCTACCCGTATGGAGATCTCCTATTGTACAACCAACATTATTAAATCAAAACAAATAAAAAAAATGGGGGCAATGAAGTAAAATATGATTTAGCTGAAGTAAAAGGAAGAAGTTCAAAAGAACTTGTAGCCTACTTTCTTTAAAACTGCAATTTCGTAAACCCTTTCTTCACTTTTTTCCGTTTCTTTCTCTTTTTTTCTAAAATCATGAAAGGCAAAAAACGAAATCTAACGTTATATTTTAATTAGAATATCTAGAATACAAATAGTACAGTTTTCTATTTTCTGAAACGTTACTCTTCATAATCTACTTAATTGCCTAAATCAGATTAACTTTAATCCTGCAATGGATTAAGGATTTAATATCCATTGTGTAAGACAGAAATAGGATAGACATTCTGTGTTTAGCATTGCTTTTCTGTGGGAATTTGTGTCGTCTTCTTGTGCTAGTCTCTAAACAAGGATCCACTTGAAACAGATTTCAGATATAAAAGTTAGAGCGTCCCTAATCCTCGTATATGCATACCAAGTTTCAAGAAGATCCATCCAGTGGTTCAAAAGTTATTATGAAGACTCATCATACACACGCACACACGATATACGTATACAGAGACTGCTTTATTTGATGAGCCTTGATTGGTTGATTGTGGTGAATGTGGGTGGCAGGGAAGCCAAGCACCGCGACCTGTAGGTTTATTGTGCTATTCCCCGTAAATGAGGAAAGACGGTGAGAAAGTACGTGGGAGATGTGCAGGCAAATTGGGAGAACCCCGGGAAAACCTGCCCCGCGCGGATCGTCCACCATTTTGATAAGCCTTGCTAAGTAGACTAACTTTAAAAAAAAAAAAAATTGAAAATTAAAGTACTTGTACTTAAATACAGCTTTCCTATATAAAGATAAATCTCAATAACCCAGCACCCTCCTATGATATTTACCTGAAATCTCACTTAAGTCTGCAATGGTTTGATAAAGAGACAAAAGGTTTTCAGACTAACTTGTAAGTAGCAACTTGAAATATAAAATGAAGAATCAAATATGGCGGCCAGTTGAAACCTCATTGTTTTTTCTGCATTGGAATGGAACGTATTTGTTGTAAACGGTAGATTTTGATTTTAGAATGTTATTTTATGGCTTTTGGTCTGTGGAAACTTATTTTAGAGCTGAGAGTAGGTGTACTTTTGGCTGCTTGCCCTTTGCACACCCAACGGCCATCGTATCATCTTATGCGTTTCCAGGCGCGGTTGTTACACGGATCATTGCACATCTGCAGTCAAAAAAAAAGGCTAAAACCGGTTTTTGCCATCGCAGACAAATTTTCACAAGCACTTGTAAAATGGATGTCATTCGCAGTGAGATACCATTGCAGGCATCGCTTTGGAAGAGGAAATGACAGACAATTACAACGTGTTTTGAAAGGAAATGCAGCTCTACAAAGACAAGAGGCTATTTTCTTAGATTATCAAAGTAAACATAAAGAACAGTACATTTTATGAACGTACAAAATCAAATGGTAAATATTAGAATACTGCGTGTGAATATTGCATATATCAAAACTTTTTTCCAATAGATACGATTATTTGCAGTTACGATAAAGGTTCCATAAAGCCTTTTTATATCACCTAGACATAATGCCTAGTTGCATTCGATAATGGTCGTAGGCATCTCTGGTTTCAGGCGTTTCCACTTAAAGGAAGCTATTGAGTTACTAATAGTACTATGGTACAATGCATACACTACGTATTCTGTAACTGCAATAGATATCCATGTTGCAGATATAATAAGGTACTAACTTGTTTATAAGTTATGTTACTGTTAACAGTTTCTCTTTCCTGCAAAATATATCATACTCTATGCTATGGTTTTTTTTTAATTGTCATTATTGCAGTACTGTAGATACTTAAATAGTGCGCATGTATTATACTACATAGTATTTTGAATTAAACTTATAAATTTGTATTTCTTTTATATATTACAAATTATCTAAAAAAGCTAATTCACATATACTACATATGACTTATTGTTATAAGTACTGAGTACTGTATATCTACTTCTCATATGTAGTTTTCGACTTATAACCTATTGCTCGGAGCGTGACCCCGTCGTAAGTCGAGGCATATCTGCATTAGCTATTTTTGAAGCTAAATCTGTATAGTTCGTCTCATAATTCAGAAAACCTTGACGTATGTTTTCTTCCAATTAGGTCATCATACAATGAACAGTTTAAATTAAACTTAATTGATACAAGATCAGAAATAAGTGCATTAATGCCGTTATTCCATAGATAAAGTAAAAAAAAAGTACTTGCAGATTAAGTCTTCGGCTTTATTTTATTTATATTGTGAAAAATAAAGTTAAAAGTGGTTTATCAAATTTGAACAAATATACATTTGTATATTATTTTCTTTTTTACATGGAATATCACGATAATTTGTTTGCTCGTGAATTTGTGGAGTCCTGAAAGTAATCCATAACGAATCAGTTAGTTTACATGACTATGTGTGTCCCTAAAAATTACTGAACTGCTAGGTGGATCTTCTTGAAACATTGTATGAATAATAAAAGACTAGAGATGATGTAACTTTTATATTTGAAATCGTTTCCAAATAGGTTCTTATTGAGAAATTAGAGAGAGAAAAACCTCAAAAAGAGTGGATTTTGTCCAGAGTGGATTTCTATTGTATCTCTATTAATAGATGATTGACTTAAACAATGATATTAAATCCTTCTAATTCATTCCATTTGGTTTGATACGACCAAAATTACTCTGATATAGAATTGGAAAGTTGGTATAAAAATTTAATCACTACAGATAGGGGCGTACATAGAATTTTCTTGCGGTAAGCCAAGTTGGGGAAATGACCAGCAACAACCAAAAAAAAAAATAAACCATTGTTTTCAAAATTTCGTAGGGGAGTGCAAGACCCCTTAAGCTTGCTAGCCTAACAAAGAAAATAGGGCTAACCTAAGCATTTTGAGATTTAGGGGGGTGGGGGCATTCGGCTCCCCTGTGAACGCCTGTGACAATCTTTTTTTTTTTGCCAATAGACGTTTTTTTCTTTTTAGCCAGTAAAAAAACGAAGCGCATCAAATCAGCTAATGAGTATGTAGATGATATGCTTATTTATGAACTAGAGGCAATATAACTTTTATATTTGAGATATTTTCCAAATGGGTATTTGTCGAGAAATTAACCCGAGAAGGCGATAAATATTCTCTTAGAAAAATATTAAAAACTAACCAATGAATTCATAATACGTCTTAAACAGCGGGTATTCGTCCCTTTTAGCTAAGCCTTTAATTTGCGCTTGGTTTGATACAATTAAAATTAATTGGCTTTCAAAAAGTTAAGTAAAGAAAGCGGAATTCATTAACTTTTTTTCAGATAATGGAAAAATGTGTACTTATAACAATAAACTTTGTTTTGTGAGTTTGTGTTTTATATCTTGAGGAAACTCGTACTCTTTGTATTCAGCAGATATCGTAATTTGAATAATAAGGTAGGAACTATATCGTTTTCACAACTTAAACAAGGTAGTGATAGCGATTAGTAAACCAATCACAATGCTTCGCAACGGCTTCTGATACGTATAAAACAATATAATTGATATTGCTTTAATTTCCTTATTATTATAAATGTGATTGTTGCGAATGCAAAAGGCACAATTGTTGCGATTGTTGTGATTGTTGTGATTGTTGCGATTGTTGCGATTGTTGTGATTGTTGCGATTGTTGCGATTGTTGTGATTGTTGTGATTGTTGCGATTGTTGTGATTGTTGCGATTGTTGTGATTGTTGCGATTGTTGTACTTAATGATAATTTAATGAGATTTTAATGATACTTGTCCACAGACAGACGGACAAACCGGGATTATAAGTCTTCTGATCCTTATCAGAAGACTAAAAAATAAGAAAGGGAATTTTAAAGAATAAATTTTGAAGGAAAGTAGATTTTATGTTGTTGTATTCAAATTGAAAATAAGCTATTTATTTATTTATTTTATTAAGCAGAAGACAAAATTATGAATTGCCATCTTATTCAGAAATAATCGACGAATACAAAACTGATTTTTCTATCTTTTGAGAAAAGTGAAGCTTGATAAAAACAGTGAAACGCACGTCCAAAACAATCACCTCCACACACTTATCAAGCAATTGTTCTGTTATCAGAGCGCGACGGTAGAGGCGGGATTGGGGAGGACTCAGTTCAAAAAAAAAGATCATCATTCTATTCCCGATAATTAGAAGTAACGAGGAGAAAGCAAGTTTTTAATCTTCCCCTGCTACAACAACTACTACATTTCACATCTTGACTGGTTGAGTTCATTTTTCTTGGGGAGAAGGAAAGAAGGAGTGAACTAGTCTGATTTTAAAAATCTATATTCCATAAAATAAAACGAGAAGCTCTTGCAGGCTTATTTATCTTATAATGTCGTAACTGAAAGAGTTTACAGCAGCCAATCAACTGCTCTCTTAATAATCAAAAAGATTGTTGTTTATTTGACCAATCATAATGTCAATATTAAAAGTGAATGATAAGTAAGCCTATCTTCTATCATAAAATTAGTTCGGTTAATCTCGATTTCATCTCGCCGCTATGTTAAATTTCTGAAAAATACATTTACAAAAAAAAAAAAAAAAAAAAAATCTTTGTCCATAAATTACATTTTAAGCTCCATGAAGATTACTTCAAAATCTATTGAATGTAATGTAGACATGGTTATTAGATAATAATTAGAGGAGCAATTATGAATCTCAAATATCTTCCGAAAATTTAAAATCACAGTGACATGTCTTTAAGATAATCTAGTATTTCAATACTTATTTTAATTTTCAAGTTGAATTTTTTTTAAACAAAACAAAGGATTTCCTAAATGGAGTCCAATTTCAGGAACATTTTTTTAATTACTTATCGAATAACATGAAGAAAAATTATATTTTAAAGAAATATAATTTCAAAATTCAAAATGGTAAGATATTTGGATGATTTACAGTTCAGTTCATGAAAGAAGAGCTTTTGATGACGTAATTTCCTTATGGATTGATGTTTCAAGGACGTAACAGCGCCGTCTATTGCTCAAATCCGTCACTGAATCTTACAAACATTATGAAAACATTCTGGTTTTTGTATTTTCTACAGTTTCGTAAACATAATAATAATTAAAAGTGAAAGACTTACAAACGTTCTACACTATTTCCCTTGCTTGGCTATGCAAAGTTTGTCCTTTATTGGTCCCGCTTATGGGATCACAAAACGACGCCATCTTGACTGACTGCTCGGAGTTCAAGTTGATGACGTCATAACTGGTGACGTTTATTCCAGACAAAATCGATGGCCACGTAATGATTATATATGGTAAACCCTTATTTTTTAAAACCCTTATTTTTAAAAACCCTTATTTTTTGAACTTTATTTTTTTGATTTAATACCGGTACAAGTAAATAACTTCAATTGTTTTGTTTTTTTTTTAATTCAGTTAAATAAGCTATATAAAGATATTCATTTTACTATGGAAAAGAAAGTAAGTCAAATGGTATCGCCTATTTAGATGTCTTATTTTTCTAGAGAAGAGCTATACAAACCACACATTTTACAAATAAAAAAATACAAAAAGCATTTCAAAGACATAAGGTTTTAGATTTTTATTTAGGACACGACGTAGTAATAAAAAAAATGTTCAGAATTATATTAGAAGGCTGGATAATAACCAGAGTAACTTTCATAACCAACTTAAAGAAATGAATAAATTATTCAAAATTAATAATTATCCTGATTTTTTAATCAAGAAATATTTTAGAGATTCTAATATCTCTAAAATTAAAGAAGAATACGATGGTACTCAATCTAAAATCAATTACGATGGCAAGATTTTCTTCATATTTTGATTATATGAAGCAAATTTAAAAAAAAAAATTGATCTTAGGCTTATTGGAAAAAGAGGTTTATGTTATCATTCTATGAATTCTAACTTTAAATATACATGCCAGTTTACAAGAAGATCCATCAGCGGTCCAAAAGTATTAGGGAAATACATACACACATAAAAAGTAGGCTAAAAAACTTACTGAAATTGAAAATATATTAAAACTATCGTATTCTGTCACAAATTTTAATAATTACTTAAAAAGGAAATAATAAAAAAAAATTATGACTCTTACTTCAAAATTAATTCATCTCTATTAACAGTTTTCTTGAAATTAAATTATAAACTAGTAACGTAATTAATAATTTATTTTGAAGCCAATCTGTGCTTTTAAAATAGTCGTTCTGTTTTTGAAGGCTTTCTCCTAATCGCTGCTTTTTTACCCCCGCGCTCCTGCTCGAGTTCCACTGCTTTTGACATCTCTCCCAATTTATGTTTTCCTTCCAAATTTAGACACCAGGTAGCAGCAATGGGCGGAGCCATAACCACGCGTTTTCCTTGTTCCCCACCAGAGGGCCTCGATGGATAAGGAATTGTTTCAATAAAAAGAAAATGAGTTGTTTTGTCGTAAAATTAATGAGATATCTTTCATTTTCAACAATTTAGATACTTTTTGTTTTATAGAATGTATCAAAGATAAATAATACGGAAAAGACTCGAATTTGAAGCTGATTAGCAATTTAAAATAATAATTTTTAAAATTAATTGATTTTTTTTTAAACAAAAAATTAAAAGACCAACATTTAAAGGAAAGCTGTTTCGTCCTTATTAGAACTTATCAGCCAGATTTACCCATATTAAGATGCAATGTCTTATAGAGCATTGTCATGGAGGAGGATCATATCATCGTTCTGATGTTGTTGCGCAATTCCTTTAAGGTTTCAACAGAAGATCAGATACCAAGCGAGCGCCTTTTTGAACTGACGAAGCGGCAACGAGCGGCAACGATAGCCCTCTATCGGATATCTCAGCAAACTTTTATATGATAATACTCTCGTATTTACATTACTAATAAATGTTAACGTGTGCATTTGTTGAATAAAATTAGACGCAGACACACAAATGTAGTTTAAAAAACATTTAACACTTTAAAAAGTACAAAGTACCGGTTTCGCTCTTTTCACGAAGCTTTCTCAACTGAATTAGAAATTAAAAAACAATATCGTCAACGCTGGAATAAACTGGAAAAGCGATGACGATATTGACGTCATGAATGGAGCTTAATCCGGGCAGAAACAGATCCTTTTCCGGGTGGCCTGCGCATTCACGCCATCGATGTCTCTCATTGGTCCAATATCATCCTTATGTTAATTTATTGTAGCCTAATTTTGCATTTAAGAACATGTTTTTCAATTTCTAATTCAGTTGAGAAAGCTCCGTAAAAAGAGCGAAACCGGTACTTTGTACTTTTTAATGTGTTAAATGTTTTTTAAACTACATTTGTGTGTCGGCGTCTAATTTTATTTACATTACTATGAATTAAGTCCTGAAAGAACTTAACGTCTAATTTCCTTCAAATATTACTCTTTTATT
The DNA here is from genome assembly GCA_023159025.1 of Thereuonema tuberculata. Taxonomy (NCBI): domain Eukaryota; kingdom Metazoa; phylum Arthropoda; class Chilopoda; order Scutigeromorpha; family Scutigeridae; genus Thereuonema; species Thereuonema tuberculata. The sequence goes on from JAFIDM010000005.1 coordinate 27,285,874, forward strand.
TATTTATTTATTTATTTATTTAGTTTTTTGATGCTACTCGCATTAATAAGCAATGTTAGATATCAATTTAACTCTATTATTCGGTTGTAATGTTTTTCTACGAGAATTTTTTTGTGACCTTCACATGGTAATTTCTTGACAAAGAGTCACACGTAGTCAAGGAATATTTTTAAAATCTGATGACCTGATCGAAAGTTATTACAGGGGCAAGGACACACTGACACACGCGCACTGATTGATTTATTTTGTAAGCCTCACTTTGCAGGCTTAAACAAGCCTTGAGAAAGTTACAAATGGGACAGTCCGTAATGTGTAAAGTGTTCGTAATTAAAGTTCACACTTCCAAAGGCTCTAACTGGAGAACCAGCGGAACAACTTCAAGAAAACGTTTGTGGTGATGGAATTTTGTTTGGCGCAAAAAAAAAAAAATATTTTCGAAGGTGGCCGCTAGGGCGATATGTGGCGCTGCAATACTGCATTGGTTAAACATTATTCGTTGTGTGTTACACAAGGGCATTTTGATATGGTTTCGTCCGGTATTGGAAACATACTGAAATCGCAACATCGCATATTCAACCACAGCACACAGAGTTCGTAATGTTGTGAACATGCGTATAAGGCTGGTTTTCAGGTCCCCCAACTTGACTAGGTGTTCACGATAGACAAGGTCTTTCAGTTGCCCCCACAGCCAAAGGTCGCAGGGGTTTGTAATGCTGTTGAGGAAGAGCTGTTATTTTGATAAAACAGTTTCACAAGAAGTGCGCGGTCCTTGGTAACATTGTCATTATGCAATGAAGTGACTCATTCCTCACCTGTTTGCTTTTATAGCAGTTTTCAATTTCATGTCATGGCGTGTGCATTTGCATTACCCACTGCAGTATTGCAGCGCCATGTATCGCTCTAGCGGCCATCTTCGGAAGTATTTTTTTTCTTTTTTTTTGCGCCAAACAAAATTCCATAGCCATGGACGTCCTCATGTGAAGTATGAAGTCGTTCCGCTGCTTGATTCTCCAATTATAGCCTTTCGAAATGTGGACTTTAGTTATGACCACTTTGATTATTAAAGAAAGTACACCTGTCTGATCCCCTGATGAATTTCAATATTAGAAAAGCTATGAAACTCGATAAATGATAAACTCGATAATAGCTCGAAAACACTATGATGAAGCTTGACATTGTTTTTTTTTTTATACCCATGTTATGGTGTGATATTGTTAATGACAGAGGGATATAACTAGCGTACAAACTTGCAAATCTCCAAAATTATCTAAAAGAGCAAAACTCATTAAGAAAATGGTTGTTCTCGAATATTGACGTATTTTTGTCTCTTAGTCCCTTATTTATCCGTCTGACTTTTAACTAAATCTTCTTCAACAAATTCCTAAGGAATCTATAGAATGTTTACATTTAAAAACATAGATTGTTTCTCTTAAATTCTTCTTCTTACGCTTTAACTCTTACCAAACCGAGAGTCTCATAAGTCATACGTTGTTGGACACCTCATGGCCTGGAGTTTTGGGGGGGGGGAAATTTTCCACTTCCGGTTTTACGTCTCCATTGACCGGGTCAGGAAAATATTGATAACTGCACATAATTGTGGTCTATCTACTGTGAACCGACTATGCTGAGAACGAACCCAATGTGGCCACATCTCGTTCAAGCTGTCCACTGGCTATTTACGTAAAGTCATCCCAAAGAAAAATGAAGGTCTAGATATAATTCATTCAATGCGGTCATCGCTTGAAAATATTCTTGACCATTGAATTACAATGGCTTGGATACACGAGTTTTGCATGCCAATCAATAGTAGTGTCCCTTTTTGATACACTAATTGTACGAGATCGCTGGTTCTGTTTACGACAAACTATGAGTTTACTTGTTCTAAATGTAAGGCATTTTTAAGATTTATTTTACTGTAATTCATGCCGCTTTCGTATTTTTACAATTTAAGTAGAGATTTAGATAGCTTTGAAATAATAGTGAACAAATGACAGGACAGTCAATAAGTTCAGAGAAAGGAATACGTAGATCACAGGAGGACCTCTTAGATATATTAGTGAATCACTGTACAGGTGACGTCGCATATTGAGACAGTAAATGTTGAAGTCAAGCAAATGCGACACGTTATTGCTGAGCTTAATGACGCAATATGCGAATCTCAAGTTACTGTACGTGTCAGTTCCAGAGCAGAATCAATGTGGATGATGAGTCAAATACTTATTCCAAAACACGTATCAATATCGGCGGCTTAAGCAGAGCATGAATCATTGAGGGAGGATAAACGTAAGACTATCTCCATTCGCATACTCTTCGGATTCAGTCCCTTCCGAGGGTGGAAGATTTCCTAAAAAGAATGAGATGAAGTAGAACACTGTGACAGAAGTGCTGTGGATAGTCGCACAAAATGACTTTAGAAGATCACTTCCAAAATCGTAACACTGCTATCAGAAGCGCATAAAAATGAAAGGACGATATTTCTGTGATGGTGTGTGATTCAGAAGTGTCCATCACAGGAAACATGTGATAATTCCAGTCCATTTTTCAGTACTCACTAAATAGTAACACTTTTGTTTTTTTAAATAATTAAAACACAACAAGCTGAACTCATTGACAAGGTATTTAGTTTTAATTTCGTTACAAAGTAAATTTAAGTGGAAACTTTCAAAATACAAAATTAAGTTCAAATTCTTGCCTTCCTTTTCCCTTTTGAAATCTAACAAATATCCCAACAGAAAATATACTAAGAGGTAATTCTCTTATACAATTCAACAATAAGTCAATATTTCTCAGTGTCAGACAAATCTACTTTAAAATCACATCAACATCAGACAAGTTTTTAAATATTGAATACATTTTTTTTTTCACGTTTTATTCCACCGTAACAAATTACTTTTTCTTTTCAGCACCTAAAGCATTTTATTTTCTTCTGTAAATTTAGTAGTTGACATTTAGTAATTTTAAAAGAACTTGGAATGTAAAATTGTTGTCAAAGCACAACCTCAGACTTTATTCTGACAACTGACTGATCTGTAATAAATACTTCAATATATTTATATCGAATCTTTTTTCATCCACCTACATGAAAATTCTCACTTTTCTTGTTATTCCTTTCATTTCCAGTTATCGTATTCTAAATCTTATCATTTAACATTCATTCCGCTTTTTCTTTCTTCTTCTTTTTTTCCTTTTTCTCTTTCTTTTCTTTCTTCTCCTTCTTTTCCTTCTTATCCTTCTTTTCCTTCTTTTCCTTCTTCTCCTTCTTCTCTTTTTTCTCCTTCTTTCCTTCTTCCTGTTCCTTCGTTGGTTCTTCCTTTTCTTCCTTTTCTTCCTTTACTTCCTTCTTCTTTTTTTTCTTTTTCTCTTTTACTCCTGATGCAGGTGGTGATGTTATTGTAACCGCAGGGGCTTCAGTGGCTAGTGTCCCCTTTTCTTTCACTGGTGGTTCTCCCACTTCCGCTGACTTCTTTTTCTTTTTCTTTTTGGGTCCCGCAGTCAGAATACCCTGCTGCCCTGGAGGTCCTTCTGGCTTTGGAGGAAACTCTGGTTTTCCTGAGGGATAGGCAAAACTGCAAAACAGTAAAAACAGTTACAAGAAATTGGAAAGAATCTTAAGATCTTAAAATTTCTATTAAATTAAAGACAAATTAAAGAGTAAAAAACATTTAAGACATGAAAAAGTGAACGACATGTTTCATCCAGATTAACTGGACGTTTGCAAGTAAAACATCTCAAGGACTACAGGCGATTTAAGTTAATGTAGTCATCGTGTCACTAGGAAGGGTATTTCGACTTTCCAATTCGCCGGAAATTATTGATACCGAAATAAAAAAGATTTACTGTATCTCCTTTCAAATGATTATCCTATCCAACTCCTTAATAAATAGATTGTCAGAGTCATACATAATATTTACAATCCTCCTGTTAAACTGTCGAAACTTAATAATATTTATGTTTCAGTTCTGTTTCAAAACTCCATGTTTCCTGCATTAAGTAAGAGTCCGCACGGTATTTGTTGAACTGCCGCTACCCTGTCCTCCACTATCAATAGCAAAGCTCCATTGCAACTATATAAACCTAGGGGAGTCGTTTATCCTTGGATTCCATCTGCCAAAACTTTGGAAAAACCCGGCAACCAGTCCAAAAGCACGCTTCTGCACTCCGTACAGGGAACTTTAGTTATTTAACAGCAATACACGTTAGAAATACTGGACATGGGCTTGATATTCAAAATCCACTTATCCTTGCTTGTGGGAAGAATGATCTTTTGCGTAAATGTAAGGGAGTCTCTCATTATTTTAACGGACCTTAACTGTTAGAACGGCTGCATATTAGTCAAATCAATTTTTTATTATAAATTCATAAAAAAGGAAAGGGATAGGCACAGTAATTCAATAGGATTGGTGTTTCTCCTTCTTTCGTAATTTTTTCCCGTATATATCTCTAATTCTTAAATACTAGTTGACCCGTGCGAATAATTCGCAACAAAAAATCATCTTTGAGAAATAATAAACAACTCCAAAGCTGTCGTGGCTATTAGTTAAACACATTGTCACTAGTTGCCGTCAATATTTTTTGTCATTAGCGGTGAACGGATCTTCAAAATGATATCTCAATCATTGATTTTCATGAAGCATTAAGGGAGATAAAAAAAAAACCACACCTTTGAGAAGTAATATGGGAGAAGTTGACAAATTTTTATGTTTTTTATTGGAATAAATCGTTTATTTGTATTAAAATATAAATCGTTGTTTGTTTTTTTATCTGTTCTTATTAAATAAACGATGAAATATCATTTTAAAGTGCATTTTTATTCAAAAAAGAATATATTTGAAGTTTACGGCGCTACAGCATTATTTGACATGTTGTTTCGCTTTCGAAAATTAAGCCGCTTCTGTTAAAGCGTGTCTACATTTTTATAAAAAGGTTTTTAAAATAAAGTTTTTTAAAGAAAAAATGAATTTTCAACAATTTGTTTATTTTTCGTCATTAGCGGTGAACGTAATCTTCAAAATGATGTCTCAATCATTGATTTTGATGAAGTATTAAGTGAGATATGGCGTACCCACACAAAAACACCTTTGAGAAATAATATATAAGGAGAATTCCCCCCCCCCTCCTGTTTAGATATATATGTTCATACATATATTTATATTTATTTATTTATTTATTTATTTTAATTTTTCTTTCATTTTTCATTGTTTACTGAGTGATATTGTAACCGTTGGTTTGGGCCGAGTTCCCTCTTAAGGAGTAGACTTGTTCGACCCGGTTCCCTATGATGAATCGAGACAGAGGCGCTAAATGGCCTTAATATGGATGCCGAGTCAGACCAGTTCGGGGCAGGAGCCCAAAGAAGAAGGAGCTGATCCCGGTAGAAGCAAGAGCGTTCCCGATCTAGCCAGGACGTCTTCGGAGAAGGCAGAGGACAGCCGTGCTGATCCCGGTAGAAGAACTCCCGTCCGTTCGGAGAGGGCAAGAATCGCCTCCGTTACGAAAGGAACAGCAGCATAAAATAATAGGACTTAGTATCCAAGTGCAACTGTCACAATGTGTAGTGCTAGGTCATCTATCCCGTTTCGCAAGAACCACTAATGTTAACACACGTTAACATTTTTCCAAATTTAATATTTCTATATTTATTTTTTTAAATTATAATAATACTGAAAACAAATGTAGGTCAGGAATCAAGTGATTAGGCATTTGACTGCGGACAGCAGGAGCCTGGGTTATTCCCAAAGGGGGTGATAGGGGATTTTTCCACGCTGAATTCTCCTTCAGACGGGTCTGGAGTCTACACAGTCCTCTGACAATTGAGTAGCGGATTTCTTTCCGGGGGTTACAGGCGGAAGGGCGTGAGGCTGACCATCTGATCTCAACTTAATTCCGATGGTCAAGAACGTCGGGAGCTTTAACTTCCGCGACAACAAGGCTACTACACAGGCCTGTAATAGAATACTTTACCATTTCAACTTAAATATATTTGCATGACTTCTTAAAAACTCATCTATTTAGTGTAAATCTCTAACATAACAAGAGAATATAATTTTATGCTAAAGCGTAATATAAGGGCGACCCATAATAATAAAAAAATTTAAAAATAATAATATCAAAATAATAATATAAGAAGAAAAGGAAGTGCATTACCGAAAGGAGGAGGTCACATGCAATATACAAGAAAACATTAACAGGACCTGAGTAAGATCAGAAAAAGAAGATCTGTCGTTTTGAAGGAATGAAAACTAATAAATAACAAAAGGCAAATTGTTTTAATGCTTGGTTGACTGTTATTGTCGTCTTTCCAAATATAGTAGCAATTGCAATAGGAAAATAAATTCAATCGCAATAGACAAGAAACATGTTTTTAACTGTCCTACGTTATGTAACCTTTGATTTTAACAGTTTTAATGTCAAAAATTTGAAAAACTTAAATGTATATTAGGTTCAATGGTTTTAAATCGTTATTAATTATAGGGATTTTATCTACTTGATTATCATGGAGGTATTGTCATTAAGATGAAAGAAAATCTTTATCACGTAAATATTGTCTTGTTGAAGTAGAAGTCCACAATCCCATATCCGAAATTCTGACTTCCGAAAGCTCTGAAAACTGAATTTCTTTTTCACTGAGTGATGGCAAGCATTGATTCACGTCTCTGAAGTGACGTGCGTAGGTCAGTTGACTCAGTCTGGTGTGAGCGCTGTGTACAAGTGCATCTATTGATTTTAGATTTTGTTTCTGTTTCTCTGAGTACACTTTGACTGTTGAAATGCAAAAGAACAAAAAACCATTGGAGATATCCTTATGGGATTAGTGAAAAAGAATAAAAAGGACAGGGCCTTTCAGTTCATAAAGATAGCGCTTGTACAGTAATTGTGAAACAATATTATTCTGAATTCCGAAAACCGAAATACAACTCCGTTCAAGCATTTCGGATATGGGATTATAGAACTGTTTAACTGCTTTATATGTACAATTCATTGAGTTGGCCAAAAGGTTTGTTCGTTTTTAAGTAAAAATAAAAGACACATTTTTCATTTTCACCAATAATTTTATTGAACAACGTCTTCAACGGTTTGTTCCACTACCTTCTGCCATCTTTCAGGTAACTTCATAATTCCATCTTCCCAAAAACTTTTTATCTCTTTGAGCAAAAAAGGTTCCAGGTGCCTATGGAGTCTTCCAGGGATTTTAATTTTCAGTATTAAGAGAATTTTGTAAAGACCGAAATAAATGGAAATCCGAAGGTGCAATGTCTGGTGAATACGACAGATGAATCAGAACAGCCCAGCCATCTTGTAACAGTTTTTACCTGGTCATCAAAGAACAATCGGGTCTTGTGTGCTTATTTTATTCCATCTTCAATATTAAATTGGCGACACAAAATTCACCAATTTTGATCAGCAAGTCATATCAGCTTGCTTTGTTTTCAATCTATTAAAACAGTGATGAACGACATAAAGACATCTAAGCGCTACTAGAACCAATATGTAAAAAAAAAAATCGAATGAACTTTTTGGCCAACTAGATACACGCCCATCGCATAGTAGGGACATACAGCGTTGGGGACTTATTTCAAGAACTGAGGGTGGGGTAGAGACCCTTACTCATATCTTGAAGTTTAAATAAGTATTGTAATTTAAATTTTAAAGAAAATCCTTCTAGTCATTGTGTTAGCAAAGGATTTCGATGGTTATTTTGAGAGATGGGAAGACGGAAATAAAAATAAATGTTCTTACATTTTAAGTTGACTATAAATAAGCTACGTATCAAGTTTTATGAAAATCCGTTCAGTGGTTTTAGCGTGATGCTCGTATAAACAGACAAACAAAAGGGACAGATGTTCAAATAGAACAGTAAGGCCTAGTCAACCAATGAATATATGTAGTAGTTTGTTTCCAAATATATAAAAAACTAAATTTCCGTTAGTTAAAGGGATGATCTTGAAATCAACAGAAAACAATGTTAATTAAATCAGATAATTTACTTGAAGATTTTTTTTTTTTACTTTACAACGTAATAAAATATAAGAATTTCCTGAAAGAACTTAAAGTTTATTTTCTTTTAAATTCTGCATTTTTTTCTTTGTTTTTGAAGTCGTGGAAATAAGCCCAAAGAAAATTAGCTACGCGTTTTGTACATTACAACATCAGCAACTAAGAATATAACCTTCAACTTTTTCATTTTTCGAAAGTAATTGCATCTTCAAATATTTAAGTTGTCTCAATCCAATTAATCATGACCAAATGAAACCATGCGAAGATGACAAAAATTAAAAATGGATTGATAAACATTATTAGACATTGATACAGATTCACGGTTTCATTTCTTCTGTATTTCTATGGGATTTTACGTCACCTTCAAGTGCAAATTTCACAGCAGAAATCCACATGGAAAATTCAAAATATAGTAATACCTTGAGATACGAGCGTAATCCGTTCCAGGACCGAGCTCGTAACTCGAGGTGCTCGTATCTTAAATCATTTTTTCCCATAAGAAATAACAGAAAAAAAAATAATCCGTTCCGGCCCTCTAAAAAACTCTCTTATTAGTGCTAATAATAATGGGAAAAAACATGTTTTAGTTGCTGCAGAGACATAGCCACACACAAAAAATTCTAGTATGTAAGGATTCCTGTGATATAAAATAAAATGTGTTTTTGATTATGAATTCTTACTGACAGACAATACAGTAGCGGCTAACGGCGGCATTTGCGAAGGAGGAGAAGGGAGAGAGGGAAGAAAGTTGGCCCGTATATGTACACTACGTATTTTTTTTTTTACTTTTCTATTTTTTATTTATTTATTTTTTTTTGCTTTTTTCGATTTGTATTCTTTACTTTTCTTAATTTTTTTCTTCTGCCTACCCTCACTTTCACTAGCATCGGCGTCTGTAAGCGTGCTCGTATCTCAAATCTTTACTCGTATCTCAAAGCAAAAATTTGCTCGAAGGCTTACTCGTATCTCGGAATACTCGTTTGTCGGGACGCTCGTATCTCAAGGTATTACTGTAAAAAAGTTAAGACAGTTTGTCATCGTAAATAAGTAAGTTTGAAGAAAACACAATTTAACGTGCGGGAAATTTAGTAATAAATGAAAACCATCGACTGCACATAAATAAAGAAAATCACGCCTTTATCAACAGAAGGAATCCCTCTGCTGAAGAAGAACCATTCGTTGGTTAAAAATCTATTTGGGAGCCACACAGGCAAACTTATTTGATAAAGACATATTGATTTCATAAGCGTCATTTTCAGAACATAAAATTTTAAGTGATTTTAGGACATGAAAAACAGAAAGAAGGGAATTAAAAAGTTACTTACTGTGCCGGAGTAGGTGGGGAATGTGGACTTCTATCCCACTCGCCCATGAAGTCTCCTGGATATGGGTACGGTACCGGGCCAGCGTAAGGAGGAGCTGTTAAAGGAGACGGATATAGATCTGGCGGATAGTATTCATGAGGAAAATAGTGTCCTGGAGCACGTTCAGTCCACTCCCATTCCTCTGGCCAAAAGTCTTCATGATCCCACACTTCCTCTATGTACTCACAGGGTACTTTACGTCGACGAGTTAACTGCGGAACCAGTTTCTGTTGCAAGTTTGCAGAGGTGGTATGCAAATGACGAGATAACGTCTTCATCCACACCTTCAATGAAAATAACATTTCAAACAGTTACAAAACTAAACTAGCCTTGAAGATGTAATGGTAATGGCGGGAATGTTTATGTGGTTTGTTGAAAGAACGAAACGTTCATAGGATTAAAAAGGAAATGAGGGGAGATATTGAAAATGCATTCTGCTTATTGTGAAAGTCTTTGCCATATTGATAGACAATATGCTTGCCATCAGATGTAGTAAATCGTTTTAAACAGTGGTCTACTAATTTGGTTGTTATTATAATTTGCTTAATATTATATGAAAGCTCAGCAGTATCGAAAATATTTTCATTATTGGAAAAGTTGAATTTTGAGAAAAATTGATGTCAAGTTTCAAAATCAGTTTATAATGTTTTGTGTATTTTTCATTACAGCCTATAGTTTCTGGGCCGAGTTGTTATTCTGTTGCTTTTTCAATTCTATTCACTTCTACATTTGAAATCAAAACGAAATTAGCACGTTTAAAGCCTTTCTTATGTGGATGAATGTGAGAATTGATTAAAAAAGTGGAGGACGACCCAAACATTTGTGATCTTATTAAAGGTATTACATGATAAGACGAGGGCGGTGTGCACCAAGTTTTCGTTAACTTTGATGGTTGTCAAATCTTCCAGTCATCAACTGATGAGCCGTAAAGCTTAATCAATCTTCAAATACAATTTGATGTGCATCAAACATATTTCAACGAAATTTCACTCATGAGATATCGTGTTTCTAAAATATTGATTAATATCATTTCCGGATGTCTATTCGGAGGCGCAGTACGTTTCAAAATGGCAGCCTCCATAGAGAAGAAAAAAAACACGTTCGATACGATTTTTTTTCTTGAAGACACGAAATGTCCAGATAAGAACAGCAATAAATCGTATAAAAACATTATTTTCGAAACATTTAATAGAAAAAAATAGATCTAATTCATCTCAAAATCACAGGAGTCGGTTTCATTCGAATGACGGTGCACAGAAACTGTCGATTGATAGAAGATTTGACAATCAACGAAAGCTTGTACACACCGCCCTGAGATACATAAACGTAGTCGATGCGGGTTTTTTTATCTCTATAGCCTACAAATCTTTTTGAAAAATAAAAATCCTAAAGTATTGTAACTTACATGTTGCTCTTTATTGAACCCTGCTAATTTAAGTTATTTTTTTTAATATAAAAAGATTCAAATGATTCATATGTGTAATGTATAAAATACAAAATGATTCAATATAATGGAAATTTTAGCTAGTATTTGAGATAGGCTTTTAGTAGTAACGTAACAGGGCTTTTTGAAATCTAGATGCAGTTTAAAAAATTATGGCAAGATTTGGAGTTTTCAATAACCAGAATAGGTATTTTGAAAATAAGATAAACAGAAATAGATCTAATACAAAATTGGATGTAGATCATCCTAGTTTAGCATTTATTGAGTTCCAAGAAGATTATATCCCTTTTGACTTGTGGTGCTGCCAAACTTAGTCAATTTCAACTTTCTGCTAATTTTCATCCACTTTTTTATTAGATTAAGGGTGTAAAACATTAATTTCGTTTACAGATGCAGTATGTTAAAATAATCTAATAAGCAGCACTCCGTGCATACACCATTATTTAAAAAAGTATTTCTGAAAAATATGAGTGCATTTAATAAGCTATATATTTCGACTTCAAATGACAGGTAAAATATAACATATATTACGTAAATAAAGAATGGATGGTGATGGATTCTAATTCTTTATAAAAGTTCGTTTTCTAATAAAAGCATATTATGGGAACAGGTACTCCGAGGATAAAAACAAATTTGCATAAGCTTAGTAGTAAAGTTATTAAATTTAAAATAATAATATTGATTTAATATGAATTATGTAGTGTGGCCGGGAAGGTACCGTACCCCCTATTCTATAATAATAAACGTAAACGTCATTTGTTTGATCATATTTTTTTGATGGTCATGTTAATGGCGAAACTTATTTATACACGTGACCAACATGGTTAATCCCACAGCTTGAAAATGCGGGTATCATGGAACGCGTATGGCTACAGCAGAACGGAGAACCTGCTCACTTCGCTCTTAATGGGGTTTCTTCATGAACATTTTCCAGGACGCTGGATTGGTCGCGTTACTCCAGCATCGCCAGCTCCATTAGAAATGGCCACCACGAAGTCCTGACCTTACGACACCTGACAACTCATAGTGGGGAATCATCAATGTCTACGTGTCTGAACGTCGTTGTGCTGCAAATGAAGAATTGCGCAATGCAGTTGAGGAACCATTTCGAACCATCACACCGGACATGCTCCAAAAAATTGTGAAGTATGCATAAGAACTGGCGTGTACAGCATCATGGCGAACACCGACACTTAATTGGACACTTAATGTGTAAATATTTTCTTAAAATATAACTATCATTAAAGGGGTTCGGGAACTTCCCGGTCACACTGAGTAGTGCTGTGGTATATAGAGTATACAAGAGTATCTTACGAAATTACAGTTGTACATCAGACTTATTCCAAACACGAAGTACAGGATAGATAATAAGGAATGCGAAGCACACTGATGAATCACAGGTTTCACTGCCAAGGTGGAGAACAGGAGGAAAGTGTTGAACAGAGCCTCTAGACGATTACAGACACACGGCTGTGTGAACACGAACAGTGATGAACCAATGATAATGTACAGGAGAAAAAATCCGAAAGCAATTATGGCAGAGAAATCGAAACGGTTGTCCACTATGGGTTCAGGGACCGTAGCTACTTCCTCATCATTTTGATGTCGACGTCCTCCGTGCAAGAAATCTGAGACAAACAGAAAATGTCGCCGTCCCCACCTAACAGATGCCTAAAGGTAAACAAATAGAAAAATAGCTACAGTTATTGCGAAGGTATTATTTAAAAAAATGTCCTTAATTTTTCAAATCCTCAAGATAAGCATAGGTAACTTATTATGCACAGAAGAGATAGAAAAAATGAGTTTTGGAATATAAGATTTTATCAAACAAAAAATTCCTTCTCATATAACAGATTGTTGGCCCAATTAATTCCCAGCAATGCCAACCAATTATTATCAATATTGGCTCAATAACCCCAACAGTGCCAACCAATAGTTAATGTTGGTCCAATTAATTTCCAACAGTGCTTCCAAACTGCCAATGATGACCCACTAATCCCAAACAGTGTTAACCACTTGCCAACTTGGAACAACAGTCTGTATTACAAGGGTATTGATTTTGTGAACAGTTAAAAAATTATTTTTTGCAGTATCGTTTACACCTTGCCAATTGAATAAGAAAGTTTATTTGCATGTTTTCTTAAAAAGTTCTGCGTCATATATTCTATAAAAGATAAAAATGACTTACCATTTTTTTTATGAAAAAAAAAAAAAACTTTCAGTTTAATTATTTACTTTTTTAATAGCCTTGAGAATTAAATAATTAATAAGATGTTGAATCTACTTGTTTTTTTTATTGTACGAAGCTATATTTACTGTTGAGTCTTTTTGTTTTAATTAAGTATGAGCAATATATAGTCAGGTCATAAAAGAATACAAAGAGGCGTGGGTATTAGTAACAGATTCGTTCCAGAAGACCAAAGATATATATTGTTAAAAAATGAATGAACTATTTGTAAATGAATGTAAAAAAATAATACACTGTTATTTATTACTGAAATTACTTACACCTTGGCGAGGGGCCATATAATTATTGAGAATTCAAATTTAAAACTTGTTAATTTGATCATTTCTCATGCCAAATCACCTCAATTCAGAATATCACGGTACAGTTACCTCTCACATTTTCTTCCTAATCTTTTCTGACCTCCTTTCTATCAGGTAAGACTGAAATAACTTATTCAGATTTTTCTGATTTTGCCATCACTCGATTCGTATTGCTCCAGAAATATCCCTAAACCTTCCTTATTTTTCAAGCTATCAGTCTCATTTCAGCTTCAAATTAAAGTTTATTTTTGGGAGTTTCCAACCAGGATAATAAAATAAAGAAAAGTCATCAGATGTAGTAACCAGAATACTGGCATAAAATCCAAGTCACAGTTCATCCTTTTGTGATATGTGGCAAAAGTGAAGAAGAACTCAAATCAAAGTCCTTTGCCTTCAAAAGTGACTGCTTAAAACATTACACAACAGCTTTCTTTACTTTCCGGAAGATTGTGTTGCACTGTACACAAGTCGAGTTTCTTCATCTCAACCATGTGGTCTATTTTAGTGACGATAGCATAGCACAATATAAAAACTACAAGAACTGTATCAACTTTGTGCTATCTTCGGCTGAACTTCTTTGTCACACAAGCCAAAGCAAAAATGAGTGCTAGTGGTATCATCAACAGCAAGTCTTCAGACCCTTCTTTAACAACAAATATTAAACACATTAATTTTCTTTTCTAGTGAAACTATAATGAAAATTACAAATAATACTATGATAATAGATAATAAAATTAAGACAGATCTTGAAAAAGCTATAAAAATTAAAATGAGCTAACATCTAGTGGCAAATGAAAGAAGCTTAGATTGTAACCACATTGTAACTAGTTACATTTTAACTAAATTTATAAAACGAAGCTTACCTTTATCATGTAAGTTAGCATTTCAGAATATACGGAAATAGTTAGAAAGAAGAAAGGAACACCAAATGTTGTATAAATCATCGTGAACATTTTGGCAAGACTGTTCAGTGCCATTATATCCATATCTCCGACCGCCGTAGTGTAACAACTAATTGCAAATAGAATGCAGTCCCCAAACGACCATGGATTTCGGAGCGGTTTTCCCGTGGCTTCAGCGGCTGCAATGGGACACCAGTCTTTAAGTACACGGACAGCTCTCACTTTCCACGCAGGCAGACTACAGCTTCTTTGTTGCCAAAGTCGTTCAAGAACTACATCCCTCATTCTATTGTAGTTGTGAGGTTCCTGAAGGAAAAAAAAACAAAATAAAATATAACATAACATGCTGAAATCTAATGAAATCTAATGAAATATGTGAAAATGAAAATGATCGATTCTGATGCAACCTTGTAAGGTAAATGAATTAAAATTATCAGAAGGTTAATTCAAACAGACAGGAAAAAATTTAGGAAAACATTTAATTTAATTTCATTTAATTTTTTTAAAGTTTATAACGAAAAATTACTATAAAATATACACTTTCTGAATGAACTTGAAGTTTACTTCCTTAAATCTTATATTTGAATTCTTTTCCGAATGAATTCTTGTCGTTAAATATAAGCTCGAGAAAACGACAAAAACAGAAACGCTTTTTGTCATCATTAAGCAGCTCAAAAGTTATTAAGGAAAAAGACTACATCACACTTACATATCACATCACACAGACACATATGCTTACACGCATACCATACATATATACACATAAACTTACACACATACATACCACATTACAAACATACACGTACACACACACACAGACACACACACAAGTATCTGGAGTGTCATCTCACCCCTTGCAAGAGAGTGAGACCCAAACGTCACCTCGCCCTTTGCGGGAGAATGAGTCTTAAACGTCATTTCGCCTCTTACAGGAGAATGAGATTCAAACGTCTCCTGGACTAAAGACGTGGACGAAACCTATTACATTCCTGAATCTGGACTTGAAGAATAATTGAAGTGGAAGATGGCTGATTTTTCACCTCACAAGGAAAGTACGAGTGAAAAGAGGACCAAGAAATTCCGACACTGAGATGAAGAACTCGGACAAAGAAGGTGTTGAAGCAGAGATATCAAAGGTCCCAGTTGGTCCACCTGAAGAATGGAAAAAGGTTGGGAGGAAGCAGAGACCTCCCAGACTTCGTTCGGACGCGATAATTGTAAAAGTAAAAGAAGGTGCTTCATACGCTGATATTTTGCGTTCATTAAAGAGTGATGCAGAATTGGAAGAACTCGGATCATGCGTCACGAAAATACGGAAGAGTATTGCGGGCCATTTATTGATTCAACTTGACCCCAAGGCCAAACAAAAAGTAAGTCAGCTTCGTCAAACTATAGACGGAAAGCTGCAAGAGAAGGCTGATGTAGATTATAGAACACAAACTACTGTACTTGAAAGATCTCGACGAACTAACAGTTGAGGCAGATGTTGGCCTGGCTCAGATCGATGGAGCACAAGATATTGATAATTCAGTGGTGAAATCAGTGCGCAAAGCTTACGGAGGTACGCAAACGGCTGTGGTAGTTTTACCTACAGAACTAGCGAATCGAGCTCTGCAGAAGGGTAGGTTGAAGATTGGATGGGTGATTATCCAGGTGAGGGAGAAGACTACGGTCCAACGCTGTTTTAAATGTTTTGGCTACGGTCATCTTGCTCGAGTTTGTAAAGGTCCAGATAGGTCCAAATTGTGCCTGAAATGTGGAGGAGATGGGCATAATGCTAAGGAATGTTCTTCTGAGGAACTACGCTGTATTTTGTGTGAGGGCAAGGGAGATAGTAAATATCGTACTGGCAGCTATGTTTGTCCGGCTTACAAACAGGCCATACAAGCTGTAGAAAAATCGAGGAGATGAAGTTTATTCAGCTTAAATCAGAAGGGCGACACATAGTCCTACGACGCTTTACGTTACGGTACATAACCCACTTCTCATCTCCTGTCACAATTCGTGTCAAGAATGGGTCATTTTTGTACCGGGAAAGCAAGGAAAAACAGGTGGCGATTTGGTCATCCCGTTGCTTAGCTGTCAGGTTATGTGGAACCCAACGATCCAACTTTCTCGTAAAACCCAACTTACCCAGTTGTCTCTCGACCGTTGTCCGGTGTACGTTGAAGGTCTCCGCTAATTCTTCCACGGTTGGGTTCGGGCTGTTCCTTATGGCTTGGCCAATACCGTCCTCTCCAACGTGTGATGGCCGTCCACTCCTAGCCTGATTTTGGCAGCTTCTGTCTCCTTCCCTAAATTTACGAAACCATCGACGACATGTGTTTTCGTCTATTGCATCCTCCCCATAAACTTGACAAACATTGCGACATGCTGTGGATGCCGTACTCTTTTTATCGAACTCGTATAACAAACAATGTCTTATATGCTCCTTCTCGCGTTCCATGTTACAACCTCTGATATTTTTTTTTGAGATGATTAACTTTGTGAGACACGATGCATTTATATGTGAGGCATCCACACTATTGATTGGCAGACGATTTGCGTCATTACAATGTCATGTGTGAGGGCAATTCCATTGCAAATTTTCATATCCAAAAACGGGTAGAACTTTCGCACTCACCCAATACAAATGGGCTTGCAGGAGAGTGTTGTCGCCCAAGAATTCACAGCGGTAGCGATGGGAACTTTGGACCATTCGGGAGACTGGGTAAATACCCAGTGACCATCTTGCATAGGAGATAGCCATATTGCATGTACGATATCGTATTTTTTCTGAGCATTGATTCGATATAAATAGGTTTCATTTTGTCCATCTATGTTGAAAAACTATCTATTTTTTCAATATAGACCTCGACGGTGTCCAAATAAAACCGAAAGTCGAAATATTTTTCCTCTAAGTCTCCTGGCCATTGGAACTCCAACGAATTAAAACTAATGGGACGCTCACTACCGGTTTGAGATGCGGAAAGCATAGCATTGAGTTAATTGAGCATTGAGTGGAATAAATAAGAGCAAGACTATTAAATTTGTGCCGCAAAAGATTTATGAGGATTGTATTATTGTAAATATTGTGAATCGAAAGACCCCTATAAGTTTATTGCAATTTATAATAAAGATATAAATAGATTATTAAATAAATTAAACGAAAACATGATAGAGGATTTAAAAAATGATGTAAATATAATTGTTATAGGGAACATGAATGTGCGCATAGGTAATTTAAATTGTAAATGTTTTAATTCTAATTTTGAGGACGAATTATTATTTGAAGATAGAAACTCATTGGATAAAGTGTGTAATAAAGATGGAAAATTACTTATGGAATGGGCAAGAGAAAATAATTTAGAAATTTTAAATGGAAACTATGAAAATAATAATGTAGGAAACTGGACTTATATTGGTAATACAGGATGCTCAGTGATCGATCTATGCTTTGTTAATGAAAAATTCTTACAAAATGATATTTATTTTGAAATAGGGGGGTATTGGATATCAGACCATCTGCCAATCTCAATAAGAAATAGGGTATGTAGAAAAAATGTAGTTGAGAATGTAACAAAGAAATATATATGGGAAGTGAGTTTAATAGGGAAGAATATAAATAAATATAAACAGGTAATCTCAGAAAAATGAAACGATTTAAATTCTATTCACGAAATAAATGCATTTGATGAAAGCTTTACAAAATTATTAAAAGAGGGGGTACATAATATAAGAGAAAAGAAAGAAAATATAGAAGAAAAGGGATGGCGTGATAAAGAACTTAAAGATTTAAAAAAAAAAGGTAAAAGAACAGTTAAAAAATTTTAAGAGTGAAAATACAATAGAGAAAAGAAAAAAATATATAGCTTTGAAAAAACAATTTAAAAAAATGTGCAAAGAGAAAAAAGAATTATGGGAGGAAAACATAAAAGAAAATTTTGATAGGATTAATACGGGTAAGGAATTTTGGGACATGATTAAGAAATACAGAGGTAAAGTAAGAAATTGTGAACATAAAAAAGAAATAGATGATGAGGTATTGGAGGATCATTTTATCATATTATTGGAGGGGGTTAGAGTTTCGAAGACTGAGAAAAGTAATAAAATTGAAAAAGGGAAGGAAAAAGAAATTGAAAATAGGTTAGTGAAGTTAGAAGAGGAAATAGAACTATTTAATGAAGAAGTCAATCTCACAGAATTAATGTCAGTTTTGAAACGCTTAAAAAAGAATAAAACTGTGGACCCCGATGGGATAAAAAATGATTATATTAAGAATATGCCTACAGAAGGGATTAAAGTATTTTTGAGCTGGATGAATTGGATTTGGAAGACCGAAAAAATCCCGGATAATTGGAGAACTGGAAAAATTATCCCTATTTATAAATCGGGAAATAAATGCGACCCAACTAACTATAGAGGAATTACATTATTAAATACATATTTTAAGATATTTGGAGAAATTTTAAGAGGTAGAATAGAAAAATGGTTAGAAGAAAAACTTTGATTGTAGAAAATCAAGCAGGATTCAGGAAAGGTTATTCAACAATAGACAATATGT
Organism: Thereuonema tuberculata; assembly: GCA_023159025.1. Lineage (NCBI taxonomy): Eukaryota > Metazoa > Arthropoda > Chilopoda > Scutigeromorpha > Scutigeridae > Thereuonema > Thereuonema tuberculata. The sequence continues at coordinate 27,304,669 of JAFIDM010000005.1, forward strand.
TCATTTTAAATACCTGTATAATTACAAGGTTAATAGAAAAAAGAAAGAAATTGTATGCATTCTTTGTAGACTTTAAAACGGCATTTGACTCCATAGATAGGACGATAGTATTAAAATGTTTAGAAGATATAGGAATAAAGGGTAAAGTTTTGAGAATAATTAGGAATATTTGAAGAAACTGTAGTTACAATTGGAAGAGGAACCGAAAAAATTAAATTTAATAAAGGTGTAAGACAGGGTTGTGGCCTAAGTCCCGTTTTATGTATAATTTTGATTAATAATTTAGAACTAAAATTAAAAGAAGAAGGGTGGGGTGGAACTAAGATAGGAAAAGAAAAAATTTATAGCTTCTTGTATGCGGACGATTTGGTGTTAATGGCGGAATCAAAAGCAGAATTAGATAAGAGGATTAAGATACTTAAGGAATTCACAAAAATAAACTAACAATAAACTTAAAGAAGACAAAAATTATTATTTTTAGGAGAGGAGGAAAAAGAGCGAAAAATGAAAAGTGGCACTGGGATAATTAAGAAATTTTAGTTACTAATAGTTATCAATACTTAGGAAGATTTTTTTACTTCACAAAACAGTATAAATGAAAACGTGAAATACAGAAAAGAGAAAGGTGTTGCAGCGGCTTGGGAAGTAATTAAATTAATAAAAAGATCAAAATTAGAGGATTGGAGTAAAATTAGATTTTTATTTAAAACAATGATAAAAAGCATAGTAAGTTATGGAATGAAATGGATGGATGGTTAATTAGAGAAGAATTTGAATCTATAAAAAATTTGTTTATGAAAGTTATTTGGACGATGGATAGAGATGTCCCGGGATATATTAATAATGCGGAATTAGGTCTAATTCCTCTTCGTTAAGATTTGTTGAAAAGGGCATTTAAATATTTGGAAAGAATAATAAATTTAAATAAAGCAAGACTGCCGAGAATATGTTGGGAAGATATGGTTGAGAAAGCAAAAATTGGAAAATTAAATAATTGGACAAAAAAGATTAATGAAATATTTATTGAAGCTGGATGGGTTGTAGAATGGGATAGAGCGTTAGAGGTCGATTACTGGGCATCCAATAAAGAAAAAGTTATAAAGAGAATTGGGGAAATAACATTGCAAAAAATGTACAATAAAATTCAAAATTCGATATATAATGAATATTACAAATTTTTAAATTGGCAAATAAATGGTTCCTACTACATCTGCACAAAAGTTAAAAATATGTATATAAAAGAAGTATATATTAAATTAAGAATAGGTTGCATATGGAGAAATAGTAAATACTGGAAAAAAAAAAAGAAGATAAATGTTATAGGTTGGGTTGTAAAGTAATAGAAGGGTGGGAACATGTAATTTTTGACTGTGAGAAATTGACTGAAGAAAGAGAAAAATTGGAAATTAAGAATGTAAAAGATAGAAGAGGTTGGTGGTATAATATATTGTATGCTCAGTATGTAAATAAAAAGTTATGTAAATTTATAATAACATTTATTGAAAAAAGAAAAAAAATGGAATTGATATAGAAATAATTGTAATTGACTTAATTGTAAGCGTATGGGTTCTAGTTTTTGACTTTTCATTGATGTATTTGTAGAATTGTATTAATATTATTTATTTCGAATACTCCTTTATTTAATTAATGAAATCATGCATGTGAATGGTTCATATATAGAGTTTTTTGATATATATGAATAATATATTTGTATTTTTGTGTATTTTTTTTCTCTAATATTATTGTTATTATTATTATATTTTAATTAGTTATTAAGATAGGGAGGATTTATGTAAAAACAAATTTAATTTAAACCTAACTTGTAATATAATTAATATACTAATAATTATTTAAATGGTTGAGATAACAAATATACTTAAGCTTTGGAATCCATATTTTAACTTGTAAAGGGTATAACCCCGAAGAAGTTAAATAAAATTTACTTACTTTTTACATAGCATTGAGTTCTTTCAGTAACGTCTTATTAATATTTCAATAAACGTTTAAAATTTCATTAGTTAAGATTTAATGCCTTACGTTAGAACGAAAACCCGATCTCCGCATTTACAGCCCACTACTTATAAACATTAGAAAACCACTCACCGGATAGTGTCTCATTGAAACCCAGAAAAATATGGCGCCAATGACTGTGTAGAGGATGAGAAGGGCTGTGAGGAAGAAAGCTCTGGCCACTCTTCGAGGAAAGGGGTCATCGAAATTAATGAGTAGGAAACTCTTCAGAAAATCAAAGATGTTCTTGCTCAACACTCCGGGTTGTGGCAATTCTTCTTCTTTGGCCTCTACTTCGTCATCCACGGTTCCTTCGTCGTCGTCGTCATCTTTGCGTCTCTTCTTGCGAAGTTTCTTCTTCGGAGGTTTCTTTCCTTTTTTCTTCCACCATCCCTCCTTACCTTCCCCTTCCCCTTCTTCTTCCTCTTCCTCTTTCTTTCTTTGTCCTTTCTTTTTCTTTTTCGCTTTCTTTTCTTCGGCTCCTTCGGCAGGAGGAATCTTTTTGTCCGGAGTCGCGGCGGAATCTCCGGTTCCCTTGGGTTTCGACGCCATCTACGTCTGCAATAAATACAAAGAAATTTACATTCTTAGAAGCAACTTTACCAAAATAAATTAAATAATAAACTCTCCTTTTCCCTAATTTGTAATTAAATAAAAAAAAATGTTAAACTTGATATATAAGTTTATCTTTTTGATCCATCGACCAATGACTAACTCAAGCTGATGAGAGAGAAGAAACAGTGCTATTATAGAATGCTGTTAAGTAAAAAGTGTGATTCACAATTTCCAGAAGTGCAGTACTTATTAGAAATCTTTATCCTGCAAATTATATTATTCTAGAAGAAGTAACGTGTGTAGTTACTGGTTTTTAAAAATCAATAAAAAGGCCAACATACAAAATAATTTTAAAAAAACATATAATTAAAAATCAAATTACACTACATTTCGGCCTGAACCAGCAGCCATTTACAAGTAAAATAACAGGAGATGATAGGAGATTATATGGAAAAACTCCAAACAACGGGAATGGAAGGAGCTGAACAAAATGCCTATTAACGAATGGTTACCCTATTGATTTTGTTAATAGGCATATGACCAGAGCATTGCATAATATTTATAATCCGGTTTCCAAAGCCGTTTTAGCTTTCAAAGTATTCGTGTCAATTCTTTATCATCCAACCATTTTCCCTATTTTTAAACAGATGATATCGCGAGTTGGCATTTTGCTAACCTCATCCATTAAGGTTAATCATTGCCAATTTTGTTAATAGGAATTGAAGATGATCACCGTTTCACAAATCCTATGGATTTCGTTTAAGCCCTCCAATGTTTGAATGCCCCCTGTACATATATAGGGGAAACAGGTATATCATCACTCCTTGGCCGTTGGCAGTAGGGATGTAACCTAGTTAACTGCGGTGCATATGGCGGAGCAGGGGCATGGGTTAAATTACGAATGTCCGATTGTTGTTTGTTATGAGCCTAATACCGTGGTTAGGAAGTGCAAGGAGTCGTTTTTATGCTAATGGATTCGTCCTGTTATAACGATATCCTTTCGTAAAAACTATATGCGATTAGTGTTCGGTAAAAGTCAATTTCCGTTGAAGTTACTGTTGTATGCGTCGTATTATTCTCCTTTTTTTTTTAGATGCGACATTTCCTGTTTGGCCGTTTCGGTTGATTTGGACACCGTTGCAAGATGTCTTGTGAGGTCCAGAAAGCCCCTTCCCTGATAGTAGTCTCGCCTGTTTTGCATCTTTGGTCACTCCTCTGTGATAGTGGCGTCATTCCGTTGTTTATAGTTTTTCCATATATTGTCCTATCATCTCCTGTTATTTTACTTATAAATGGCCCGCTGGTTCGGGTCTTAACATACTGTTACTTGATTTTTAATTATATGTTTTCTAAAATTATTGTGTGTGTTGGCCTTTTTATTGTTTTTCTAAAAAAAAAATGATTCTAATTCTTATCTATATTTCCAACAGGAAAGCAAGGCTCATCAATTCATTCCGTCTGTGGCAGCTTGTATGTGCCAGTGTGTGTGTGTGTGTGTGTGTGTGTGTGTTTGGGTGCCAACACTCTACTAATAAACTGTGAAACACTGAATGGATCGTCTTGAAACTTGATATGCGTATTCGAGGACTAGGGATGATCTACCTTTCATATTTGAATTATTATTTCAGAATTATCTCCTTAATGACTTCCGCATACGATATTATGTTATTTCACAAATATTTTGATTTTTATTCATGTTTGAAACACAGAATTGTTTATCCGTCGCCATATTAATCTGAAGGAAAGAGTAGTCAATTGTTAATTCGAATCTCTAAAACATACTCGATGCTGGTATGGGGTAATCTCTAGAAGAATTATATTTAGCAATTACCTTTTATAATTTTTAATTAAAATGTATTCAGTTTGAATGGAACTATCTTCTTCCAAGCACCGTCAAACGATAGTTGAGCTTCGGCGCCCAGCCGATCCTACCGTATGCGTTTTGTTTACATCTAAGTATTAGTTACATGTATGTTAAGTGGTTATGTCATAAAACTATATGAACACAGTCTAAACAATCATTTTCTTCGGACATTTTAGAATAATCGAGTACTACAGCAAGCTCTTGTTTGTCGACGTTTATTTGAGATGATGATTAAAAAAATTTTTTCTGAAAGCAATTTTAAAAATTCAATAAACTCAATCTTTGTGGGATTTCTTTTGAAGGGACACGGACAGACGTATAGGACAACGCAATAGCTCCCAAGTGCGTCGCTACATTGTTAGTTTTGTAAATTTTTGCAGATTTCTATTGTTACACCGCAATGCCGTACCCAATCACCAGGGCTGCTGATTTGTTCGTTAGCGAATAAAAAATTTACATATACTTCTGTAATCCTACTTAAGAAATGAGTATAAGTACACGGAATTAGAACATGAAATTTCTACTGAAAATTAAAAAAATCTGCTTTCAATGTGGTGTGTGGTCGGTTCGCACCGAAGTGCGAGCTTCGTTGCCGAAGCATCCGTGCTCCAGGGAGCTCTAGTGTTCCCAAGACGGCGAACCCCTAGCAGACTCCCTAGAATTACAAGGGAAAGATACTGGGGTGGTTTCCCGTGGCCTTCCCCAGGACGCCATTAAGGAATGACGTCAGACCGAAGAGAAAGTGAAGAAGAGGCTACAACACAGGAAAGGAAATTTTTGAAACATCCATGCTCGCTACCGGGATTTGAACCCGGGCGCTGGCACATTGATCTCACGACAGACCGACGCCTGAGACCGCTCGACCACACCAGCGCGGCTTCAATGTGGTACGAACCTTAAAAATATAGCTTGCTTCGTATTGGCTATTTTTCCTAAAATTCTGATAATAAGAAAAAAAAAAAAAAATCACTAACAGTTCTTTCTTGAACTCTTAAACCTGCTGTCAGATATTTTGTTTTGGTCTTTTCCTCAAAGAACAATCACGATAATTGATGTTGATAGGGGAGTTACTCCAAGACTGTAGTGTAACTTGGGCCAATTTGAATATCTGGGACATGTCGGGACTGAGTGATCTCTCGTAAAACTATGTTCTTAATGATGTACTTGACCACCAGTCTGCGTATGGACGTGTTTGCGTAAGGATTACATGCTGGAGCAAAAAAATATTTTTAGAAGTTACAGGTAAAATTTTTTACTCCCGAGTAAGTTTATTTATGAGTTTATTTTCACTTCTCACACAAGGATTCTTTACTGTATACTCGTTGGAATCCACGTTACTTGATGAGTATAAGGGTGATGAAACTTTGTATTTGGTTGTATGGTAGCGTACAGGCAGACATTTTTGTTGAAGTATAGACATTCATGTACCTCGGGTCAAACCTGCGTCTTGTACCTTGGACCTATAGTTTACGGTAGAAGAGGATACAATATATTTTGTGTTGTGTGTTTCAGTGGTTGATACCAAGGACAACAATGCCTTGCACGAAACGGGGAAGAAAAGGGACGTTGTAGACTCAAATGTATTAAAAATATGCCGTTGAGACGAATCATTCCAATGACCTAAACAAAAATATTTGGTACAGAGACAAATGTCAAGCAATAGGTCTGAACTGATAATGTAGGCCTATATTTTGTCTTCTTTCCATTTAATCTTCCTTTTTAAATGTGATTCAAGCTAAAGGATGGTTGTCCCGATGGGCACCTTGGTCCACTTTGCAGCATAAAGTTGTCTTTTTATTTGAAAAATGGTAGAGCTGAGTTAATGGGTTATTTCCAAAGTAAATATGTAAAAAAGGTATCAAAGAATTAATTGAGTTTAAAAACACCGCAAAAGTGCTATTAAGACTGAATTTATTACGATAATTCAAAAAAGTGGCTGAAGGTACAACACTCAAGTTGTGCTCCAGCTCTGCGAAACTAAAACGTTCTTAGCGATCGCTATTTGAACTGTGACGTCATATCATATGGTTTGTGACGACACACTTAAACGATCTATTTTGGAAATAGTTAACTTTATGCTTTTATTAATGAAGGGACCATAATACAACTTAAATTTCTGTTAAAAAAAAATACACAGACAATTAAGGTAATTATAACTGAGTTCATTATATGTTTCTCAATAAACAAAATGATCTAATACTTACACGATTTCCTTGATCTTATCTCCAAATAGTGTTGTTAATTTTGTTATAGAATTGGCACTCCGTACGATTTCTGTGGAAAAAAACGCTCAAGTCAAAAAAGAATCAAAAACAAATATATAAGTATCTATGATGTAAAAGTAATAAGTGTAAATAAAAATAATGGGCTTCTTCAACTAAGCTTTGATATCGAAATTAAAAATTATTTAAAAGAAGCAAGAAATTCCTGTAAGAACTTGGAGCCAACTGTCTGTAACATGTTTTTTCTATTTTTTTTAAGTCGTGTAAACGATACAAACGAAAAGATTACCAAAATTACCATAATTTTCATTGCTTAGTTTAATTGCCTAAATCCGAATAAGTTTAATCGTATCAAACCACGCTCGAATTAAGGGATTAGCTAAATGGATTTTATACCTGTTGCATAAAATGCTAATAGAAATCTACTGTGTAGATTCTAATGCTTTTTTTTCAATGAGAATTTCTATCGTTTTCTTGTGCTATTTTCTAGACAAGGATCCACTGCAAAATATTTCAAATGTAAAAAGTTAAATGAGTTCTCTATTATTCATACCAAGTTTCAAGATGATCCATTCAGTTCAAGACTTGCTAGTTCGGCAACACACATACAGACTGAGTGCTTTGATAAGCCTTACTTTCTTCGGAAATTTTTAGGCATACAATCCCTAAATGTTTGGAGTTTTTATGAAAACAGATTTCAGCGTATCAGAGTTGCTGCAGAGTTGGGATAATTTATGTTGCCTAAACTATAATGTGTAGTTAGATGCAATGAAATATTGAAGAATAAATAATTTTATACTTCCCACAATTGTAAAATTATTTATTCTTCCACAATCCTACTTCTGAAATGAGTTTCAGTACCCTCAGATCCATTCAGTACGTCCTTTGCTATTGGACAGTGGCTTTTGAGTTAACGAATCAGAAGCTCTTGCAAGGGGATCTATGGAAGTCCGAACCTCAAAAATATGCATCAATACAGTTTGTTTTTTTTGTCTTAATTTTCTCCTATTCACAAAAATAAGGAAAAAAACTAAGGTGATTTAAACTTTGAAGTCTTAGAAATGCGTTCTGATATTTTTTTATTATTTTTTGGGGTCTTATACAAAGAAAACCCAACATAAACAACTGCTTGGTCGTAACTAATTTCAATGCTAAAACCCTAGCAACGGAGCCTAGCAACAGGCTGTTTTTGAACTGTGACGCAGGTTGTGAAGACACACTGAAACGCTCCATACATAGAAGACTAAGTCCAAGAGGGAGGGGGCATCTTACCACATAAGATGCCAGTTCGGAGAAAACAATTCTCACATTTTGTGCATAGGCTAACAAATTCGATGTTTTCCTGCTCATATGGAAGAGGCAGACTAGACTGTTAGACACTTGAAGTATACTATCTTTTATTACATTACATTAAATCTATAGTTTCTGATAGATATCGCGCACCATGTTACAGAGGGTTGACTGGACACTACAACCATCAAGAGAAGAATAGATTATTTAGGAGACAAATATTCCGAGTTATTCCTCAATCTAAAATGTGGCTATGTGAAAGTTGAATTTTTAAACTGTGGAAATTTTAGCCAATTTCCTTCCCAATACAAATTAACACCCATTATTTTACAGTTTTGCAGCGATATATTTTAAATATTAGAATTCAACCGGACTAATGTTTCTGTTATATTTTTCATGTGGGATTCCTGGGAAGCAAATAGTAGAGTTTATAAAAATATAATGTAGAAAAGGGTTCGCGATCAATAAAAGAATTTGGGAACCTCTGCCTTACTGATGCCAAAGATAGATTTAAAGTTTTATTTACAATAGTTTGGTATTATTATTATTTATTATATAAAAAAGTAATTACGCAATATCACTTTTAGAAATACTTAAAAATATATAATAAATAAAAAAAATACTTAATAATTATTGAAAATTAATATTTCTTCTTACTACCCAAGAGCCTAAATATAGTAAAAAATTTACTTTATACAAAATATAGTATTTATTTCCTCGCAAGCGTAGAAAGATTTTGTACTTAGGACTAACTAACTTACCTCTAGAGAGGAAAATGATACATTCCAACAATTACTACAGAAATTTTGATGAAACAATAGGCCACTTAAGTGAAATTTACATTGAAAAGCCAAATTTTTCTTCAAACAGTAAATTGTACTTAATATGAACGAATTTTTTCTCTAAATTTTGATCCCATATCGTAATCAACAAACGAAGTAACTTTAATTTAAAGATGGCAGTGATTATTGCATTAGTAATGTCATATGTTGTGTTATCATCTCCTCATTGTTTGCAAATGAGTCTTTATTGACAGGAGTTGCTAACAATTTGTTGCGTAGTTCTGGCTAAATCTTCTGAAATCATTATTACGTTAGAGATCAATAATTTCTTCATTTTTATATGGAAAGCGTAGCTACTAAAAATGAACGCGCATTGGCCAGAGACGTAAGTTTTAGAAGATATTTGTCTACTTATATGTTTTGGGACACGGATACGCGAAAATGTGTTAACACAAATTTTTTTATTAGTAAAATTTTTAATAAGTCAGTTTATTCGAATGTAAAATTAATAGCTCATTACAAATTAAAAGAAAGAATAAAAGTAATGCAGAATGTTTTTCCCTGATGATTTATTTTCAAAAATCCTTTACACAGAAGCTCGGTTATAACGCGATCTTTCGGATCCAAGGTCTCGAAGATCGCGATATAACCGAACTTTTATTACTTCGCGACGTCAAATGTCGTATATCGCACCCTATTATCGCCCACACGATTCCAAATCGATTTAAAATGGTCATTTCGCGATTACCTACATCATTCAGAGCTATGTGAGGGAATTTTATATTTATAAATACATAAATCATTACCTTTTCAACACTTTGATGGATTATATTAGCCAAAATCGATTTGGAGCCGCCATCTTGGCATCTTGTACAAACGACGAATCACGTGGATCGAAACTAGGTATTCATAAGCCCAGTGGCGTAGCAAGGGGGGGGGGGGATCCGCCCCGGGCCCCCGCCTTGGAGGGGCCCCACCAGCCAGCTTATTTCCTTTTTTCTTTTTTTTGTTGGGTTGTTAAATAGAAAATTTCCTTTTTTTTGGGGGTTGTAAAAGCAAGCCTAGGGGGCCCCACCAGTCAGCCTAGGGTCCCCATCCACCCAAGTATTTCCTTTTTTTGGGGGGGTTGTAAAAGCAAGCCTAGGGGGCCCCACCAGTCAGCCTAGGGTCCCCATCCACCCAAGTATTTCCTTTTTTTTTTTGGTTGTAAAAGCAAGATTTCCTTTTTTTTTGGTCGTTGAATTGGAGATTCCGTTTTTTTTTTTTATTTTGTTGTGGAATAATGGAACTCCCGCCCCGGGCCTCCAAAGGCGTGCTACACCACTGCATAAGCCTATTAGATTACATGGGCCTCTTTACTGGTTGTCATTGGCAGAAAAATAGATCTCGATATTCATTTTGGTTAAACGAAAAGTCCGCGATTCTGGTATTTTTTAAAAAATGTATTGTATTTGACGCATTTTCTTGACAGTAGGGTGGGTATAGAGTCTCAATTACTGTAAATAATAAAGAAACAAGCATATTAATTTATACTTTCGATTTGATTTTATTCGAATGTAAAATTAATAGCTCATTACAAATTAAAAGAAAGAATATAAGTAAAAACCGTAATTTTGCAATTTTACAATTATAAACCTTTCCCAAAATAGAAGGGATCCAAGACCAAATCGCGTTATATCCGAATTCGCGATATAAACAACCGCGTTATAACCGAGCTTCAGTGTATTGAATATTTGGTCATTTCGCATCCAGTTTCTTGTTTTCTTTCTTTATTTTTAGCGACCCATAAGGAAAAGCTCCCTTGTCTGTCTGTATGTCTGTCTGTATGTGTAAGGCCCTCTACAGGTCAAACCGAGAGTCATTGGACTCACAAGGCTCTCATTAAGGACTCCATGGCCTGGAGGTTTGGGTAATCCTACTTCCGGTCAAGCCAACTTTCTGTTTTTGCCGGCCATTGACTAGGTCTGGAAAATACAAGTAATTGAACATAATTGTGTCTATCTATTCAATAATCGATTATGGTGAAAACCCTCGACCATGTGTGGTCACTTCTGCTTCAAGATGACCAATCATCACTTCCTTACAGTCGTGTAGAGGGTTCTAGACATACTAATGAATTAAATGCATCGCTTACAATTGAATTACATCGGCTTTTGAATTACAACGCCTTGAATAAATGAGTTTTGAGCGCCAATCAATAGTACTGTCATTTTTAACAAATCAAACGTTTGATAGATTGAAATTTATGCGAGGTTTTGTGTTTATTACAAAACTGCGAATCGACTTGTCATACGTTTTATGTTTTTATTTTATCTTATTACTTCGATAATTGAACTGTCCATTGATCTCCACTTAGAATAAAAAAAAGAAAATGTGAGATTGACGATTTCCTCGTTTAAGGATTTTCATTCAAAATGATTGTTGTTGTCAGAATAAACAAACTGAACTCCCCAAAGAACGAATAAACACGTAAAAAAAAAAAATGTGGTAAAGCATAAATTAAGGTCGACCCATTAAAAACTCAACTTCTCCTAAGGAGAGTCGGGGGTTATCTGCCGCGCAATATCAGCCGTCTGTCCACCGGGAAAAGGTGAAGTTTGCAAATTTTTCCTAGACAATTACTGACTCGATCGACTTCAAATTTGGATATGATTTAGTTGAAAGTGTCTACTACGCAATGAATATTTTTTTTTATTTCTGCCTATGGACTGTTTCTGCAAACTGTTATAGGTACGGTCGAATAAAAATATAGATTATACTCTAAAGTAAACATATCCAAATTTTAAATCGATCGGATCTAAAATCGAGCAAAACATTCTCAAATTTACGGAAAGAAACAGTCGACTGTGTTCCGGATAGGCAGGAAAAAAAAATCCCCATTCTACTGTGTTCAGACTTCTGAATACGATGGTGAATTCTGTTTGCGGATCCGACCTTCCATTCGGGAGTTGTTAGTTGTTATCGACCTCCCGTTCGATATTAAAGATAGATGAAGTTAGAAAAGTGAAAATTCATTGAGAAAATGTTAAAAATAGGGGTAATAGACGAATAATCTCAACATCGAAAATTAAAAACTAATAGCAATAAGAAAGAACCATAAGAGAAGGGCATTCGTGCAGAATTTTTATGATCAAATCCACATTCAAATGGGAAGATTTTTCTCGGTCTGAGAAGGTGTTATTAGATAGAATTACTACTGAATACAGATAAGATATACTATGAGAAGAAAATGTTCCAAATCTGATAGTAGAATTTACAATATTCACAAAAATTTCCAAAAAAAATCATGGTTCAAAAAAAAAAACAAATAATAAAATATCAAACCAATTATATGCATATTTAAAAGCGAGAGATCAACAGAGAATAACAGCAGAAAAGCTGTAATATTCATGCAGAAAAGCGGAGGCTATAGGATTTGGGAATTGAAATGAAAAGCTATCCTTTTATCTGAACTAATAACCAATTACCTGCATAAATACAGAATAAACCGGAAGAGTCATATTGATAGGATGGATAACGTTCCATTGTGAAAACAAGCCTTGCATTACAAACCTAATAGTACACGGACTCGAAGGGAGACTTTGTATTCGGGAAAATGAATAGGGCACCTCCAAAAATTAAAATAAAACAATAAGAACAAAATTAAAAATAAAACAGGAAAATTCATATGCTGACCTCCTTCAGTCTCAAATAAATTTTCTTCAGCATAAAAAAAAAGAAAGCCACAATAAGCCTAAAAATGCAATTTGATTGAGACCAAGTGTCTACTAAATAGCATCTCAGAACGGCCTTTTGATACTTTATTGGTGATCAGCAATTGAGAATAGACATCAGTAAACCGCGAAGTCCCAATACAATGTTTTATTTTTAATGTGTAAGTATTGTTTTATTTGAATTTTTGGAGGTGCCATATTCTTTTTCACGTTTAATTCTAATGACATCTGTATTGAAACTTCGGTGTTTACCGATGACTACTTTCAACTGATGATAGTCAATAAAACCTGAAACGGCCGTTCTGGGATATTATCAAAAAAACATTTCGTCTCCACCATTGTTGTTTAATCAATTTTGAGACCTTTTATAACTTTGGCATCAGAAAGGGGAGACAGCAACGAATCACTGGTCTACTGTCTGTTAGGAAGATGATGATGACGACAGTAAATTATGAATTTTGCAACAACAGAGATATCTGGAATGATTAGTCCATTACTGATTGCCAAGCTCTTTTTGTATTCTTTGTGGCACAATCATAATCCTACAATCAACCTGAAATTCTGATCTAAGAGAATTAGCATTTGATATTATGTGTTCAGGATTAAACTTTGCTCCACTTAAAATGAAAATAAAATTAATGGAAGTCACCGGAAAAGCAGCAATTTAAAAAACACCAAACACGTTTCTTATGGAGTTACAATTAAGATGTTCAAATTCTTACATATTTACGATTCGTTTCAAAACTTATCAAGATTAATCATCTTTTATTATGGTGATAAGATGAAAGCTTCCTGTTTAACGTTAGATTATCGTATATGTTTGAACAGCTGGATCACGATAGAATATAGAAACGGCGCAACAATAACTTATGGATCATTCTTTCCAGGTGTTTCAGTGACATCTACTGTTAAAAACTTATTGAAAACTGTTAGCGAATGATTGTAAAAAAAAAAAATAATATGATGCTGGAATAAGTAATATATTTCCTTAGATCTTAATAAATAATATTAACCTCCCAAAGTAAATGGACTTTGAATCAGGTCCTTGATTATCTCTCTGGAAACTTCTTCAAAACACTGGACTCTGTGTCTATAGCCAATGAGATAAATTCTGAAAATGTGTATGCAGCCATAATGCGAATGTTGGTCACTTGCCGAAAACTGAAAGATCTTAAAATTGATATGACTATTTCTTTGGAAACAATTGAGGAGATTTGTTGTCTACAAAATCAACAGCAAATTAATCTTCAGACATTTTCGGTTAAAGCCAAAGGCTACACCAAAGACGATCTGGTTCAGTTGAAATATGTAATGTTGGTATCTTCTTAAATAAACTTTAGTTTTTAATTATCAATTTTTACTTACAATTTTTATTTTATTTTGACTTCCATGCATGATTAAGAATAATGGTCATTAAATAATGGCTCTTATATGACAAATTTTGTTGAACACCTCAATTTTTAGTTTCTGTGATTATTTGTTTTTATTTAGAAGCAGAAAGTGTTAGAAAAAAATATACTCTATTTCATACTCCATCCTGGAGGACTGCACATTTTAGCGTAAAATTTTAACCATCTTTAAGTGTAAAACTTTCAGATTCCGATTCCCCATCGAGAGTTATAAAACCTCGTCAACAAACAACAGTCATCAGGCACAAAGGACCCAAAAGACACAAAGGAGTGTTGCTACTTATAAAAGAAAATGTTTGCCTTCATAAATAAGACGAAATATACTTTCGATATCACTTATGATATCAAGATATCTAAAATCATATAAATACCGGTATATAAACTTAGCCAAGAAGATAAGGTGCTGGAGGAGATGGGTTCAATCCCGCGGAATTCTCCTCCAGATGGGTCCTAGGTATCCTAGATATCCGGTTTTTTATCGGTAGTAAAGTTGGGCGAGCATTGGACTGACCACAGACCTCATTTCAGTCCCGAATCAATGATATGTTGGAAGCCTTCCATCCATATATATATACAGGGTGATTCATAAAGTACTGGAAAAATAGGCCAATAAAGAACGAACATCGAAGTATTTTTCTAAGTCAAATTCGATGTAAAAAAAAGTAAAATAGGGCGTGGAATTCCGGATCGAACGTGCGATTCTGAGTCGGATGATGGGGTCTCCATTTTAACCTTTTTTTTCTGCCCCTATGAAAAAAAATGGTCTAGTTATCACCCTTCACAACCGGGAAGAGCAAGGAAAGGGAAGCGAGATTAAAATAGGCTAAGTTAAATGGAGTATTGACTGCATTGGGTTTATTTCAAACACAAGGAGCCCCGGGGGGAGGGGGAATAAATAAAACAAATTAAATTATGGCATAGGGGATATCACCTATTTTTCCAGTACTTTATGAATCACCCTGTACATAGAATATAAGGGAGCAAATTATAGATAATATATTTTTACAGTATCTATAATTTGCTCCCTTATAATAAATTCCTGTTCTCAGTTGATTTCTACTAAGTGTTTACTATTTCTTCCTTTTCCAATTTTTCCGTCTCCTTATTTCTCAGAATTTTCATTGATTCAACAGCAGTTGTAGCCTATTTTCCCAGCAAAGTAAAACTAATCCAATCATTTAGTCTGTGTGTATGTTTGTGTGCATCTTCCCTAACTACTTTTCAACCCTACATGAATCTTCTTAAAATTTGGCTGCAATTTAAGAACAGACGACCTAATTTTTATATTTTAATTTTTTTTCCGTATGGATCCTTGTCAAAAATTAGCTCGAGAAGATGACAAAATAGAAAACCATTAAAATAGAAAGCATTAGAACCTAACCAATGGATTTCTATTGATGTCAATGAGGAAAAGGGATATTAATCTGCTTATTAAACTATAACATTTGCACGAGCTCTGCTATTATTAAAATTAATTTGATTAGACAAATTAAGTAAGTTATGGGGACTTAATTAATCTTTTTAATCACAACTCTTTGTATTCAAAAGATATTACAATAATAATATTAATAACAAATAAATTCCTCAAAGAATTTAAGCCTAGTTTCTTTGAAATGTTATTCTTAATTTTTTTTATTATTTCTTTTTTAATTTGTGAAAAGAAATGAAAAGCCAGCAAATAAAGAATTAAATTCACAGCATTTACTTAAATTGTCTAAAACCAATTCTTTTTAACATCGCGCTAATTAATAGATTAGTTCATCCGCATCATCATCATCAAGAAGGATTAGGCCTTCTGACCTGTTCCGAATCAACGGACCTAATAATGATAGATTAGTTAAAAGAATTAATTGCCAATGTTTCAGACACTATGAATAAATTCATGTTTGTAGTTCTTAACTATGCATATCAAGTTTCATGAAGATCCATTCAGAAGTCCAGAAGTTATAAGGGATAAAACGCATTACACGAACACACATACTGACAGTTTTTAATAAACACCTTGTCATATACATAGTAATTAAATAACTTTACTTCACCAAATAACATAATATTGGTTTTCATTTATTTATATAATATTGGGTTGGGCAAAACGTTCGTTCGGTTTTTAAGTAAAAATAAAAGACACATTTTTCATTGTCACCGATGCTTTTATTGAACAACGTCTTCAACGGTTTGTTCCACTACCTTCTGCCATCTTTCAGGTAACTTCATAATTCCATCTTCCCACAACTTTTTTAGTTTTTTGAGTAAAAAAATGAAACCAGGTGCCTTTAGTGTCATCTAGGGAATTGAATTTTTTCCATTAAGAGAATTTTGTAAAGACTGAAATAACTGGAAATCCGAAGGTGCAATGTCTGGTGAATAGGGAGGATGAATCGGAACTTCCCAGCCAAGCAGTAACAGTTTTTGCCTGGGTATCAAAGAAACATGCGATCTTGCGTGCTTATTGTCTTCAATTTTCAATATTAAATTGGAGACACAAAATTCACCAATTTTGATCCGTTTTTTGCTTTAAAAGCACGCTGATATGACAATACAATCATGCTGTCACAATACAATCTAACGAAATGGTGTCGAATGATGCTAAATACACTTAAGCTCAACTAGAGCCAACGTACGTAAAAAAAACAAAAAAAAACGAACGAACTTTTTGGCCAACTCAATATTAAAAATTTTCGAACTCTATCAAGCCAAAATAAAAATGCCAAAAACAGAAAAAAACAAGGTAGGGATAGCGATTAGTAAACCAATCACAGTGCTTCGGAACGGCTTCTGATACGCCATTTATGTTGCATTATTCCTTTAATGTCCTTATTATTATAAATGTAAATGATGAGAATGCCAAAGGCGCAAATGTTGCGATTATTATGATTGTAGTAATTGTTGCTGAGCTGTATTCTAGATGTGATTGTTGCGATTGTTGTGATTGTTGTGCGTTGCATTGTGGGATAATTATCCACAGACAGACAAACCGGGGATATAAGCCTAAAACCAACATATGAATACATAACAATTAGGACATTGCATTAACCAAAAATATAAACGTTGTATTAAGTTTTACAGTTACATTATTGTAATAATTTCAGTTATTTTATTTTTCCTTACATTCGTTATGTTATATTTCTTCCTGTTATGTCCTAACTGTTGTGAATTCTTATGTTTTCTTTTCTGTTTTTGGCATTTTTATTTTAAATTTTTGGCTTGATAAAGAAATCGCCGTAAAGACTACGAAAAACTGCCTTTGTATAAATTACGTTATTTGGTTGAGGTAAAATTATTTAATTAATATGACGGTTCATGATTTTAAAAGAAGAAAACAAAAGAGTTCATGATTCCACTCAGTTGACTTTAGTTAATCTTTAGTCCTAAATGCATTTATGGCGAAATCCTTCTCTCCATAATTAATTCTCCTTTTTCTCTTCGTCCTTGAACTGAAGATCTTATGTATGTTTTTATTCTTTCAGTTAAAAACTAAAATTTAATAGCCTATTTCCTAGGAACATACACTTTTCATTTGTGTAGTTTTCAAGGCTAGTTTTTTTTTGTTTTTTTTCAAAAAAAGAAAAAAGAAATAACAAAAAAAAAAAAAATAAGGAATTTATCAAATTATATTTTAAGGAAACTAGGCTTCAAGTTCTTTGAGGAACTTCTTAATTTCTGTGCTGTTTACAAGCTTTTCTCGGATGTTTAATCCAGTTCTTCTTAATCGTTTTTGCTTCACAGCACACGGAAAGTTAGTTTCTTTCTTAAACCGTATTCGATCCCGTAGTAAACAACTGTACAAAAGTAAACAAGCCTATATTTCTCATTAAATTATAAAAATGATGTACAATTATTGATTCATTAATTGCAACCATTCCACTTTATATTACTTACAATTTAATTTTGCTCTTCTGTTAATAATAAATATTGTTGAAAATATTTAATCCCTATTTTACATTTCCTCTTATTTTCCCGTTTTAATTAAAATACTAAGGAAACCTTAACGTGTGTATCTTATAATATAAAACAGAATTAGGGCATCACACATAAAATATAAAATAAAGTATATTTACAATTTATATTATATTATATTTATCAGGTAAATTTTTATAATTATTATTTATTACATTTATATTATATTTTCAATTGTAAATATATCTTATTTTATATGTGGTGGCCTAATTATGTTTTGTAATAAAAATACTTTTTAAATATAGATAGAACTTTGACGGAGAGGAACATATTGCTGCATTCAGAAATAACAAACCAGAAGTATCAGATTGGGAAGAACATTACATTACTGAAAATCATAATCCCGATCCGATCGTGGAGATTCTATTCAAAATTAAGGATACGCACACCAGCTACATATTAGAGGCTTGCACAATAAAGAGCTATCCCTGCATCAACAAGGGTTAAGGTTATTTCGTTAATAGTAACACCTTATCTTATTTCAAGGACTTAATGGGGGATAAATTTGAAAAATTGGTAAACAGATACATTGGTAAAAATGTTTATTTCTGTTCAGAAATACAAGTTATTATTTGTTTGTTTTAGGCCATTAAGATCGTTGATGACTTCAGTGTATCTGCATTGTTGCTATTGCTATTGGATCTTATTATTGTTATTTTATTTTGCGAAATTCAGAACTTGAAAAAGCAGAATGATGGCTTCTGTGAAATATCGTTTGTAGTTGAATGAAATTCGAAACTGATATTAAAGAAGAAATATATTTACAGTGCTAGCGCTGAGAGTTGAAACTCCCAGAATGCAACGCAGATTATAGATTGTCCTTTCCTGGCCGTTCGCTAACATTCAAATAGAAGAGAAGCGACCTCTTCTATTTC
>JAFIDM010000005.1:27323745-27336924 GCA_023159025.1 Thereuonema tuberculata
TAGATTGTCCTTTCCTGGCCGTTCGCTAAAATTGAAATAGAAGAGGTCGCTTCTCTTCTATTTGAATGTTAGCGAACGGCCAGGAAAGGACAATCTATAATCTGCGTTGCATTCTGGGAGTTTCAACTCTCAGCGCTAACACTGTAATATATGATGAAGATATTTTTTAAAAATACTTTTTGTTGTTTTTTTCTCGCGGTACACCCTTTGAGAATCACTGGTCTAATACCATGTTAGAGATGTATAACATAACATACCGTAACTTAATGTAGCATAATACAACATAACAAATAGAACTCCCTGCATATTATAGCAAAAGATTTTAAAACCCTAGGACATATACAAGAATAAAAGAGCATTTGATTCAGAATAGGCCTTGGTGCCAAGGACCTGCCTGTTGCAATATTATGTTATGTTATGGTTTTTTTCAGAAAGTCTCTCATTCCCTATACAAAAAAAGGAAAAAAATAGCTAATTTTTATTAGTATTTGTTAATAAGAGATTAGTCACTTGGTATTTACCGAATTACCAAAGTTATTACGAAATTTTAGATCCTATTATTTACATCTTTATAGGTTTTTTATTAAGTAAAGTTTAATAAAAAACTTTAATTAAAATCTTTCTTTTGATTTCAAATCCCTCAAATGAGGCGTCATAACTTCAACATTCTAGAAGCAGTACCAAGTCTGAAAGTCGACATACGATATATCCACATCGTTAAAGGAAAGGAACAATGGGACGACAATGTATCTACTAATATCCAAGAAAGACAAGAAAATTTTTATATTACAAAAAATTACATATAAGAACACAAGATATTTCGTTTATTTGTGGAGCCATTTGAGGTCCCCGGTAAATAGGAAATCTTTTGTTTTTCAAACGGAACTTGCGGAATGATTTCTTGTTGAAATGGACAACCCTAATACTTCAGACTGCTGAAAGCTGGGCCTAAAATGTATGGTTACTTTCGTACAATTTTTATGTTAACATTTCTTTGTTTTCATGTATTCATTAAAAGTAAGAAGTTTTTATTGGTAAATGTTTGTTTCCTCTAAGGATCCATAAGGAGCTCCTTTCACAATTTAGTTATAATAAAATCTTTCTAATTTATGATCACCTCCAGAACGCTGCGCTGAAGTTACGACGCGACGTTTCTGAATCAGCCTGTAGAGCAAACACTGCAACACTACTGCTCGGTCAATCAAATTAAAATAATTTTTGGCCTATTTACAAAAGGAAAGTGGGCTGATCAAATCGATAAGTCTGCGTATGACTTTAAATTTTGCATGCCTTTGTAAAAACAAAACACGATTTAATTTTTTTTATTTGAAAATT
This sequence comes from Thereuonema tuberculata, assembly GCA_023159025.1. NCBI lineage: Eukaryota > Metazoa > Arthropoda > Chilopoda > Scutigeromorpha > Scutigeridae > Thereuonema > Thereuonema tuberculata. The sequence goes on from JAFIDM010000005.1 coordinate 27,325,081, forward strand.
TTTCCTTGTGGATCCTTGTCGTGGAATAAGAGCATGAAGGTGTCAAAAATTCTCATAGAAAAGATAGAACCGAAACTTGGGTCGTAAAGAATTGATATTATTCCGCCTTTTAATCCTTGAATATTAGTATAATTAAACTAGATATGCTTTCACCTACCAATCCTGTAGTTGGAATGAGCATTGTAGCGCTGGGGAGGTCCATTTCACGACTAAAGGGTGAAGATCAAAATAATCGAGCTAAAATAATAAGTTGTATCAAAAATTAATATCGCAACAAATTTTAGTGAAATCAGCCGAGTCATTTTAGCGAAGGATTTCAGTGATCATTTTTGAAAGAGGGGAGGAATGAGAACCAAAACAAATGTGCCTATGTTTTAAGATGGATCATAAATAAGCTATGTAACATATTTTATGGAATTCAGCCCAGCCGTTTTAACGTAATGTCAATACAAATGGACGAATCAACTAACAGAAAAGAAATGTTCGAGTGGAATAGAAAACATATCGTATGCTCAGTCAATTAATATTGAAATTAAACAATTTAAGTAAATAAAAATGGGAATTTAATTAATTTTTTAATTTCTGCTGTCTGCATATTATGATTTAAAAGTAAACGAAGGTTGTTTTTTTTTATTGTTTAAAAAATAAAAGAAAAGAAAAACAAAGTAGTATTTGAAAAAAATAGTTTGTTTATTTATTAATCGTAGTTATCATATTTTTCAGTTGTGGAATAAGGAATTACATATAACTTAAAAAGAAAGAACGAAATAACACCAGTTGTTTGGCAATAGCTGAAATTTAGTAATACTTCACCGGAGTGGTTGGGACATTGCTGCTACCTTGTGTTTTCGCTTTACCACGTGATTGTTATTACAACATTATTGTTAACAAATTGTGACCTTTAAACCTTTTAATGAAATCTACGAAAAAAAAGCATAGGAACTGCATTGCAATCGTCTTCTTGTAGTCAGTCTATGTGTATCTCTAATCATGTACTAACTTAAAAAAACAATTGCGAGATTGTAAGTACAAAATACTTTCCGCATTTATAAAGTTCTTTGATATATTTTACTTTTTATCAGATACTTCGCAAATTAATATTAATATAATATATATTAATATTAATTTCAAGACGGAATTCATATTATTTTATTCTACAATCCTTTGAAATTGCGATTCATGTATAATACTCAATTTCTGCTGTCTTCGTATGTCTCCTAATAATTTTTGAACAGATGAAAGGTTCCTCTTGAAACTTGCCGTGCACATTAATGTTCTTAAAACGATTTCCATTTCATAGTTGAAAATTTTCTGCGGGTTTTTGTCTGCGTGTTATGGTGACAAAATTTCCTATAAAAAAAACCAACATTCGAATCAAACAAATGGATACAAACAATGAACCGCTTAGTGATCTTCGTGTGCATTTTGATACTTTTAAAATTCTTCGGATTTCGATGTAGTAATGCGGGTTTTTTGGGGGGAGCGGGAAATAGGAAACTTCATTGTTTGTATTTCAGTAATTCCCCCGCGGGAAAGGGGGCACCTCGAGCTGGAATATAATGATTTAAGGGCTAACTATAAATTAAATTTTTACTACTTATATTAAACTTTGATTACTAGATAATATGTTGTAATTTCAAATTTCAATTTTATCTTTTTTAATAAATGGCTTGTTCGTGACTTTTACAATAAATAATTTCATTGAATTCTTTTGTTAATCAAGAAGTTCGAAAGAACTAAAAGCTTACTTTCATTAAAATGTTATTTCTTTGATTTTTTTAAATTGTGAAACCCACAAAAAACGAAAACCTTACATTTACATCCAAATTATAATAGGATAGAAATCCTCCAATGCTTTTTTTATGGGAATTTTTGACGCATTCTCGAGCTAATTTCGTGACAAGGACCCCTTTCGAAAATATTTCAAATATAAAAGATAACCTCGAATAGGCATACCAAAATTCAAGAAGATCTAACCAGTGGTTCAAAAGTTAAGAGTTATTAGGGAGTAATGCAGGATTTTTCAATTGTTCAATTGTTTTCAACTGTTTTTTTCAACTCATATACACTCACACACACACAAATGCAGACTGACTTATTTCATGAGACTCCCTTTCATATTGACCAAACTAGGCCAAAAAAAAAATAACATCTTTTACAATATTTTTTGCCTGCTTTCTTAGGTAATTAAGTCTCATCATATCAATAAGTCTGTATGTATGTGTTTCTCCCCCTAATAACTTCTGAATCATTATGAATCGACTTGAAACTTGGCGTGCACATTTAAAGACAACTATCTTTATATTTAAATATTTTTCTCTATATGGATATATATTATATATATTTCTCATCGAGAAATAAGCGTTAGAAGATGACAAACATTCTCACAGCAAAGCAATAGAACACTTGATTCCTCTCGATGTCTTAGAAACCAGCTTAGTAATCCTCTTAGTGTATGCACGAGCTACAATATGCTTTAAATTAATTGAATTCAAACTATTAACGCAATTTAATGCGCATTTAAATAAAAAAAAAATTCAAAAAATAGAAAAGTCTACTTGTATTTCAACAGATATTGTAATTAAACAAGGTAGGGATAGCGATTAGTAAACCAATCACAATGCTTCGCAATGGCTTCTGATATATAATTTATGTTCAATTACTGCTTTAATTTCCTTATTGTTATTATTATTAACAATTTATTAATAAAAAGTACAATTCAGTCCTACTAGGTTGTTAGAAAAACAACCTGTGTTGTAGGTGCTGAGATTTACAATAAATACAAGTTACAGAGATAGAAACATAAACAATTTTGAAATTTTATACAGCATAAAATATATTAATGAGAAATTTAGGTAAAATCTGTGAAATCGTAATAATTTAATTTTCTACAACTTTAATAAGCTTCAAAGCAATGAACAAAATCAAATTTTAATAGATAATAAAATCTTGTTGTGCTTAATGATAATTTAATGAGATTTTACTTGCGCAAAGACGGACGGACAAAGCGGGATTAGAAAGCTTCTGATACTCATATCAGAAGCCTAAAAATAAAAAGGAGACTGTTAGGTTCAGTATTTTCAGAATTGATAAAAAATTGAAAGAAAAAGAAAAAAAATTCAAGAATTTATGGAAAGTAGGTTTCAAATTCTGTCGTGAACTTCTTTTTATCTATAATATGATTCTTAATGGAAACTTACTAAAAAAAGTGTAATTCTTTCAATGTAATTATTTATTCAAAACTCAATTGGAATTAATATAATTTTTATAGACATTTCTGCTGCTAACAAGTAATAACTAAAATGGAGGACGAAATAGTAATAAGTGGTATTTCGGGAAAGTTTCCCGAATCTGAGAACGTTTGGGAATTCCGAAATCATCTGCTGAATAATGATGATATGACCTCCATTGATGGCAGACGCTGGAAGCCAGGTAAGGAAATTTATTGTAGTGAAATTTAGGAATACGTCTACAAATGTCCTAATCACACGATCCATTGCTTTGATCACTGACACAATCTTTAAAGCTCTGTGGTCTGTGATTTCCTTCTGTCATCCTTTTTATCACCAGTTTCATCATTGAAAAGGGTTTTAGAACAAGTTCTAAGCCTTTTCAATGATTGATGGACAGAAGCAAATCATACTGTCAATTATCTTCAATGATTGTGTCAATGATCAAAAACGTTTGGCAGAAATTATGATCATGTGATTTGGACATTGCGAATCCAACAGACGAGCTGTTTCGTCTTAAAACTTAAAGACGAAGTATTTCTAATCTAGAATCTTCTTCAGAGTACTTACCACATATGATATGTTTGTGATGGTAAATTGTTGATTCCATACAACCTACAGAAACGAATGAGCTGCTTACAGTGAAGAGGTCATCCTGGCGACACTAAGAGATGAGAACATCATTGAAACTTGAAAATAAGATTGATTCCGAACACACAATAACAGTGTTCTGATTGATCTCCTGAAGATCAACCACAATTATCTCTGGACTCTTTCTGAGTTATTTTTCGCTGTGATCTTCATTTCATATGACATTATAAATAAAGTCTTGACGCGATATGCTACTCTATATGGATATGCCCACAATGAAATGTACCTTTACATAGAGTTTGGTTTCACGGAACCAGTGTTAAGATTGAGTGGATGGTGTTATGTTTTTTTTTCTCTTTCACGTGTTACAACGCTTTCAGATCTTCCACAGTTTGCTTGTGGCACAAATTTTCCCCTTTTCTAAGACATCGATCTACGGCAACAAATGTTGTGTGTTGAGATAGGCACCTGGGAAGATGTTCTTGGTACATCCAAAGGGGTTCATCTCCATTTCCATGAACCAGTCCATACATTAAATGCATGTCTGTCATTTCAGAAACAAATTCAAAGGAATACTGCTAACAGTTATGAAAAAAAAAACAATGAAAGCAATTTTTTTCTTTGATTTTTAATAACACATTTCAAACACATTCAGAATAAACTTGGTGAAATTTTGTAACAATGACTACACTAGCATCATTCAACACGGGATGATTGAATCCGGCTTTCCAGCTTGCTTTTCCAGGACCTACTGCTACAACGATATACTATCCATGCAGATAAACAATGCTGATAAAAGGATACCTTACAATAGATTATTATGAAAAAGTATTCGTCCAAAATTTAATAATATACAAATTAGCAAGAAGAAGTAGAAATCAACACTACTTATAGCAAGCTTCAATGACAAATTATCATATCATATTAAAAGATAAGAGTACTCTAATTGGACAACAGTCACAAACGATTGCACATCTATTTCAAAAGTATATCTATTATTGGAAGTAAAACTTTTACATTGAAACAAATGCTTTAGAATTTTATGACTGTTTTTACGTAAACAGTAGAATACTATACTGACTTGAATAATTTCATCCCTCCCACCCCTCAGTGAATTAAAATTTGGAAAAATAATATTTACCTAACTCCCCTTCCTATCTTTCCACTAAGTCTCTCTTCGCAAAAGCTTATCTAAAGTGTCTTTTATTTCACAAACTAAACCTTTCACCAGACATACCCAAGTTAATCCAATCTTATATCTAAACTGCGACTGACATATCTCTTGCCCTTTCTTCGAGAAGTATTGACGTTGTTGTAGAAACTCTGCTGAAAATGGGAAGAAAGAGCAACAGTTTCACCCCCGGTTTCAAAATGCAAGTTGTAACATACGTCGAGAAGAAAGGTGTGAAGGCAGCGAGGGATAAGACAATGTGCAGTGGAACCGATATTGATACGCTACTGGAGGAACCAGAAAGAACAATTAGGAAAAACTAAAACCATTTTTAAATTATTTCGAGATCTAAAATGCGTCCGAATGTGGATAATGAAATCTTCGAATACTTTACCGAACTATGAAATAACGGAATGGCGGTCAGAGAAATTAAGCGGAATGGTATTTCAATTGAAGATTTTAAAGCTAGCTGAGGTTGGACTGTCCGATTTATAAGAAGAAATGGCCTAAATTTACGAAGGACGACTTTTGGCTTAGTACTGCCAAGGGACTACATCAGCGGTGCACGGCCCGCGGGTGTATTTACTGCTGCCAAATCATTAATTAGTAAGATATTTATGTAAATTATATGTATTATTATTATTATTTATTGTTTTTTTTATTTTTTATTGTTTAGTAGTTTACTTTATTCACTTAAAATTCACATTAAATTTAGTGTATTATTTACATTATTATTATTTACAATAATATCATTCCAAATCAAAAAAACGTATATAAATCTATCCAATATCACCTGTATTTACGTTGAAACATATTGTAATTACTAAAAAACAAAAAACATTCTAACTAACTGAACCCCTGTTCCGGCTACTGCCTTGACAAGGAGGGGGGGGGGACGCCCTGTTTTTTATATGTAATTACTGTTTACACCTCTGTTTTTCTTATTAGATCAGACCAACTTCTCCTTTACATTATTTATAAACAGACACAAATTTATGTTATATTTTCCCTCATACAACATCTTTACCATTATCTCTTTATCCATAAGTTCGTTTTTAACTTTTAGCCATTTAATTCTTTCCATTTTAAAACTTTCACAATATAAAATATGTTCTAATGTTAATTCTCCAGCATTACAAAATTTACATATCCTTTCATCTTTTTTATTTACATATTTAAATTGTTGTAATTACCACATCTTATTTTCAAATACTCCGTATATTTTTTTTATCCACCATTTATCTGTTCCATTAAGGTAATATTTCATTGTGCTATTGTGTGAATATCTTTACATCAAATGTTAAATCTGGACGCTACTATTTTGTTTTATTTCTTCCTACTCTTTATCTTCCATTCTTTGTTTTATTCCTTTAATTACATTTTTATTACCAATCCTAAAATTTTCCTCCACCTAATTATTATTATTATTAATGACATTATAAAATCATTCATTAGTCTAAGAGTTGGGGGAATTGGATAATGGAAGCTGCGACCCACCATCAGAACTTTTATAAAAATAATAGCCCTTAGACTTCCTAGGGTTGTGCACCCCTGGACTACAGGGCAAAGATCGTTGACTTTCACTGTTTCGTAATTCGCTGCCAACATGATTTCGTATTCTCTCAAATCTGTAACGGCTGATCAAACGTTTTCATGTATAAAATTCTTTAAATGATGTAAATTAATAATGACTATTTTATGAATAATATACTAGAGAAACAAAATAGCTATATACTATTTCCAATCATATTTCTTTATTTTTGATTTTTCTTAATTTTGCTATTCAACTCGTATTTTCTCCATCCCCATTTTTTATACTAGGATATTTCAAAAAAAGCCCGGGGAATTACGCGAGTAAATACGGGAACGCAACATTATTTTCAGTAAATTACCAGATAGTAAAAATGAAGAATAGATTGAAAGAAAATGGCGTAAATATACATCTTCAGAAGTCATTAATTTTATGCTAATAATCTTTCTTTAAAGCTAGGCGAACACGTACCAATCTGGGACAATATTGGTGGACAATATTGGTACTTTTGATTGGTACCAACCGTTTTCAGCAATAAAAAGGAACAATATTGCCCAATATTGCCCATTGGCGATTGTCGGAAAAAAGCTACCAACTTCAGTTGGCGAGAAAGATTGCTGCTTAAAGAGCGAATCACATGAACGGATGAAATCACGTGACAATGCTGACGTCGAAGGAGGCGGGACCTTGAACATCGGAAATTCAGTCACTCACGCCGGCCATTTTCTTTGAGAAACAAGGCTGAAAATCAGCAAAATGGGTCGGCCCAACACAGATAATTCCAACAACAACATTTTGGAAATTTGATAATGAAAGAATCTTCATTGATTTCTACAGAGGGACGGCGTTTAATACTATAGCAATTCTGAACGGAAACACGCTCTCTCTTTAGCTCTCCCTAGTGAGAAGCGCCATAACTAGACCAATACTCGTCAAACGAAAACCTGTGTGTTCGCGGACAGTGCCAACCGCCAATATCAATAATGACCAATATTGTCCCAGATTGGTACGTGTTCGCCTAGCTTTAGAAAACTTGGAAATATTTATATAAGCAAGTCAGGAATTCGACATTTTGACATTAAGTCATTACGTAATTGAAGTATGTGCAATCAGTACACTGAAAAATTCTTCCTCCAACTTTATCGCATAAAATATTCATAAAAAATGTTAGGATTACTGTAATTTTTTGTGTTATTGTGTTGCTAAAGAAATATTGTGGAAATATACATGTATAAAATCAAATTCAATGAAATTTTAAGAATAAAACCAAATAAACAGCGAGTTAAAACAAAAATTTTGAAAAATGTGAAAAAGCGACACGCACGTGAAACAATAACGACTATATCATGGATGGTGTATTATTACAGCAAGAAGTAGAAATGTATAAAGTAAATGTCAGTTGTGATAAATTGGAATATTCAAAGATTGCTCAACTGGCTAAAACAGATAGCAGTGTTACAGAAAAGCATGATTAACGAAATGGAATATCAAGATGAAATGAGCTTCAAAAAATGTGTGTATATTTTTGATGGCATTTTAAATGCTACGAAAAATACGAACATCTCCATATTTGAAGTTTAGGAATTGTGGAGAAATGAGAAAAAGAAATTTCATTAAGAGACAGGTTCTTCAAGATTAGATATGTAATTATTTCTTTTTGTTTATATTCGTTTGTAATGAAAACTATTTATTGAAATCTAAATTCCGGTTTTATAACTTAGATAAATTTTTTATTAATAATTAGAATTACGATAATATGTAATCTGTTTTTTAATTCATCCTATATATGTATTTTAATTCATATTTAATTCATTCAGTTTTTATGTCATCGTACTATATAATCCTCTAGTGATCTACCAAAGAAATTTTGCCATATAAAGAAATAACCATAATACTGAATTATGCCTGAAACCCATTTAATTATAATTAAAAATATTTACGTGTCGTTATACACTATCAATATAAGCCAATGCTTCGACACTTCGTCACAGCGTTAAAATGTCTTAAAATAATATTATTTTATTAAAATAATAATATTGTAAAAATACTTCAAAACATCCTTAAAACATATTATTGCACGACGTACGTTTCGATACCTCCAGTTGCAGGTATCTTTCTCAAATGCACATAAAAAATTACCCCCCTACCATTAGAGCTAGCACACAAGGTACAATTTACGGTATCAGTACGGTATTTACGGTACAATTGTGATTCTAACAATACTCGGATTAATGAATGTCTCTACGTGGGCCAATCAAAGAGGGAGCTGAGGTCCGCACCATGAGCACATAAATACGATAAAAACAGGGAATATAGCATATCAAACTGCAGCGCATTGTCATAAAAAAGGACAAAGCATTAATAATAAAAATGTGGTCAATTTAGGTAAATTTAGAGACAATTACTTAAGGAGGTTTTTTGAGTCCGATATGATAAGAACCCTACGATGCTATAATAATGATTTATCTACCCAAAACATTTTGGAGTATGGCCTTTGATCCTATTACAAACCCATTGGCTCTCAATTTAAAGGTAGCGCCGTTTCTAATACGTGGAGCGCTTTACTCTTATTCACTGGTTCGCGTTTTAAACGGTAGGGAACGTTACTGTGCAACTTCCGGTTCTCGTGTCTTACGGTTATTTTTACGACGATCCCGACGGGGGAAGAGCTCTAACGGTAGGAGGATAATGGTTTATGTGCATTTGAGAAAGACATCTGTAACTGGAGGTTTCGAAACGTACGTCGTGCAATAATATGTTTTAAGGATGTTTTGAAGTAATTTTAGTGTTTTTTCAAATATTTTTAATATTTTAAGACATTTTAACGCTGTTTATGTGACGAAGTGTAGAAGCATTGGCTTATATTGACCATTTAATTATAGTTATTCAAAATATGGATAAAAGAAATCCTTTGAGAAATAAAATTAATAATTAAAAAATAAAGTTAATATTTAAATTTATAATAATAATTATAAATACATCCAAGATATAAGGAATTACAGCAATATGGAAGATTGCATTATTTTTTTTTACATTTTTTTACAAACAGTATACAACAGTTCAGTTTTTCAGAAATGGATGTTACTGTGATACCTGAAGTGATTAACCCATTACAAATTGCAACGCTCTTTTTCTTTTCTTCACAGACCTAAACTGTCTTTTCGGTTAGTAAAATCAGTCTTGTTTAACATTCAACGATTCTTAAGGCCTTGTATATTGTTCGTAAGGGATACAAGAACTGAGCAGATATTTGGAATCGAATCAAAAAATGTTTTATTTTACATTGTGAACTATCAGAGATATTACAGTTAAGTGTAATATGGCGGCTGCCATAGCGTGTTTTCAAGGTGGAACGAGATCTTCTATTAATACCCCTTAATCGAAGGATATTCTATAATATATAACATTTTTTATTACACAAAATTGAAGATACAAAATTACATACAAGTATTATATAAAAGATATGAAAGTATTGCAACATGTCTGTAAACCTATTTATCTTTCCTTAGACAAAGAACAAAGCAATAATTCTTATGAAATTATAATCTTATGAGATCAGTCTCAGTTGTTTAACAATAAATAATAATAAGAACGTGAAACAATCAAATATAGAATTAAGATATAGAAGTTCTTCAGTTAGTAGTAATATTTTTAAAACTTTGCTAATGAGATCTTACAGCAGAGAACCAGAATAAACTAGAATTGCAAAATTAAACTATTAAATTCTCTAACTAAAATCGACTTTTCTTGCTTTGGCAGTTGCAAATTTTGGGATTATATCCGTATAAGACAATGGTTGTATTATCTCATTTTCAATGGATAATATTGCGAGATTTGGCAATTTTTTTTCTCAAGGATTGTAGAGCTGAGATAGATCAGATTCCTAAAACTTCGCTCTTCTTAGACCACTATTATTGGAATAGTATTCAAAATGTGAAGTGCAGTCCAAGTATTTGAGAACGTAACTTGCTAATTATTTTCTTTTAAGACTTTTAGAACTAACTTTAGCTGACACTGATCATCATCCAAAAATCTACTCAAACTTTCACAAGAAATTTTAAGTTCCTGGCCTGAAATATCACAGATTTATTGTTCAAGTTTAATTCACTCCTCTTCTAATTCACATTTATCGTAATTTAAATTCACATTTAAATAGAATAAGAAAGACCAGGTCTCGTTGAAACTCATTTAATGGGTACTAAAGCAACCCTTTCCTGTAAGACGTTCTGATAAGATGCCTTACTTTTTCTTTAGAATTTTAATACCCCTTACGCCCCCCCCCCCTTCCAGCGCCTTGTCGGCATATGGTACCGCCACTGAGTATAAGCACACTGAACCAAAACTTAATCACCTTACATAACTCGTAACGTTTCCTTGATACATTGAGCAATTGTATGTAAAATGATTGATAGGCATGTAAATTTCGTTATGACCTCTCGATAATGACCAGTACAAGGTTTTATATATTGCTTCTGCTACAATTTTGCTCAGCAGTGTAATCAGTTTAATACGACTATTTAGTATAAGCTGTAATAAAATGGACTCCCTCCTGTAGCTTATAAGAAGAGGGTATACATTAGCAGCCATTTGAAAGGATTAAAAACATATACTAAACATTGGATGGTCTATACAATACGTTTCATTATAATGTATGTATGCCTTACGGTTTATTGTATATGAAACGAACGTAAAATAAAATAACAAAAGAATACACAAGAAGATATGGTACTTGTTTTTTAAAATTAACATTAAAAATATGAAGAGTTGCAAACAGAAATAAAGAAAATGAGCAATAGCATAATACAGTTTAATTAAGCATACATTCAACTTTTGCTCGTCAATATCTTCATCATTATTTTCCATATAAGTGACTCCATATAGGAGTAGATAAGGTAGATGGAAAATTCTGGTCAACTGATACATTACGCCCAAGATTGTATTCATGCAAAAATAATAACGGAAATCACTTTTTTTCCCATTTTGTCCTCAGCACGAATAATCGAAACAAGTTGGCGGAAATGGCTATTTCTAGAATTCACCACTACCTGTCGGTGTATAAACAATTTTAAGTTATTCGCATTTTTACCATCGTTTTTTAGTACAAACAAAAATTCACAACAACCTATACTCTGTCCAAAGAACCGTGAGCTCTGGACGATTAACCCACTCTTGCACCACCACGCCCGCGCCGTCCTACCAGTGGGCAATGGTTCTTCCCTGAGTCTCTATTGGGGCTTTTTTTACAAAACTATGTTTTCTTTTTAAACTGTTACCTTTACTTAATTTTTATTGCAATTATTAAATTCGACATATTATTCCTT
>JAFIDM010000005.1:27337324-27377892 GCA_023159025.1 Thereuonema tuberculata
GTATCACAATTGCACCGTGTTTGGACTCTTTTTGTAAGGAATAATATATAGAATTTAATAATTGTAATAAAAATTAAGTAAAGGTAACAGTTTAAAAAAACGTAGTTTTGTAGAAAAAGGCCCAATAGATACTCAGGGAAGAATCATTGCCGACAGGTAAGACGGGCATGCGTGTGGGCGTGGCACTGTGAGAGTGGGTTAATCGTCCACAGCTCACGGTTCTTTGGACAGAGTATAATAGAACAAGTGGTATGGAAGAATTAGACGCCAGATAGGGTCAGAGTCGAATCGAATTCAAAGTTTGGAAAAAAGAGTGAATTTGGCTCGGGTTGTAATAAAATGACTTTTAATTATTGGGTATCTCCAAGTATAACTATTTTCTTTTCTTTCCATTTTAGTCTTCCTCTAACCTTATCACTTGAACATTTCTTAGTACTCCAAATTTACTTAGTCTTCGCTCAAGGATATTAATAATAATAGGTTAACATTCGAATTTCGTTTTACTTTCCTCCTCGTCTTAGTACGACCTCCAATCGCAGAGGTCCAATGGATCGCCATCATAAGCTCCCATTAAGGCGAACCTCTAGAAGTCTTCATAGATAATCTTTGGAATAGGTACTGAGTTGGTTTCCTGTTGCCTTCCCCAGGAAGCCATTATGGAATGACTTTAGACATGAAGCGAAAGATGAAGAATTAGACATACACAAAAAAGAAAATGGCATCCATGCCGGCGCAGGGATTCGAACCCAGGTTCCACATACGCCTTGTAGAAGGCCCGTCTTGACCACAAGTCTATGCTGGAACGACTATTTTTATTTTAATCTTCTTGACAATAATTCCTTTCTTTATTTATACTTTTTATAAACTTTGATTTGTTTTTTGTTTTTTTTCTTTATCTCTTAATAAAAATAGAGAATTGTGGTTTGCCGGAAAGAGTTGGAAAACTTAAAGTTCTTAACAAATTCGATGAAGAGTTTTTCTCTTTTGGATCAAAATTTGCTGAAAGTATAGATTTTCAAGGGAAAATGCTGTTAGAAGTAGCTTGTGAAGCAATTTACGACAGTGGTACGTTTTTATATTTTGAACTAATATTATAATTATTTTATTAAATTGTAGTCAAATTGATAAAAAAAATCAATATTTGTTAGTAAAAATATTTTGTAAATAATTCTTAAAATATAAAAACAATTTACAAAATAAACATAAAACGTTTACAATATCGTATATTAATTGAGTAAAAGAGCTAAGCCTAAAATAAAAGCATACAAAAATGAAGTACTATATTATTACTGTATTTATTTTGAATGTACTTCCTTTCCTGTTCAGCTACTTTTTAATAACTATCAAATAAAGAACTATTTTCATTTAGAGGTGCTTTTAGCTTATCAAATCAGTCAGTTTGAGTGTGTATGTGTGCGTGTGCAGCCCCTTCCTAATAACTTATGAACCACTGCACAGAACTTCTTCAAACGTTGTATGCATATTGAAGAACTGCAGATGAGGTAATTTTTCTAATTGAAATATTCTTCAAAAGGCTTCGTACCCAGAAATAACCCGAGAAATCGACAAAAATTCCTATAGAAAAGTAGTAGAAACTAAAGAATGACTTTCTATGAGTGTTAAACAATGGATTTTAATCCTTATAGCTAATCCATTAATTAGCGCCTGGTTTGATAGGAGTAAAGTTAATCGGCTTTACACAATTTAATAATGTAGATTTTTTTTTCAGAAAATGAAAAATCACACTGTAAAATCAAGAACAATTATCTAAAACACAAGAAACCAAAGGCTGCACAATGAATAAATAAGAACGTCTTTCGGATCAGTTATAAGAGATAACAAACTCAGAAAGGCGTGAACATAAGTGAAGGTCACCCCGCACCCGACAGTGACCCCCGAAACCAACAAATAACGATAATAGCTTAGATGCTGTAGTGCACTTAAAAACCTTTTTCCTAATAAATGAATAGGATAGAAATGCTTTAAATTATAAGAAAACCATAACTAGAAAAGATCAATTATCTATTATGGTTGTTACCTTATTTTTTTTCCTGCATCAGTCTAAAGTTCGTTCTAAATTTATTTTCTTTGTAATTTAAATTTCAAAATGATATTAAAAGATAATAAAGTAATTTATTATTTTAGGCAACAGTCTTGAAAGTATAAGAGGATCGAAGACAGCTGTATTTATATCAGGACATAGTGAAACCCAATTGACTGACAGTTCCATCGAAGAACAGGAGGAATCTTCATTTGATCATGAAACCTCTTTATTAGCAGCCAGAATATCGTATTTTCTAGATTTGAAAGGTAAAATGATCCCCTTCTCAATCAAAAAAAACGATTATGTAAACTAAAATTATCTTTTTCAGTGTTTTGCTTTTCAAGTGGAATAGTAAGATAGTTCCAAATATATTTTCCAAAATTACAACAAGAAACAGTTCAGTGGGATATTTCCAAATATATATTTCGAATTAAGGAAAGACGAAGGTAAGGATGTAAATTTGTTTTCCTTAAACTTTATTAAAAATGCTGACCAAAATTTAACAAATTGCTGACAGTCTGTGTTTTAAAAATTACACTTGAAGCAACAATCTACTAACTGTTTTTACTATCTATTTAATAACATCTGGAAGAAGCTTGTTCAAGAGAAGGAAGTACTTTTATGGCATCGCTTGATTAAGGCTTAAAAAGTATTTGCATTATTTGCATATTTACAAAGGAATTTGATTTTCATTTCTTGTCTTCTCTTGCAAACTTTGGGAATTATATCTTCAAACTTCAAGCGTAATATATTAAACCTTCTAGAGTTATATCTTCAATCTTAAGAGTTACATCTTCAAACTTAGGGAGTTACATTGATCTCATACCAGACAAGTCTTCCATCCCCGAAGCTGAAATAGTGTAAGACTTGATTCTTATCAAGTCTTAGAATAGTTCTAGTTATAGAAGAGTTAGTAAAAGTTATAATAGTTATACAAGCGTTAGTAATGTTAGTAGTTATAGTAATAGTAATTACAGTAGTTATACTAGATATAGCAATAACAGTTACATTTCAAGTAGTTATAGAGAGATATTGCTATCAATATACTACTATCCAATAATTCTCTCCTGTAGCTATAGTAGAAATAAGTAAGTTTTTTATAACAAAGCTTCATCTCAAACTTATATATTGTGGTTGCCAAAAGAGATAATCTCAAATACACTCGTCATTCGATTTTCAAAAATATCCAATTTATGAAACTTCTTAATTTGAAGTATGATCTTGTTTACTGATAAAGAAAATGTAAAGACAGGGTTTCAAGGGTGCTCATGTTGAAAAAAAAGCAATTAAGATCTAGTTAACTCTTCTGATGATAATTAGCAACCTTGTAAGTTATCTGAGTCTTCAGAGATTTTTCTACATTTCTTCTAAATTTCATGACTGTGGCGGAGAACAGAATAAACAATTCTTTATTCCCTGAAGTAAAAATCTTCTCAGTTCTGTCTCTCATCATTAATTACTTGTTTTGAGCCACGCCTATTTGAACAGTAAAATATAGAGATCCCCAAGCTTCCTTGTAAGCTATAAATCCATTTGTCCATGGCAATTATATAAGAATCACTTTATTTAAAATGATAAGGAGATCAAATGTATTTTTTTCAATTATCCGGGCAGCCATTTCGAAACTTATGTTATATTGAAATTCTGGAACATTTTTTCCAGTTTGCTTCCTCGTTTTAATTGATTATTTGGTACAAGATATGTTTTTCTAATGTCGTCATCTTGTTCCACAAAGTGTACCCTCTTCTCAGTAAGTCACTGTACTTTAGCCAGGATTGGCCAATGGTCATTTTTCGAGATCTGCAAAGTTTGTGCA
This sequence comes from Thereuonema tuberculata, assembly GCA_023159025.1. Classification (NCBI taxonomy): domain Eukaryota; kingdom Metazoa; phylum Arthropoda; class Chilopoda; order Scutigeromorpha; family Scutigeridae; genus Thereuonema; species Thereuonema tuberculata. The sequence goes on from JAFIDM010000005.1 coordinate 27,341,185, forward strand.
AGGTAGACTGCTATGTAGTGGAAATGAATAGTTGAGATACCTGCGATGACAGAAATGAAATATGGGAAGTTGATACCACAACATCTAAATAAAGTTTTGAAAATGCCCCTATGTATTCATTTGAAATTACTAAATTATTTTCTCAACTAAGCTTCGAAACAGTTAACAGTTTAATGCAATGATTGAATCTTCTATTCTTTTATAAAATCCTTTTTGCCTATACACTTCGTAGGAAAAGGTGTTGTTGGCATCGGATGATGCAGCAATTTTATTTCTTGTTTTTTATTGTAGGTGGAACCACTGCCAGGTTGACAGTGGTTTTCACCAAGAAGATCTTGCCTTTCTGATTTTGGTTAGGGTGAGGCTGGGTTGGGCTGATGAGTCCGTTGAAGGACGAAACGGCCATTCCCAACTCCTTTCCATAATCTAAAATCAGAAAGGCAATTTCTTTTTTTTTTCTTATTCAGGTGCGGATTTTCTTTTACTTTGTTAATGCAATATTGTTTCGTGATATAGAAATCAATTAAGATTTCATTAAAAACAGTAACTGCTTAACTTTAAATTATTACTATTATTTTTAAAGTTTTTACTATTTAATTAAATGATTAAAATTATTGATTAAATATTGCTATTATACACTTTTTGTTGTTTATTTTTGTAGGGCCTTCTTTACAAGTGGAGTCCACTGGTTCTTCGAGCTTGCAAGCTCTTTTCGAAGCAGTTCTTCATATCCGCTCTGGTCACTCTGAGGCTGCTCTTGTTTTAGGCACAAATGTTACGTGTAATTCAAACACCGTTCTAAGCAACAAAAACATACAAGTGCTTTCTCCTGATGAATTAACCCGATCCTGTGACGAGTCAGGTCAGTTATTTTGAAATCTAGTGAAATATAATTCAACATTTCTTAATATCAAAAATCTCTTGAAAAGCATTTTTGAAATTTAAAGAATTTCGTACATGATGAAATTTCTAAAAATGTATTTACAGTATTAGGTAAAGACTGTGCAGGTAAAAACGCACAGAACAGTTAATGTTTTTTGTTTGTTTGTTTCTTCTTCAGTGGTCAACTAAAGAAATAAAAATGTAATATTTTGGTTTATTTCTACTATGAAACTGCGAATCCACCTGACAAAGAAATTCGCAGTAACATCGAAATGCCTTGACTTCTTCTCAATACTATATAAATCAATCAATTACCCATTTTCTTCAACAATTACAGTCCATTAAACTCTGGTAATTATTCATAATGAGGTCTTTTAGTTAATTAAATTATCTTTACCTAGCACAAATTTAATATAATTTCTAGGTATATAAACAATTTGACTGCTTTTATCTTCATAATTATCAATATTCTAGTAAACTCTTCTATTTTTATGTAGAGTTTTCTTGTTTTCGTGTTTTTTCAAAAACTTTTACGCTTTTGTGGCCTGTATATCGGGGATAAATGGTTAATCATTTCCATTATAAAGATTTTGAAGCTTAAATGAGGCAAATTTGAAGAATGTTATCAAATATTTGCATGAACTTATCAGTAGTATTGCCATAAAATACATTACAACTCTAGGAAAATAAAATCAAAAGATCATTTTCGCATTTACAGGACGTTGAACATTTCATTCTTACGTAGTTCTGAAGAATTCTATAAGATCATGTAATTCCTGTTCAAAAACAAATGCCATCATTCGTAATGCGTAATTTATTAATAAAATTAATTTAACGTGTGTTTTTTAAAAAATTTTTGATTAATATATACAACTTTTCACACTAAAAATTCATGTGAGATGCTGATGTTGGGAATCTTGATATCCTCGAAACCGTCCATGGATCTTTTTTTACGTATTGTATATATTATTTTTTAAAAAGCTTTTTTCAAAAAAGGAATTTTTAGTGTGAAAAGTTGTATATAATAATAAAAAAAATAATACGTAATTTGCAAAAATTCACTAGATTGATTTGCTATCCTTCTAAAAGAAAGTTGAAGAACACAAAAGAAATATTCACAGTAGTAGAAAGTTTTTTTTAATAACCCAAAATTACTTGAAAGAGGATTAACAAAAAAAAATACTTTCGAAGTGTCTTAAGAACTGAGATATGTGTAAAACTACTTTAATTCGTTTTGAATGAAAGTAGCTTGTTTCCATACCTGTTTGAAGGGTTCGACATAAATCTTCATTTTCTAAATTATTAAATATTTTGATTTCTTAAGATGCATCTGTTTTGTTTTGTTTTTTTTGTCAACGAGTGTAAATTTATGTAGATATGCGAAGACAATGTATTGTTAACTTAGCACGCAAAGTCTTACTATATCTGTTAAATATTTTCTTGTCTGTCTGTTTATTTGTCATTTCGTTAAAACGGCTGGATGGATTTCCATAAAATTTGTTTTGTTGCTTATTTATGCCATAACTTAAAACATTTCTCCATTTATTTGGGTCTTCACACTTTCCCATCTCTCAAGAAACGATCCCTCAAATCCCTCTCTAAAACAGTTACGTGTATTTGTTTAATATTTGATAACTATTTCTTTGATTTTCGAACAGTGAAAAAGTTTAAGATTATACAAAAGGTTTAACGTGCCACAAATTAATAGAAAACTATAAAGAAATGACACAGAAAATAAAAAATATCTAAGCTTTCATCGGTGAGGACGACGTCCCAGACTCTCAAAGATGAAAGCTCATATATTTTTTACTTTATTATAACTTGTGGCACGTTAAACCTTTGGGTTCAACCTTGGTTCCTATTATATTAAAATTCCTTTGCGCCTGATGGTTCCATTTGAAATTAGGTCTGTTTTTGGTTTCTTTATTAAATGTGTTTTCTTTTGGAGGAAGGCCACAGCCGGGAGCCCGAGAGGTGTCCCTTACCACTTCTGTACTATTTGAGCATTTCATCTGGTGAGTAGGTCTGGCTGATGAGTCCGTGAAAAGGATGAAACGGCAGTCCCAGAGTCTCACCGATGAAAGCTCAAATATTTTTTTATCTTTTTGTGTCATTTCTTTATAGTTTAAGATTGTTTTTATTCTCAGTTAATGCAATTTCCAAATGCAAGGTAATTTCTTTTGGAAAAATTTTCACCACTTTAAAATAAAAATGAAAAACTCAGTACGCATCATAAAAAAACAGCCTTCAGTTCAGGCTCAGCCTTTCTGCAATATCTTATAATTTATCAATAAAGTTAAAAAAAACTATTTTGATCTTCATTGCCCCTCGTATACAAAATCGATGCCTCAGTGTTGCATTGAGTGCTGCTGAATGAATAACTGATATTAAACAATATGTATTTTTGCATTTTAGAAACTGAATATGGTAAAGGAGAAGCTCTTGCAGCTATATTTATGCAAAAAAGTAGTGCTGCAAAACGTATATATGCAACAGTAGTTAACATTGAAACTGCACACTGTGGATACAATGATGAAGGTAAGAACCTACTGTCCTCCAAATGAAAGTTGGCCGGCGGAAGTTGGAACTGCGCAGCCTTTCCGGTAGCTGATCAATTATGTTTTCCTGTCACAATGGACGCCGTCGTCTGTTTTCACTGAGAAAGACATGTTGATAACGCCAAATTAAAACTTCTCTCGACTATTTAGCGTTATTTCAAAACCAATTGCTAACAATAAGTATTTATATAAATAAATAAATATATATTATTTATAAATACAATGCTCTTTTGCAAAGTAACAAGCGATTACCGTAATGGCGGCGTCCTGTCATAAAATCAGACGGAAGTGCCTGACCAGACTAATCGATCATACATGCGCAGATCTCACAAAAACAGGGCGGCCATCTCTCATTTGGAGGACAATAACTAATTTATTAAACATTTTATCTAGTTTTAACAATAACGAGACTGCTGCTTCTCGCTTTGCTCTGGAAGCCTCGTTCCTTATGGAACGAAAAAAAAAAAACATTTTATTTATTTACAAAAATGAATTACGTCAAGTATACTAACAGGCAACAGCTTTAAACTAAAAATTAACTAAAATTTAAATTCTAAAAAATAAAATGCTTCAGTATTTTAATCCATTTGTAACAGTCGGAATTTTGCTGCCTGGTAACGCGCGTGGACAGAGTCGACCATGCAACAATACTCTGGTTGCCAGGCAATGCGCGTGCGAATTGTTGCGAAATTCAATTGTTGGTGGATGTATGCACGCAGGCACACACACATTTTTTTTTTTAATAATATAGACTAGTTGCAACCCGTGAAATATTCACTGAAGTAAAACAAATTCCGGTTTTTGAAATACCGTAAAATTTTTCAAGATAAAAAAAGATGTTCTAAGCTCATTTTTTATAAGGAGATTTGTTTATACTTAAGTATCCTGTTTTTACTTGTTTTTGAATTACAATTTTTGGATTGATTTAAAATAATTAAAGATTATTTTGTTTTGTACACAAGCTTAGTAAGTATTGAACAACTCACCAACATTAAATCAACTAATTTTTCTTTTCAAAAGACAATTAGTTAGTGTAATTGTAATTATTTTTTTCTTTCTTTTTCTTCGCCTTGCATTGAATTCAAACCGAGAACCTCCGTAATCGCAGTCAGGAACGCTAGCCACTGGACTACTCCACTTAATACAATATTCTCTCTCCACTTTGATTGATGACAAACATCCGTTTTTTCCCTATATTATACAGCTCCATTAGCAACAATCACATCACGCCCAACAATTGAGTCTGTTGCATGCGCAACAAGCACATGTATAATACAGCTCTACAACAATCACAACAAATTCCCAACAATCACATTTTTAATAAATAAGGAAATTAAACCACACATTGATTACAAACATATCTAGAAAAATCCGGACGGACAGTTTTTGTCTATTAATAGGATGATTTCAGCTGACCAAAGGTGAAACCTGGAGACAGATCTGTCTTGGAAGGCAGATTTATAGCTTATTTTATAGTGGGGCCACGATAATTTGACGATTGGAAGGCACCCCGCGTGATTTTGACTTATCTATTTTTCAACCAGTCACAAGCCAAGCACAGGGCTTTAAAAATATTTAAAAGGAATATATAAAACTTAAATATAAATCTTATATTGAAAGCAGTCAATCAATAAATAAAGTATAGCATTTCCTTTAAACATCATTAAAACTTTTTTTTTTTTGGTTTATAGCTGTAACGCGACATTCTTCGGAACCTCTTGAGAGGCGCTAGTTCTGACGTCATGGGGCTCTGGAAATTTTCCAAGGATATCGGAAAAAACGTCAAGTTATCGTGGTCGAACTGTAGAAGCGCTAAGAAAATTACTAATTACAACAAGTTAAGAAAGTGACTGCTGAATTACTTTGATAATAAACATTAAAGTTGAGATCGCAAACAAGAATTCAAAAAGAATATGACAATAACGAATGGATCTCAGAGAATGATTCCAGATATCTCAGAGAATGTAAAACTGAAAACTGAACTATTGGAAACCAAAGAAAAAGAAATGCTAAAGTAATATACGTTGGATATTGTTACGTGTTGTTATAGGCGCACGCCATCCAATGCACTCCCAGAACAAAAACACGATCACGGGACAGGAGGGGAGAGGCGTTTGGACGGGAGTGGGGGAAGTAAGGTGTTTGGACGAGAAAAGGGGGGAGGTGCCGTGGAAAGCCAGCCTAGCGACCGGGAACTTATCAGAGGCCCGCGCCTTTCAGTTAAAGAATAGTGAGGCTAAGACAGGAGTAAGATTTACAAGAAAAGATTTTATTAAATGACAAGAATAGATAAAAGATTACGAATGCTATTTACAACCGGTCATAGAGTCCGTTCAAACTGTCCAGACTCGGGAAACGCCGTGCGTCGGAGTGGGGACCGCCAGTAGGTCCGCTGAACTCTCGTTGTCGGGCCGTCGAGAGGAGATCCGGCGGCCTTTATGATTCCCGTGGGTTCATCCGGACGGGACGATTCAGGATTCGGACGGTATGGGAACCCTGGAGAAGATCGCTGGGAGCCGTTGCTTTCCAGCGGCCGGCGGTCGAAGGTCAGGCGGCGAGAGGTCAATGACGGTCGGGTATTTGCGAAGCCGTTTTGTAGACTCTCTTCTGTAGTGGCGCAGCCTGCATATTTCTGCGTAGGGTCGAGGATTCACCGACTTCAATCGGTGAAAGCCGGAAAAATGAAGATACTGAAGGCGGATACGGTAGCTGCTATCGGTATCGCATTCCGCGGGACCTGGGCCGTTTCTTTGCAGCTGTCACCCGCTTGCTATCGTCGGCGTCCGTTCAAGGGCTAATCGTCGGCAAGGTGGAGGCGGACAGGGCTTCTCGGCGATCGGACCTCTGACCGCAAGAGCCTGGTCGTCTGTCCTTGCACCTCGCCTCCTCAGGGACACACACTTTTTTTCGGGGACCGACGTATATATTCGTGGGAGGGGTGGCGAAGCATTTCCTTCCCTCTATCGCTTCTGGCACACCTCTGTTTGTCTGTCGGCAGTTCCTTTGTTTTCCCCTGTTGACAGAAAAACACATAACAAAAAGGAGAAAGTTGAGAGAAAGCTTTTAACGGTGAACAATAGGCTTCATGGCCTGATAGCCTTTGTGGACCGTTTTGAGGGGCTTTCTCGAGCCATTCCCGAAGTCGTTAAAATGGACACAAAAGATTCTAGGCGCCAATTTGTCGGGAGTCAAAACAGGGAACCCTATGAATACCGGCATTAGTTTTAGATTAAGATATGGAAATAGGAAATAATCGTATAGAAAGGTGAGGATATATTATAGAAATATTATACAGAAGGAAAGGAGATGAGAGGATAAAAGCGCAGCGCGGGTAACGGACAGCGTTCGTTAAATTATTATTATAATTCCTAATACATTGGCTTTCCCATTTTATTGTTGTAAATTATTATATATTATAAAAGCGTTATTTTGTCTGTCATAAGACTATACGTTTTTCCAATTTTGTGACCAAACTATAAGAGATAGAGTGGTCATGTAAATGGATAAAATGTAGATCTTTTTAAGACAAACAAAATGCTACAAAAATCTTTCGAAAAAAGTTTTTGGTTTCCAAGATGGCGCCTTTTAAAGGGTCAAATTTTGACTTTTCTCAATTTAAATGAAAAGTATACAAGATGGAAGAGAACATTATATTGAGAAAATGTTGGTATTTGAAAGTTCTATCGAACGATATATCACTTATTCACAAACGCTTCAGCGTTTGCAAGATACAGGTAAAAATGTGAATTTTCGGTGTGTGACGCTGACCCGCAATACATCCGAGTTATTCGGAGAAGCCACAACGGGCTGGGAAGTTATATATTCTCTGACGATCGCAAAATTAATTTGCTAAATAAATAAATGCTATATGTGCAAGGGTTCCGGAGCGAAGCGACGGTACCCGGCTATTATTATTATATATTATAAAAACGTATATTATAAAACGTTATTCTGTCTGTCATTCTGTAAGCAAAATGCTAAATTACAAATTACTAAAATGTTACTGAAATAGACAATCTATTCATAAAAAATGAAAATATATTAAACAACTGTCCAACTATACTGATTGGCGACGTAAATATAGATATTTTCAAAATGAATAAAAACAATGTAGTACAGAAATACGTAAAACTTATGTGCAATAATGGTTTCAAAAATCGTCTTTACGGAACAACAAGAAACTGTACAATTCATGGAAATACGAAAACAAATATAGATCATATTTTCATAAATAAACATGATATCAAAACACCAGGAATAATATGTAAAGAACGAATCGGATAACAGTTGAAAATGAGAAAATAACACATCCAAATATAATCTATAAAGAACTAATCAATGATGTTAACAAAACAAAATTCATGAAAATCTATATATATAAAAAGAAAAGTCCTGACTCACTCACTCACTGACTCATCAATGTTCACCCCAAACCCTTGGATCTAGAAAGCTGAAATTTTGCACAGAGGTTTCCATTATGATGTAGACAAGGAATAAGGCCGGATTTTTCGAAATTCGGGATAGGGAATAATCTGGCAAACTGACGATGAAGTGTATGGCGGCAACCCCAGGTGTGTGGCGCCAACCCGCAATACACCTGAGTTAAGTGGAGAAGGCCACAACGGGCTGGGAAGTCGTATATTCTCCAATCTCAATATTAATTTGCTAAATAAATGAAGTTTTTTTTTTTTTTAATGCTATATACGCAAGGGTTCCGGAGCGAAGCGACGGTACCCGGCTAGTTGGAATATAAAACTTTAATTATCAGTTTTACTTAATTGATTTATTTATTCATATTTTCAATAACGTCTGTCACTTGGATTTCCATAATTTGATGATGATCATTTCCCTTTTTGTTGATGAAAACAACTTTAAAATACTATAAGAAATTATCCCAATGGTATGAAAACTTAATATACTTTGCAGTAAATGAAAAAAAAAAGTAAACATTAATGTGAACATTAGTAACGTAAACAGGACAGTAGAATCATACAAATAATTAAGAAAACATTAAAAAAATAACTGTGAAGGTAAAGCATCTAATGCAGATGTTCCCATTCATGGAACCACAAATCGATCAATAATCTTTATTTATTATTGTTTTTGATAAAAGTTCCAGCTTTATCTTTAATTTTATGCGATATTTTAATCCATTTTAAGCCGACGTGAATATTGCGTCACAAGTTAGTTTCTCACTTTGATAGCGATTTTTCTGTTGTCTTTTAATTAAAGGAGAAACCACTGTTCCTTCTATGATCGAATTTCGTACCAAAGACCTGGTTGTGCAGAGATGACTGGTTCTGGTTGAAGAGCACAATAAGTTAGAAACAACTTTCTTATACAATCACTTGTGACCACAAGGTCTTCATTATTAGCGGCCCCTAGGTTACAGCTGGCTTGTAAAACATAGGGGACCGCTCTTGCTTTTATGCTTGTCACACTCTGTAGGGGCCAAACGGTTAGAGATATTAGAATGAAACCTTCACCATTGTGTTCAGCATCAAAAAGTAGGTGACCACATCCAAAAAATCAGACCTCTAGGACCAATCCCTGACCGGAAGTTGAGGATCAAAAGCGGTCGCGTCCGATAAAATTTGGTTTATAGAATTCTGCACATCATAGGGCCGCTTTGCTTTTGACACTGTCTAAAAGCATTAATTATCTTATTATATTTATTATTTTTTTATTATTACTGTTGTTTCTCTTTCCATTTTAGGCTTAACGTTTCTTAGTGAATCCATGCAGAAAGAATTGATGCTGAAAACATATAACCAAGTGAAAATAAATCCTAAAGATGTTACTTATATGGAAGTTTATGGATCAGAGAACTCTCAAGAACTCAATGCAATTAAAGATGTATTTTGTAAAAATAGAAGTCAACCTCTTTTAATTGGCTCCGTGAAATCTAATATGGGTGATGCAGAAACCGTATCAGGTAAAATATTTTGAATGTATTGAGAGAATGTGTACCATGTTAATATTTTTAATCCATTTCTTAATGAATGCTAAAAAGATAAAACAAATATTCTTAATTAAAACTTTTCACTATGAAGATATCTTTAGCAAACAATTAGTTCTGATCTTAATGGACTAACCATTTGTTAAGGATACAACATATCAATTACTTTATTATTATTTTTTATTATTATTACTATCGAAATACCCGTTCTTTGCGCTGGTTAAAAAAAAATGTGTTGTCCTCATGTGGAGAAGAAAGTAATTATAATTGTTTAGATCACTTCGAACTTTTTCCAATTAGTAAAAATTAATGTTATATTCCTATTTTGTAATCCGAAAACCCCGTAGATATCAAATTTCTTCGAAATCGAAGCGCATAAGACTTCCTGCCCTTTTGTTCCCTTCTCCGCCCCTTAGGGAAAAAAATTGTCAAACTTTTAACCTGAGAAAACTTTTAACCCAATTCTAAAAGGAACCTTAAAATTTCAAGTTTCTGTATTTAACAGTTTCGGCTGTATGTCGATGAGTCAGTGAGGACATTCAACATGTATTTCTTCATTTTGTAAGAAGAATAGCAAGATACGCGTTCCCTTCAAGGAAGTTTCCCACGTCCCTCCCCTCTTTGTTCACCCTTTGGCCATTTTTCATTTTGGATGTATATTTCTTCATTTTTTAAGAAACGTGATTTTTCCCGAATTTCATGTTTCTAGCTTAAGCAGTTTCCGAGATAGGTGGACCCTTCAAGAAAGTTTGCCCCTCCACTTTACACCCTTTAGAACAAGAATATCGAAAATTTGTCGAATGTGTATCTTTTCGATTTACACAAAGAACAATAATGCCAAATTTCGTATTTCCAACTCAAGCGGTTTCCCAGATACGTTATATCCTACAAAAAAGCTGCCCCTCCTCCTGTTTACACCCATTAGGACGCCAATATCGAAAATTGGTGGAATAAGTATCTTTTCGATTTTGACAAAGAACACTGATGTTAAATTTCGTGTTTCTAACTTAAACGGTTTCGGAGATATGCATTTCTTTCAAGAAATTTGTCCCCCTCCCATTTACACCCTTTAGGGGGGTGGTATTTCCAAAAATCCTTTCTTAGTGAGCGCCTACGTCATCTCTAAAATCTGAAGTTCCTAGGTTTCAAGGGTTTCGACTGTGCATTGGTGAGTGAGTCAGTCAGTCAGTGGGTTTGTGCCTTTCATATAGTAAAATATTAAAGGCCTATGTATCCCACTTCAGGCCTACGTGGACTTTGGGGTGGCGGGAGTTAAGGAAATTTCTAGACAATCGCTTTCATAATCACTGGATAGGTCGCCAAGGGCTCATACAGTGACCGGCGAGATCACCAGATCTCACATCCTTGGACTTTATGTGGATATGTGAGAGATCATTTGAGAGATCACACCAACTACTACACCACAAGATTTGCAAGTGCATAATGTTATGCTGTAATGGAGTCAGCGAAACTGCTGAAATCAGATTATAGATCCAGTATCACATTTGCATAGTTGCGCTTTGACATCAAGGGGCGCCATTTTTTGAATATTTGCTGTTGTTTGTTGTTCTTGGGTCAATCGAAACAATTCATTTCTGTGATTGTTTTTCAAAAAATTAAAAGGGCCATAATAAAAAAAAATAAGATATATATATTGTTTATCGGCAAAATAGTTTACATATATTGCAGATTACCTTCATTGAAAAAACGTACAATTGATACGAGTTACAGAAAGTATGCAACAAAAGAACATAGCATTATATACACTTTAAAACAATTAGGGTTATTATAAGAAAAATCATGAGTGACTAATGTTGTTCCAGTAAAATATTATTTTTAAATGTAGTAGAATGTTCAGTAATATGGGGAAGAAAAAGCATAAAAGCATATTTTTATACAATATTACAATTAACAAACATTATGCAAAATGCTATAGAACAATATGTATGCTTGCATGACAAGAAAATGAATTTTCGAGGGTGGTAACTGATCTGGTGTGTGATCCCCTGGAACGGCTAAGACCGTTGCACATCTGCGTATCATGGAATTGATGAGCCTATGTAGGAGGGTTGGGGTATGCTCAATGGAATTTAAGTAGGGGAGCATATTGGCCATTCCATATGCGCAATTCCCTCCTCTTCAAACATGTTGTCCACTATTCGAGCTCTATTGACGTCGAGCATTATTGGCCAAGTAAAAATCGAACGAATCCCGACGGCTACAGCATAGGACGTGACAACAGGTTTAAAAATCTCGTCTCTGTGGCCGTTAGACTGCCGTTTCGGATGATGGGCACGTCCGTACACCACCAATATTAATGCCGGCCATACTATTAATCCATGTCCTCCGTAATGTGATGTTTTCTGCACAGAAACTGGGTTATTTCATGTGTCAGGTTCCCTCCAGATAAGAATTCGTCGATTGTCAGTCTCCAGACTGAAGCTGGACTCGTCAGAGAAGCGAACTTGACAATGTCGCCCAGTTTCTACGGTTTCTACGGACCGTACGGTGTCGTGCGGTTAAAGGGACACACACACCATTGGTCTACTTGCATAAAGATCATCTTGATAAAGTTGATTGCGGATATTTTGAGTTAATAGCATACGTTCTGTGGAAACGAGAAGCTATCGCTGAAGCTAAATAATGTTTTGGCGCCTGTTCAAACGGGCTGTTAACTGTCGTCTCTTGCTGTAGTTGCTCATGGATGACCTTGGCCTTGCCTTTTTCGAATACTTCGCATATCCTGAAATCGATTGCACAGTCAGTAATTCTATTTCGTTAACTCCAAGGGCTTTTGCTACTGTCTGCTTCCTTCTGCCAATAACTCTCTCCATGCCATTGATTCCGGTAAAGTATGTTGCTGAAATATATCTTGCGAACCGAAGACTTCAAGAAAAGAAATATCACGATAATCATGGCAGAATAAGAATATTCTTGGAAAACTCCTGTTTTATTTTAATCTGTGATTTATACATTCTGACGTTATAAACGCTAATTTGCATATTGATATGCATGATACATCACGCTTCATTTCCATTTTCCATTTGCAGTGTCGGTAAGATATCACACTCTTGCATAATATCACCAAAGGTCTCGTGCTCCCTAATTGTTTTGACCAGTGTATTTATAATTTTCAATAAATATAAAAATTTAAAAGAAAGAAGTTCTCATTTTGCATTTTATAAAATGATAGAGATTGTTATTTAATTTATTACATTCTTATTTATAATTTTGTTATTATTAACCAAATGAAATAAAACTCATTCTCCTGTAGGATTGTGTGCAATTGTTAAAGTACTTATAGCAATGGAAGAGCAACTAATTCCAGCTAATCTTCATTTCCAAAACCCAAAATCCAATATTAGAGATTTAACTGACGGTCAGTTGAAGGTAAAAAGAATTAATTTTATATTATTAAGTGATCTTTAAAGAATTTGTTTTCTGTACTAGAATATTCTTTAATTAACCAATAAACTAAAATCGAATTCTTTCCACTATACAGATAATCACTACAAATACCCCTTGGAAAGGTGGATTAGCAGGGATAAATAGTTATGGAATTGCTGGAACTGTAGCACATGTAATTCTATGCTCTAACTCCAAAATGAAGTCTACTGAGAAGACAAAAGAACGTAAGTTATTTGCTATCACTGGAAGAACAGAGAAAGCTGTTGATGACGTCTTGACTTATATGGAAAATAACACTGATCCACATTTGTACGCTTTATGGAGTGACATTATGAATAAACCACCAAGAAAAAACAACTACAGAGGATTCTGCATTCAAAACAGCTCAAAAAGCTTGAAAAGTATTGAGGTAAGCAGTAGTCATCTATGTTTGTGTATATATGAATGTATAATCAAAATGTCTGAACTCAAAAGTTCAATAATTGAGCAACCGCATCACTAATATTCTTATAGAATAATATTTTTATTACATTACTGAAAGCATTTTCTGAAAAATTACTAACAACATCATAATGTAAATTTCTGAAATAATATTGTGGTGTTTATGCAACCATTTGTTGGCAATGAGTGGCTCAGATATCTGGGTTCAAATCCTATAGCGGCAGGATCTATCTCCTAAAGTTGATAATGGAATTTATCTTCTTGTCTGCAGTATAGATCGATCTAAATTTTGTCCAATTACTATGTTTTCCTGATTCGATCAGTAACCACTACAACCGGAAATGGCTTCAACCGAAAGTAAATTTTTTCTCTAAATCTCCATGCCATGAAGAATACAAGGTATCAGGTATGCTTCACGGAACCCCAAATCATGTTTACGCTGTGTAGGGTGTTACACTCACACAAACAACAGCAACCAACACAGACACGGGAACACTATTGGTTCCTAATGGTTCCTAATATTCTTTAACTTTAGATAAACTTTACATTTGTGACTTTACATTTGTGTTGCAGTTTAATTCCTAATGTTCAATTTCCATTCACATTATTTTGGACTTTTATTGATACTCCAAATACCGTAATTATATGCATATATTACTTTTTTTAAATAATAGGGATATATTTGTGGGAAGCCCCTATCAATAGGAATCGTTAAATCTGTCCGCTTCATCAGAATCGTAAAGTAAAAAGAGGTCCAACAAACTATTAATATGGGGAAAGGGAAGGAAGCATGAGTCAAGAAACAATATAAAATAAGTTACAATTATAATTATGTGTAATAACAAAGACATGGAATGATATAATGAAATTAATACAATAAAATAGTCATTATAAATACAGATAATAAATTTAATTAAGTAATTAAAAATATTTAAATAAAGGTTTAAATTCAACGCCGTACGGCTCAGTCTGTACTAAGCAACAGTTCTGCTTCTACGAACTAATTTTTATGGATGTGTTTGGTTAATTTCATTGAATAATTCTGTGTGTTTCCTATATAATAGGTACTAACCGTAATAGGTAAGCGTACGTTTGACTTAATATATATAAATTTTAGTTTTTAGTTACGTTTAATAAAATCAATTTGTAGGTAGTTTTTTTAAAAGATTGCAACGATTGTGTTATGAATAGGTAACAATATATTATAGACAAGGAGAAAAAACTAAAAATATCGTCTACAATGAAGCACTGTAAATTTTCATTAAATAATTTAAAATATATCGTATTCGTAAAAAACCTCATTATCTACTTTATTATTTCTTAGTATATAGCTATCAAACTGAAGACACTTTCTGTCAAGTCGGTTTATTTTATAGTGATTGGTCCATTTATGTTTCCACATAATTTCCAGATGGTTTTTATAGTTAATGCGATACACTTAGTTATATACTCATAATGTGTATGAAACAAATATTTAATTTAACGCGGGTGAAACCGCGGGGCATGGCTAGTATATAAATAAAACAGCGCATAGTATACAATTTAATAGGATTTTTTTAATGAAGTTTTGCCCTTAGTTGTTTGCTAAATACTCTGTGTACCTTTGTGATTTGGATACAATCGTCAATTCTGTACTAAGGCACTTGACATTGAAATATAGCGATAAAAGAATTGTTGAAGAACGAAGAGTACAGTAACGAATATGTAATGAATTTCGACCTTTTGAATTTGCAATCATGAGGAAATACCAAAAGAAAAAATTATTTTGGTTTCGGCAGCACTCTTTTAGACAGAAAATATTTCTAAATGTTGGCAAGGAAAATAGTTTTAACAAATCATTTAAAATTTGAAAACTAGCCATCAGCATTAGATCTTAGATTGCGACCAAGAAATTTAAAGCATATTTCATGGATTTTGAAGCTAAGAGACGACCACAGATGTCGTGTAACATCAATGTCACTATAGCTCTTCTTAAATTTACCACATCCGCTTCATTTTTTATGGAGAACAAGCTTAGCATACTGTTAGATATATTATTTTTTTTGGGGGGGGAGGGGGTTTGTTTGTTAGTTTGACCCTAGTTTCAATTATCTTTAATGTTACCTATTTTTGTTTACCTATGGCCATTATCATTCTCATTCCCTAATTTTTTCGAAGCAATAACAATTCTATAATTACAAAACTAATTTTAATTAAAGAATGTTAGATAGGAATCTTTGTACATAAAATACAAAATTTCTATTTTCTTGAAACATCTCCTTTAATTTACCAACGATATTTCGTTTCTTTCAGCAAGAAACTTCATCAGGTTTTACAAACGAGGGTAAAAAAAAACCTTCTTCCGCTAAACTGCTAAATTCGTTATGAATCATAACTAAATTACTAAATTCATAACGAATTTAGTAGTTTAGACGAAGAAGAAAGTTTTTCTTATCCTGGTTTGTAAAACCTGATGAAATTTCTTGTTGAAAGAAACGAAATATCGTCGGTAAATTTAAGGAGATGTTTTCAAGGAAATATAAGTTATGTATTTTATATATTCTAAAGAATGTATATTTGGGATTTCGTAAATTTAGAAATCTTGTATTTTTAAGCCTTTCTTTTAATTCTCGTTTTGCCTGTTTTTTCTTTTTGTCGAAAAAAAAATGTTATTTTTTTTGTTGAAGGTTTTATTTTCTGAGGACATTTGAAACAAAGAAGGTTCCTCGGCTCCATGATTGAAGTTTCACTGGATTTATTAAAGAAAGGAAACAAGATATTCTTCAAAAATATAAAGATTTTGACGTT
Organism: Thereuonema tuberculata; assembly: GCA_023159025.1. Classification (NCBI taxonomy): domain Eukaryota; kingdom Metazoa; phylum Arthropoda; class Chilopoda; order Scutigeromorpha; family Scutigeridae; genus Thereuonema; species Thereuonema tuberculata. Next base: position 27,357,220 of record JAFIDM010000005.1, read on the forward strand.
ATAACCATTTTTTTTGCCGTAGCAATAGAATTATTTAGATTATTGGATTATTAGATGTTGTGTGATAACAATATGCTGATAGTTATACTGATATGATATATTGGAAGCATTACAATTCTTAGTCTCATTCACATCAGATGAAAACTTTCATAAACGTAATAAAAATAAATAAAATTGTAAATACTAACATGAACGTATATTGTGTAAACTCTTTGAGATTTCAAGAAATTTATTAAAACATAATTTAATTCTTTTTGTAAATGGCTTTCAACAGTGTATGTATGAGGTTCTTTAGTATACTGTATTGTCACAGAAAAGATTTAAATGTACTTTGTAAATTTTTTTTAATTCCAGAACATTCCTAAAATGGAGAGACAGGTTTGGTTTATTTACTCTGGATTAGGCTCTCACTGCAAAGCCATGGGAAAAGATCTTTTGCAACTTGATATTTGCAAGAAGCAGTTCCTTAACTTAGCAAAGATCTTGAAGCCTTATAATATTAATCTAATTGAAACCATTGAAAAATCAACAGAAGATGATTATAAAAATGATATTACTAAATCCTTACTTGTCAATACTGTTGTTCAGGTGAGTATTATAAAATAATTATTTGTATTAAATAGGAATATATAACTCAAGTTTAAAATAATTCATAATTAGGAACAAAAAAACACTTAAAAAATCCATGTGAAAGTTTTATTCTCAAGTTTTTGGCTTCATAGTTTGAGAAGGTATTAAGTTCTTTATTTTAAATTATTCTAAAATAATAACATAGTAACAGTATAAAGAAGTTCGTATTTATTTTTCTTATTAAATTATTAATAATAATTCGTATTAATTTATTTAACGATGACAAATATTTATATTTCATTTATCAAATTCTTAACTAGTTAAATATCTTTTTCGAAAAGTTAATAATGTTTCTTTATCATTTCAGATAGTACTTACAGAAACCTTGAAAATGCTTGGCATTAATCCACATGGATTTATTGGACATTCTCTTGGTGAACTGCTCTGTTCTTTTGCAGATGGTTGCATTACAGCAGAAGAACTTCTTAAGATCACTGTAACCATAAGTAGCTATCTAAGTGAAACGAAAGGCATCGAGGGAGCAATGGCAGAAGTTGGTAAGTATCTAACAAATCTTACATTTTGATTTACTAGACATTTTTCAATCTGTAATCCCATTGGATTTCACTGATGTCACTTACACTTACATTGATGGCAGCTTCGTTTTCCTTGGTCAATAAGGTCTTCTTCCACTGTAGCTGTTAACGATTGTTGCATTGCTTCAGATACCATTCTTTCTACATAAGCATCAAATGTCAAACATGATTTATTCTGAACTGGCGATTCGGATCATCTTATTCTATAGAATTCTACTTTCCATTTACTATTGGAAATGGTCTTTAAACCACATTTTACAAAGCACTTTATTCTGAGAATGGAATCGTGGGTCTGCGTCAAAATTATTATGTACCCAAAATACTGAGACAGGCATTTCTTGGCAAAATCACTAAAGATCTAGAGCTATCAGAAATAACTTACTTCTGTGAAAGACTATAAAGTTGAGATTATTTTTGGAGAAGTTTTCTACAAGTACCATTGTTTAATTTTTTTAGGGTGTATTCAGAAACATGTGTGAAGTTATGAATAGAAATATGATCTAAACAATAACTTAATAAATTTCTGATGAAGTCTAATAACAATTCAAAGAACCTATATAATAAAATAAGAAAAGATATGAAAATAAAATGTTGTGAGGAAATCTACCATATCGGAGGAAATTAGGACATTGACAAAGAAAGATAAAATTAAGTTTTAAGTTAAAAATGTTTTTACATTACGAGAGCAAATTCGAAACGAAGACATAAGATCGGAATTGAACATGAACAGGGAGCCCTCGTTTTACGACGATTCAAATTTACGCCGGTTTAGAATTTCGGCCAAAATGAGGAAAAATATATTTAAAAAAAAATAAAAAAATGCGAAAAAAGAAAAACTAAATTTCTTGAATGAATGTGCAGACACAAACGGTGAAAGCAGTCAACTTTAACTTCTGTACTTATGCCCCGCCCACTCGGTCCGTGAGGCTCCTCCTGTCCTCGCTTTATTTCGCTCAGTTATCCCGCGTTGATTGCCTTTGAATGTTGTGATGAATACGTATTACAATTAATAGTGATAAAGGTTTTTGTAAGAAAACATGCTTATGTCTGGCAAAAGGAATGTATCTCGACACACTTCAAACTGTATGCTTGGAATAATTATGTTATTATTTATTTTTTTTATATTAATTTAGTACGGTAATGAAAGTACACAAATATTTTACATTATATTAATTTTAGTCGTAAAAACTTATACTAACATGGTTTAATTAAATTTTTAAAAACAAAATATTTTTAGATGTGTGGAACGCATCCCCTGTTTACATAACGTAATGGGTTCGTTTTACGTCGATTCGATTTACGACGCCACTGTAAGAACGCAACACCGGCGTAAAACGAGGGCTGTCTGCTACTACAGCATTAGGCAAAACAAACAGTATTAGGCAAGTGAAAGACAGAAACCAGGAGTGGGAAAAGTAAATTTAATTAAATATATAGGAATACCTTAACTTAGCGTTATTATCCAAAGTGATACAATGTGTTCTAAATGTTTGCGGCGGACGCACAGTTCATACCGTTCCTGCAAATTTCCTACCTCGACATGACACGTCAGGAATGTTTTGATGAAGAAACTGCCTGCACACCAGAGTTGTATGACAGGTAAGCACCTGTTTCAAGAGACTGCCGTGATTCTCGTTTTCTGTGGGAGTTCGTCACTGTCCCGTGCATCCAGTGTGAGCACACTGTTCCGAAATGTAAACTGAAACCGCTCCTTCACATATTCAAAGTTGAGTCCATGTTTTCGTCCTAGACCGTTTGAACGGAACAGAATATATTATATTGATAATACACCTAATCCCCGAAGAACACGATACTTGAAGAACACGAGTTTCGAAGAACACGGATACCTACCCTCGAATTACACGGTTTCAAACTACACGATTTTTGAAAAAGAATAAAATACATATATTATTTCATATAAAATTACAGAAGTTAAAAATTTAGAGTAATATTCTCATCAATTACGTCAACGATTAATGAAGTTTTAACCTTTATAATACTTATAGTGTTTTAGAATTATATTTTTCCCAATTAATTTGACTGAATAATTTATATTTTATACAGTTTTCCAATCTTAAACCAACAATATTCTTCAATTTATTGATTTGAAAGATTTTTAACCAATTGTATCTAGTTATATTTTTCATTATTTTGATTATTTTTTCTTTTCACACTTAAAACGGAATCCCGTTTTTTGTAGTCTCCAACAACACGGTTTCAAAGAACACGGAACCAATTAATCGTGTTCTTCGGGGGCTAGGTGCATTCTATTTCAGAACTATTATTACCTGGACTGATTCAATATCTAATACCAATTTACTATACGGTTCAAACACACCAGGACATTCGAACACGCCTTTATATTGCATGGGGATCTGAGAATGTTTCCCTACTGTTTGTTTTGCGAATTACGTATATTAATGCTAAAATGGAAAAAGGTAAAGAAAATAGATACAACAAAAGATGAATGATAAAAGACAAGTAACAAAATGTAAGCCACTTGGAAAAGCTGATGTAGGAATATCTCATAAAAGATTACTTGAATGCAGATGGAACAAGCTAAAGTGGTGAAGAAAGTTTCTATCAATCGTGTCTAATAATGTTTCACAGAACTGTCCGGAAATTGAAGCTTTATGTTGAACCTTTAGGACATCATATCATTATATTCATATTCTGCTGGCAGCGTTCAGTGTTGTAAATTTCGTTATCATTGAAAAATAGTCAAATTCGCACATTTTTCCGTATATGATACAACTTAGAAAAAGCAAGGCAGTCAAGAATATCAATAAGATTTTAGGGAAGACAATGGAAATTAAAGAACTACACAAATGGTTTTAAAAACTTTTCGTTTCGGAGAGTACACAAAATTGTAAAAACTTAAGTTAAAGTTGCCTAAGAATGAAGAAATTGGAAGAAAATTCATGGTTTTGATAATTTTTACTAAGCTTCTGTACAATAATTATATAATTTGATGGCTTTAAGTTTTAAGATAATTTATATTCAGTGAATCTAACGATAAATTGATGTTAGAATCTTTACAGCATAAATTGATTTTAAGATACTTGTATTTTAACTTAATATTAAGCCATTTCATATATCTCTTTGCTTGTAGGTAGAACGTTGGATGAATTCAAAGATCATTGTCCACAGAGTCTGCATATCGTCTGCCGTAATTCTAGCCAATCTGTAACCGTCTCTGGCCCTGCATCAAAAATGGATGAATTCGTGTCAGAATTACAAAGGCAGAATATATCGACAAATAAAATCAACAGCTGGGCAATGGCTTTTCATACTCCTTACATTCAATCATCCACGTGTACTTTACAAGAGTTTGTAAGCAAACAGAATGATTCAGTAAGTTATGTTTTCTAAATTATTCAAATAAATATAAGCAACATTCCAATTTACATTTCTACAACAAACAGTTTACATTTCCAAGATAACAGTTTTGAATGATCAGAAAGTAAAAAGACATTCCCAAGGATTTGAAATGATTCATGTGCCTGGTGACAATAGTTAACTTTAACTCAAAAACGCCGAAATTATACAGACAGTTTTCGACATTGTTTTAATCACCCACAAAATCGTTGATGCTCTTTGATCGTGTAATTTGTTTATGTTATTATTTTCCTTAACAGTTTCATCATTGAATAGATTTTAGAATATGCTCTAAATTTTAATGAATTTCATTGAAGGTTCATTCGCGGGCCCAATCGCGGGCTGTGGAGTAATGCATACCAGTAAACAAGGGAGAACTCCTTCCCATTTCATATTCAGCGGCTATAGCAATGGAGCCTTTTTTGCCACCGCTTTCTTGCCACATAAATGTCAGAATAGCACAAGATGTGCTGTCAAATTTTCAATGCAGCATCTTCAGTCAATAACAACCAAGCGCAGCGGAGTAGTGACAGTGGAATAGAGTAGCAAAGAAAGAACAAGAAACCCATTTTCAAATACCGGTGAAGCAGTGGCTTGCCGTCTTTGTGACAGGTTCAACTGAATCCAGAGCTACTATGTGTCGCAGTCAGGAGATTATCTTTTGAAAATAAAACAATATTTTTATTGAAATAAATTCATTCGGTGTATCAGTATGTGCAGAAATCTATTTCTTAAAGAGATTGTTCATTTTTAATGAAGCTTCGCCGGGTTTCCAAAAGACTTTGGTAGTATTAAAAGTCTTCGAAAATTTAGAACTTTATTCAAATACACTCCGCTTCCCTGTAAATAATGAATGTAGATACGGAGGTTTTTCACCACAGAACGCCGGAGAGTGTAAAAATGTTAAAGTGGCGAGAGGAACAGCGGTCTCGGAACTAGTCCTGTTGGACAGTCGATTCCGGCTGAGGAGAGGGAGGATAGAATGCCGACTGGCCGAGTCCAATCCTGCAGGCGCTGAGGGGAGGGAACACTTAGGGGACTAGCTTAGTCCTACTATTTCTACTAATCCATTGATCGCGCACGCCACTGACTGTCTTATTTATGCTGTTATTATTGTGCTTAAAGTTATATTTGTTTTTTTGTCGTAGATCTTAACAGGAGGAAAACCTAAAACACGTTCATCTCGTTGGATATCTTCTACCTTCCCTGAAAAGGAATGGGATATTCCTGATGCCCAAAGATTTGATTGGAACTACATAGAGAAGAATATTTCCAGACCTGTATACTTTTATGAAACACTAAAGCATATTCCAGAAAACTCTATAGTCGTAGAAATAGCTTCCAATGGATTTCTGCTAAATCTCTTAAAAGGAGAGTTTGGTCGTCGTTTTGTTGGATTGGAATTGCAACAGGACGGCAGTCATGACAATTTAGAGAACTTTCTGATAAATTTGGGCAAGTAAGTATCAAAACCACTTGGATTTCTTATTAAAAAAAAAAATTCTTGTATCTTATAAGTGAAAATTCACATAAAACTTACTTACGAAAAAAATTTTCAAAAAAATATGTACGCTTATATTATACACTGTTGTCGTAGAGCCAAACTCCGTTCTCTCTCCATTTTTCCAGAAGTGCTTAGGAAACATCTACTAGACTGAATTAGGCGTGGCCTAATAGCCTAGATTTAAGTAAAAATCTGTTTTCCGATCCTGGCCACTTTCAGATTTAGTTTGGCTATTTAGTGGTAACTGCAAAAAAATAAGATCTATTTACTGAATTAATTGTTAAATGAATTCAATACTGGAATCACTTGAAATTATATTTGATCCTTCAATTACAATGTTTTGAATTAATGATTTTTGTACTCCACTTTTAACAAGTAGTATTCCACTTTTAACAACACCACTGTTAACATTTTGCAAGCGTTTGGAAATATACGAGATCCCTTAGTAAGTTTTATGCTTATTACAAAACTGTGAACTGCTTTGACTTTCATTCTTTTATTTCATTTCATTATTATTTCAACAAAGTAGTTGTAACACATAACGAATAAATCTTGATTTACGATCCAAATTTCCTTAAAGTCACAAGCCAATAAGTCGTAGCTCTTTTAGCAATAGCTAATAACTCATACATGGTATTTGTATGAACTAAAACATTTTCTTGCTTATTCTTTTGTTATTTTGATGTTCTATCCCATCTACTACCGATGTCATCTTCAAGTTCACATACTTATCCTTCCCAAAAATATCTTTTACTGATTCTCTCAGTGCTTTTAAAAGTAACAGACAATTTTCTTTCATACTCATTTTTTTCTGGATAAAATTCAGAATAGAAAACATTTTTCGTTTATAATTTTTAATAATAACGTGATATTCTAAATTTAAAGATTATGATATTACATGAGGTGACTCTAGCACAATTTTAGTATAACAGCACTAAGTCAATAACAGCATTACGTTTGGGTTTTGGCAAATAAATTTGCATATTTCATTTATGTAAGGAGTATATCGCAGTAATCAGATTTCAAACTTCATTTCTCTATTTTCATCTGAATAATGTATTTCGCCTGTGAGGTTTTATTACTTCTAAATAAAAACAAAAAAGCTATTAATCAAGAAATGTACCCGTTATGAAGAAATAGTGTTTATACCTTAGCAAAGTAAAAAATTAAATTGTTCTCATTTCCACAACAAGAAAATGAAACAGAAATTAAAAAATATCTGAACTTTCATCGGTGAGACTTTGGGACGGCCGTCTCGTCCTTTTTGTGGACTCGTCAGCGAAACCCACTCACCGATGAAAGCTCAGATATTTTTTAATTTCTGTGTCATTTATTCTCTCGTTTGTATTAATTTGGCGGCACGTTAAACCATATGTTCTAATTTCTTTTCAGAATGTATATCTACGGTGCTGATATCAGCATTTCAAATCTATATAAACTGCCTAGTTTTCCTGTCCCTAAAGGAACTCCCATGATATCACCATTAATTAGCTGGAATCACAGCAAAGATTATCTAATATACATGCCTTCAAAACTGAAAAACAGCTTTACTATTGACATAAGCATCGAAGAAAATTCCAAAGACCACTTCCTTGTTGCTTATGAAATCGATGGAAGAATACTTTATCCAGTAACTGGATATCTTGTAAGTAATTTTCTTCAATCCAAAACACTTTTAAGTATCTTAGTCTACCTCTTGTTAATGGTCTTCATTAAATAGCATATTCGTTTATACTGGTTTTACTGTTCCCTCCACAAAAGCATAAATAAATATACCATCGTGATGGAAACTGTTTAATGTTTTATACCAACCTTCTTTTAACTAATGTAATTTATACATCGATTTTGTTTATATCTGGCAAAAGTGTTCAAATATCCTTTATTTCGTGGCACTGTCTGCTTATCCTTTGCTGTTGTGACAGGTCCTTGTTTGTTGTGACAGGTCCTTGTTTGTACCAGTTGGAAAACAGCTCCAGAAGTTCACTTCCATTTTTCTCTATAAGAGCGTTAAACGGTTTTAGCAATATCAGATTCTCAGTTGAATTGAGATTGGATTTCTCCACGAGTCAGTCAAGCTCTTGAATATTTAGTTCATCAGATGAATACTTACAGATCTCATGCTGTAATTGGTATATTCTCAAGTTGCAAAAGAAAGGCCCTATCTCAAATTGCTATCACAGACATGTAAGCACAGACATTCGAAATTATGTGGTGTTCAGGAGCATTAACTTTTCCAAACACAGCTGTTCAAACTACTTGAGGAGCAACATAAGATTACAAAGCTTCATCCACCAAACATTAGACACTAATCGAGTAGATAGTGATCTCTGAACATTACCCTTACACCGTGAATATTCTTTTCGGTGGCCAGATGCAATACCATCATTCAGCAGTCAAGTTTTGCCAGTTTTACATAGTTCAATGTAAGAGAACGTTTGTATGTTCCGTTTGACCTTTTACATTCCTAGCGTTCATTTTCAGCTTGTGTATCACTACTTGGCCACGTAAATTTAAGGTATGCAGCTTCCACCAAACTGTCCTTGTGCTATTACGGCTGAAATCTTTCGTGTGTATGAAACGAAAAACTATTGTTTTCATCCTGAATTATAAAAACTTTATTGACCATCATAGAATAAAGACATCATAGATTTAAAACGAAAGTGTGAGTCTTTTTTATATTTGTGAAAGAGTGTACGAACTAAATGATAGACATAAAGATAAGTTCTGATAAAGATCTTCTGAAATGTTTTGATAAAGATCTTTTGTTTTATAAATTTTGTTTAATTTGTATTTAAATCTACAGGTGCTGGTATGGAAAGCATTTGCAAAAAGTAAAGATAAAAGCATTAATCAATTGGCAGTAACTATAGAAAATGTGCACATATTTAGATCAATCTATCTCTATGCCAAAGGTTAGTACAATCCTTTCCCTTACACGTAATTTCCAGAATTTTTTTTAATTAAATTGAAGTCTTTAAAAATATTAATTTTGATTAGTCAATAGAATAATCCTTAATTTCCTAGAAATTCAAACATGCACATTCATTAATTTCATTAATAAGATAATTAAAAGATTCTTCAAAGAAAGATTAAAGGAAAAGACAAGAAAAAAAAAGAAATTTAATAAAGTGATGAAATTACCTTTAGGGATTCAAATTTCTAATTCAGTTAAAAAAGTATGTAAAGATAACAATATAAGATTACTTTACTATAGAGCCAAAAATTTAATAAACAAAAACAGATTTTATTAAAGATAATAAAATGAATACTTTGGGGGTAGTTTACAAACTTAAACATAGGGATTGTGGCAAAATTTATTACGGTAACACAGGGAGAACCCTTAAAGATCGAGTATTAGAGCACATAAGAGCCTTCAAGAATGAAAGAACTAAAATATCAGATTGGGCTGATCATTGTAAAGATTTGAATCATAATCCGGACCTAATAATAAAAATTTTATAACATATACAAGATGAAAAAGAAAGATTAATGGTAGAATCATAATATTATTAATCATTTTCCCTGTGTTAACAAAGATAAGTTTTTTAAAGTCAACGATATAACATTTGGATGTTTAAAAATTATTTTAAAAATAAAGAAAGATTCTTATAAAGTAAATTTAGAGTATATTAGGAGTTGATTATAAATATGTAATATGAATGTGAAATGTCATTATATTATTTCAGAAATTTAATATAAATTAATTACGAATTGATTTATGATTGTGAACACAGAAAGAAAGTCAACAGATTATTGTGTGATAAGTATTATTATTAAGTAAGCATATTGTTGGAACGCTGAATTGTAAGGATAGAAAGTCCATATATTATTGTAATAGACGTATTTTCAAATTATAATAACGAATTCTAGAGGATGAAGAAAGTTTTCTTATCCTCAAATGACCTGAAGAAGTTTTTAATTCTATGAAAACAAAATATTGTGAATAAAGATGCACATTCATTATTTGGTAAAAATATGTTACTATAGAATATAATTTAAGTAATGAATTTAGAAACTGTGTTAGAATGTTTACAATAAAAATTTTATGAAAACAATATTCAGTTAGTCATTAACGAACCTTTCTGAAATGTAAACGAATGTTAGGAAATTTTTTTATATAGAAAATAAAAAACAAACAACAAAATAGAAGACTAATTAGACTAATAGAAGTCTAATTATTTTACAATTCATAACATATTTTTTACCATACAATTGAGAAGATGGAGCCGACGGAGGTCAAGATTATTTCCTAGGCTAATACTCCAACATACTAGCTCTAAAGTCTACCCAACCTTTTGAACCGGGTTTCTTTCACAGAATTTAGACGTGAGTGAGCGTTGACCTGACAAAAAAATCTAGCCATATGTCCTATGGTGAAGAAACATTGACAATCTTGCTCTAGCTTCCCGATGAACAATCTTATACCATTGTAGATTACAACTTAATAATTCATTTTATATAGATAATAACTAATTCCATTAATCTTTGTTTTCTTTAATGTAGAAAGAACAAGATTTTCTATCACCATTTTTGAAGGCAGTGGAGAATTTGAAATATCACACAGAAACAGCCTAATAATGACTGGAAGAATCTCAGATGAAATCCACAACGAGATCTCATTATCCTTTGATGTAAATCCACATGAAACCAAACTTCAAAGTTCAGATATTTATAAAGAATTAAGACTGAGAGGATATAATTATCGATCTGCTTTTCAAGGAATAGAGGAGGCAGATTTGTATGGTATATAAAATTTAAATACTCAATGTTGATTATTGGTTTAAGTTTTCAGCTTTCGTATTTGAAGTTTATTCGTTTTACTTTATTTACTTAACTTATTTAAAATAGTATTCTGGATGTGTTTTTGTTTTGGATGTGAAATTTGTTTGTCCCAGATTGACGTCGGGAAAATCTAAGAAATGTGAAGGAAATGATTATGATTGGTTAACTGTGATCATGTGTCTTCACAGATATAATGATTATGATTGGTTAACTGTGATCACGTGTCTTCACAGATATAATGAACGGACTACAGTTGAATATTTTTCAAGCCTTTTTTGAGAACTTTAGCAGAAAAGATTTTAAACTAAATAAGTGTTGAATTACCATTTTCATTTAGATTAAGTTTTGACTTAATAAATTTAAATAATGTCAAATAGGTGGAATGCTGATGCTGGCTTTCTGTCTCTCATCAGTGTATGTTTCTGTCCCTTCAAAAAAATCATAAGACTGACACAACAGACCTCAAATAGCGCAGTGGGTTATGGGATGACTACTATATTTACATACTCTAGTCCACTACTACCTAATAATTTAAACACATTACTTTTTTATAATTCCAAAGTCATTCTATCTATTTTTTTTTATTACACATTTCGTAAGTGGTACAGAAACCATAACTGATTCAAATCAGTGTTTCTCAAACTTTTTACAACCACAATCTTTCTCGACCGATCTAGCTTCATCTAAAAATATTACAAAAACGAGCGTAATATCTTGAGTTCAAATCTTTATATTTGTCTATTTTTTCATTTTTTTTTCTGTTATATCCGTTTTCATGACTTCTGTTTTCAAATAATTACAACATTACTTACAAAGCTTTAAAATTTCAGAAACATTGAGATGCACAGTTAGAGAAACAGTGTTAGATAATTACTTTGCAATAAGTATGAAAAAATTACAATGATAATGTTATGCTAATGTTGACGTTAGTAAGTTTCCGCTGTGTTTTAAATGTTTTTAATATCAGTAAATGAAAGGAGTATTTTGTTTTTGTTTTGTTTTTTACTTTCTATTGTGGTTAATTCAAATACTAATAGTTTTATATGAGAAATAATTCAAAAACGCACAAGATTAAGAGTTCACTGATCTGTTTTGGGAAATTGTGATACCGGGAATCCAAGACTGCCTATTTCAGATTTCCTGATCAACGTCAGTTGGATCCGCCCAGTATCTTATATCTCAGTGAACTCAGAAAGCATATAAAGAAAACAAAAGCAAACACTACAACGGCCCTATTAAAAAAACATCAAAAGCTAAATAAAAAATAAAATGGTCAATCAATTAATCCCCGATAGCGATCGCTTAGCATGTAAAGGATTAATTGTTTAACAAGAAATACATATAAAATTTAACGTGCGTCGAAATAATACATGAGAAATAAATCAAAAACGCAGATTGATTTTTTTTTTTAATGTAGATGGCCGTTGTGTTGTTTGCTTTAGTTTTCTTTATATGTTTTCTGAGTTCACTGAGATGTATAATACTGGGCGGACCCAACTGACGTTGATCAGGAAACCTGAAATGGACTATCTTGGATTCCCGGTATCACAATTTCCAAAGTGGTTTAATTAAAATGTCGCTTTATTTTTAAGAAACCGAGTTTAAGATGTTAAATTTAACTGGGATCATTGGTTTTTTTCAGGCTATTCCAATGATAATAAGAAATTTAAAAATTGGATTTGAAAATATCGTATCTTTAGCAGTGACAAGGGCTGATTATTCCTCAAATTGAAGAGGTTGCAACTGCCATCAAGGAATGAATGACACACAAGGGTCCAGTAGTACTGAGGCAACTGGATATACCATTCAACTATGTGGAAAATCCTCTGCCAAATGCTGAAGTTTCACCCCTACAATATCCCCCATACTCAAACTTTGCTCCATGGTAATGCGAAAACACAACTGCAATTTGCCCTGACATTATTAGCTCGAATGATGGTGGATGATGCAAGGCCTTGGAAGATCTTGTGGAGTGACCAGGTACATTGTATCTGAACAGCAGTACTAACACACAATTGCAGCAAATATTGGGGGTGCGAATAAGCCTAAAGTGTTCCTTCAGACCCAATAGATTCATTGAAAGATACACAAGTAGTGTGGTTTCACATCATCGTTTATTATCAGTCTAAACATTTTCAAAAATTCGTCCTACATGACAACTAACATGTACGTGTCTGCTGTTAGGCATCGAAGATGCTGCTAAACTTGTCGTTTTGCATCTGCAGCAAGGAAGATGCTTCGACTCTATCGTAATCACGCAAGGTAGAGAATCACTTCACATTGGACTGTCGGTATAACGAGTGTTACGACAATTAACAGAAAGCAGAGTAATTAGTCGTGCATTTCCATCTGCATGGCCATCTCGTTCGCCTGATCTCAACCCCAGTGACTGCTTGTGCAGCCATCTCAAAAGCCTGGTGTATCAAGGACGTGTTCTTGATTTAGCAAACTTGTAAAAGAGAATAACGCAGCATGTAGGCAAATCAATCAGATCTGGTAAGTCCTGCTGTAGACAACATCGTTGAAAACAGTTTTGAAAACAGTCATGTGAATTATAAGAAATATTGAATCACATCTGTAACTTTCAGGAATACGAAAAGTGATTTGAGCAACATCTTCTAACTATTATTCTTTCAATGATCCCAAAAATCAAAGAGTTTCTAGCACCAAATTTTCTCTGGTGGCATAGTTTTGTACTAGTTTTTCCCTTTTTTTTTTTTGATAAATTGAAGCCCCATGTTTCAAATAGTTCTTATGTAATGTAATGTAATGAATGTGGGTGGCAGAGAAGCCAAGCACTGCGACCGGAGGTCTATTGTACTATTCAAATAGTTCTTACTTCAAGTTTGATTGAATTTCACTACATTTCTCGCTACGTGGATGAAATGTCATTGTTGGACGGACGTACGCACGCGCACACAAAGGTTTTTTAATGATAATACAGATTCCACATGATAGATAAATACCAAAGTTGTATTATAGGTTTGCTCTGTAAATTAAATCAATATTTTACGTCACGTATCTTCAAATTTATTTCTAACGCTTAAATAAATATTCTAAAATCTATTCTATTACTTGTTGTATATTTTGATTCGATTACTGATTGAAAATCTTCGAATTCATTGTGTAGGTGTTGAAGGGAAATTGAAGTGGAATGAAAACTGGATCATATTCTTGGATAATATATTACAATTTACTTTTGCTTTGAAGATTCCAAGAGAATTGTATCATCCTGTTCATATCCAGCAAGTGAAAATAGATCCAATTAAACATGAACAAGTAATTACAAGATTAAATGATGCAGGTAATTTAAAGCTAATGAGTTTTAAACTTTAATAGTTGAGATTTAATTAAATTAACAAATTTCCTTTTCCAAAGATATTTTAACTTTACTAAAATTATATATATTTTAAGCTATGCACAGATTTATTTTTTATTTTATTTTTTTCTTGTATTCAGGTCTTTTTTTTTCAAACAATGCTACATCAGCTGCCATTTAAAGAATTTTGTTATATAAGGAAATGATCGTAGCTGCTAATCATGCTTGGAAGTGCAAGTGACAAAAGTTGTTCAAAATGCAGTATAAATAAAAAAATAAGTTGTTCAAAATGCAGCATAAATAAAACAAATTAAGCCGTTCCGGCATGGCCGAACGTCTAGACGGCGGTCTGCGGTGTGACTAGGGTTGCCACCCCTCCGGGTTTCAGTGAGTTATCTCCGGGCTCCGGATTTAATTATTATTTCTCCGGGTTGTGTAAGTAAAATTGAATATGTACATATAAATAATAAAAATATAAATAAATTTATAAAACAATACTCAAATTTATTATAGTTGGAAAACACGGTAGAGCGTTGAAAAGTAAAAATTCAGATATTTCCAACATTGCAGAACATTGTTTGAAATTAAAGCACGTCATGGATCCAAATGTTAAAATTATTTTTAAAGAAAAAGATTTAAAATTAAGGAAAATCCTAGAAAGCTGTATTATTAAAACACTAAACAACTACTCTGTAATCATTAGAATTCTATTTAATTTGTAGGAATGTGAGTTTTGAATTTGTTAATTTATATAAATAAAAAAAAATGCATATGTATGCATGCGTTTGTTTTCTTTTTGGGGAGGGGGTTAGTCATCGTCTCCGGGCGAGACTTAAATCTGAGGTGGCAACCCTAGGTGTGACCGTTGTATCGGAACCTGGGTTCGAATCCCAGTGTTCGCATAGCTGTTTCTTTCTTCTGTGTTTAATCCGTTTTTCCCTGGGACTTACAATGTCAGGGATATTCTGGACGGGATTTGAATCTCGTCCCCACTTCTTGATTTTCACTAGCTTAGTCCTGACGTTGTCAGGTGGAGCTAGTTCCGTGGTCCCTAGTTGGCCAAATTCGATAAAGGAAGGAAAATAAATTAAATAAGTGAAATTGATAATTTAAAATCTAAGTAGAGACTTGAATTTACAAAGTGTTCATAATTAAAGTTCACATTTTGAAAGGCTGTAACTGGAAAAGCAATCAGCGGAATGACTTAATATTCGAATATTAATATTCCACGGATGTCCGTGGAATTTTGTTTGGGGCAAAAAAATGAAAATACTTCCGAAGCTGGCCACTAGGGCGATATATGGCGCCGCAATACTGGAGTGGATAAGGCAAATGACAAATGCACATATCATGACAAGTGATTGAAAACTGCTGTGATGGGACCTTCAGGACCGAGCTCTTCGAAAAAGAAAGATCCGAGGATGACTGTGGATTACTTAATTTTATATATTAATTGGTTTTATTCATATTTTAATACATGTCACCACTTGAACATCGAGGCATGATTATTGGTTTCGGGTGTAGATGGCGTTATATATACACAAACAAAGTAATCCTAATACTTTCTGCGAAGGGATCTCTAAAAAATAGTACAAAAGTCAATACACTTTCTTCGTTTCATCCCTACTTACTTGCAATAAGTTCGAAGTGATATTGGTTGTCACGATAATCATCCAATTTCCAAGTCACTTAGCCTTTTATTTTTATATTTTAAACCTACTTTCCTAGGCTCTTCAAACTGTGTTGAGTCTGTATCCCCGTACCTATATCTTCTCTTAACAATTTTTGAATCGCTGGATAGATCTTCCTGAAACTTGGCATTAATATTTAAGGACTAGAAACAACCTAAGCAATTCTCTGTACACTCTGTACTCTTAAATTCAGTATGAAATCTGTTGTTCCCTCTTCCAGAAGTATGAAAAAATTTCAGATCTTTTAAACATCCCAGGACAAATATACTTCGACGTATCATGTCTCACAAGTCTTGCAGCTGAGATAACGCAAAGATGTTCACTCTCTCTTATCTTTATAAATGTTTCTAAGATAAGAAGCAAAAGAATTTCTTCGTGACTGTGAGCTTCTGGAATTATGGAATTAAAGAGTGAAAATTTACAGAGAATATTATTTAAGAGAAAAGCACTAGTTCAAGTTCCATCAGATACCAATAATTTCATATGAGTCTTTGTCGAGAAGTGGGTGTCCAAAATTCCCATGGAAAAGCCTTAGAAACTAAACAATCTTAAATATTCGGTAGCAATAATTTAATTTGAGCAAAATTTGATATTAATTGTTTTTTACATAATGCGGAAATTTTTGTCAGAAAGTGGAAAATATTAATGCTGATTTCTATTCTATGTTTGTTATTATCATATTATCTTAAACAGTCAATATTTATTCCTTAATCCATTGCTCTTGGTTTGGTACAATTACAATTCCTCTTGTATTCAGACAATTTAGTTAAATAAGTGGTAATTAATTTTTCAGATTGTGAAAAATTCTACTGTTTGTATTCAGTAGATAGATAGTAGATAGATTACTATCTATATATACAGTAGAACCCCGGTAATCCCAGGTAATTGGGGCTGATGGTACCTCGGATTACAAAAAACTCGGATTACACGGAAAAAAGAAACAAAAAATAGGATTTTTCAACTAAAACGAATCAAATTTAATTTATAATAGATATTAAAGTTACAGATACATTAACAATGTTACCTGGTTACATGAAAAGACTCTTTATAAGCATTTACAACTTAAAAACCTGTCGAACTGATCACAATAGCAAACAGACTGATACTGACTGGCCGCCCTGCGTGACCTTGGACTCAGCCTCACCTCGGATTACACGGAATCTCGGATTACCGGGGCTCGGATTACCGGGATTTTACTGTATTATAATATAAAGCAAAAAGCACAAAAACATTTTGTTCTCTTAAAACTTAAAAATTACTAAATTAATTTGATTTCACCATTCGGTAGGAGGTAAAGCAGGGATTGGTCTATTAAGTATCAAGAACAAATTTCAAAAACCCTTAAGGGGAATTACACAAAAGCTCTTTTAAAAACCGAAAACAAAACATACTTTGGCTCCGTCTTTTCATTATTGCGCTTTACAATTAATAAAAAGTACCGCTTATAATTTTTGAACCATTCAATTAATTTAGATGCGGTTTTCAGAGTTTCGTAGAGAGTTAAATTTTGCTCCTTTAAATATATAAATCATCTCTTTAACCCTAGGGAACAGGGATACGACTTATTTTTTTTATCGTGCCAATTGCATGTATGACAGAAGTTTGTTGAAGTTATGTGTTTTTGTCGACATTGGAACATTTAACTATTCAAATTTTATTATTTTTTGCTTTATTTAATTTCATACATTCAAAATAAATAATTGTTATTTATCTTCATACACATGAAAACGATGTTTGTGTGTTTGGTGTCACCCATGCAGAAGTCAATGCTGGGTCCTTCCACTAGTAGAAATGTATTTTTCGTCTTTTTTCTTTGTATTTTAAAAGTTGTTGAAGAACTTACAAAGAAAAAGAATAAAATATATTTTAAGTAATGGCATTTTCATTCAAGAACTTTGTTTTTCTCTGTAGCCATCCCTATAAAACATCATCAGTATTTACAGTTGTGTACAGCAGGTGGCGTTGAAATCAGAGGGTTGGAAACGAGGATGGTGAAGAGAAACCTTCCAGAACCTCTTATCTACGATTGTAATTTCGTACCATACACGGAAGAAAGGTCAGAATTATTTCACTTTAAATTCAGCAATTCTATAAATACTGACTTTACTGTATATATTTCATAAAAGACTTTACATGATCAATTTATACTTTCGTTCTTGTAATTTTAGATGCTTCAGAGATGTACCGGAAGTGGAGAAGAAAATTCAAACATACTATGAATTATGTACCCAGAAAACAGAACAAATTATAAACAAAGTGAAATCCTGTAGAAATATAGGAAAAAAATTAAAAGTTTTACTTTCCAAAATGGAACGAGTCCCTTTAGAAGAAGAAATCAGTCTTAAGTTCATTGAAGAAGCACAGAAGTCAAAACTTTTGCAGGTACTTACTGATATTGTACTAACTGTGCAATGTTTCTTTAGGTTATTTTAGACAGTCTTATAGTTATAGAAGATTTCGCAGGCCTCTAAAGACTGGAAAAGAGGTTTGGAAATTCGAAATGAATTGACCATTCCAGATATCTCAGCGACATCTATTCTTGACAATGTAAACATTTATAAACTACCTGTAATGACTGCAAAAATAGTGTAATGCAATTTATTATAAGCCTATTTTTGAACAGAAAATAGCCTCATCAAATTAGTCAGTCTACATGAAGCTGATTTGCTGGAACGATGACAAAACTAAACAAAAATCAGTTTCGGGTTATTTACAAAAAAAAAATGGGTCGTTGGAGGTTTTTTTTTTACTAGTCGAATGACAGAACTGAGTTTCTAAAACTCGCTACGAGAGGGCGAATTGTGTCACTATAGCATCAACACGTTTCATTAACTTTCAAACTAATTTCCTGGAAAATAATGTTTTTGTTTGAGTTCTGCCATTGTTAAGCAAATGAGCGATGTGTGTTCGGTCGTTCCGGCATTGCCTACGCTGCGGCCTTCCACGGGGCAGATGTGATGGAATCTTGGTTTTGAATCCCGGCACTAGCATAGATATTTAATTTCCTTTCCTGTGTTTGTCAATCTCCTCTTCACTTTTTCTTCTGGTCTGAAGCCATTATGCAATGACTTCCTGAGGAAGGCAATGGAAAACGCCTCAGTATCTTTCTCCAGAATATTCTATGGGAACACAAGAGTTCCACAGATCGCACTTAGTAGTAGTAACAATATAATGTCTCCACCTTATAACTTTTGAGCAGGTGGCTGAATCATCTTGAAACTTAGTGTGCATATTCGAGCACTAGGAACGATAAAAACTTTCATATTTGAAAGATATTAACACGAGAAGCTTCCAAAAATTTCCATAAAAAAAGCATCAGAACTTAAACAAGATTCTATTCAATTTCTGTTAATATCTCATTGTCTTAAACAATGAACATTAAATCCTTCTAGTTAATCCATTGCTCGTGGTTTAATCCGATTAAATACAAGAAACAATCTCAGAAGATATTGTATTTATTGTAATTGGAATGTAAACGTATGTTTCTTGTTTTTATGGTTTTCATAACTTAAAAAAGAAAAAAGAAAAAGTAACAACAAGTTAAGGAACTTAGTCTCAAAAGCTCTTAAACGTTTTGTTTCTCTTTCTTTTAGCCTCAGTTGATTTTTCGTGCAGATGCACAAAATTGTAATTTTAGTTACAGACCAGCATGATTATTTAAAGAGTAATTTTCAATAGAATCAAAAAGCACCTTTTTCAATCTTGATTCGTTTTGATTTTACTGAAATTTGATGACTTTAAAAAATATAAATGTACTGTATATATATTTGTTGTCATTTATGTGATCTATCAAATAACGACTGCAGACGACCAATTGCTGATTCTTTCTATATTTTGCATTTAAGTTTTTTCCTATTTATTACTTAAGAAAAACTTTAATTCTAAATGTCACCTATTATTAATTGAACGACATCCTATTGTCAAATTTTATAATGCATTTCTTTGCTTATTGGAACGCTTATCATGCTAAAATGGTTGGACTTATTTTCTTAATACTTGATACGTTTCTTATGTATCGGATGAACCGATTACGCTCAATTACTACACAGTGAATACCACAGAGTAGACCTAATCAATAACTTTTTTATTCAGATTTGTAACATATGTTACCATTAGTATCTGTAGCGATAGCTTGAAGTGTAAATTTGATTCTTCGAAGATGAAAATTATGTTAACCTTTGTTTAACGTGCGGAGTGAACTATCTAGGAACACAATTGACACGCACAATTTACACAAAGGCTTCGCACCCCGAGCTGTCATTGTGAAGAGACTGGGACGGACCGTTTCGCACTTATGTGCTCATCAGCCAGCCAAACTCCACCGACACCTCCTGAGCATGTTATCGGTGGAGTTTGGCTGGCTGATGAGCACATAACAAGTGCGAAACGGTCCGTCCCAGTCTCTTCACGATGACAGCTCGGGGTGCGAAGCCTTTGTGTAAATTGTGCGTGTCAATTGTGTTCCTAGATGAAAATTATGTTCTTCGTATATTACAAAAACTAATAATATGCTTTGTATTCCTGTCTTTCAGTAATTATATTATATAAAAGCGTTATTCTGTCTGTCATTATCATAAGACTTTATGTTTTTCCAATTTTGTGACCAAACTATAAGAGATAGATTGGTCATGTAAATGGATAAAATGTAGAGCTTTTTAAGACAAACAAAATGCTACAAAAATCTTTCGAAAAAGTTTTTGGTTTCCAAGATGACGCCTTTTACAGGGTCAAATTTTGACTTTTTCTCAATTTAAACGAAAAGTATAAAAGTTGGAAGAGAACATTATATTGTGATGAGATTTTACACTTATATTTATTTTTATTTATTTATCC